>OX596028.1:25153284-25822868 GCA_951394125.1 Epistrophe eligans | reverse complement strand
GTGGCGCCACCACCAGCCCAAAATCCACACCAAACAGAGATTTTTTCGGGATGTGGATTGATATTGTTCGACGATTTTGTTTGTTGACATACCCATTCATCCATAAATGGGCCTCATCACTGAAGATGATTTTTCGATGAAAATTAGGGTCAGTTTCGAACTGCTCCAGAGCCCATTTAACGACGTCGTTGTCTATGGTCCTTTACCTTCAGCTCCTTGACCAGTTGAATTTTGTGAGGTTGCAGACCTAATTCACGACGTTGAATTAGCCCAATTTTGGTCTGCGAAAGGGCGAGTTCTTGTTCTTGTGAGCGACGCGAAATCGACTGCCTCGGATTCTCTCACGGACAGCGGCGGCGATGTTTTCGGCAGGTCTCGCGTTTCGTCGACGTATGGGTGTTGTTTGATCATTTACTGAACCAGTTGACTCAGATTTATTCAACACACGGCGAATAATCCTCTCTGTAGGATGATTATGACAACCGTAAAATGGACGAAGCGCGTGGAACGTTGCCCGAATTGGACACTCATTTTGAAAAAAAAGCAATTTTATCATTTGCACGTGTAGTTGAACGCTATATCCGTCCATGGTATTTTAGCAAAACAGACTGAAATTGATAACCACTTTGACAGATGTAGCTTCAACAATATTAAAGCTGCTATCAACTGTCAAAGTTTGGAAGTCTCTATTGGAAGAAGTTTTACATATAATATGATGGTAAAGTAAAAGCAGGATTCTCCGAATTATAAACGAGTTTGATATCGTACTAACTTTTAAACATTTTATTAAAGTTAAAATCAAAAAAAGCTTGATTATATTTTTAGTATTATACTACCTCCAAATTTTACTTTTACAATTAGGGAATTTTCATGTTTATACCTTAAATTTTGCGCCATAGTATTTGATTGTATTTACCATGAGCCTATTGTTTTTTTTTAATTTTCCATAAAAGTGGGAACCTTTCACATCGTACTTTTCATGCCACCACAAAAGCTTGATGCCTGAGTAGCACGAACACGTTCCATTTTCTCATGGTTTTTTGCCTGCCACAAGTAAAAGTTCTTCAGATTAAAATCAGAAGCAAAAAAAAAAAAATCTAGGCCGATGTTAATTGTTTTTTTTTAGGCAAAATTTTTTTTGTTGCTTTAGTGAAAGACCGTTCCTTTTGAAATGAATGAAATGAACTTTGTGTTGAGTTTTATTCTGCAAACTGTCTTGTGCTTGCGTGAAGTAAGTATATATAAGTATATAGGTAGTTGTATCTAACTAAAATGCACAGACAGAATGGTTGATGGATGTTTTTGTATTTTTATTTATTTGTTTGGTTTAGCTGGTGCTATATGTTTTTTTTGTGCGATTAAGGCCCAAAACAATGAAATGAAAAGCATAAATTTCCTCTGCAATCTTGTTGATGGATTTTTCCGAAGGCATCAATAAACAAAATCTAAGTAGGTACGTGGAAAGATTTTAATTAAATCTCAATGTGTGGTTTTTGTTTTATTCTGGTATCTATGCAGGAAACGAAGAACAGCTTTAAGAACGTGTATATTATATACGCATACGTACCTATATGGTAGAATGATTGATGTTTCAACTGTTATAAAAGCTGTGTGCGCAAAATTTTAGTCCGTCCTTTTATCTAATTTTAAATTGAAATTAAAGCAAAATAAATACCTAATGAATCTTAAAAACAAATCGCCAGTCAACTAACTAAGCACGAATCTTCCTCAAAAATTAAATCTCTGGATTAAAAGAACACATAGGTGGGACAGTAGTTATAATCCAATTTTACTAGCTTTACTTATACCCAGTGACTGCCATATTATTGAAAATTAATTATCATACAATACGGTATAGTTTCAATCAAACCAATGGGAAAATTATCATACGCAAAACCAAAAAAAATGGAAAATGGAAAACGAAAATCATTCTTAGACATTTGAAAACTTAATATGTATTTTTGACATTAAGATGATAGTGAACTCGAAAATTGGGTCTCGCAATTCTGTCTGTCTGTCTGTCTTTTTGTCATATTAATTTAAGTATTTTTTTAAGACAAAAATAACGGTACCTGCCGTACAAATTTGTTTTAGCAACTAAATAAAATTTTAACTCAACTTAAAAAAAAAATTAATTAGTATTTTTTTACATAAAAGATACTTTTCTGTACAAAAATTTCAGATAAATTGTTATAAATAAACATCATTGAGCAATATCTATCTCAAAAGTCATAATCAAGCTCAATCCTCGAAAAACTCAGAATCGATTTTGTCTTCTTTTCAGAAGAAAAACTTTTATTTCGTGCCAAACGAACGATTTTAGCACTATACTCTGTTCAACAAAAATTGTCAGTACAGGGAAGATAGGACGTTTGTCTCTCACTCTAGTTACATTGGCTTGCATAAACATGTCCCTTTTTAAAGCTCTCACAGGGTTTTCGTAGCTTACATTTTAAATCGCCCCAATTGAGAGAGAAAAATGCGTAGGGTTACCATCTACTGCTTTTCCTACGGTTTCCGATTTATTTTTAAGAAGGCCATAGAATGTGTTGTGCTGCTTTTTTGCGCACTTAAAGGTTTTGTAGCAATTTGTTCTTTAGATTAAACATAAAACACAATAAATATCCACTAAATTAATTCTAATAAGTATTTAAACACAAAATCACTTCACTATTATTTAAAAACAATACCTATCACTTAAAAACACCTTTTTTAATGAATAATATCACCAAATGCAAATATGTAGGTATTTCAAAACCTCGGACAAATAACTTTTTTCTTCTAAAAGACCAAAAGCCAAGAAAAAACTACATTTTAACTGATTCTCCAGAAAAAAATATTAAAAGTGGGATACAACGGTCGTGTTGGGATGTAAAACTTTTTGCGAAGAATTACAACAACAATTCTTTAAGGAAAGCCAGTGGCTCGCTTTTTTTTAAGTGGCATTTTTCCCAGTGCAGTGTAGTGAGGGTGCATCAGGCGCCACTGCTTTGGAAAAAGCTCTCCCATAAGGGTTGTATTGACAATTTTTTTTGAACAGAGTATAGTAGCATTCGCCATACTTCTGGAAGGTTTCGGACGACCAAAAACTATGTTTTAGATCTTGACAATATTGCCACCCATCGGATCAAAAACTATTCTACCTTTCAAGCTGAAACCATGACTATAAACATTCACAAAATTTCATTGAAATCGGTTGGGCGGTTTCGGAGATTAGTGTGTACCAACAATATGACATTGGTTTTCATGTCTTAAAAATATTTCTACAACAAATCATTCTGACAATCTTATAGTGCCTAGTCATAAGATAAAAGATTAAATTTTTGATCGCTCTTATGGAAAAGAATGCCAATATATTTTTGTAGAAAATATTAAACCAACAGTCCATCTATCAAATTATTCTTCCACATAACATCTTTTTTATGCAGGTCATAAAATCACACACAAATTGTGTCATAAAATACCCTTTTCACAAAGCTCCGTTTAGGTTTCCACATGCACCACATAAAACACCATAATCTTTCATTAACATTTATTTAAAATATCGAATTGGAAATTTAATTTTGTAAAACATCCTTTGGTAGGTAAGTACCAACCATGTGTGTCCCTGTCTTCTGTGAATAAACTTAAAATCGATAAAGATATGGATGGACTACGAAACTTCATATAGGAAATTGTGTTATTACGGTCGTTTGTATTCCCCCTGGGACGTTAACTACTATATAAAAGAAAATTACCTTCCAGTAATCAAGTAACCATTTTGGGTGTCCTCCAGTTATCCATCAACCACTAGGATGCCTTTTCAGATGGGCCTCCTAAACGAATTATATATCCATTTTTATTTTCTCGTCTATATAGGTAGGTATACCTTCCGCATGGAACAGCAGCGATAGATATATAGAGTAGTGTTGGAAGATGAATAATCTACTAATGCTTCTAGGGTTTCGTGTATTATGTTGTCTTTAGGGACTCTCAAGAAGAGACATCTGAAGACACACGAAAATGTAGATGCGAGAAAGGAATGATTTATTATGAGTCCACCAGTATGGAACTTCCACAACAACCGCACCAAACTGGGTCATTAATCGTCGACAATCCAATTTTGTATATACATATTATATATATAGGTAAATGTGTATACACACTATCATTCTATAGCTGAAGACAGATTTACCTACCTTTAAAATTGATCCACAAAATTATTAAAGCCGGGAATTATGTCTAAGAGAATTGCGTGAGAGTATTTTAATGTGAGTTGGGCTTTATATATATGAATACAATTCCCAGGGGGATGTGAGTGAACTAAATGTATTATAATAATAAGTAGGTATAGGTACCCTTGCGGACTTTTCTTAATGGAAGTTTTGATGTATGAACGTCATTCATTAATTTCTATACATATAATTTGTTAATATACCAATATAGATGCTTAAGATTGTCTCTTCGACATAGGTATATAGGTAAGTTTTGATATAAAAAAACAATCATATTAATTAAAAGTCACATTATGTGTGATTCTAATCCAAAATATCAGTATAAACAAACAATTTATTTTTTTTTGAAAATTTTGATATGCAATATTATATAAACTTTTTAGGAGCTCTTTTTTAAAAATTTGATTAAAATCGGTTCAACAGATAATGAGATAGTTGAAAACCAAAAAAAAATTGTTTCTAAGAGATACATCATTTTTAATTCATAGATAAATTTGTTTCTAATAATATCGAAGTCGTAAATCGTCTTGATATTACCGCATATAAAATTTTTATCAAAATCGTAAGAGCCGTTTTTAATTACTTGTATGGGCGAGGTTCCGTTATATTCGGTGATAAGAATAATTTTTATTTAGAATCTGCTAGATAAAAATAGAAAAACTAATAAATTCCAAGTTTAATAGAAATCGACAAATTCGTTTTCGAATTATTTATTTTAAAAAAAAATATTTTGAAACTTTATTTAAAAATTTAAAAAAAAATAATGAACATTTTGGTATACAATCATTTTTAAATTTTTTGAGAGATCTTTTATAAAAACCGATTTTGAGAAAATCGAAAGTCAAAAAAATGGTCCTAAAGGACGTACCATTTATTGCCATTTTTCTGATTTTTTTTTATAAATTGGTAATCTTTTTGTTAAAAAATTACTTATTTTTTTTTTTCGTTGGCATGTAGATTATATAAGCAAACATATTTCAACATGTGCAGGGGTAGCACCCGATTGAACTACACACAAAATGTTATCCATACTGTATGAGTTATTTTGGAGAAACCAAGAAATAAGAAAAGTGGGAGCAGCGGTGGGCAGGTTTCAACAAAATCATTTTCTAAATTTTTTGCTCGCACAACAAACTCTGAAAATTTCATCCAAATCGTTAGAGCCATTTCCGAAAACCAATTATTAATTATTTACGATAGTTGTAAAGTGGGCGTGGCAGTGGGTGGATTTTACTTAATATAATTTCCATTCACAGTGAACGCGGTAGCGAGTTAAAATTAGAAAAACGCGATATCATAATAATTCGCGAAAATTCCGAGCACACTACACTGAATGTGTACTTGTGGATCGTTTGCCTTCAATTCGTGATTCAATTGAATATTGTAAGGAAAACAGTGTAACTGTCATAAAATTCTTTGCAAAGAACGCCTAGACAACACCAACTATACTGAGAACGTCGTCGCCTGCTGGAAGTTTCGGTTTTTCCTCAATTCTTGCTTGTACCGGAGCAATGTTCACATCATTTCGAATTGAACGAGGTCTTCCAGCAGCGCGGAAGATCACAGACAACTCTTTGTTGCTGAAAACGCTGAACCAATCAGTAAATTGTTGGAGAACTGGGTGCATTTCGAATATGAAAGAAATTTCGATATGACATTATTGTGTTGGAATAATTTAATGTCAACTTTAAAAATAACATTGGACAACTTTGATTCTTTATTTTGTGCTGAGTCTTTCTATCATAAGTTTCCCAAGTTGTTCAAAGTTAATTCTTAAAAAAAAAAGAAGAATTTCCACGAAAAAATTATTCAATAATTAATTTATAACATACTTATGCCCCACCCAGTATAATCGCAAAAAAAAATCGGAATTTATTAATTGGTTTCGGTTCATTTAAAACTTTTTCTTTAATTTAATTTGCATTGAAAAAAAATGTCTTAATATCTCATTAAATTTGGTTCATTACAACAATAATTAATACAAAAGACTAAATCGAAGAAAAAAGAGAAAAACACACAAAGAACGACAATGCTACGACTAGCACAGCGTTACCACTTCCGGAAAAAAAGTCGAAGTAGGTTTGAAGAAAAAAACGGAGTAATAGATTCAGAAAAATCGAAGTAGATTTCAAAATGAATTTTTTTCATATATGTAAATTTATACTTTCAAAATTTGTTTAGTTGAATTTAATCTATTGATTCAAAATAGCTTTTTACGGCCTTAAGTCCACAAAAATGAGGTTTGATAACGCAATTGCGATCTTTCATTAAGAATTTAGTATGGAGAATTCCGCAAAGTGTCCTGTTTTCTAACTTATTTCTTAACTTAGTTTTGTTCAAGTTTATTGCTGAAAAAGCCCTCTCAGCGCTTGCTCCACTGTGTGGAAGACAAAAAATATATGAAACCAATTTGTCCATATTTTGGAATCTACCCTCATCAAACTTCATTAGTAAAATAATATCCTTCCAAAATTCTTGAATGTTATCTGTCGGTGTAGCTGATATGTCAAAGTATTTCCAGATTTTCAGTTTCAATATTAAGGTGCAAGCACATGGCAAGACTAAGAAATGTGTGTTTTTTTTTATTAAATTTGTTATACGATGGAATTGGAATGTTTTAAAAAGAAGTTTTGGTATTAAAACGTGAAAGTTTTTGGGCTGACTGTTTTTCCCGTTTTCTGGGTTGGTTTTCCCTTTTTCCCTTTAGGGTCGAAAAATCCCGAAAAACGGGAAAAATCCCTCAATCTGGCATCCCTGCGTGGGACCATGTAATAGAAAGATGCAGGTCAGGCGGAGATAAATGAAGATCAATAGAGGAAAAATGAAGGATATAGCTACCAGTGTTGCCGCTTAAAAAATTTAAAAAGTGTCCCAAAAAGGGTTCCGAGACAAAAAAAGGGTCCCATATAGAAAAATGCCACAATGTATAAAATAAAATAGACTAAAGACATTTCATAAACATTTATTCAAATTCGAGATAAAATGACAGCATTCAGTAGGTACAAAATTTTGTGGAATTGAATTTTTTATGAGAAATGCACATTTTCAGTTTCAGTTTCAAGTTTTCGAATGTAAATCTTATTGAATTAATAAAAAGGGGCCAATTGGGTCATTTTCAAAAAAGTGGTGGCCACGGGTCCCGAACGCAAAATAGTGGCCAATCGGCAACGCTGATAGCTACATATAATTGACAAAGGAGGGAGGGGGGAAGAGTGGATGAAGGCACTAGAGGTTGTGAGAAGGAGTAAAGAGAGAGGGATGGGAAGAGAGAAGAGTGTGGTGGGATCAGGCACGTAGCCAGGGGGGGGGGGGGGCTTGAGGGGCTGAAGCCCCCCCGAAAGTCTAAAATAAAAACTAAAACTTTCTAATATACAGTATTATTTCCATTGTAGAGATCTTCAAATGCATCTCAATAAGTCTTAAAGAAATAACGAGCAGAACGTGGGCGATGTCTTCGAAGGCATCAACACTTTTGGCAGCGGTCCAAAAATGTGATTTCCTAGTTAGCCCCATTGTATGCGAAAAGCTGTTCAGTTTAACGCTGCCCTTATCAGTTTTCCTACAGAACAAATTCTTAGAAATCAGAGAAAAAGCCGAAGATTTTTTCAAAGAGGGTTTTCAATCCGTATATAACCTTGCCGAGGACTTATTTAAAGTTGAATTAAGACTCCAAGAACTTCATTGAAACAAACCACGCGTTCCAATCCAGAAACCTCTTCTACTGAATCCTATTTTAGAGTGTCTGTATTGATTCCTTGAATAGATTCGTTAATACAAAATCTTACGGACAGATTCATGATCAACGAAGACGTTCTACCATTGTTTCAAGCTCTTCTCCCAGGTTTTTCTGCAGTTGGGCGAGTCAACGAAATGGAAAAGCTAACATGTTACTTTGATAATGCAATTTCGTTGTCAGCTGTGAAAGCTGAGTACATTCTCTGGTGCGAAAAAATATCGTCGATTGATCCTTCTATCGAAGTTTTAAAATTGCTTGATATATGTGACAAGACTAACTTTAGAGGTATAAACTACTTCTTGCTTACGGTTTTGGCCACGCTTCCAGTGACCACAGCTAGTGTTGAAAGAACCTTTTCAACTATGAAAAGGATTAAAACAGTGTCCCGAAGAGTTATGGGGAATGGAAGATTAAGCTCACTTGCTATGATATCTGCTCATTCAGATATTAATGTGGATCCAGATAAGGTGATTGATCTCATGTCAAAAAGAAAATCAAGACGTCTTCTGCTTTGAAAAAATGTGTGTATAAAAAAATAATTTAAGTATATGTAATATGTATGTTCGTTTGAGTACATACAATTTAAAAACTAATACAAATCAATACATTGGGATATATATAGTTTTTTGTTTAAAGAATTCCTCGTAAAATTTGGAAGCAAGCCCCCCCCCCTCGAACCAAAATCCTGGCTACGGCACTGGGTGGGATACTTGTAACTTATAACCCTTAGGGGAAACAATACAATACAATACGAATAAAATTAAATGTAATTTAATTATACAAAAAGAAACCAAAAAAAAAAACAAAAGATGTTTATTTTTGTATAATATTTATACTAAACTTTGTTTAACAGAAACAAATATATCAGACTTCATGTTATTAATTATTTTTTGTTTTAAAAAAGAACACTCAAATTGGTTTACTATTAGTATAAGTTCTTTTAAAAATGAATAACAAAGATTTCACACTTTGAAAAGTTTTAGGAACAAAAAAAAAACTTTAAATTGGTATTGGTTCATATTTTTTTTCGATTTTTGTGGACATTCTGAGGTTACATACTAGATTGAGAAAAAAGGAAGTGCCTAGATTTAGCCTTTTTTTTGGTGATATTGAGGTAGGTTGAAAAAGAGATTTACAAAATAGATTAGATTTCAATATTTTGGTTATGGTGCGAAGTAGGGAGTAGTTTTTTTTTTTTTTTTTTAAAGAAGTAGATCTACTTCGATTGAAGTAAAGTGGTGCTACTAGCTTCGACGATTAAATAATTTACTCATATATATGTACATATGTACAAATAGAGCAAACACATATTCTTCGTGCTGTGCATATGTATGTAAGTTCCATCAGTCTCAATTATTCCCTCTATATGAGCCATATGCAGCGTTGTCGAAGTAGCACGTATGTGCTTTTTTGACACGAAAATTTCATTGTGGCACAGTGGCCCCAAAAAATTTAATGTGGCAAGCTTATCTTATTCTCATTCTATACTTCAAATAAATCGAATTTTAAAGAAATTTTAAGAAAATTGTTCCAAGTGGAGTTAAAACTGGCAGAAACTCTTATTTTTTGACGATACACGAATAAAGCAAATAAAGTATGTAATTGAATTAAAATTTTTTGTTAATATACACACATACGAATTTTTATTTTTTCATATGGAATTGAAATGGCACTTTTTTCTAGAAAGTGTGTCACGGAAATTTTTTTATGGCTGGCAACGCTGGCTATATGACCCGAAAAAAATGCCTGTTTGCAACAGTAACAGAGATGCCGCATCATAAACATCATCCGTTTGCACGTCAACTTGAATTCGTTTATGCCGTCGCTGCTGGTTTAGCTGGAGTGTCGTTTTTATAAAAAAAAAAATGTTACTTCAAAAGAATTATGTAATTTGTATCCTTTAGCTTCTGGTTGCATTTATGCCGATGGCATTATTATTACTACATATGCAGTTTGTTACTGACACGAACACGATCAAATCCCAGTTTTCATATGATGGGTTATTTTTTTCCGCCCCAAGTCACGCGATTCTATTTCCAATGTATTTTTTTAAGTGACTAGTTTTAGCCACCACTTTTATCTATATACACACTAATGACCAGCTATATCATAGTAAAATATCCTGACAAACGACAAAACTAAAAAACTGCGCGAAAATTGTATTCAGAAATCATCTTTCGCACAATATGTTTGATGTGTTCGCTCTATAAATATATTTTTTGTTTTGTTTTTGACTGAATTGCGAGAATTTATGATTGTCGTTGAAATAAAAGTGGAGGGCGAAGTCATCAGGTCATGATGTGTTGGTGTCATCATGTCTGCTCTAATTGAAATGGATTTCAGTTAAAATATATATGAAAGTTAGTAAGTCTATACAGTTTTGAAATTCAATATATAAAATCATATGGTTGCTATGTATGTGACCAGAAACCAAATTATGTACATATCTATGTATGATAGTTTTATGATTTTATTTTTTGGAAAAGAATTCTATTCAATATTCATGGACATTTGTATTTTTCACTTCAATCCAATGTTTGTATATCTACATCGTATATAGACAAAAGTGAAATATTATATGGAAACTTAGGTACTTCAACGTCTGATTGGACGTTAGTTTTATGTAGAAAAAAATTGAGCTGCATAAAATGTACTTAGGAGCCAGTTATAGCTTTCATTGAAAACGATCATTGAAAATTTTGTCTTTCGATTTAATGACAGTTAAACAAAGAAAATTGATGGTACATAACATTATGGTAAAAAATTGAAGCTTGCTTATAAAATTTTTTTTATCAAAAAAATATTTCATTTAATTCACTATTTTCCAATTAAATCAATTTTATTAGGTATTTCAATGATTGAAATCGCTTTCAATGTTTTGGCCTTAATTGGATGATAATGGACACCAAGGACATGTAGTTTCAAAAGGACGGCCACACAGCTCACGCCATATTGGAAATTCTGCACCAGCGATTCGATGGCATGGTCATCTCACGTGGAGGTGATGTGAACACTGGCCACCAAGATCGTGCGATTGACCCCGTTAGACTTTTTCTGTGAGGTTTTCTGAAGTCGCAGGTCTTTGCCCTCTAAGCCACAATCTACAGCGTCCTTGAAAGCCAAAGAGTTGTCTGTATTTTGGCCAGTTAATTTTCCAATAACAACGGAAAAATGTTCATCATTCAGACTGAACTGAATGTATCTAATGTCCATAGAAGGAGTGTAATTGTTATATCTATATAAGGATGTAAAATTATCCCTACCTGTGTATACAAGATTTATCTAATTAACTACTCTATACAGGCATTAGTAGGTCCTTAAAAAAGTTTTCATTTAAAGTAATTTAACTTTATTTCAGTATATAAGTGTCTTTTATATTAACCACGTAATATTCTCATCAAAGTTGGAATAAAAATACTAATTTTTGTTTCAACGCTAGGTAGATTATCCTCAAAACTTATACCAACGCAAATCCAACCACAAAGTTAAACAGAACTGCATGCCATAAATGGTGGTATAACAACCAACAAAAGTACTTGGCAATTAAAACATACTTCAGTAAACATTAAATGGACATTTGCCGTTTTCCATCGTGAAGTGATACAAAACAACAAAAAAAAAATCACTCTCATTTCCTTCCTTTAGTCAACGTGTTTTAGTTTTCTGCGCGACTGTATTCGATGTGTTCGTGTTCACACAGGTAAATACACAGAATTGTTTGAAACAAGGATACTTTATGATGTTATGGTCATTAAGTTTTATGGACGCATGAAAAGTTTCCACACATTTTCTCCAAGGCCCGTCTGGTCTGTCGCATTGTATTGTAGACCAAATGGGAATCTATGCGAAAAGAGATATTTTCGACACAGCAGAGTAGGTACATACACTAAAGTTTATACAGAGACGGACTTGAATAGGACCTAATACATGTTTATACTTGGATTCTGATGCTTGTTGCTGTGTTTTTTATATATAAAAGCTTTGGAGAATTTCGCTAAAACTGTTGTCAGGTATTGAAATTACAATTATGATGAAGAGGTTTCTTTAGGTACCATAATGATGTAGGCACGGTAAACACATTAGTGAAAACTCGCCTTTAAAAAATCGAAATTTTTCATAAACGGTTTCAGTTAAATTCAATTTATTATAGGTTTCTTTTCGTATTAAGACTTAACTTAAAAAATTTTAACTGAGCAACAGGGGCCCAATTTCTAATTACGAGGACTTTTCTGTACCCCAGGTAGGTTGCGCTTATTTAAAAGATAACTCATGAGCATTTTTTTTTATAAAAATTATTCATTCATATTATTTTAGAAATGTTGTCACTTATTGGACAAATTTTTTTATTTATTGAATGCTGGCATCTGTCAAAAATGTCCGAAGAATTTGAATTTTTTTCACTCTTAGAATTTGATAAATAATTCTGATATTTTGCACAGAAATTCAAAGAAAGGGAACATTTTTGTTTTTCTCCCCCAAGTAATCTCTTCCGTGAAAAATTACCAATACATATTTTGAGCATTGAACTGAAATTCTCAGTTCGGCACAGCCCAAAGGACTATAGTTTATTCTGTTATCTTAATTCTGTTCTATTTGACAAAATATAAGTTTTAATTGTTTTTTAAAAAAATAATAAAAAAAAGATTAAAAAAACACAATTCTTTTTAATATAGAAAATTTCCAAATTTTGATTTTTGGAAAGAACAGAAACAATCAAAATAATTCAAATGAGAAATATTTGTCGCAGAAGTGTTAACAATTAAATTTCTTCCCAAAACAGAGAATTTTTTTTGAATAAAAATGAAATAATTTTTCAATCACTCTATTAAAGTAGATTAACATCTTTTATGAAGAAGATTTCCCCGAAATTATATCCTTGCACCTTTAATTAATTTTCTAGAAACAAAAACAAAAATCAAAATATCTAAGTTGTAAAACTAAAATAAAAAGGTTGGAAGATTGTTACGGCTTTTACAAAACCTCACTATTAGATATAGGTATCAAATTTAAGGGGCGTTACTAGTAACCAAATTTAGTTAATAGTTAAAAGAAAATCTCCAGACTTCTGAAAAATCACTTACTAATAACAAATTTAGTCTCCAGGTTTGTCACTAGCAAGACGTTAAGATTTAATACATGGAAATCCATGTTTAAGCTGTACACTAAACAAATGAAATGGCATTTTAATGCAAGTGTTGTCGGTTGTTATTTTTTTATAGTACGTAAAAATGTATTAAATACAATTATATTCAATTTTATGTTATTTTTCGATTTCGATTGCTGTATGGTTTGGTTTCAGTTTTACAAGGAAGGCGACGGGCACACAATGAAAGGTGTATTTTAGGAAACTCAGATATTATGAGGCGATTAGTAAAGGGTGGTTAAATTTTAAGGGCCGATGGTAATTTTGAATAAAACAAAAATTATTTAGGAAATTTCTTTTTATTATGATAATATTGGTATAGTTCAATTATATATGGAACAAAATATCGGCCAAATGGCCTCCGAGACCTCGGCGGCACACCTCCATCCGATGGTCCAAATTTTCGATGACGCTGAGGCATAATTGAGGTTCTATGCCGTTAATGTACCGAATTATCTCATCCTTTAGCTCTCGAATTGTTGCTGGCTTATCGACGTACACCTTTTTTTTCAAATAACCTCAAGGAAAGAAGTCCAACATTGTCAAATCACATGATCTTGGCGGCCAATTGACATCGCCACCACCTGAGATAACACGGCCATTCAATTTGTCGCGCAAAAGAGCCATTGTTTCGTTAGATGTGTGGCAAGTGGCAACGTCCTGTTGAAACCACATATCGTCCACATCTATATCTTCCAATTCGGGTCATAAGAAGTTCGTTATCATCTCACGATAGCGAACACCATTCACAGTAACTGCCTGACCGGCCTCATTTTGCAAAAAATACGGCCCGATGATGCCGCAGTCACTCTTCGTGGGTGCATTGGTTTTTCGACAGTCACTCTTTGATTATCATTCGCCCAAATGCGGCCATTCTGCTTATTGACGAATCCACTGAGGTGAAAATGTGCCTCATCACTAAAGATGAGAAATGTCAAATGAAAAGCAGAAAAAAAATTGACGTTTAGGTCTGGTTCACATTCAACATCGGCCCTTAAAATTTAACCACCCGTTATAACACAAGCCATCATAATCAAACAAATGTAATTTTTTCATATCTTCTGTTCATTTTTGTTAAAGAGAAATATTTCCGTTCACGAAGAACAACATAGAAAAAACTTTAGGACGTCAAATTATGTCCCCATTTTGTTTCTCATCACAGAATGCAGCGGGCAACTTCAAGTTCTGCCCACCCATATTTTATCAAATCTGAATTGAAACAAATGGTATTTTACCAATTATGGAAATACCATTAAATTAACAATTTAATAAGCATTAAAATCATACACTGATTTATTTTTTAAGGAATATCTTACTTACATATGTATATGTACGTATGTATGTATGTTGCAAATGACAAAAAGTTATTTAAATTATTTATATTAAACGAAAAACCTTTGCCTGTTAAATGTGGGTAACCTAAATAAAAAAAGGTAAATAAAATAAAAATCGTACGGACACTTTAAATCAATACACATACTATTAATCCTGATATAGTTTGTGGTAAAAAAGGATACGGCAATACTTATCCGTGTTTGGTTTTTTTATATTTGTTTTGTCTGTGTCGCGATTGGTTAATCTTTTGGAAATTGTAGTAGATTAAGGGAAAGTGTAAAGATTTGTTAACGAGAAGGTTAAATTGGTTATAAGTAGGATTGATTCAGTTTAATCTCCGCACTTTATTTTAACCTTGCATCTTACTAATAGTCGACATTATAGTGCTTGGTTATTAGTAAGGCCCAATAAAACATAAAGCATAAAGGTAAATATAACTCATTCATTCACATAAATATATTTTTGTGACGGGTGTGACACTTTCCTATTTTTGAATCAACATTAGGCCAGTCGCTATTTTCAAAAAAATAAACCTGACAAGGAAAATTTAATTGTACACTTTCACTTTTCGTTCATTCTAAATTTGCAAGGAGGAAATTACCAACCCTTGGTTGTACTTAGTACTACATTTTTTGATACTCAAGGAAAAGGAATATATAAAATGTATTGCATAAGAAGAGTCAAAGGGCTTGAGCATTATTATGTAGATTGGGTCAGAATAAGAAAAAAATCGTAAGGTGGCTTATTTCCCGACTACGTTTAGGTGGGAGGGGCAATTTTCTAAAAAAATATGGCATATAATAAAAAAAAATATTTTAAATCAGTGGCAACACTAACAATGACGTGTTATATCTCTTTTTTAAAGCCAGACATCCATTCTTCAAATCCGTATTTAAATTAAATTACTTAAGTGAATAGTTTTTGGAAAATTAATTTTCAAACTCAAAATATTGAAAAAGAAAATCATAAAAAAAAATGGAAACTAATTATGTATTTTAAAATTATACATTATTAATTTTGATTTTAGTATTCAATGCTCTTATGAAGTTTTAGTTAAACGGTAAAAACAAGATGTT
Organism: Epistrophe eligans; assembly: GCA_951394125.1. Classification (NCBI taxonomy): domain Eukaryota; kingdom Metazoa; phylum Arthropoda; class Insecta; order Diptera; family Syrphidae; genus Epistrophe; species Epistrophe eligans. Next base: position 25,807,364 of record OX596028.1, on the reverse strand, counting down.
AAAATGTCTTCTAGTTTTTGATTAAATAGGGTGATTCGCAATTTTCTGTAAAATTGACTTAAAACAAAAAAAAAATTATTAAAAAGCAACGGTAACACTAACAATGGCATTCTATAAAAATTAATTTTCAAATTCAAAATTTTGAAAAAAATGAATTTTAAAAAAATGTAAAACTAAATTTTATGTAATTAAGTATTATTTTTATTTTCAAAATGTTATGCTTTTATTAATTTTTAATCAAACACTAAAAACCCTGATGCTAAATGTCTTATAGTTTTTGAGAAAATTGCCCGTCCTGACTAAACCCATACGGTCTTTACACACTTTTGCGAATCACCATGTATATATACTGTGTACTACATAAACGATATTATGACATGACATTGTAGGTGTTGCCGTTGTTTTTAAATATTTTTGTTTCTATTTAAAGTCAATTTTTTTCAAAATTTCAAGATGTCGGCTTAAGCTCCAGCCTGATTTTCACAGAAAACTACACATATTGCTTTTAATAACCCCTCTAATGAATAGTGAAAGAAAAGTGTACATTTTTTTCTGGTAAAATGTTTATTCCGACTGATGGACTACGTCGGATTAACTCAGTTTGTATTAAATGTTGAATTTAAAACAAAATATGCTTTTAGTTGAGATATTTTTGAAACAAAAAATAAATATTGAATATTAAAATAAAATATTGAAATATGGGGGTCTATTCTGAAATTCTCCATATGGATGGGCCATCTAGTGATTTCTTTTTAAATCATAGGTTATCTCGAAATCTTGACAGAAAGTTAGTATCATACCTCCGGGGAACGAAATGAGTCACCTTACTCTTGAACAACGTTGGAGAAATATTAAAAACTTATTTCCAAAGTGATTGCTGTGTAGTGTAGCTCAAACAGTGCGTAAAAAGAATTTTTGCCGAAATGAAGCTCCCACCGCGCCAGGTACACACAAGTTTGTGCCAGAAGTTTGTGAGACTGGAATATGCTAGTGGACGACACTCATGGTCCCCTTCGTTGTACGGTGCGCACAGGCGAGAATGTGGCTGCTGTAGCCGAGTGTGTGAGACTCAATTTACGAATATCAGCTTAACGTTTCGGTCAACGTGCGTGTTACAGAGCCATGTTAACCGACTTTTTTTTTTACTGAAATTGAAGACATGGATTCGCACGACCTCAGGTTCATGCAGGGCGGTGCGCAATGCCACACAGCCTATGCCACAATCGATCTTTTGTGCACCATATTCCCAAATCGTGTTATCAGCCGTATTGGCGATGTCAATTGGCCGCCTAGGAGCTGCGATTTGACCACTTTGGACTTTTTTTTGTGCGGGTAACCTAGAAGGACCGATGTTATGCCAACAATCCGGAAACGATTCAAGCACTTAAGGCCAATATCAACCAAGCAATCCGTGAGCTACAGCCCGAAACCATCAAAAAGGTATTGGAAAATTAGAGTGACAGAATGCAAGTCAGCCACTTGAATGACGTTGGTTGTGTTCCATAATTAATGGAAATGTTTGCTCTTACTAATAAAGTCATAATATCTACATGGAAAAAATTTAATTTAAAAAAAAAAAAACTTGTATTTGGCCCAAGGCCCACCCGTACACTACAAACCCCACCACTTCGATCGATGTTGGTTTTTCTGTATTCAATCCCAATCTTAGAGCCTGCGTTCAAAAATAAGTTATATAAGTGTTGGTTTTAAGTCAAGATCATAAAAACTCAAAACTTTATTTATAATATTTTTTTTCCGCTCTTGCTCAATCTAACAACACAAACACGAAAAGGTGACACGAAAATAAATATTCGTTTATGTGGAAATAGGAGGTTTTAACGATGTTTTATTATGAACTTCTAAAGCTAAACTTAATCAGTAGCAGACCAAGTTGAAATTTTATGTACATAAGTAATTAGAGGGTTGTTTTTGATTGAGTTTATAAAATTCTTAACAGAGTCTAACATTAGTTCGTAAAAAGAGCATTTGATTTCTAATGATGAAGACAAAAGAAAATTGTGACATATAATTATTTTGGTGAACTTCACCTTGTATTAAAATTCAACATCTCTGATTTCACTAACTTCTTAACCGCTTCACCTTTTTAGTTTTAACAATTCACAAAATTACATGTTTTTTATTCTATTTTCTTTTTTTTTGTGTGTGAACAAAAGTGTTAGTGAATGTGTGCAAGGAAATACAAATAACTTTATCCTGTAGAAGTTGTGCAGACCGTTTTGAGCAATTTCCAATGCATTAGTGGCATATTAAATTTCAGGAATCCTTCTTCGTTTCACAAAGAAATTCATGTCGGTGAGGTTTTATTTTTTTTGTGAATGTTGTCCAAAAATTTGTCGTGTTTTGTTTTTTGTTAAACTTCTTCTGCAACCATATTTGTAAGTATATAATTGCTAACAATTAAAATACAATGGCGGTTTTTCTTTCATCAACTTGACATAGTTAAGGGTAAGTATTGTGTTCGTGTGAAACTATTGGCACACATTTTTTTAACGGCAGCATCAGTACTGATTAATGCAAGCATTTATAACATTGTCTCTTTCCTCTTCGAGTTTTTTCACCTAGATACCGGGAGATACCGACTTTTTACCAGTCATCATTTAGCGTGGTGTGAGTTGTTAGTAATAAAAGAAATATAAATGAAGCCTAACACACTATTTAACAAAAATCCTAAACAAACTAGACAGAAGAGTAAAGAAATATACATATGTAAATAAATACAATAATATTCAATTAAATGAATTTTTAATAGCTACACACAAAAAAAAAATAGTCACTAGTGTTGAAAACGCCCATAAAACTTGCGCTTGAGTCCAAGTTTAGATGGAATATATCAGAGTTCCGAGAACTGTGGCGTCTAACTATAAAACGAATTGGGTCAAAAGAAGCGGTGAATCAAAAGATCCATCCAGCAACTGGTGTAAAACTATAACATCAGCTACCTTCCGACGTTTCTCGAGAGAAGTGGGGATGAACAAAAGTATTACATACCAAAGATGTAATCAGGCTACAAAAAAAAATTTATTTTTATTTTTTTTTGTCTCGAAAACGGCTCTAATGATTTGGATGAAATTTTCAGTTTATTTCTATAAATAAGAAACAATTTTAAAAATTAAATTAAGTAAAATTTTCCCACTGTCACGCCCTCTTTTCTTATTTCTTAGATTCTCGGAATCGGTCGGAAACAGCTCTATTTCTCGAAACCGGCTCAAATTATTTGAATGAAATATTCAGAATTTGTTCTGATGAATGGGCAAACATTTTAAAACAATAATTAGTAAAATCTGCCCACTGCCACGCCCACCTTTATTGTTTTTTAGTTTTTCGGAAACGACTCTAACGATTTGGATGAAATTTATGCGTAGTTTGTTCAAATCAATGACGAAATTTTTTTTATATAAATAAATCACGCCCACTTTTCTTAGAAATTGGGTTCTCGATCATGGCTCTTACGAGAAAAAATTTCAAAAAATAATTTTGGGAAAATCCGGCCACTGCCACGTTCACTTATATTGTTTCTTGGTTTTAGGGAACGGTTCTATCGGTTTGGATGAAATTTTTAGGGTCTGCTCTCGGGTGGTACTTCCACACATGTTGAGAGATACCTTGACATATGTGGAGATACTTTGAAATTTGTGGAGATGCATGTGGAAATACCTCCACAGTTCTGAAGCTACAAGTGAAGATACCTCCACAATACATGTGGGAGATACTTCCATATATGTATGTATTTGGAGTCGTCAGGCAGGGGTCTATATCAAAAGTTCGACGTATAAACCATGGAATGACATCACTAAGATCTGGATTTACCATGGTGGCTTTTTTGGTTTACGCCATAATCAGCGTTTATTTTTTCACCAAGTATCCCTTATATTTCTTAAAAAAAAAAACAAAAAACTGCGACAGTGACAGTGATACTAGTTAAAAAATATTTAAAAATTATAATATTTCAGTAAAGATATTTAAAGTTAGTGAATTGTTAAGTAATATCATGCTAATACCTTAAGCCTTAAGATCAAGCTGTTTAAAATTTTGCGCCATTTTTATAAAAATAAAATAACTCAAACCAAATTTTTCCGATAAGTCTGCTGATATAACGGTTTTTGCTTTATTTAACGACAGGCGACCAAGATCGAGACCACTGTACACAAATCTAAGGCAATATATTGCACTGGTTGTCAAATATAATAGTGTCAGGAATTAAGAATGACATTTCGAGTGATCACAAGAAATACTCACTGCCAAATATTCATACTCACCGCATATTAGAGAAACTACAATAAAATATTGAAATTAGAAAAGAGATTGGGCATTGGATCTACCATTTTGTTTTCGATTTTGACAGATGCACTGGCATAATTCTGATAGGAAAAAAGAAGGAACATTATAAAACGTGACAATTCTGCAGAAAGTTTTTGTCAAGCTGAACATAGTGAGGATATTGTTGGACAACATGGCGATGAAAAATCGAATTTTACTGTCAGGAAGAATCAACAATTAGACTTGGATAACGTTGATCAAATGTCCATCCGACCTTGAAAAACTAACTAAAAGATAACTACCTAGTTTTAAATCAAATAAAGCATCTGTACCTGACGGCCTTTCTCCTCAGCTTTTTTTAGGAGCAGGTAATGTATAGTACCCCTGGCATAATGGTTAGTGCGTTGCGCAGGACTGTAACGTTGAAGGCCTAGGGTTCGATACCCAGCCTATTCTACCTAAAAAACAAAATTGAAAAAGGTTTTTTTTTTCGGGTTACTGTCTCTTGCGAGCAATTGACAAAAGCCTCCAAGAAAAAGCCTCTTGTCATGAAAAAATGCTTCCGGCTGAAAATTGTAGGTCCCCTCCATTCCTGGTAAGAAATTAGCATTAACAACCCATTAACATTATATATATTCTCAATCCAAGCAACATATTATTACGCTCTTCATTTTTAAATAGTTACCGTTTTAAATTGTACAAACTTATTTTAAAAACAAGAACGTACGACAGAGGAGTGCTCATGATATTTTTTTCTTGCTCTATTTTTAGAAATAAATGCGAAACGAAAAGTAAATTTTCATCTGAAAGGCATTAAATAAGGAAGCAACACCACACACACCTATACTAATTAAAGGTACATAAAGTTTCTATTAACGATTTTGGCAATGTCGAAACTGATTAAATTCCGGTAAAGGAGTAAAACCAACCAACACACAAAAACCGGGCGTAAATAGCTATACCTACCTACTCGCAAAAAACTTTTTACTTTCTTTTCGAACTTTTCTATTTTCTGAATTCTATAAGGATTAAATGTTGAAAGCGGCAAAATTATAGGTAACTCAGAAAAAGCAACAAGAGCAGCACCAGAAGCAGCAGCAGCAGCAGTAGAGGAGTAAGTTCAGAACAAACAAAACCGAGGATAAAATTATCGATTCTAGCTTTAGCCTTGATAACTTAATTAAAATTGAACCCTAAAGCCGATTAAAATATACAGGAAGTAAAAGGATTACATTTTTTTATTTATTTTTAAACTATGCTGAGGATTTAATACAATACGCATTTACTTATGCTAAAACTTCAATAAAACAATTTTGAGGTAAAATGCTCGATTTGAAAGAGGCCCATTATCATTATGGAGGAAGAAGATACTTTTTTTTTTTTGTGTGATAATTTTTTTTTCAAACTTAGAATCGGTTAAGCAGTTTGAATGATAGATAGGTATTCTTTGATCCATAATATATAGTTATTGTTTATTTCAGTTATATACAAATTGAACACTTAAAATCAAAGATATTTAAATATCAATTTAATTAATTTTTTTTTATTAAATTTTATTTTATTTTAATTCATATAATATTTTATTTTATTTTACTTTAGTTCAATAGTAAAAAACTTTGTTTTTAAAACATGTTTGACTTTTTCTAAATTTATTTATTTTCTTACAGTTAATTGCGATCAACTTTATTTAATCTAAATATTTCGTATATAAGGTATAAAAAAGACTTAGTTAGTTTAAACTAAAATATAGGTTTAATATTAAATTCACTTGTCTGCTTTTCATCCATAGAAAGGATAATAACCAGAATACGGATAATATCCATACCCATATGAAGGATATGAACGATATCCATACAATCCGTAACCACCATAAAAACCTCCATAACCGCCATAGAAGCCTCCATAGGGATATAAGAACTGACGAGCTTTTCGATTGGATTCATTTTCGTGAACAGTATCTGTGTTAACGGTCAACAAGTCGACGGCAGTTGAACTTAATTCAGTTTTATCTCCTGCGGGTGCTGTTGCCGGTGCAGCTGCACAAAGTACAAAAATTGCCGACAACACAAGTACAATTCCGTTAAAACGCATTTTATTTACTCTTGCTTCTATCGTTTTTTTTTTTTTTTTAATTTTTATATTGCCTTTATGTAAGTGGCTATTTAACAACTTTCAACGAACTTTCCAGAGGAATACTTAAAACTACGCAAATTATCAAGTATTTATATGAAAATCTTCTCGGCCATTAAGTTTTGTGGAATTTCAGAGTTCTAAGTTCTTAATCACATTGTTTGCGTTTGGCTTTGGGTCGAAACAATTTACAAAAAAAAAAAAAAAATGTTGTTTTGCTGTCTTACTGAATTTTCTTATAATTATGGTGAGACGATAGAACTATAATAAACAACAGTAGGTAACTTACGTAATAATTTGAGGGTTCTGTTGACAGATTAAAATGATGTTTTCTTCATCACGCAATTTAACATTTGGTGCTTATTTCACCGTACCTAGGTGTAGTTATTTGTATGATTACAACTGGTGGTTAGTAAGTGCACATCATATTTAAAGGTTTGTCAGTATAATATATGTAGTTATTCACAATAAAACGAAGCTTCGGTTCCCAACGAACTTGAAGCTACTATGTTTATGATGCTGAAAAATAACCATTCGATAGGCTTTTTTACGGAATTTATTAAAATGGGTTTAAAAAAAAGCGTATACCTACCTAAGGTGATTTTTTTTTTAAATAGATTTTAATGGCCTTTAGTTCAGACATTACTTTTTAACATTTTTTTATCTTATTCGAATGAAAAACAAAGATTAATTAGTTTTAATCGTTATTTATTTATAGAAGTTTAATTAGTCTAATCAAAGGTGGGTGAAGAGAGGCATAAGAAGATGTGAGTGTGTGTTTAAATGGAATAATACATTTTTATGTACGGTTTGTTTATATTTTGCTATTGTCTGATGCCAGTGCGAGTTGAAATACCCGAATTGACGCTGTGGGCATTAATTTCATGATTTTTTTCGTTCGTTGGTATAAACTTATTTATATAAGCCGTATTTTGGTGAAAGTGTATAGGATAGCAACTGAGCGAAATTTTTACATGCACCAAATCAGTTTTTGTTTTATTTAACAAACAATAAAATAGTGTAAACAAAAAAAGTGTAAAGAAAATGTGTAGGTAAGCAAAATTTGTTATGCTATAGTTATACCCTCTCACCTAAACATGATTATTTATATAATAATTGGTAAGCTGGTGGAAGAAGCTGGTCTAGGAATTAATAACGATGACGAGACATTATTGGTGCATGATGTTGTTCGAAAGGTATTCAAAATTAATAATTCGAAAACGACTGGGTCAAATTTTATTAAACTAGGTACCCTGCAGTTTTTGAACTTTATCTTGAAGATTTTAAACAAAAATTATTCTTATAGCCAAAAATAACAGTACCACGTCCATACAAGTATTTAACGACCGTTCAAGGAAATCTCATTTTTATAAAAAAAAAACTTCTCTTACGATTTTGATTTAAATTTTTATTTTAGCTAGTGTCAGTAGGTACGAACAATTTTTTTATTGTTATTACTAACGGTATTTCCCAAAAACCATTTAATTGGTTTTCGACTATCTCATTATCTGTTAAACCGATTTTAATAAAATATGCTTATACAATATTCTTCTAATAATTTTAAATAAAATTTCATATCATAATAAAAAAAAAATGGATTTAAAAAAAAAAAATCAAAATAATTTTTTTGAATATTAGATATTTGGAAAATGGGTAGATATTTGTTTATATTCGCATTAATAAGTACTAAAATATCGTGTTCTATTTTTTTTTATCAATCAATTTTATTAAATAACTAATCTACGTTTTTGGCAGGTTGCATAAAATATTACTAATTTATTTATTTTATCAGATGAATAGTTTTTTAACATGTCAAGACTTTAAAACCAACCCAGGCGTGTATTTTATCTTCTCATAAATAAAGATTTATTAAAGAAATAATATGGTCAACATCACTTTGGTTTCAAAACAATTTATTTTAATAATTTATATTTTACAAGCAGATCCGTGCTCGCGTTGCTTCGCTAAATTGAATTAAAATATTAAGACATTACGCAATAGGGCTAGGTTTATATTAAGGTAAATACCCTTAATATGCAATGCAATTTTATGCAATGATGTAAAACACTTGATAAGTTTACCATTTGGTTAATGTACTGTCAAATTTTGTATGACAAATGATTTACACCATTTGGTTAAAATTCTCCATGGATCTTGCTGCGGAAAATTAAAGAAAAGTTTTTGTTAAACTTAACCAAACGTCATTGTGACTTTTAGAATTAGGCGTGTTCAAAAATATGATATATTAGGTTTCTTAGAGAACTAAAATAAACTCTGCCATTGTTCTGTAATTTTTGCATTGAGATTAGTTGGCGATAAAAGTTGTGAATAAAAACGTAGTTTCTACAAAACAAAAATAATTAGGACCTCTACATTTTTCTGACTATTATTGATTAGCATTGTTTATTTATACAAATCCATCCATATGAATAAACAAAAGTAAATTCAGAGGGCTCTGAACATACTCTGCTCAGAACTTTACTCTGTTCGCTCAGCTCTGAACTAAAATGTACAAATATGTCGCACACCAGTTTAAATGGTGAACAATTGAATGGTACAGAGAAAAATTGAGTTGACAGGAAAAAAAAACGAATAGAAAAAGGAGGAAGAGAATATGCAAAAATGCCGGAATTATAATGAAATGGAAAAAACCAGCAACTCCATGATTGCGCATAGATCGAATTTCTAGATTCAAAAATATAAAAAGTTTTATTTTTAAAATTTGTTTGAATATAATATATTTCTCAGTTTGTATGCATGGTTAAGAAAAAATGTAGGACTTAAAAGTTGCATTTATATATTAAATATATTATTTATAATTTTAATACTCTATGAAACAATCTCTATTTTTGTAAAGTATTAAACAGGTTTTAAAGTATAAATGAAAACGTATAAAGAAAAAGTTGACACAAAATAGTCTTAGACAATTTTATAAAAAATAAAGAATATTCTAAAATTGGTTTCAATTAAATCAGTTTAATACTCTTTCAGTTTATGCGTGACAAACTAAATAATTGATTCGTCTTTATATAATAGTAATAATGACGCTACTTAAGCTATAAAAATAAATACGTGCGAACTATAGTGTTGTGCATGTCTTTCCCTATGAACAATGAGGTGGTGATAAAAAAATAAATTTTAATAAAACTTAGCCTTCTATGATCATAAACTCAGTTATCTATAAATTAGTGATTTTCGTCAAAACATATACATACATAATGCGCCTGTGTCCTTTAAAGTCCTATATGTTGGAAAACTTGAACAAGAATTTAAATTTGAATAAAATTACAAATGTGAACTTTGTTTGGAAAGTCATTATAATGTTAATGTTACTTTGAAAAACGATGAAATCTTTTTCCGGAAGGACTTCTACATATTTAATATAAAATGACTAATTGTTCGCCAAAAATTATAAAATCACGTTATCATGAGGCAACGACGACGATTCGCATGGAGCTTTATAATATTTGTTTTCTTAAACTTTTTGGTAGAAAATAAATGGCATGAGAGCATAAATATTAAAAGTAACATTATTTTTAATGACTTAAGACAAACATGCATAATTTATTTGCCTTCTTTAAAACTTTTGTATGCGAAGGGGCTTCAAATGGAGTTTTTTTTTAATTATTTTAAAAATATTTAAAATTATTTCAGGAACAACATTTATTTTTAACTTGCTCTTAATAATAGAATTTTATTGCTTTCATGTTGAAAAATTTCATCATAACATTTTTTACGTTAGTTTTTTATGTGTGTTTATGTGGTCCGTGCATTTATTGCTGTTATAAGATATCAGTAGCGTAGGTAGCCCTTATGGAAAACTGCGTATCAAAAAGTTTTTGAGGGATCTGTTTTCCTGACTAGGATTGGGTTTTTCCTACAAAATAAACTAAACTACTTGCTTCATCAGCACATTGGATAAGTTTGATTTAATAATTATATAATAATTTAGATTTAGATTTACGTAAATATGTTTAATGTTATTTAAAAATATAACAACAAAATGATTTTAGGATTCAAGGTTCTCAAATTAACACACTTCCTTATTTTTGTATACAAATTTATTAATTAAATCTTCTATAATAGCTGCCACATAATAATTTAATTTTTTTTTCAAACATTCTCGAAAATGACTATTTTTATTTTCATTAAACTTCGTATATTTTATATCGGAAGTATTTGTAGGAAAACTGGGTTTCAGGTTTAAAAAAAAAATTGGAATCATCGAAATTTGGTAAGTTTTTGGGAAAATCCCCTGATTGTAGAGTTTATTATCCAATATCATATATTTTTATATTTGCCAAAACGTAGTTTTGTAGGAGTATTATGTAAATAAAAATATGAACAATATAGCACTGTGTTGCACTCATGAAACAAATTTCTGAAATTGTTATGCTACCAATACTGAACATCGTGTCATCTCAAAAATTTTAAACATCGTTGTAGTGGTTTTAAAAAAAAAATATTTTTTGCACATAAAATGTTGAAAACATTTCTTAAAGTTTATAGTTTTTATTAATGCCGATCAAAGAATTTATTTTGAAAAAAAAAATCACCTACACAACTATTTTCGAAATATCGAATTAAAAAAAAAATCATATGCAATATTTCTTTAACTTTTTAGAAGATCTTGTATAAAAAGTTTTATTAAAATCGGTTCAACCTAGATACTGTTATTGACGGATTAGTAAGAAATTTGTTTGAATTGTAAGCTGGTAAATCCTACTGTTCGGAGTAGTCATTTTTCTAAATGGTTTTTAAACTTTTTTATCATGGGGATAGTACCGTTATTTCTGGTTAAAAGAAAAATATTTGTTTAAATTCTGTTTGTAGATAATGGATATAAAATAATGGGTGTCAAATTTAAATTTAATTTTCAAATTATTGAGGTAACAAACAAAATTGAAACATTTTTGTTTTAAATTCGAAGAAAAAAAATGTTTCGGAAACTTTGGTACCTATGCTTTAAACTTTTTAAAATAATCTTCATAAAAACAGAGAATATCGAAAATAAAAAAAAATGATTCTATAGGAGAAACCATTTTTCAGATTTTGTTTTATAAAGTGGTTGCCTATATATAAAACAAAATTACTCAATTTTTCTTCAAGTTATGTTTAAGAGTTTTATTCATTGCTAAAAGAAATTGTACGGGAGGTACCGTTATTTTTTGTCTTAAACAACAAAAAAACTTGTCAGGGGAGTTCCAAAAAAAAGAAGCTATAGGTATAGCAAGATTTGAAAGAATCGACCCACCAGTTAAGGCAGAAGACGTACGGACAGATAGACGGACAGATAGATGGACAGAATTCGGAGACCATTTTTTTTTTTTTTTTGATTTCGTAACGTCAACTTTTGAACAAAATCCTTGTTCGATTTTTTTTACAAATCCATAATTTTTCATATACAGGGTGTCCCGGACCTGGTTGGAAGTATTATAGGGTGTGGTTCTTGGATATATTCTAAGAAAAAAATCATTTCACAGTAAAGGTCTATCCCCAATTTTGACATCAATTATCGTGGATTTAAGAAAACTCTTACACCAAATACACTGACACATGTTAACAAAAATTGCTCTGCTAATTCTAATGGTAGAAACTTCGGTTAGGTTTTATTTTTGAAAAAATACTAGCCTTTAAAACTGGGTTTAAAAAAAGTTGATATCTTGTCTCAGTCTTAAGGTATCCAGTTTAAAGCTTGTTCTTTTTTTCCTTTCGATGCTTATTTTTTGACTTTGAGGTCGATTTTCTCGAGAAAATGCGTAATAAACATAACAGAAAGTTATACCATTACACTATGTATTGAAACATTAATTATGTTCCTTTTATGTTTATACTGTAGGTATAATGAACCTAGCTACAAATCTACAATACCTTTTATTGTTAACCACAAGATTACAATTTCTTGCGATCCGGTCTTGCTTATTTTTTCCAAAGTCTTGTGTACGTCAGAAATGTAATTATGGTTAAGTAGAATTAAAGTTATTTCAGTTTTCAATATGCACCATTTACGTACATTCTTATTTAAATATAAATACTACAAAAATTGTCCTTTAATGAACCGAACATTTTCCCCTTTGTATTCCCTGATACAACACAACCTAATAATATTAAGGCAAGTTATATTTTTAACTCACCAACCAAGGTTTATTTTTTTATTTCTATACCATTTATATATTTAAATGACACCCCAAACATGAAATTTAAAAAAAAAATAAGCAAAATCATCTCCTTTAAAATAACAACAACAACAACAAAAGACGACACGTTGAAATTCGGATTATGGGACATTTACACTTGCATCATTAAGCTTCAAAATTGCAATTTCATTTTGTTCCTCGGCACTAGATACAAAATTATACTTTCATCATCCTATGTTATTTCTTCTGCTTCTTCTTCATCCACGTCTTTTTTAATCATTTTAAGTACTAAGTAGTTCCTTTGTTTTTTGTGTCCCAATAGTAAAGTCCAGATTTCGAGATCCTTCTTAAAATAAAAGCCCATACTGAAAAATAAGGGAGAAAAAGTTAAATGGACTTGAAAAAAAAAAAAAGGGAGAAGGATCTTTGAATTTAAATTACACTAGATAATGTAATATCCTGAAATTTAAAGCACAGCACTGCTAAATGGTTCATTTTGAAAAAGACAAAGAAGGACAGATGGTATGGTGGTATGAGGTATATTACTAAAATAAGTTTATGGATATCTATCTACATTCTACATACATAATATATACCAACCTAACCTACCTAAAGAGATGGTATAATAAAATAAATAAAATGAACAATTTTACAAACGACTGTCCAACTCTGGAGTCATCAGGCAGGTGGATAAATCTGATAAGGAACTTATGGACAAGAACAAATTTTATTAAATAAAATATATAGAAAATTTCCGTTTGCTATTCCATAGATAAGTTGAGATTCTAGACAACATAATACAATTAATTTTTAAATTCCGGTTAATGTATGGAAATTATTACAAAATATAATAAGTTAAGTTTTATTATAATTGAACATTTGGCTGTTAATCACGGCCATGTAGGTATTAATTATGCTTCTAAAAAAAGGATTATGATAATAACTTGAATTTTATCTTTAAATTGAGTATATAATCTTGTTGGTTTAGGATATTCGTCGCGAATTTTTAATAATCATTTGTCGGCTTTATGTCTTTTCGCCCAAAACCATGGCGTATGGTAATAACATCCAAAACCATGGTGTATTGTAATAACGCCCAAAAAAAATCTGAACAATTGTTGTTGTTTTTTTTTTCGATTTGGGCGTTATTTCCAATTTTTAAATTCTTTTTAAAGGAAAGAACTCCCAAAGTAAGAATTTTAAAAGTCAAATGGGAAATAACGCCCAAAATTGGAAATATCAAAAAAAAAACCTGAAAAAGGAAATAACGCCCAAATAAAAATCTTTTCAATAATTGTACTGAAACAACTCCGTTTTAAATCAAATCAACTTTATTTCACTTTAATAAAATAAAAATATATAAATAATAAATAAATAAATAAAAATTCAAAAAAGAAATAAATAAATAATTCAAAAATTCAATAATCAAAAACAAAAATAATAATAAAATAAATGTTATTCATTTTCAATTAAAACGGCGTGTAAATAGTGAGGTACGTATGGGGGGCATTCTGTCCCCTGCACCACCTGCTTGGGCACATTATAGGATTTGGGGTAGGTGCGAGGCTGGATTTATGCAAAGTTTCTCTAAATCCAGATTCTTTAAATGCAAAAGAGACTTTGCATACACCCAGCCTCGCATCTACCCCAAATACTATAATGTGCCAAGCAGGAGGGTCGCAGGTCGCATATCTCACTGTTTATGCACCGCGATTTTGTTTTATAACACGATTTTCTTTCATATATTTGTTTTTCATTTACTAAATAGATAAGTTTTGAATATTGTCTTTTTCAAATGTTCCAATCTTGGCGCACTCTCTTCGATTTTGTCTACTCAGCATAATTTATCACAATTTTTACCGCAATTTGAAATGTTAAAATTTTGTTGTTACAAGCTTCATTGAAATTTCACTTTCAAATTAAAAAAAAAGTTTGGAAATATCGCCCAAAATTGAGGAAATAACGCCCAAATTTTACAAAAACAATTTACATTAAAAATATTTGGGCGATGTTGTGACCCGAGAGCCACAACCATTCTTAAACCCCAAATAAACACCATTCCTTCGAATCCAATTCACATCGGACAGTTACCCAACCAATTAACCATGTAACAAAACACCAACCAAGCATAATTCTCAGTTTGTTCTTACTATAGAACAATGAATTGCTTATTCACGTAATAATGACTCAAGCCATATGTGCAGAAAAGTAAACAAACAAACTGCAATACATAAGAGCATGTCAAGTGCAATGTGCAATATGAATCCTACGAATTGCGATCGATGATGCCACACCCAGTGGTACTTGAGTGGGTCACCATACGATCGGCAGAGAGGTCTAATATTGTTACTGTTAAGTAACGATAAATGAGGAATAATGAATTATTATTTGGCCTGGTTCTGGTGAACTCGATTATAGTGACATGGTTTTGGGTATTGCAAGTGACCTGGTCTTTGGTTTGTAATGGTAGGGGAAATATGAAAATCTTTTAAATAGAGAACCAAATGGGAAGAAGGGCAGAGTTGATAACCAAATATCAAAAAGATAAGGTCGCAGCCCTGCCATAGACAGCGGGCCTTATTCTTTTAAAACTAAATAAAAATAAACATATATAGGATAATAAAGAAAGAATAAAAATAAAGACTTTTCTTTTTTTTTGCTAAATTATTAACTCTCCGTCTCTGCTCTTCCCGTGTCTTATCGGAAGCACGGCACGACGTAATAGCGATATTTCCAACTTAAGATTTGTAAAAATATAAATTTGGGCCATATTTATTTTTAAATCGATTTGGGAAATACCTTTGGGCGTTATACGGCGGCGTACTCAACCGGGCCTAGGGCGGCATAAAACCTAAATCCGCCACTGTCCCTACTCGCCACGAGCTGTTTATACCACCCTCTCGTGGAGATTTGTAGTTTGATACTATTTCGTGAGCATTTTCGAAAATGTTTCTAATGCCACTTTGAAGAATTCCTTTTAAATTTCTTGTACTGTATTTAATTCTGCATTTGGTTCAAATTTGGTAAATTTTGTTTTAGATCATTTAAAACGGGTGGCTAACATATTGCAATGTTTTGGGATTCTTTTTTCAAGTTGTGTGCTAGGGACTAAGATTTCCTATAAATACAAATTTCTGACCATTTGGTTTCTTGAGCTCCTCTTGAAGTATTTTTGAGACTTCCAAGTTCCAACTGTTTCCTTCCTTAGGTTATCGGCTAGGAACCAGGGCTTCTATAAAAATTTCGTACCATATTTGGCAGGTAATTTGGGATCCTCTTCAAGAAGCTCACTGGACAGAGTTTTCCTTTAAAACTTTCAACCGTTTTGTTCCTAAGGTTATGCGCATATGGGGCACATGGTTACCAAGAAGGATCCCGACCGTTTATTTATTTTGTATACCTCAAGAATTTCGGTGGACAAGGTTCGCTTCTGAGTATTTCCGTGCGTCTCCAGGTTGAGTGCTGCTATTGTGCTATTGTACGAAATACCAAGTGTTTGTACTGGGAACCGAATCTATCTGTTGATACCATTACTTTGGCAATTTCCTCATCAATTATATTTTATTTAAGTTTTTTTGATCAATATTTCATTTTTATTGTACCAATAACAGGATTTTTCAAAAATCTTTAATTTCTCATTTTCATAATTTGCTCATCTTTCAGCACAAAACCGATTGTTTGCACTTTTCTTCTTTATTTTAAGTTTCGCATCAAGAAATCTACCCAAAACTTTAGAGACTTAAGTATAATCAGTTTTTTTTTTTTATTTCAATAAGAAGCTTTTAAAGCACTACACAAGTTCTTAGTTTGACTGGTTAAGTACCTGCATACTTAAAAACTCCTCTCAACCCCTTAATTGCTCTGAAGATAAGAATAATAAAAGTTCTTGGTCAGTATATAAAAACAAAACAAAAAAATCTACCTACTCCCCAAAATGAATCTCTTAAGCAAAATCCAAGAAGTGTCCTTTCAAATTTCTTAGCCTTAATGGTTTCTATTTCCTTAATGGAGAATGTGAAAATATTTCTACATCTATACTATGTTTTCTCACCTATACGAAGTACTATTATAAAAATATACAGCTCTTATGTAGGTTTAGGTATACCTACCTTACCTAGTCCAGTACTATAAAATGTGGTATGCAATAATGCAGACATTTATTTTTATTGAACATTTTATGGTATCTTTAAATTGGTCCTTAGTGCAGACCGTGCGATGTTTATCACTCGAACGTATTCAATAACGAACCATTTTCTTCGGAAATCGACAAGTGAATGTTTTTCAGGCTTAGGAAAAGAAAGAAAAAAAAAGTATATAAGTATTAGAGACGGGGAAGAAATCACGAAGAGAGAGAACGAACTTCAGAAATATAAGAAAGAATCTATTGTAATTCAATGAAAGGTGAAGATGAAGGCTATCGCAAAGGATCTCAATTCAACTATATTCTACTGGTCCAAAGGATAAACCTATTTTATGTTCATATATATATTTATGCCAGCGATACAGTCACATCGATATGACCAGCCAGTATACTAGACAATGAATTATGAATACAATAAATTGTGTCACAACAAATTCTTAGTCCATTCGAAAGTCATTGAGAGCTGTGCGGACTGATTTATTTTATGGTTTTGTGGTGTTGAATTTGCCAATTTCCGGTTCCATAAAGGATCTCATTGGTGGTAAAGACTTTGTAACGAGTCAGTTTCTTGCTATAAAATTGGAGGTAAAATCATTTTGGGAAGATAATGGAGAGATCAGGCTGTATAATTGAATACTCGAAAAAACCATCAATTGAATTAAATGACCTCTAATTAAGTAACAATCCACATTTGAATGTAGGTATAAGTACCTCTTTTTGTTATTGTAATAACCCGAAATGTGGCTAAGTTTAAAGATTTTCCACTAATTTTTAAGTTTTAAAGCATTGATTGAGTATAATTTTTTTTTTAATTAAGACAAAAACATAGAAAACATTGCATGACAAGACTGTTAATTACCACTACTTATTTATAAAATTTATTTCGCACGTTGTGAACAATTAGTTGGAAAAATGCTGAAATCTTTATTTTGCAATCGGCAACTTCAAGCTTAAATATCACGACGATGAACGATTTTGAAAATATTTCACTCATATAACAATCTCAACGTTACCTTTCATTTGGTACTAAATTTTTTTACATTCTGGGACAAAGCTCCATAGATTTTTTGTTTTTTCTTTTTTTTTTTTGAAAGTTTTGATGGGCAATAACAATCAAACTAATTTGATGTTCTTGTGTAAAAATTTTCATTAAAATTCCATTTTTAAACGATAGATAATTTGTTTCCAATAATATGGTAGATCGTATTAATATTAATTCACATACAAATTTATATCAAAATCGTAGGAGCCGTTCTTGAGAAAAACGAGATTTTTCTTAACGGTTTTTAAACACTTGTATGGGAGGCAGCGTTATTTTTGGTCATAAGAATAATTTGTATTTAAAATGTGCTAGATAATGTTAAAAAAGCTGCTGGTCGCCAAGTTTTATAAAAATTCATCAAGTAATTTTCGAATTATTAAGTTCTCAAACAAAAATTTTCAAGTTTTTTTTTTTAAATAAAAAAAAAATTATTGGAAAATTTTGCTATACAAAACTATTAAAACTTCATGCAAGATTTTGTATTTAAAAAAAATGGTCAAAATCAGTTGAGACGTTTTTGAGAAAACAGAAAATCAAAAAATTGGTGCTGTGATAGGTACCACTTATAATCATTTTTGCGAAAAAAAAAATATAAAATGGTAGCCTTTTTGTAAAAAAATTACTGATTTAAAAAAAAAAAAAAAGAGTTGTGGGCACGTTTTTGAGAAAAATAAGGTTTTCATAATATGGTAAAAAAAATTGTATGACATGTTATCGTTAGTTTTGGTCTATAAACAGTAATTTTTTTTTTTACGAATCCATAACTTGCCACATAGTACCGATATATCGCAAGTAAAAACATAGAAAACGTTGCACGACAAAATTAGAATTTTCACAACTAATTAACGTCAAATTATCCACCAAAATAATTTTCGATTCGGGACTATTGCTTGGCAAATTTTTATATGTCGCTAATGAACGTGGCTTACGAGGTACATATTTGAAAAACTTTCCATGTAAATAAACTCAAAGGCTTTCGTGATGCCAAAGGGCTCCTGCATCCCTGCATGATGGCCTATGACGCCACTAATCTGTTATTCAGTTATAGGGGGTTCAACATCTACCCTTACAACCAGTTCATCAGTTTAATTAATTTATTAAACATTTAAATCAAAAGCATAAATAAAACGTAGATATATCTATAGATATTAAGTACAGTACAAATATGTATGTATGTATGCAAACTCAATTATCCTTAAATGAAGTGATAAATTAAAAGCATTCCTGACCCATCCAGCTTTTTCGCTTATTATGACAGTTCAATAAGGCTGGGGCATAAAACTCTTGATATAAAAATAATTACCGTATGTATATATACAAGCCAAATGTGTGAATTTCTATATAAATATTTTTTTTTTTCATATAAATTTAAAATTAAAAAAAAAATGATTATTAAAACACACACAATATGTCCCAGCCTATACCAATAGTCGTGATGGTGTAGTAGTCACATTAACTAATTGAATTTTTCATCTGAATGTGAAAGATATTTCGATTATACCAACTCATTTTTGATATGAAGGGTGCCGTGATGCGTTTGTGATAATGATGATGATGATGCTGATGCTGGCATCATGGGCAGCACCAGATGTTTAACGAGAAAATCATTGTGTCAAGAATATTTATTTTTTTGTTTTTATTTTTTTTTATGCGTTGCCTTTCATTTATGCAAATGATTGCTGTAGGCTATATTGATTGTAAAAAATATGTATTGAATGTATGTGAGCTTGAGTAATTAATCAGAAATTAATAAGCATAATAATTATTAATACTGTTATAAAACACAATGCATATTTTTGGAAAGCTTTTTTATTTATAAATTCTTTTATATAAAAGAAGAAAACACAAATAATAATAATATAAAATAAATTATTATATAAAAAAAAGAAGTTTTTTTTATGAAACTTTAGTTCAATGTGTTTCAACCAGGCACTATCCAGTTGGGCTCATCTGTTAGATGCTGTCTTATACCCGAAAAATTTCGGTCGATGATTACCGACACTTATAAAATCTGCAGCATATAAATAGTCTTCCAGTAAGGACTTTTGAACTTTGACAGTTGATAACGGTCATATTGTTGAAGCTATAACAGTGCAGTGCAATAAAAGGAAATAACACCCACGGGCTTTTTCTCCTTTCTGAAATGGAAACAGAAGCTGTGGGTTTTAATTCCTTCAATTCGAAGAACAAAGGAAGAAAAAACTCAGTGAAGAACAAAACACGATTTTGAACTTCGTCAACAGTTTTTTTGAACAACAGTACCTTGGGCGGCGCGAAAATCAAAAAATTGTTTTATCAAAATGGGTGTTCTGTTCGGGCAATCTTCCGCGTACTTCGCCCATAATATTACGGTCGCCATAATCGTTTTTGGACTAGCAGCGTTATTGGTCCATATTTCCTTGAGAACGACGTTGGCCAGCACTATAGGTCGATGATTACCGACTTCTTTTGGCCTAAATCGGATGATATGGACACCAACGACATATGGTTTCAAAAGTACGGCGCTACGTGCCATACAGATCACACAACATTGCAAATTCTGCACAAACTATTCGAGGGGATGGTACGTCATGTGGAAGTGATGTGAACTGGCCATCGAGATCGTACGATTTGACCTCGTTAGATTTTTTCTTGTGGGGTTTTCTGAAGTCGCAGTTCTATGCCAATGGACCACAAATCACAGCGGCCATGAAAGTCAACATAACCCATGTCAAATTTAGCCTGAGTTATGCGCCAGAGTCATGGGAAATTGGAGATTTCGGAAGAGCGCCACCCGGAGAAGTCGCGGCGGATATTTTATTCCTATATAATGGCATCAATTGGCCTTTCAAACGAATGAAAAATTTCGATGATATCTCACACACACTTTGTTTTATTTAAATTTAAAGATAAGAAGCGCTTTATGAAAGACTCTGATGTAGCGTTTTTTTAGATTTTACTCAAAATCTCATGAGCTGAGCATATAGAAGCATTAATTGAATTTCTCTTGCCTATTGCAATAATTAATTTTAAATGCTCATCTCGATCTCATTTCAACTTATTGCAACGGGAACGGCTGGCCATTTGCGAAGCATTGCATGTAATGCAAAATTATATTATACATATGTTCTATATCTATATATACGCACAGTAACAATATCCATCAACATTTGACCACAATTTGTCAGCCCATACATCAGTGGCTGTTCCTTGAAATTGACAAAGACCTTTCAAAATATCCTGTCTCATAAAATGGCTTTAACCAACCGCTATGCTGATGTGATTTGCTATGCTTCAGATTTAGCTTCAACTCCTGTGGCTGGTGGCAGCAGTACAATGATAGATGACGTTCGTTGGTGGGAATCTTTGGATGGTGGGTTTGGACTGGGCTGAGTCTTCAGTCGGTTACATTATATAGATTTGGTTTTGGTATATTTTGACGAATGTCTAAATGCAAATTTATGTAATTTTCTCCCATAAAGTGAAGTGACCCTTATCCATGGCCCATGTGTGCGGATACATTGAGAAGTCTCAATTCATTTCAAACATTATATCCAGAATTATTCAAGCACCTAAATCTGATTAAGCTTTCCTCATGAGACTTCGTATATCCAAATATGTACATAAATTCAAACTTTCGGTCACAATTAATATTATCATTATTAAAATAGTTTATCGCATAAAAGTTATATCTACCTATTTATAAAGACGAAGGGGTTCGTATATTTACATTGATTTTGTTGCACATTTATTTAAAAATATTTATCATATTTTCTAATTTTACTAAAAAAGTTTAATAAATATTTAGATATAAGCGTAAAATGTAATGATTAATATAAGACATTAAGGAATTAGGAATTCAAAATAAATTACATAAATGTTTCCACATTAGATAAAAAGCCAATTTTGGAAAGCTGGAAAAAATAAATTGGATGCAATGTTACGATCCGATGGTATAGGGAAGAAGAAAAATGTGCGTTTCGCAATGCTGCCTGTCCATCTGCTTGTTCGGCTACAACTTAAATGTATCATTAAACTACCTAGCGTTTTTTGACACATTTTTTAAAATTTTTCTTACAAACCTAAAATAACGGTATCTGTCATATAATTTGTTTCGTTTTTAGGAAAATCATTAATCCTTCTTAAAAATTTTTTTAACTAAAATGTTTTAAGTTTTAATAATTTTTTTTAAGTAAAGTACACATCATGCTAAATCATACATATTTTGTTAATAAACTCCATATGAACACGCCCAAAACAGTGACAGTTCATGTTAAAAGTATTGTTTACTTTTTACCATAGATACCATTTTCAATTTTGCAAATTTCAACTAAATGACATTTAGTATGATGACAGTTAGTATGATACTTCAAATATATAAAATGGGCATTTATTGGTTTTTGCTTTAATATAATCTTAAAGAAATAGTATACAACTTTTTTTAAATTTACAAAAACGTTTTTTAACCTAAAATCATTCTAAAAATTCTTTAATATCGTACTTAATCTTCTAAAAATTTTATTTTTTTATTTTTCTCAAAAATGGGTTCACAGATTTGTCTTCAAAAATTGAGTTAATTTTAATAGGTATAAGTTCTTTTTTCATGACAAAAGTTACTCTTGGAGGATTTGACAATTTATTGCAAGAGGCAGAGATCACGTGAAAAAACTTCAGAGATGGGATGTCAGGGAGTATAGGAGAAAATAGTTAGACAACTGTTGGAATGGAATTATAAAATAACGAAATGTCTACCTATGTCCAAGAGTGTTCCAAGCAGCCTTACCACTTCTGGAAAAAAAAGGTGTTAAATAAATTGTAGTTTTCTCCAATCACTCTTTTCCAAAATACATACATTAGTACGTTTATACACCTGAAATTTCTCAGAAATGAAGATTTATAAATATTTAATACAAGAACAAAATTACAAGTTCACCATCTTAATGGCAACACCCTAAAAATCTTTCAAGTACATTATATAATAAAAATGCTCCTGTCTTGTATCATTCCTTGAGCCTCCACTTTATCACTATTACATACTCTTTGGACTCTGGGTCTTCTAATTAATTTTATTTATATATTTACACATTTTTCCAGAATAATTCCAGATGGAAAAATATAAATTTACTCAATAATTTATTTATAGCAGCGCCTTTGCTAATGATTTCTTCTAATCCTTCTTCCAGATTCAGCCCGGGACATCTGGAGACCAAGGTCTGTGGATAACATTGCCATCGTATAAATAATATAGACAGCCAAACACGAAATGAAGATGTAGTTCTAATTGCCATACTTTATTTAAATTGTTCTCACATGGTAGCAGTAAATGCTGAGGATTCGCTATACACAAATCTGGTTGAATTATGTCAGAGTATTAGTTTATAATTCCGTCGCCGGCCGGTCGTCGAAGCATCGCGCCGAAGGCGGCGGCGTGCAAAACTCTTTATCACCTGACAAGACGGAATGTACATTAAGTAATCACTTTAATAATGATGAGGGGCTTAAGTTGGTCAAGGTGTACATAATACATATATAGTGTGGTAGTAACATTGACTTTTTGCACATTTTTTTCTGCACGGTTTATTATATTAGCTGGTAAGGTGACGTAGTCGAAAGGGTTTCTTGTAAGTAAACTGATTTGAGTATTTAATGATGAAGCTTAAATGAATATAAATATCAAGTGCTGATGTTTTGTAATAATTAATAATGAATTGGTCAAAAAACTTTTGATTTATTCCTTTTTTGTTTCAACGGCTCATATATTGTAATATTAGTTTTTAGCCTTTGTTTTGTAGGTTAACATCATTTAATCATAAGTGGCCTGGAGTGGATGTAGCTTGAGAAAAAAATATTTTTGTGCAGCGATAGGATTTCTTTGAGTTCGGAGTTCTGTCGCTATTGTTCTATCTTCTGACTCTTTTTTGGCTGTATCCTAAACGGCGGCGGTGGATTTTCTTAAAACTTGGTTACTAGCACTGTTTGAGTATTTTCCGACAAATATTTTGTCTTTTTTTTTAGAACCAAAAATAACGGTATCTGCCACAGAATTTTTTTTTAGCAATTTATGAAAATCTTGTTCTTTTTAAAAACGTTCTCACAACATAAAAAAAAATCAGTGATCTTTTTTTGAATTCCTAAAAATGGCAACTCCCACCGAACCAATTCCGATTTTTTTAAAAACATTTCAACTGGTTTTGATCATTCTCTTATGGGGAATGTTTTAAAAAGTTTTGTAACCAAAATTAATTTTTTTTTTGATTTTTAAAAAAAGTTTAAAAATTTTTTTATCAGAATTTATTAATTGAAAAATACGATTTTTATTGAACTTTTTGACCTCAAGGGGTCTATTTGGACCCCAGAGCATTTTTAAACACTAATAACTTCTTTTGTTTTTCATTTTTTCGCCTTGGGATTAATACTCAGTGAATAAAATTAAATTTTCTATTCATTTTTATGTTTAAATGATCACTTCCATTTTTCTATGGGGTCCATTTGGACCACACTATTGAAATTCTAACAAAAATCATATTTTTTTCTAATCATTAGGTATTTTATTTTAATAAAAACAAAGTAGTACTAATTTATGCTTGAAGTTGTTGGCAGTTCCGTGAGACATTTAAGGCATACGTTTTTTGTGTGGCAAAGGCAACAATATCTACCACAGCAAACGCAGGTGGTACTGTTTTTCTTTTTTTATGTTCTTGGAGCAGATTTCACCAAGGTTCGAAGAACGATAAAATATGATTCGTTCTCTCGCGAAAAATTCGTAAAGGAATTTTATTTTTGATTCGATCGCGAATCTTATTTTTTGGTTCCTTTAAAATAAAATTCGTGTTCGCGAACGAATCATATCTTTTGCGACCTGTAAAATATGGTTCGTTCGCAAATTTATCAAGTGGGAACTATTGAAGATCCATTCGCGAACCGTTCGAATAAGAAAAATATGTCATTTTAGATCTTATATAAATATCATACATATATTATAGTAAATAGGGATATTTTTTATCGTAACTAATCCCACACAACATTTAAAAATCACTCTTCTGCATGTCAATTAAGACCGATTTACTTTTTTCTTGTCGAACTGACACACTTCCAGTTCCTGATAGTTGATCATTAACCCTCGAATCATTAATATTAACAATATGTATTGTTGTATAGTGCCTTTCTATGTTTCCTGTCACTTTTTCTTTAATTTTTTTTTTTCACAAATTGAACAAGTTGATTCGCCAACTACTTCTTCATTACAAGAAACATATTTATCTTACTCAAATGTTTTTGTTTTCCCCATTTCAAAAAAAACCGTTTAAAAAATAAATCACTTCACATCCGCACTGAATGAATGGATACTTGATTACGAATGATTCTTTTTACGGATCTTTTCGGATCCTTATCGCGAGCGAACCATATTCTACCTGAATTTTATTTTTCCGATCTCTCACGAACGAGAGATACAGAAAAAATAATGGATATAGTTCATTCGTGAGAGAACTATACATTTTTATGGATCGCACATTTTATCGTTCGCGAACTATATTTTTTATGGTTCGTGAGAAGATCGATAAAGAATGATAAAGATCCGTATTTTATGATTCGCGAGCGATATTTTGCGAACCCTGGATTTCACCCTTGCCCAAGAGCAGAAGATAGGAAAATTAGAACCACCTGCGTTTATCGTGGTAGATATTGTTGAAAACATTTTGTGGTCTAACTTGACCCCATGTTAGTTTGTACCGACTTTTTAAAAAAAATATTCATAATTATAACCAAAAACAATGGCACCTACCGTATAAGTGTTTAAAATTTGTTAAGGAAAATCACATTTTTCCCAAATAACGAGTTCTACGATTTTGATTAATGTTTTTATGTGAGCTTATATCAGTCTGATCAACCATATTATAGGAAAACATGTTTTTAAAATTCGATTATTAACGGTAGGTATCTTTAATATAACCATTTTTTTTACTATCTCATTATCTATGCAACCGATTTTATTGAATTTTTATTTTTATTCAAGAGCTTCTAATAATTTTCAATACTATTTTATATGAAAAATTTCAAAAAAATACATTTTTATTTAATTAAAATTAATGTATGACTCCACATTATTTAATACTAAAAGATAGTGTTCCAATTTTTTTAATAAAGATATTTACAATATTTTATATATATAAAAATATAATTTTTCTTTAAAAATCTCCAACGATTTTAAAAATTTTTCTCATAGATTAAGATTTTTTAAAGAAATCAGGTGTGGTATATCGCGTTGGTGTGAAAACAATTCCAGAAGTTGACCAATTCCAATTTAATGATTAGGAATTCTATTGTCTTGTTGGATATAGTTAACACTAGATATTCGTCATGAAATCTATGTAAGATGAAATGAACTTAACAAAAATTTCGTATTGACAAGGTCCTCACTAGTCAACTGATGAGTCCAAGTGAGATCGCCGGGACAAAACGCCAACAGTTTTGTGGACTAAAGGCCGTTAAAAGCTATTTTGAATATCAGATTTTGTTTTTTTTTCTAATTAAATTGATTTTATAAGAAATTTTTTAACTAATTAAATTGTAAGTTCAGTGCATGTATTTATGCGTAACACAGTGTTATATTATTCATTTTTGTGTAATCAAATAATACTACCTTAAACAAAATTACGGTTTTGGCATCTGGCATAAAATCTAGGCTCACACACCAACCTACATAATTTATTTATTTTTTGTTTAAATCAAATCAACATTTTGCAAATATTCAGACTTTAAAACAAACCATAGAGTGAAATTTTTCCGACCTAGTCGTGCATTTTGTGCTTTTTATAAATCAAAGAATGGTTCTCATGTCTTATAGTTTTTATTAATATAAAAACTTCTTTTTCCACAAAATCTATGAATATTCTGAAAGCACTTCTGGTGCGCTAAAAAGTACCCGATTATAATATGTTATACTCAGTAAAATGAATGTGCATTTTATATGTGAACTCATATAATATGGTATATGTACATATGTGGCTACTCGTAGTTTAAGGAACAATATTTTTATTTATGAAACAATGCAAAGAAAATTCAACGTTCTATATTCTCAGTCGTCATAAATTCCAATAAAAACACTCATAACTTTCAATTGAGCATTAATACCTCCCTAACACCCTAAACCTTTATAATAGAGTTGCGTTTTATATATACGTGAGAACCACACGGCTATAATGGAAAGTAGATTTCAAAATTTCCCCATATAAATATACTCGTATGCTTTTAAGTAGGTAGGGTATACTTCACCATCAGTATAGTAAGGTCCTTGTATAGAACATGGCAAATTTATGATTTAATAATCTACACGAAAATTTTGGTAAAAAGGACTTAATACTCTGAAATGAATAAAAAAAAAACTTTACATTATTTCAAAACTTATGTAAGATCTTAAATTAATTTTTAGTTTTAGTTTATAGTTTTAGTTCAGATTACAATCTTTATAGACTAGATACTAAATAACATAATTGTTGTTATATAATTAAATAAATATTACTTTAATAGCCGCTTTTATTTATAATTTTTATAATTAATAAATATAAATTTATGAAAAAAAGAAGAAAATAAAGATTAATTCAATTAATTAAATTAATTAAATTAATTAAATTAATTAAATTAATTAAATTAATTAAATTAATTAAATTAATTAAATTAATTAAATTAATTAAATTAATTAAATTAATTAAATTAATTAAATTAATTAAATTAATTAAATTAATTAATTAAATTTATTAGGAAGTTACGGTTTTAATATTATTTAACAAAAAATACTTTTTAAATATATTTCTCGAAACATCAAGATTAAAATCAATCCTATTGCTAATTAAATTAACTTCTCTAGTGCAACGCGTGATTGGTTCATTACCAAAATGCCAAAATGTTTACTATGAAACTGCTCATAAAATTGAAACCGATAGCATGTAGCTCTACAGGGTGCGTTAAAACAATTAACTAATGTTAATAAAGGAGGACAATTGATATGATAAGTTACTATGTCTCTCAAAAACATAACTGAAAAATAAGACCGATGATCATAAAGAGAATGCATACCAAACAATAAACATTTACTATAATAAGAAGGCCTTGCAATCCTGCAATTAAGCTTATAAAATGCATATTTTGAAAAATGCTTTTGAACTTTTTCAATTCTGCCTATTCAATTATTATAATAAGGGTTCCAAATGCAATGCTACACAATGCTACAATATTCAAGAACTGATCTTACCAGAGAATTGTAAAGAGATATTAAAGTATATGAATCTGAGAATTCTTTCGTGTTTCATTTTAGAAAACCAAGCATTTGATTTGCTTTAATTATAATAAAATCATAGTGTAATAAAAAGAAAAGTTTGTATCTAAGATTACTCCAAGATCTTTATTCCTAGTTACACGTTCTAAATTTGTATGGTTGATATTATAATCAAACACTATGGGATTAGAATTTCGAAAACATGATAAAACTTGACATTTCGAATAATATATCAGAAGGTGATTTTACTTGCACCAATTATGTAGCCTCAATAGATCTTCCAAAAGAAGAAAACAGTCAGTTTGAGATTAGAGATCTTACTGTAAAGTTTGAGGTAGTCCGCAAAAAGTAGGCAATTTGAATTTTGAAGAGCATCAGGTACATCGTTTACAGATAACAAGAACAATAATGGACCCAAATGGTTTCCTTGCGGAACACCAAATGGGACAGAAACAAATTTTGACCAGCGAACTATCAACTTTAACTATTTGAACTCTACTTGCTGAATATGATTGAAGCCATTTTAATAAGGAAAAGTGTATGCCTAGTTTGGCCCTCTTAGTAGGAGTTCGCGGTGGCTGTGGTTATGTCAAATGCGGCAACATGTGGTACTTAGGGTCTCTAAGGATTCCTTGTGTGCAAGAGGTGTTGGGTTGACCTCGTTCCACAGCAAGGGATGTGGACATGTCACAACATGTTACAGAATTGCTACTAGTGTGGTTGGTGATCATCCCACAGGGCAATGGTCAACCCTTGAATTGACTCCGTTATGCTAGTAGGTCAGCCGTGGAATTAGGCCTTAATTGGCAGATTTTCACGTTAAACTTTAATAATTTCATCATCAGTTAAATACAGACACATCTTTATTAAAAAGTCATCGAACATTAAATTTTATGAAAAATGCAATAGGCTGTCATCAGAGTCGCGGGCCATTTGCCGAATATTTTGTTCAATTCTTAATCAGAACCTGTCGACGTGTAATAAAAATATCACAACTCAAAAAATATATGTTTTTATATTTTAAATGAAATAGTGCTTTTTTATTGAGTCAGAGTCTATAATCATAATAAAAAGACTTCAGAAATTGTAAGGGGCCTCTTCATATATTTTCAAAAATTTGTTTTTATTCGGTCACTCGATTTTTGGTAATTATTTATTTTTTTTTACAATTTGCTTACAAACTAAAAATAAAGTTTTGAAGATTTTTCTTCTTTGGTTTTTTTGGGAAAAAAAAATAACACATAAGTTGAGTATTTAGCATCACATAAACATTTTTTCAAACTAAACCTTGAAGGCAGCTATTTTTGTGGCTTTGTCAGCTGAAAATAAGTCATGTACGGTACGTGTTCGAACAAAGAATATCAAGCAGTTGCAAAATGGTTTTAGAAAAAGTATATAGTCTTGTATGATTAACTTAATTAAAATTTCCTTTACAAAAACAGTCAACTCATGTGCAACCTCTGAATAAAATTATTTAAATAAGGATAATTTCTGTAAGAGGTAGAAACAGCAATTTATTCTGGAGCAACCATATTGTTTTCAATTTCTATTATCATAAAGGTTCTTCAAGCTTTGCATAGGCAAAATGTTGAAAAAATAGACAATGCTCCCTAACAACTCTCTAGATTTTACGTGATAAATGTAAAGGCAATTGTTATATTTATAATATTCTTGTTGATGCTTTTCTTTTAATCACGATAGCTCATCTCTGTTTATCCTTGAGCGATTTTAATTTTTTTTTTTTTTTTTACCATCTTTCTTACCCACGAAGTAATTAACGTTCGAATTAATTTTAAGAAGCAAAATAAGTAGTCCGACTTTCATTCACTCTTCTGTGTGGTTTGGTATTATACATTATATTTGTAGATTTTCATTAAAAGAGTGTGCTCACAATACAAAGCACACAATCAAATTTGGTTAATGGAAAAAGTTTCCTTTTCAGAGTTTTGCATTACTCTGGCGCTCTATATTATATACTTATATAGAAAATCCTTGGGCCTGCAAAGATTTGTAATTAAAATTGAAAATAAATTAATTAGAAAAAAAAAAAGAATTAGTATAAAATAAGAATAATATTATTGACATAGTTTAGGTGGCACTGAAGGTTCAGTTTGGACCTGGCCTCATAAAACAAGCTTCTCCGTGCCAGCTTGATTTTACCCAGCTTCATACGACAAGTTGGCTGAGTATTATTTTGGTTGATTCCCAAAAAATGTTGCATGTAATGGATTGTGTTCAATACATATTAACTTCAAAAATTGAACTTTCTAAGTATCAAAAGCTTTATAAGAATAAAACTCAAATATGAGAAAAAGGGGCACATGACAGAAGGCGTGTAAAAGGATTATGTTACATAAATCATAAATTCTTATTAACATATTTTCCGTTGTTATTTGGTTGCATAAAATAATATTACAATTGGTTTCAAATTAAGATTAATAGGGTTTGGCCTTAGGCCGTCTACCAGATTGAAATTTCTTTTTAATTTAGCTTAATATTTTTAATACTATTTAAAATTTCATTACTTAAGGAAAATTTTGTTGGAACAAGTAAACATCTGAATAAAGAACAATGGAACATAATATTATATAACGTAACGTTCACATTCAAAAATGGAGGAAAATATCTTAAAATTCCAATAAAGTAAGAAAATTACGTATACGCCCGAGTGACCACTATTTTATAGTTGTTTTTTTTTTAGAAAAAATAAAACTTGCACATATTTACGGTATAATGTTAAGGTGATTATTTGCAAATAAATTTAAAAAAAACATGTACTCAAAGTGTTGTGGCCGCATCGGTTGGCAATAAAACGGCATAATCTGGAGGTCCAATTTTTCATACTCTCTGCATTTAATCGGCCTATATTTAGGTCGTAACGCATTGAAAAGTGCTCAATTGTTTCTGATAGTTTAGCGCTATAGACATCATGTGAGTAGGTTGGCATTTAGCTTTGCTTTTTCAAATTAAACTAACATCAAAACAACTGAGAACTGTCAAATCGGTTGTCATAGAAAAAACCAAATTTAAAGTTCTCCACCTCTGAAAAAAACACCCTGTATACCTAAATTAAATATGAAAAATACAAAATCGGAATATTAAAAATAGGTCCAATTGATTCGATGATTAAAATACTTCTGAAATGCTGTTAAGACCAACGCAATGTACACCATCTGATTTTTTTTTAAATCAATTTATGAAAAAAAAATTAAAATACAGTCGACTCTCCCTGAGTCGAATTTCTCCCTAACTCGAACTTTTTCGCCATATTTTATCATTCCCTTCAATTGTTCATACAAAAACCATTCCCTAAGTCGAACTCCCCCTAAGTCGAACTCCCCCCAAGTCGAACTCTCTCTAACTCGAACACATTCTCTCGATTATTGGTATCTTTTTTCATCCCCTAAGTTAAGCAAAAAACAAAAACAAAAAAATTACCCCTTCGGAATTCGTGCCAACACACTTCAACAGCCTTAATATGTATGTGTTGCATCGAGTGTACCATCATCGTCAGCCCTTCGTGTTTCTTCCTATTCATATCCCTGGTACCACCATAAAAAAATACAGTTTTTCCTGATCAGTTGATCGTGATCCTAGGCATTCAACAGAGCCTATGAAGTCTTTGTGTGCATATGTTTGTAGCTAGATCCATACAAAAAAATGTAAGTATCGTTTTGATGTGACTAAAATAGTTCTATGAGCGATATTCTTTTTAATCGATAGATAGAAGTTTTCTCCAATAATATGTTTGATCGTACCGATATAGATATTAGCTCACATAAAAATTTTAATCAAAGTAGTAAAAGCTGTTACATGAGAAAAATGAGATTTTCCATACAGGTTTTTAAAGGTTTAAGTTTTATTTAAAACCAGCCATATAATGCTTTTCAAATTTTCCAAAGAGTTTGCCATTTTGCAAGTAAAATTCCAGAAAAAAAAAAAAAGTTTCTTATTATTATGACTACCCCACCACCCCCCACCCCCCAAAAAAAAACAAAAAAATCTCTCCTTGCCAATAAAGATTTACAGATTTGAAAACCTGTTCTTGTCAAAAGTTTTGTGTGTAGGAATGTGTTTTGTGTGTTTGTGCAATCTATTTGTGATAATCTTAAACAACTAGCATATATACTAGTGTTTGTGTTTCTCATATAATGGCCATGTCTATAAAATTCTTGAACCGAGTTGCTAAACTTAACGAGCTACCTAACTGCTTGGGTCCATCAATGACACAAGTTTACAACATTGAAAGCTAACTGACAGCATAGATGTTTCAGCAGAAGTATTCGGACATCAGGACATTCCATAAATAGTGCGCAATAAAAACGAAAGAGTATAATATGTATAAGTATTTCAAAACAACAACAACAACACTCCCATAAACAAAGAATCATGACTATTTAACTAAAAGATAAACCACCCATTTTATGTCCACAACTATAGGTACCTGCCAAAAATCAACCTAAACTACACATATACATATGTGTGCATATACATATACCCAAGATAGAAGACAATGTGATCCAAAGGATAACAGATACAAATGGTAGCCATAAAAGTTGTACACGTCTCAAAAGTAGCCATTTGTGATGATACGTGTTTACCTCTAGGATTTTCTCTGTGGAAGCCTTCTGCCTTCACATTCATGACTTCCTTTATGAGTTCGTCTCCAATCTCCATTTGCCTCTCACATTCTTTATGGTGTTACTGTTTTTTGGGGTTACCTATGTATATATGTAGATAGGTACACAAAAACAAAAAAGGGAACTAAAAGATGGAATGGGAAATAATATTGATTTATACTTGCTCGTCCTTTTGCTTGTTGTGTTCTCGTAAACCATAATCTTTAACAAATTCATGCTAACACTTCGACCACAGTTTTAAAACAACACAGAACAGAATAGAATATATAGAACACAAGGAGACATCACACAGCTTCACAGCACAATAATAATACATAACAACACAAAACCTTTAAACAAATTACATGTCCTTTGTTATACTCACACAGGTGCAAATAAAAACAAACATTGTGGGAAAAGGATCAGAGATGGATGTTAAAGGTATATACGCACGCATATATATGTATGTAACTATATCTACAGTGGGCAAATTGACATTTGAACTAATATTTGGAAGAAATTTTAGGCCCGAGGAGCCCAAATGGTCTTTTCCAAACAGGGATAGCTTCCCCCACCACTTCTGTTCTCTTTTGTCCTTATTCCTGTTCCTCTCCCTTTCTCTATAGGTGGCACTATACGCACTCTTGTATACAAATACATCAATCGTGTGAATATGATGTAGAGGTTAACACAGGTAGGTTTGAATAAAATAGCAGGTAGGGGTAGAGTTTACTACACCTATATATAGGAGCACAATCAATCAATTAGGATAACGCCTCTGACATTAGAGGTTGGAAGTGGGATAAATCATTTACAAATTCATTCTGTGGTTTCATGGGTTATTTGAACTGCAAATGAGTTTTGTTTGTTTTCGTCAATTAATTACACAGAAGCAGGTTCGTTTCAACTTCCAAAGGTGTGCTGTGTGTTTGATGGGGATTTTTGAGGTAAAATATTTATATTTTTCCAAGAATAAAAAGGTTCCTTCCTAAAAGGCTTTATACCTATACTGATGAATAAATGTAAATAAAGTTTCTTTTTTTTTTAAAGATATATTATGTACTTTCATATCTACATAAATAAGTAGATATGGATCTCTATATATTTGGGTTGGATATTTACTTTTTTTTTTTTTGTTTACACCAACTTAAAGTTTTTACAACTTTTCTTGTCAAAGTCTTGAAATTAACAAGGGACTTTTGACAGATTTAGGTTGAACCCATTCACCTGACATTATCTTTTGTAAATCCCTAAGTGAATAAGAAAGCTAGTTATAGTGTTTATAATCTAACATTTGTTTGGAAGAAGAAAGCATAAAATCAAGAAGATTTGTTTAAAGGATTAAAGACTCACCTTTTCTTTTGAATTTAAGTGTATATAGGGATTGTTTTGAAATTTGGTTATTACAAGTTTTCCAATTTATTGAAATGATGAAGAAACATGAATATTGAAAGTATTTTCTATTTTCTTCATCGGATTATTGTTTTCTGAATTTAATTTGTTTTATTGCTTTTGAAATATGAATGATAGTAAATAATTTATTGATTTTGAATCCATAATGTGCATATTTAGATCAAATGAGTAGCTTACACTTGCTTTTAAGTATAATTAAATTAAAGTGTATGATTCTGGATATATATAAGTAAAATATAAGATTTTTTTATTTATTAGCTAGTCCGCCCGGATTCGCATGGGATTGCAAAAAGTCATCATGAAATCTATAGCGGCTTAAAAAAACCCTTTTGAATAAATTGTTTGACAGGCTCCAATAATTTTATGATCGCATTTTCGTTAAGAATACTGTCACTCCGTTAATGGCATGGTTTCGAGTCTCAATCTCAAACTTAACTATGGGTTTGGCAGGTGTGGCTTCAAATAATTAATTAATTTCATTTCAAATCCAATGAAAAGCTTTATACATTTTATTTTTAAGTCGCACTAAGCCCTTTATATAATGGATGCCAAAAAATCATTGCTCCAAACTGAAACCGATGATAGGGTAGGTCATGACTTCTCAAAAATTTAGTAACTTGGCTATATCGAATCATAACGGTTTTTGCTGAACATCTGTGTTTTCAAATTTCGAAAAATCCGTACTTTGAACCCAGGCTTAGGTCATTACGAACTAAGATTGCGAGTTTTTTAATTAAAAAAAAAATATATAAAAAAAAATAAAAAAAAAAATTAATTCATAAGCTAATGGGAAAATTCTGAGTAAGAAAATTTGCAATTCATGTTAGGTTATATGAATTAAAAATTTATAAGATAGCATATAATTTTGCAATTTAAAGCTAGGTTTGAAAGCTGAAAATATATTCAAAAGCTAATACTTACTTAGCATGTACCAAAAGTAATAATTAGCTTTTGAAAATATTTTTAGATTTGAAACCTAGCTTTAAATAGCATTTTTTTTAATTCATAACCACCAACTTATTCATAGTTACCAACTATAGCTTATAAATTAAATTTTTGATGTGTAAACATCTATTCCGGCGCTCCGATAGGGTAGGCTGAAAACATAAGCCTTACGTGTAATATTTTGCGTGACAAACATTACGTTGTAATTGGATACGTTTAGTAACAAAATTCCGGCACTTGGACGAACATTAGTCGTGTATTTTTGAGAAAGCTATTTACACTACAGTAGATTTGTATACAAATTAAAAATACAACATTCACAGTGGAATTACTGCCAATAAAAGCAAAGGTAGAATACTACTGCAGATGGGTTTGTAACATTTGAGCATCGAATGCAGTTATCCATTTATGTAACTAAAATTAATTTTTGGTTCAAGTTATTTTTTGTTTTGCTTTTTCTTTGTAGCAAACTTTCTTTTATTTGTTTTCTGAC
The DNA here is from genome assembly GCA_951394125.1 of Epistrophe eligans. Taxonomy (NCBI): domain Eukaryota; kingdom Metazoa; phylum Arthropoda; class Insecta; order Diptera; family Syrphidae; genus Epistrophe; species Epistrophe eligans. The sequence goes on along the minus strand of OX596028.1, from coordinate 25,771,914 downwards.
AGCTGTTATTCGGTAGTAACAAATGTGAAATATAAAAACTAGGCTACTGCGGACGGGTTTTTTTTTTTTGAAATTTCTTACTATACTATATCATCATACATCCCAAAAAAACACGGCTATTGATGTTAACATATCTTAACCGTGAGTCCTGGGACTCACACAATTTTTTTTTAATTCATAAGTCACTAGCTAGCCTATGACTATTTTTTTTTTTTATTTATAAGTCACCAACTTCCTTGTGAATTAAAGTCAAGCTAGCCAAGAAGTGAAATACAGAATTTCGGACAAGAGAATTTTGGCATTTACAGAATAATGACCCCAAACCAAAAATCAATTATGGAAAGGTGACCTAAAACCTGGTTGAAAGTAGGGATTTTTTGGAAATTAAAAAAACAGCGTTACCTATGATTACCCTATGATTCGGTATGGACAAGTTTGGATCATTTATTATGTGACACCCTTTATTTTGCATACTTTTAACTACAAAAAATTGGCATGTCTCTAGCCTCGTCCTTTAAAAAGGAGCATGCACAGGGTTTGCTTATTGAAGCGCACAATTTTTGTTGACATCCCATTCCACATACTCCCCAATCAAATCACATAACTGGACCTTAAAAAACTTTTGTATCCTCAACCCCTCTTATAGTTTTAAATTTGCTTAAATTTTTGTTGAGTGTGTATGTTATTGTGTTAATGAACTTCTCTGCTCAGAATAACTTAAATTAAAAAAAAAAAAACTTCGACATCTTAATTAACCAAAATATCCATTACAAATTAATTTTGGATTTATATTTTATTCTAATTCTACTCATCTCTTATATATTTGACCATATATGTACATACATACATAAACCGAATGAAATGTCGGTAGATAGATAATATAGACAACATTGATTGTAAGTACTTTCCATATTGACTAACTGCTGTCACACAGTATGGTATGCATATAGAATTTAAATAGAACATTGAAAGTCTGGAATGACATATTGTGCAATTGCAAAATAAGCAAATACTCTTAGGACAAGAATATCAGTTGGGTGCAATCAGAGAAATTAATTGAGGAATGTGGTGAAGTGAAAGGATCCATTTAAATGGGATCTCCTAAGGGGGCCATCATACTGCATAAAACATCTAAACCATATAGATTAAGAAGTGAAAAAAAAAAATGAAATAAAATAAAATAAAAATGAAAATAAAACCATAATGCCTTGTAACTTTGTCGCATGAAATTACTTATCAATATCAATTGTGTTATTCTGCAACTCTCTTCCACTTGCCCCCTTGGGTCTGAGCTACGACTTTTGTTCTACCAACATTTTATTAGTTCTTAAATAGGGAATTTGGACTAATTGATCATTTTGTTAGAAACGCATTTTTAATTTTTAATATTTTATTGAAAATTTATATACTTATGTCAAAAAACATTTTATGAATTTATATATAATGTAAATGGTAAATATCCCTCAACACGAAGAGATCTTCCTTCAGTAAAGGGTTGTTCATGTTTTTGTTGTTGTTACTCCTGTTGCTCTCTACAGGGGGGATGTTGATATTGTTGATGACTTGTATTTGCCCGCGCTACGGGCAGTTACCACTATTTGGGATCGAGAATGATGAAGCTTTAATTTTTTGTTTGTGTGTTCTGAGTTAGAGCCGGTGGTTGAGAAGTTTTGTATTTCTTGGTCCGATTTTCGGGAACGATGATGATGACTGATGGTCGCAGTCGCAGCTGTAGTTAGTTGTTGATATGGTTTGTAGATCTCGGTCCGCTCTCAGTTATCGCTATTTGGACAGAGCATATGAGATTAAGGTGGCACTCTGAATGTATAGAAAAATTTACTGAATTTTGCAAAGTTGCAGACAACAATTAGTTAATTGAAATCAGCGATGATAGTCTAAGAGAAAAAGTAATTGAAGACGTCAACAACAGCCGTTTTGTCTATAATCGTGGATGAATCCAATGATATATCCAGCACAGATCATCTATCATTGGGAACACGATTTGTTCATAAATTGCCAACAGGTGAATTCCAAATTCAAAGAGATTTTCTAGGTTTTGCAACTCTGGAATATATGGATGCTGCTGCCATGCAATTTTATCGTCACTAACAAATTTCGGATTGAACTTGTCAAATATGGTTGGACAAGCTTATGATGGGTGCTCCACCATGGCTGGAAAATCGAGTGGGTTAAGAAAAAGAATACAAGATTTGTATCTAAAGGCAAATTTTTTCCATGCAGCTCGCACAAATTAAATTTAGTAATAAATGATGTAAACGAAGTGTCCGACATTAGGAATGCCATTATGATTATAAAAGAAATAATTACTTTTTTCCGGGATAGTCCTTTGCGAAGGTAATATATTCCCAGCATTCCCCTATTCTGTGAAACAAGATGGACAGCAAAATACAAAAGTATACGAGTATTCAGTGGAAACATAGTTGTTGTAATGGAAGCACTGAAAAAACTGGGGGTAGAGGGAAACCGTGTTTAAAAGCAACGAGCCCGCCAACTTCATTACTCGTATTTAAATACGACTTTTTTGGTCTGTTTGTTTATAATGGCCCATTTGCCGTAGCCAATATTTAACAGTAAATTGACCAGAATATTGTTAAATGTAAAAGATCAGATCATTTTCTTGAACAAGCATTTTGAAGAACATCGGGTGAATGCTGAGAATTCCTTCAAAACGTTTTGGGAAACAATTGAAAAATGTTTGAGTCAATGAGGTATTGAATTAAGTTACCCGAGAATTGAAAAGAAATGAATTTTGACCTTAGTCAATGTGATGTATTAAAATATGCGGAAATTCCCGTCACGACATGTACAGCAGAGCGATCTTTCAGTATACGTTAAGAAAGGTTAAAACTTGGCTGAGGTCAACAATGAGCAATTAAAGTAGGCTTAATGCCTTGTGTTTGTGTATGATAAACATTCATAAAAATCTAATAAAAGGAGATACGGATGTTTTTAATAAAATTATAGAACGTTTTGGTAAACAACCACGAAAACTGCAATTCCTGTTTTCAAAACAATAAAAAAATATTAAAACATTTTTTTTTTTTGTAATGATTATTATTATAGTATTTGTTATTAGTACCATAAAAGAAAAAAGGTGAGTACCATAAAAAAGAATTAAATCAATTTTCAATGTAATATAACATCGCCTTAAAAATTTTATCAATATATTTTGTTTACCCTCCCGCTGGGAAAAATACTGCGGGCGCCTATGGACAGCAGCGGTGCAATATTTTGCTTATAACGGGTGATTTTTAAGCTGGTTTGGTTTTGGCAACACTGGTTTTGACAGCTGACGTGTGTTTAGTACCTTGTGTCACTGTCAAACAGCTTCAGTTTTGTTTGCAATTTAACCATGGATCGTCTTACAAATGAACAACGCTTGCAAATTATTGAATTTTACTATCAAAATTCGTGCTCGGTTCGAAATGTTGTTTATCGAAAAATTGTGTTCAGCGATGAGGCTCATTTTTGGTTGAATGGGTACGTAAATAAGCAAAATTGCCGCATTTGGAGTGAAGATCAGCCAGAAGCATTGCAACAGCTACCAATGCATCCCGAAAAAGCCACTGTTTGGTGCGGTTTATGGGCCGGCGGCATTATTGGGCCATATTTCTTCAAAGATGATGCGAATCGCAGCGTTACTGTCAATGGTGAACGCTACCGAGCGATGATAACAAACTTTTTTTTGCCCGAAATGGAAGTTCTTGACTTGCATGATATGTGGTTTCAACAAGACGGTGCCACATGCCACACAGCACGCGAAACAATGGCGCAATTGCGAGGCGAGTTTGGTGAACAGTTAATTTCACGTTTCGGGCCGGTCAATTGGCCGCCTAGATCGTGCGATTTGACACCATTACATTATTTTTTGTGGGGGTATGTCAAGGCTAATGTCTATAGGGATAAGCCCGCTTCGATTGACGCACTGGAAGCCAACATCCATGCATTCATTCGTGAGATACCGGCCGATATGTGTGAAAGAGTATGCCAAAATTGGACTCAGCGGATCGGCTACCTGAGACGCAGCCGCGGTCAACATTTGCATAAAATTATCTTTAAACATTAAATTGCAAGGTTCAAACTATCGATTCAAATAAATATTTCATTCATTTTTTCGAATTTTTTGTGTTTTTTTTTTTTAAAAAGTTCTAAACCTCTTAAAAAATCACCCATTATTTGTGCAAAATAAGCCCGTCGAATTATAGGTCGAATCGTAGGTCCCCTCCATTCCATGCCACTTGGCCATAGTTCTCCATGAGTTGTCGAGTCACTAATTTATTTAATTCTTTTTACATCTCACGGATCTTAATTCAATAAAATGAGATTAAAGTTGTAAACTATGCTTTTGAGACTTATAAAACTGCAAATTAGAGTACCTAGGAAAATAATATATGAATAATATGTACTTACCTACTTTGACATTTTTCCTCCTGCTAACCAAAGTAGGGGCTATATGAGAGTCTATTTTCCTGCAGTTTTAATACAACTTAAAATAAAAGAAAACTTAACAACAAAAAAAATCAATTTTTGTGATACTTCGGTGTATGATGATAAAAGGAATATCTTTGAGGACTTAAAAGCCAACATTTAGTTCGTTATTTGTGACAGTATGATACTACAATTTTCAGAAAAGTGTCTGAAAACTGAAGTAACAGAATTCAGAGCCATTCTTAAAATTTTTTCTTCTATTTATTTAGAAACAAATTTATGTTGGAAACTTATTAGCTAATGCATATTTTTTACATTTTCAAAATTTTTCGTGACAATAATACTTGCTCCATAGATGTATCAACATTTCAAATAAAAGAAAATCCTGACTAGCTAGCTGCTTTTTTATATAGGTACAGATAGGTTCATATGTTTAAAAAAAAAAAAACAAAAACAAATGGGAACGGGGTTTTGACCAGATATAATCGGACTGAGACTCCTGCGCTCATGCTAAAAGCCATATCGGTAATTACGATCTGGGCTCTTGTTTCTGTCTCAAAGGCAAAAAGCAAAGCAATCGAAGGTTTTGTCGCAATGGAAATGTATGAATGATACATTTACATATATACAAACCATTGAAAGAATCATGATTGAAATGAATAGAGCCTTGCAAAATATGCAACTCATGCTGAATGACTTAAAGTAAAGCAAGGTTGTTAAAAAAAAAACAAAATTGAACACACGATGTGTATAGAAATTATGGTATAAGTAGGTACTTCTGTCCTTACGTAACTTTCGAAAAGTATGTAAAGTATATACGAGTAGGCATTTTATTAATATTTTTTTTGTATACCTACTTTATTTATACTTTCTTATCTTTTCCGTTCGTAGGTAAACAAAGATAATAATTACAAAGGCATTTCAAAAGCATAAAATATTAAATACTGTGGCGATCTATTAATTTACTTTAAATAATATCTATATTCCACTTAGTTTTAAAATATTTATAATATTTCATTTAATTTAAGAACAATTTATTAATCTTTCTTAGAATAATTTATAAATAATATTAGTATAAATAGTGCTTGAAAAATAAATAAAAGAAAGAATCAACTTCTCTTATTTAAGAAGCTACGACATTGGTGACCACGAGTTAAAATCCTTAAACAGGTATCACAAGATATCACACTATCACAATTTATAAGGTATCCCCCGACCCATGGTAAAGGTGCTTTACAACCACATTCACATACAGTTAAGAAGGTATTCCCCGATCTACGGTAAGGTGCCTACGACAAAAGACATCTCACACCACCACAATACTTGACTCAGAAGAAAATGTTGCAGAAGTAGTAATTGCCAAGGTTTCCATAAAAGTGCCACCATCCTGGAAGCAGAGCCCTGACCTGTGGTTCCTTCAGCTTGAGGCCCAGTTCAACACCATCAGTGGAACCACTTCGGATACCACGAAATACTACACTCTGGTTGGAAACCTAGAAGCTGACCCAAGTTCGAGACGTGGTTAACAGTCCTCCTGCCAAGGAAAAATACAACGGCATGAAGACTGTCAGCATTCCGAGAATCGGAACAAAAGAGACTCCTGACCATTCTCAGAAGCATCACTCTCGATGGAAGATGACCAACTCAGCTGCTTACAAAGATGAGAGAGATTTCGTCACCCACTATATTGGAAGGCATTCTTAGAACCTTATAGTTAAAGCAACTGCCAAGATATCAATTTTTTGGCAGATATGGCAGATAAAATCTCTGATGTCTATTCCAAGTCAGATGTTGCTTCTGTCTCAACGCCGCCGTCCCGTGTTGCTACCTTTTCTGAATTACAAAATCAGATTGCTGCTCTACAAAAACAAATGACTTCAAGTACCTAGAAGTTCTTCACGTTCGAAGAATTCCTTCAAGAAGAGATTGAGGCCCAGGAATTCAAATATCTGCTACTACCACCGACAACGATACGGCAAAAAAACAAGGAAGTGCCAAGGACCTTGTCAGTTTCAGACGGGAAACTAATTTCCAGACAGCAATTTAGTTTGCCAGTCCGCAGACACCATAGGTCGCCTTTATGTCAATGAGAAATCTTCCAAAAAATGTTCTCTTATAGACACTGGAGCTACAATTTCAGTCATTCCACCTACAAGTATAGACAAGCGGAATAGCCAATAAAACCGCGTTTTCTATGCAGCGAATAGCCCTGAAATTCCAACTTATGGAGAACGATTGATGTCACTCAACCTTGGTCTTCGCAGAAAATTTTACTGGCCTTTTGAGATTGCCCAAGTCACCGAGCCAATCATTGGATCCGATTTTTTGTCTTTTTCACGATCTTTTAGTTGATGTTAAAAACATAAGAAACTAATAGATCGAAAAACAAGTCTTAAAACACATGGTTTTGGTGCAACAACTTCATCAAGTGCAGCAAATATTCAAACAATAAATCCATCATCCTTCATTTACGATTTATTGAAAGAATTTGAAGATATCACAAAGACAAACCTACTGGCTAAAACCAAGCATAACGTAACGCACCACATTCAAACGAAAGGACCTTCTGTGTACTCCAAAGCCAGACGTCTTTCCCCCGAACAACTCAAAACTGCAAAGCAAGAGTTCGAGTATATGATTAACCAAGGGATTTGTCGACCTTCAAAGAGTAGTTGGGCGAGTCCTCTTCATAATATGTTCAAGAAGAAAAATGGTGAATGGCGACCTTGTGGCGACTACAGACGACTCAATGCTATTACCATCTCAGATCGCAATCCCATGCCTCCAATAAGAGATTTCGCTCATCATCTGAAAGGCAAAAAAAGTGTTCAGCGTCATAGATCTGACTCGAGAATACCATAAAATCCCCGTGGAACCAGAAAACATCCCAAAAACAGCTATTATAACTCCTTTTGGGCTTTTTGAGTTCATAGTGGTGACTTTTGGTCTGTGCAACGCTGCGCAAATCTTTCAATGATTCGTCCATGAAGTATCAAGAGGCCTGGATTTCTGTTTTCTATATATTGATGACTTTCTAATCGCATCAAACTCAGTTGAAGATCATCGAGAGCATCTCAAACAGCTTTTTTAGCGATTTCGAGAGTATGGACTTACCATCAATCCTTCCAAATGCACTTTGGAATCGTCATCTGTAAGTTTCTTGAGTTACCTTGTCACTGAAGAAGGAAAATAAAAATTCAGTATTTATTATCAAATTTTATCTTGAATTATTACAAATCAATTCCTATAATTTTGTCGACCTTTTTCAACTCTTTTGGCATATCTACAATCTATATGTATGACTTAATATATGACGTGTATAACTTAATATAACCACTGGACTAAATTTGAAAATCTAAAGTACCTACATTATATATATGTATATAGACATTTCATATAAGCGTATGACAACCAACTTCCTCAAAAGTTGATTATTAACATAGTATTTCATATCTCGGTTTTTTAGTACAAATTCAAATACTCTTCGTTTAAATAAAACATTTAAGAAGGCACAGTTCTATCAAGAATCTTCTCAACAACGATAACAAAGTTTGTGTTCGTTTCATTTCAATCATCAGACTTAGACATCAATCATCACAACATTGTACGTTATATATATGTATCTTCCAACAAAAAGTTATGTAAAAAACTTATTAAAACATTATTTGCAATACAAACGCTGAAAATCACTGCAACGTCAACATGGCATCAATATGGTCTTTGCCAAAGAAACCTTACCACTTCACTTTATTTCTATTTATAAAACGATGAAACGGGATGAGGGTAAGTATAAGGATAAGGATAAGGACAAGGACAAGGACAAGGGGACAAGAATACATATTATATTTTTAAAGGAAAAACTTTTAACTGAAATTCGCACTCGAATTATTATTCTCTGTTCGTCATCGACATTCATCCACTTGAACACGGAAAACTTGAGCACATCCTTGAATCTTGAAACGTCAAATATCTAAATATGATCAAAATATTTCCGCAAAAGTTTCCGACAAAAGTTTTCCACAAATCGAGTCCTTAAAATCCCACCTCAGTGTCTTCTAGTGACAACTCAAAAACATTCTTCGTGATGTCATATACAAACTGGCACAAAGTTAATGTTGTCAATATGTATAGGAGAATGTATAATTGTAAATGTTTGTATATGTAGGAATTTCCACGGGTTGAAGGAAGGAATATTTTTGAAGAAGATTTTCATACTTTTAAAATATAAGGCGAGAGTGAGTTTTTCGAGTGTTTTCGAAGGGTTTTTGCAGATCTATCTCTTTTCCCATCAGTTTTTTTTATTTTTTTTTTTTTGGTAAAACTTAACATCCCGGCAACGGCATTCATTATTCAGAATATGCACTCACATCTGGCTTGATGGTGGATTCTGGTGAATTTGTGATTTTATATTCGGCGAAGTTTTTACTCTTTTTTAAGTGCATCTTCAATCAGCTTATACTCCATTCAAGGGCAGTAACTGCTGGCTGTTTACCACAAAAAGGTTTTACGAAGAAGTTTGGCTTCAGTTGTTTTTTTTTTTTTTTTTAATTTTTTTTTTATTATTCTTAAACAACAAATTTGCCCAAAGCTATTTAAAAATGTTCAAAGTCTTTCAATATATGTAGCTATGAAGCTAATGCACATAGGAGCCCCACCCCCAAGTATAGTCGGGGTATTTAACGCCAGTTACATAGTCGTCGTCGTGGTTGTCGCTGTGAAGTTAGTGTAGTGTGCTTCAGCAAGATTTTGCTGCATTTAAGGAAAATGTTATGTTCAAATTTAATGATGGAAGTCTTTTTTAAGTGTTTTTTGTTTTGAAACTTAACGCTTTGAGCTTTCAAACTTCAAACTGTTATAAACTCAGTTAAAAGTTAAATTTTATAAATGATTCACAAGGAACATCCCATGTACGAAAAGCAGATTAAATTTAAATTTAGTTTGGGGAAATGATGCAACAGAAATCAATTTCAATTAAAAATTTATAAAGCTTTAGGGCACCCACAGTTATTTTCTTTTATAAACCGTTTTTTATTTGAGGAATTGTAGTTTCATTTTTTATCACCAAATTTGTACATTATATTGATTAAGTTGAACAAACTATACGAAATTAAAAATGAAATTAAACTTTTCGATTTTTATTACAGCAACTGTCAAACACATCACTTCGCTTAATATACCTAGAGTTAACTTAAGATTAAACATTTTCAAAAAGTTAACTCGATATTAAGCCCGCAACATAATGATGAATTAGACCGATAACGATATGATAAAGAGGTTATGAAAACATTGGTCCAATCCCAATCTGGAGCCAGTTTATCGTTCAATGTTTTCTATATTTTTCTTATTACTGCTTTTCTATAAGTTGATACAAATTAAGCGAAGTACCCCCTCAAGAAGTGATAAAAACTCCCTAAAGTGATGGTTTATTGCTCAAATATTTGCAGTTAACTAGTCTTTTTTACTTGCGATATTATGTGCTTTGAACATACGTACTATGTGGCAAGTTATCCCTCAAACCCCAGCTGGGGCGAAAAGTTTTTTTTTCAAATTTAAACAGACCAAGCAACACTAAAAAGGAGTGAAATAGCTATAACTCCAGCCTATAAAATCTTGGTGGTAGCCCACTAAATTGTTGTTGTTTCATTCAAAACCTTCAATATTAATATGATGGTGCAAAAGCTTGGCAGCCAACTGCGAGTGTGTTACCACACAAAAACACCTTAGAAACATTTGTTTGCTTTTCGTCTATCTCATTATCTGTGGAATTGATTTTAATGAAATTTTTTTGCACAAGAGCTTCTAATTTGAATTTTGCATATCAAAATTTTCAAAAAAAAACAAATTTTGGGTTTAAAAAAAAATTAAAATTTTATTTGAAAATTCGATATTTAGAAAATGGGTACCTACATGATTTTTGTTAATTAATTTTTAAACTCCGCATAAATAAATACTTAAAAATAGCGTACCATTTTTTTTTTCTTAAAAATATGTACATATTTTCAAAAAATCAATAAAATTAAAAATAAATTAATTAAAAAAATATCTGTAATTTATTTTTATGCTTATACAAAAATTTTAATTTATCAGAAAAATTTTTTAAAAATCGTTGGAGCGGTTTTTAAAAAAAATTATTGTGTATACCTATGTATATAAAATTTTAAAGATATTTTTAAGAAAAAAAAAATTGTTACGCCAATTTTTAGTACTTATTAATGCGGATTTAAAAAATAATTTTGAAAAAAAATTTTCGAAATATCGAATTTAAAAAAAATAATTTTGGAAATTTCCAAAATTTTATTTTTTGAAAATTTTGATATGCAATATTATTTAAAACTATTAGGAGCTTTTGTGTAAAAAATTGTATTAACATTAGTCAACAGATAATGAGATGAGAGAGGTCGAAAACCTATGGGAGGTAGGTACAATTTTAAAACGGGACAAAAATGTATCTATCGTTCTGATATTAGTTCAAACAAAAATTTCAATCAAAATCGTAAAAGCCGTATTTGAGAAAAATGAGATTTTCAATACCGGTTTTTAAACTTACAAATGTTTAAATGTTTTTGTTTGGTTATGACAAAAAATTTCATTTAAAATCTGATAATGTTAAAAAACTGGTGGGTGCCAAGTTTAATAAAAATCGACAAAGTCGTTTTCGAATTATTAAGTTCTCAAAAAAAAAAATGTTTGAAACTATTTTTAAAAACCAAAAATAAATGTTTTGAAAATTTTGGTAGGTACCTTCACTATATTTTTTAAATATTTTAACGGCAGGTGCCGTTATTTTTGGTCTTAAAAAAAAAAATTAAAAAAACGTGTGGGCGGGAATGCCCATCAAATACTAGGTACCAAGTTTAAAGTAAATCGACCCAGCCGTTTAAGCTACAGCCGAAAGGACAGACAGACAGCATTACGAGACACACTTTTTTTGACTTCGCTATCTGTCAAGTTTGATCGATTTTTTATTGATTTCGATTTTTTTTACGAATGCATAACTTGCCATATAGTACCTATATATTGCAAGTAAAAATAACATAGACAAGCTATGTTTTATGAGAGCTCTTCCTATCGTCATATATTTTTTTATGGGAAAAAATTTAATGTAAAATTACTTTAATGTGACGCTCCCTCAAAATGGGAAACAATCATATCTTCAAAATTATTTGGGTTTATTATTTTACAAGCAAAGTACTTGATTCAAAATTACTTTGGAAGGCCTCAAGCCACAAATATTAATTAATGTTTCGTTCAAATAGCAATCAAACTTAGTCTCACAAGTTAACAACTAAGGGTTTTGTTGTAATTTTTGTGCAGTTCAATTCATCTTGCATAGGCCATTAAAAGCTATTTTTAATCAATTAATTCAACAAGTCTAATTAATAATAGTCTTTTACTTGACTGATATCTTTCAGTATAAAAATATCATACTTTCCTTGACAATGCTTTTGAGACCATAAGTGCACCAAGAGCAATTTATTTAAGGTTTTAAACTTCACCGTGGTATATGTTTGTAGTACATATTTATATATTTATTGATGTACTTGATTGAAACATTTTAAAATTTTATATAAGATATTATTATAAATGTACTTTTTATTATGGCTACGCCGCCATCTGCTGAGAAAAGACAATAAGTTTTAACAATAATTAACCTTTGTTTACATCAGTTAGACAAAATGTTCAAGTTCATAATATGCCTGCATTTTTTTTTTAATTCTTCATTCAAAATTCTAGTTCTATACCTAAGTGCAGTATTACAGTAGGAAACTAACACCCTCCAATTTCCACTATCATCAAGAATATGTTTAAGATTATCGATCGCCATTCGATCGATTCCAGAGTGGTTTCTCCTTGCTTCTTTTCAAATAGGACATGTTCCAGGAAAATGCATTACGTCTACATTCTCTTCGGTGTTGTATAAACTGCATCGCTGTGGTAGATCCTCGCGATGAGGCATTTGGTTAAGGAGCTTTCCTCTCACTCGTATTACCATTTATATTTGGGCAGTACTAAGGTTGGAAGGTTAATGTGATGTAATTTTAACTTGCGACATAAATGATATGTAATTTTTTTTTTTTTTATTTATTTCAATTTATGATTCTTAATACTAAATAAATACAACATTAGAGCATACAATAACGTAAAGAAAATTGAATACAAAAAAAACTGCAATCTATAGAACAAAAGGAACTAAAGTCGAAAGCAGTCCGAAAAGAATAAGAGTTTAAACAATTAAAATTTAATACAATAAATGTGATGTGGCCATGTGGGGTCACGACAAGATTTAAAAAAAAAACATATCTATTATTTATTTATTTTCTATTTTTTATTTTCAATTTTTTTGTTTTAATTTTTTTTTTAATATAAAAGAAGAAATTAAATAATTACATTATACAACAACATATTATTAACATGAAGATAATTAAGATCTAAAAGCCAAATTTTTACTCTTTGAAGAAAAATGGATACTACACGTATTTCTCTAATGTCATGTGGAAGACAATTGAAAAGCCTAGGAGCAATTAACGTAAAAAAATTAAAGTAAATTTGGAGATTGTGATGTGGTATTAAAACAAGATTTAGGTTGTTGGTTCTCAAGTTATAGTTTGCAAAATATCTGTTTGATAGATACCCGGATCTTGCAAAAAATATCTTCATAACGTTATAAAAATATAAGTGTTTAAGAGGCAAAATTTTTAGCATTTTGAAGAGTATCGAGCTATTACTTCTACGAAATTTTTTACAAATTAGTCGAATGATATGTTTTTGAGAAACTAGAAGCGGATTTATTTTATTCATATGAGTACCACCCCAAGAAACAATGCCATATTCAAGCTTAGATTGAACTAAGCCATAATAAATACAAATACAATACAAGAAGAACCTGTGAGCAATATGATTTTAAAAAGTATATTTGTCTTGTGGTAGCCATCAGATATTTTTTAAGTGCATCAGTATGAATAGACCAACTCATCTTCCAGTCGACCAAAACTCCTAGATATTTAAAAGACTTTACACTTTAAATTTCAAAACAATTGTCGGAGCAAGAACGGGACTCATAAAATGTTTGAGGATTGATTACCGAGTTACAAATAAACTTGCTATACTTATATTTATTGCAGTTGGCACAATGAAAGAAAAAATGTCCAAAGTCAACATCCTTACCTACAACATTAAAAACCATTATTTTAGTTTTTTTCACTAATTACCATTTGATGCATTTGGAACCAATGGCTTAAAATTTCCAGATCATGATTTATGTCAGCAGAAGTTGATGATTGAGCTGTCTGTATATCAAACGAGTTGTCGAGTTCTCCGCTCGTAAAATACTTTCAGCTCTGGTTTCCTCTTCCATTTCCCTTAAAATATTTTTATTATTGAGTTCCGCTCTGCGATATTATCTTCTCTCAGATCAAGAGCGATGTTGTGCCTCGTTCTCTGTTCCCAGTCTTATGTAAAAAATGGTAAGCGTTTTCAGTGGTTTCTGCACAAGAAGTTTGGTCAGTCAGAGATTCTCACCTTAGAATTCGATATCAAGCTTCTCCAAGTTGATTAATAGCTCTTTTTGAGTCCACCCAGCTTCAATTTAAATTTAAAGTGTTTTTTTTATTGCAATATTTCTCCAACTGATTTATAATAAGCTGGGGTGAACATGGTGGTTCTGCTAATATGACCACATCATCCAGAAAAAGCAGTGCAGTAACTCTTACTCCTTAGACCAAAATTCCAGCTGGGAGGCACTCTTAGATATCATCCAAGAACATGTTTGTAGTAGCCCGTGGCGTAGGACTATTACGCCGAAGGTCTTGGGTTCGATTCCCAGCCTATGCTACATAAAAACAGAAATGTTTTTCACGGGAGGGATTGACAAATCCTTTAAGAGTATCTCTTATCATGAAAAAGTGCTTCTTAGCACAAGTTAGCCGTTCGGGTTCTGCAAAAACTGGAGGTCTCCTAAATTCTTGTCAACAACACGCATACAGGAATGGTTGAGAGTTTTTAGTCACTAGACCTTGGTTTTACACGAGCTGTCGCAATTTATTTTTTTTTTAATATAAGATTGTCGATTTGAAAGTATTTAAAATCATCTTTACTTTTTTTTTCAATTTGTCATTTTATTTAAATACTAATTTAATTTCTGGTAAATAAAGCACTTATTAAAAATTGAATCTGTAGAGGAAAAGATTTTTGTGTTACACACTATGTAGCACAGGTATACATAATATTACCTTTATTTTCCATAATAATATAATATATATTTGATTTTTTATAAGTAATCCTATATATCTCTCTACGTTACGTATAGATATTCTATATATGAATAATTTAAAATTTTATGATTTTATATTATATTTTTTCGATTACTCAAATATCGTTGATCTATTGTCCTTAGTTTGCAATCCAATGAGTTTGCCATAACACTTATAGCGGTTATATAATTTCGGAATATATTATAACATACTCAGACATTATTTTCTCGTACGAAATTGAAGCTTGATTAATAATGTTCAACAACAATACAAAATTTAAAAAAAGCAATAACAAAATTATCAATTAAAAATTGTTTGCGTTGCAAGGATTTCCAATGGCCGACCAAGTAAAATGGCACTCTTGAGAGTAAAAATTAATTTAAAATGAATTCGACCGTGTTTATGTGTTTAATATGGTACCTCTACATACCTACCAACACATATTATAATGAAAAATCACGTTCGACGCTCAAACTTAATTTATAACGTAACGATTGCTCTGCATCAATTCATTGTTATATAAATAGGTATAGTCGTAGTTGGAAGTTTTTCCTTTGGGAATATTCAACTTCAAAATATATCTGAGGCGGAATGTATTTTTTGATGTTATGAATATTTTCTCTTTTTTATGCAAAGATAACAACAAAATAAAAGGACAATCAATAGTATATTTAAACATAAAAAAAGTATTGAACATTTTCGTTTGATAAAATGAAACAACAATCTACATAAGTGTCGTGTTCCCAATAAGGTTATATACCTAGGCCTGAAGTTATTGCTATACATTGGCTTCGGTAGCGCGATGCTTAGCCTGAAGAATTAGTTAGTATATACACTTAATAGGAATAACTTAAGTGGCCTGGCCACGAAAAGAGACAAGACGTCGGAACCGCCTAATCCGCCGAGCTAGACTCTCGGTAAATTTTAGTTTAACAAGTAGCTACGGTAACAGTATTTCATGTCGACATCGATACTTGAATCTTCTCGTAGGCAGCCGTAACCAACACCTTACTGGAAGCAAATTACTGCGAATAAATCTGCATAGCTTCACTACATGCGGGATATGTGCGTGCACGGTACCTGCACATGTAGGTACTATTTCTTTGAAATTGTATGAGTTCTACCTGCAGCAATTAAACTGTATGTCACAGCACGACAAAATGTATAACCTTATGCCCTAAACAGATGAGCAGCTTCTTCCTATGTAGCGAAAATAAATTACACAGGTTCTTATGAGGGCTGACACATTGCAAGGGCTGCACGATGTCTCTTTTTATAAATTGGCTGCCTACTTTCATTGCAGCTATGATAACAAAAAAAAATGGAAATAATTAGCATCTGGCATTATACTGATATTAACTACTTGTCATTGATTTTGACAATACTAGCTGTCATTTATTCCAGGGAAATAATAAATTTGTTTAAGAATAGATGGAGGATTCTTAGGGACAAATTTTATAAAGAAATAAAGTGAACAGATCCCATTGGCACCAGAAAGCGAAGTCTCCGGAAAAGTAGAAATAGGTTGTATCACTTGATGTTTCTGAAAGATGATGTTTCCTCTAACGCGAGGTAAGATTTATATTTTCTATCAAAAGTGTTATAAAAGTGCTCATAATCTTCCCTATTCTCTTACTTGCCGTACTTCTGGAGATTTTCAGTTGAAGGAATCGGGCTCGAATGTTTTTGATTCCAACGGTTTCTTTAATGAAAGCAGGAGCTCGATATAGAAAGTGGGCAACATTCAAATTCATTATTTGAGGATCCTGAAGTGACAGAGGAGAATTTAATCCATCAAGGCCTATCAGCATCAACTCCACTTCCAAACCGGCAAAAAAAAAGGCAAGTTGATGATCTGCTGTTCTGGAAGCCCACCAAGAGGTGGCGGAGGTGATCAAATTGGCCAAAGATATATTTTCAAAACCGACTGTGTCGAAAAAGAAAAACACTCTTCCACAATTTTTTTGAGGGATTGTCAAGAGAGGAGAATGAGTCCCAGCTGAGCCCAACAGGAAGCACTACCAAAACCACTTGCTTGAAGAACACATCCGTTACTCTGGCTTTCATATGCCCCGATTTCAATAGCTGTAAATGCGTAGTTGTTGTCGCAAGCAGTAGGAAGAACGATACTACTGTTTATAATTGAAGAAAAGTGATCCAGAATTTAAAGGTTACTTATTTGTAATGCTTGCCATCTATTGTTACAACTACATGTGGCATTCCAGTGTTTTTATAAAATCCATTTGAGAAGTGTATCGTCCGATGATGGAGTAGACACTCCGAAACGCGTCGCAAATTTCATTTAAAATATAAAAGTTTTGAAAATAAGTGTTTGCCAAATGAAAATAAATAAATACAAAATAAATTGTTTTTAATTTTGTTATAATTATTTTTATATTTCTAATCAACCCAAAAAGCTTTGCATGTGTCAAGGATTATTTCAGCAATGGAAAAAGCCGATTTAACGAAAAACTCCGTGAGCCAAGAATATGTAATAAAGAAAACATTGGTTCGAAAACTATTTTTTTTTTTTTTTTTACAAAACTGGGACTTGTCCTTGGGTGTAGTTCCTTAACTATAGCCTACAGCCTCATTTCAATTCTTTAGCTAGTTCCCTTTCATTCTCACTATAAATAAATCGCATCCATGGACTCGAAGTCTTTATTTTTGATAAGCGAACGAATTTAAGAAATTTTAAATACGTACGAGAATTAAAAATTGTTTTTTCCTCAGCGTTTCAATTTCCATTTTTTTTTTTACTATAATTATAACTTTTACTCAGTTTTTTTAAAAGAAAACAATCATTTTCGATTTGACAGAATTAGGCATCATAAATGTCAAAGAGTATGCCTATCTGTTTTGTGGGCATCGATGCGTGCAGCCACTCTGTACATCTGTTTAGGGCATTACTTGCTCTAGGTGTCTTGGAGTTCCGTTATGCAAAACATTTCTCTTACTTCATTTGCTACAATTTTGTTTTAAGATGGAATAGCAATAATAGCATCCCAAACCTCCGGATAACTGCCTAACGCACTAACCATTACCCCACTTGAACTTTTTACGAAGCGTGCGAAACTATTAACATCATGATTTGAGAAGTCACTTGGATGATTGCAATAAAGTTCGCCCAGGTGGAGCATAATTCTTTAAGAAAGAGCAGGACATGTACAGAGAAGGTGAGGAATCGATTCTTCCCCGTCCAATATAGCTTCTGCAGAAATCTTTCGAAAATACTCCAAGCCTCTTTGCGTACTTGCCTATTAGACAGTGTCCAGTAATGACACCTGTAACGGGGCCGATGTGCAGTCTGCTTAGAGATATTAAACTCTTAGAACGTTTCAGATCTTTAGAGTAGGCCAGATCTCCTTTGATGTCCGGCAAATGGTGATATAATTCCACCTAAGGTTTGTTTTCTCTATAGCATCTTGCTTCATCTTCCAGGAACATCAAGTCAACCCAGAGAGATCTGGAAAAGATGCGGTGAAACTGTAGCTGAAGCTGTGTGGTGGTATAGTCTGTAGTAATTGAATGTGAACCGAATGAGTTGAGAACGATGGACTGGTCAATTTTGTTGTTGGTGCTCGCAGGGTGTCAGATGGAATTGAATATCCAATGCAGCGGACAGAGTCGTGCGAAGTATTCTGCCCATGCACCAGCAGGCCTAGTATTGACCTTATATAAGGCGGTTCACCATATTGTTAAAATCGGTCTGACTACCGAAGTGCATAGATAATGACCAATGCGGGCTTAGAGACCCCATTTATTGCTTATGGCTTTTATACATGAGAAAGTAGGTACCACTGTGGCTTTTTTTTAAACCTTCAATTATATAAGGTTTTCAACTTAACTTCTTATATATAAAATAAGACCCAAGTATTTAGCTTTGTCTGAGAATGTTATATGGCTTTGTGGGGGTTAATTCCCAGTCCGCTGCGATCTATCCAGTTTATTAGCTTATTAAGATGTTTTAACATCGTACCTACTAAATCGTTTAAAAATCGTTTGCGCCCATGTATCTGCCACGTTCCACCTTGTATCTTAATAAAATAGTAACATTTATCGTTTCGTAACTGTCAGGAAAACGAGATTCTCACTTTATTTATCAGAATTACAACTTAAAATCATCTGTGTACCTATGTACATCCTTTTTGGGATTTTATGATATGCTTTTTTTATTGAAAAATTTTTTACAAGAATAGAAACCCTTTTCCTGCCTACTAACTATTTAATGGCTACTCATACTATATTCAACATGATAATATTATAATTATGCCACATAACCAGCATTGCTGTATATTAGGGCTTTTTGCCATTCATATAACTGCACCAACAATCATCATTATTATTTTGTGGATCGATATTTTAAATACTGTTAATAAATATTTTTTGTTTGTTTATATTACACATTAGACTGATATTAAATATTTTTATAATAATAAATTTAAACTTTAATAGCCGCAGTGTCATAAAAAAAATTCCAAACAGGAAATATAAATGTTTGCTGTGACACTCTATCGGCAAACCGCGATATTTCATAGCAACGCGAACGCCCAGCGGGACAGATAAATAAATATGCAAGAGCACATTGACATGTTTCCCAATAATAAAAAAAAATAATTGAAATGTGCCAGAACAATTTTTTGTAATATAAAATTTTATGCACAAACACCTTTCTCTTTTTTTTTCTCTACTGATATAGATATTTGGACAGTAAAAATAATTTAAAAAAAAGTACTCTTTACATTCTCATTCGGAATTCAAATAGAAAGTACATTGTAATGGAAATAAATTCTGTTTGAAATGAAAATCTTTTGATGGGTTGTTTTAAGTGATTATCATTAAAGTGGGTATTTATTTTATAGATTAATCAGAAAGTGTGTTATTTATTTACTTTTGATGTTTTATAGTATTATGTTAGTTCAATATTGGTATAAAGACAAAAGAATTGTTTTACATATTTTAATAGCAATAGCAAATTATGTTTATATACAAAGAATTTAAATTAATCTTTAAAAATGGGGGGGCGTACTCAACCGGGCCTCGGGCGACAGCACACCTAAATCCTAAATTTGACTGTCTATATTGCGCGGATACTGGATAGCCACAATGCGCGCGAACAGCTGTAAACGCATTGTGTTTTCGCCACAAATTAATGCAACCCAGAATACTGTTTTTTTGTGCTTTCTTTTGTGGAGGCTTTTAAATTGTGAAATAACATTTTATAAAATTGCATTTTAAATTTATCAATCACTCAAGTCGGCCTCTCCAATTAAATTTTCTATTCTACTTAAAATTATCTTAAATAACTTAAAAGTAACTTACAATATTTGTCTATAAATATATCTTATATTGTGCTACTTAAAACTATTACATACTAAATGAAACACTATTATAAACTATATGTTGGATTCCTCTTGTCCGACCAGGGGATATTTTTCGTAGTTGCAGTTTGTTGCTGAGTTGGTTGAAGTTTTTGGTGCTGCCACTGCTTATTTGCAGCTCATTGTTCACTCATTGGTGGTAAGTCGAAGATATTTCTCTTGGCCAGATTGGGCGGAAACAGTTTTCGTTGAATCTAATCAGTGGAAATTACTTACTTACACCCATATAAATAAAAATTTAAAATTACACTCCTAGCGTAACTATGGGGACATTGAAAATGACTTGTATTAGGTCGATAAAACAAAAACATGAATAATCTTTGTGTTTCTTAAAAACCTTTCTACAGTCTGGGGTACAAATTTATATATTTAATGGTACTTCCCAGTTGGCGGTTAAATTAATGTTGTTCATTTTTTAAATAAGATGAATCTTTGTATTACTTTGTATTGTAATGTTCGGTGGGTAGTTCTACAAAGTTGGTCAGTACCCTAAGCTATATAAGCGTAGCACGCTATGTTAAGCTGTTTAAGCGCAGCTCGCTTCAAGAATATGGCAAGATGCCTCAGTTTGTTTAAGAGTCAAGATGTTTGTCAAGACTGATTTTATTTAGGAAATCATAGTGCTTTTTATACTTAATTTTAATTATGAACCTAATCCCCACTTATAATATAGATTCTTTCAACCTAAAATATTGATACTCTATTATTGAAGTAATTTAATGGGTGAATCAGAAATAGTGTAATAGAAATCATTCTGTGCCACTTGACCAAATATCATCACCAAAGCGGTGACGTTGCAATCTACTTTTGTTTTGTCCAAAACGAAATGTATTTGGAACTAATAGTGTAGTGTGTCACATTACTGAACTTAATTTATGAAGCCATGTGCTTGTGTTTACATTTTGTTCTTTATGATTTTGAATGCTATGGTTCTGTTATGTTATTTGATATAATTTACGTTTGTGGCTTGAAGACTTGTTATGCAATCATTCTTGATTGTTATTACACTACAGTATCTTCGTAAATACATATGTTTAAATCTATAGTAAGTATCGATGTCAAACAAGCTTTACTCGCAATTACATAATCATACTCATTTTCATCCACACCGGTAGCGGTACAGCACTTATACACCAAATCAAAATTACACACAAGGTACATATTATGTATCTTAATGTATAGGTATTTAACATTTTTGCCTAGCTAAGCTTTGCAGAAACGGAACTGAATTATTACAGATCGACGATATTTATTACCTATACGATTCAACTTAGTTCTCGACTCAGTCGTGTGTTGTTCAAATCAACCTGTTTGCTGGCTTGTTATTTGATAAATTTGACGGTTGATGTTAAAGAAAATCAAAAGATTTTGAATTTTTTGAAATTGATTTACAAGTATTTCAACTCATTGAACTTTGTATGGTATATTGTATAAGCCAAGACATTCGATTTACTATCCAAGTAAACCTTTTTTAACTCGAGACCAAATTTTTAAGAATTTGATGTGAAGCTCAACCTCACTGCAAACCTGATGTAACTTATTGTTTTTATTCTAAAATATTTTCAACTAATCTTTTAAACAATTTAACAAACTTGATTCGTGTAATTTCTTTAGACAAAAATAATGTTTTTGACACTTGCAGCTGTATTCTTTCAACTGAATTTATGGAGTGTGTGGCTAAGCATCAATTTAATAACATGGGATGCTTTAAGATGAAGCCTTAAATTTTATAAGCATTTGAGGACGTTAACCTTGAACATGAACTAAAGTTATAAGTTTATATTAAAGAGGTTCAAGTAGGTACCTACTATGTAATGCATATTCTAGGTTCAACAGTCGAATGGATTTAGTTAAGTTTTGTAACATAAATTTATAGCCTCACATTTTTCCTTAATATTAAATTTTTTTGCGGTTAGCAAACGTCCGATTATTGGAACAAACCATATATAAACAAACCAAATCCAACCTTTACGATTTTATTATTTGTAAAATACCTATACTACAAATGTACATGTTACATACCTACATACATAATGTATATCAAAAATCCATTGTGGACTTTTTGCCTATATGGACCATGCGCCGTTTCTGCCATATCTATCTAAAGAACCAACATTTCCACAAACAAAATTTCACCACTTTTTGGTAGAAAACTGAATTCTTTGCAGTAACTGAAAATAGGAAATTGGAAACAGAAGACCTTACATATGTTACAATGATGGACTTGACCTTAAACCACGAAAAGTTGTAAGTACCAATGTATTTAATTTTGAAAAAAAGTTAAAGAAATTGCTTTTGATTCGAAAACTTTGACTTCTTTAAATCGATTAAACCTTGATACAATAACATATAATTATTATCTTTGACAAAGCTTTAATCTAATAAATCCATCTGTTTAATTATTTCCAATTTACTTTAATTGACCTTGCGTAACTTATTGATGTTTTTTTGATAAAACAAAAAAATAAAGATTTCGAACCATAACATCGTGCGCTATAAAGATTTATCAAATTATACGAAATCACATTAATTCTGCCGCACATAACATGCCCAATAGCCATTTACTGCAACCAAAAATATCAAATCAAATTTACAAACAACGAACAATATTTGTATACACACTAAAATCAATTTCCTAGGCGGATGTCCTAAAAATCTTTAACGTTTAATCACGCGTTTTCAATAGGTTATGGAAGAGCAAATGCCATGTAAAGCTTTACATGGGCGTGAATGGCGAACATGATTTTTGGTAGAAAATAACATCGAACACCTGGCGGATACACTACACATACACACAACATGGGAAAATTTACAAAATTAATTCATCGCTCTCACGCTAGAGAAAACATACGTTAAGGTGAATGAATTTTCATATTGGTTGGCTTAGTTTGGTTTTGGTATTGGTATAAAATGTAAGTTGGTTTAAGGAGGAGGACTAAGAGTGAGGTGGTGCGTTTTATTTAACCGCATCCTTTTGCCTCCTGGCTAGCCCATAACTTTGTGTTTACTCTTCATTTGTTTTCTATTGTATATTAAAATATAGGTTTGGTGTGTGTTACCTGGTTGCAAAAATTAATATTGACCTTTTAATCCTTCCTTGATCAAAATGGGTTTAGACAAAAGCATAAATAGCAAATAGCAAGCGTACATTTAGTTAATGTTTTGGTGTCCTGTTCCGTGATGTAAATGGATAAAAGACTTGTGGTATGTTTTGAAAATGAATGTTTGCATAATTAATTTACTTCACAAGCGATGAACATTAATGATATGTCCGTGTGTCATTATACACGTGGCTGACCAGTGACCTGCATTAGAAAAAAAAATAAATAATTTACTCAATACAATTTAGAACATAAGTCTTTATAAATCAAATCAAATTTTCATCCATTTTTGACAAGGTACATGCATCTGGCTCATGCAACAGGATCGGAATGGTCAAGGTCTTATATAAAGTCTCCTTTTAGTTCTTTGAGAGAGGGCTTTACTGCTTAAATGCCTTCACAGCTCAAAACAAACAGCGATTGGCAAAAGTGATTCTTCGTTGGATCTCTACACTGATGTCATTTTGTGAGGTTATAGTGGAGCCCAGATAGACAAAGCCCCTAACTATTTCGAAGTAATAGCTCGGTTCGTTTTCCCGATAATTTCAATATCATCTGCATAAGCAAGTTTTTAAAAATTGTACTTCTGTTGTTGACTTGGGAGTTACGTAAAATTGCTTTAAGAACGGTTGAATGATAACGCGTCGGTATGGTATTCATTCCGACTTGCAGCGAGATTTCGCAATGAGAAATATAGGCTGTTTTCCTAAATGCAACGCTGCCTTCATTGTGCATTTGCAACCATTCCTTAATGCAAACCTAGGCAGCGTTACATTACGTAACGTTCCGAAATGCATTGTGAACAAATCTTAATGCGCAGGCAAAAGCAAACAGCGCATCGTGAATAGTCGCGATGCAGACGTCAGTTTTTGTGCATTTATTTTGTTTGGAAGACGGGGAATTCCCCGACAAAGTAAGTTTTATTAAATTTTTAAATTGAATTGTTTTAATTTTTATATATCTACAGGAAAAAGTGGTTTAAATCCCCAATAAAACAACAATTTTGTTTTTCTATTGAAGGTTTGAATGAAACAACAACAATTGGGTGGGCTACCACCAAGATTTAGGCTGGAGTTATAGCTATTTCACGACTGCCAGGCCGATCATCAGACTCCTTTAGTGGTGCTTGGTCATTGTTCAATTTTATTTTTATTTATTTGCCCCAGCTGGGGCAAAAAGTTTTTCAATTGATGGTGCGAAAGCTTGGCAGCCTAACTGCAAGTGTGTTATCACACAAAAACCCCTTATAAATTTTGTTTTTCTTCAAATCCAGTTGCTATTTTTCTTTCAAATTCTAATGATTTTGGCCATTTTATTGTTTCGTTTTTGAGAGTTAATATAGCTCGAAAGATTCTTTTAAAGATTCTGTAAAATGATCCCATTCCTATTCTAAATCGATCGAAAACTTCTCGGAAGCGGTTACTGGCTTACGTGTGGGCTTAAGAGTTTTTTTTAAGTAATTTGACATTTAGGAAAACAGCCATAGCAATTATTATCGCGGACGGGCTATCTGGGCAATTTGCGTCATTTTGTTGATATCACAAAATATGTGGGCACGGGATAAGAATGTGACTTCATGTTCGTCTATATTAAAAATTATTTAGTCCCTTTGATATATGTATATCTTAGCTCAGATAAGGCTTTTGACTTTATGAGTTGAGGTTATGATTATACACTGTTGATGAGTTCATTTAATTTTTTATGGTAATGATACAAAATTTTTAGAGGTATAGAATTTTAAGTTAGCAACACTATTTTGACTGGCGGTGATTTATTTTTAGTTTGGTTTGGCATTTCAACATGAATAGACTGACGCCTGAACAACGCATGCAAAATGTTGTGAATGGGCTTGGAACGAGGTTGCTGTTGATCCCGATTTTTACAAGAAAATTTTGTTCAGCGATGAAGCTCATTTTTGGTTGAATGGCTACGTCAATAAGCAGAACTGTCGGATTAAGAGAGCAGATAAACCTCCAGCCATTGTTGAGACGCAGTTACATCCAGAAAAACTGACAGTTTGGTGTACTTTATTGGATGGTGGAATCATTGGTCCGTACTCATTCAAAAACGATGCTGGCCAGAACGTTACAGTCATTGGTGACTGCTATAAAGCCATGATTACTGACGTTTTCATTCATCAATTGAACAACCATCATGATGTGCAGGAGCTGTGGTTACAACGAGATGGCGGAACATGTCACACAGCTCATGCCACAATTGATTTATTGAAGGAAACGTTTGGTAGCAGCATAGTTTCACGTTACGGACCCGTGAATTGGCCTCCAAGATCGTGCGATTTAACGACGCTTGACTATTTTCTGTGGGGATATGTGAAGTCGCAAGTCTACGACAATATTCGCCGCGTTATTGCCGATATACGGCCACAAATGTTGGAAAAAGTCATCGAAAATTGGACCTCCAGATTAGATTACGTCCGAGCCAGCCGTGGCGGTCATATACCAGAAATCATATATTTAAATTATAATGTCAATTTAAAAAAAATCATCTTTGTTTTATTCCATTTCAAAGTTCTATACCTCTAAAAAAACACCCTTTAGTAGTAGCAGTTTAGTACAACATGAATTTAGAAAATGGAGACAATTTCTATGAACGTATTTTGTGTATGTATGGCAACACACGTGTTATAGTATAAATAATATTTAAAATAAAAAATCATTAAAATACTATGTACAATTATACAAACCCTTTCCTACATACATTAATTGCAATGTATGTATTGCCTGTGAATTAAAAGTTCGGCATTCTCTTCTCGGGAAACAAATTAAACGAAGAGTTTTATAACAAAAAAATCAATTAAATTCATTTAAACTTTTTTTTTATTATTTTTGTATGCAATCACGTGTGGTGTTTATTTAAACTGCGTAAATAATCATTCGGAATTCCTGGCTCTTAATCAATATGCGAAGTTAATTTTAAATGAAAATTACCCTTTCACGACAACTGAGTCACTCTTGACCTCCTTCCTGGCAATGACAACTATATACCTACTGCAGCAACACAGTGAAAATGTACATACTTCCAAATAAATCTGTTCGCACGCCTAGTAACGGTTCTGTGGTAGGCAAGGTAAACTTTCGAGCTGAGTGATATGTGTATTATATACTTACATAATTTATAAAGACTTCATTAACAAATTATAATTTATATGAACACAAAAAAAAATTAAATTATATTAAAATTATATATTTATGTCACAGATACCTTACTTTAATAGTTTTTTTTCCGCCAATTGCTTCTGATCTTTTTTCAGAATTTGCGTCTGATATGTATCAAGAGGGAATTCAAAGAAACATCAGCAAGCTTTCACTTTTTATTTTTTTTTTCTCGAAAATACTTAAATTGAAGCGTTGCCTTTTATATAATATCTCAGCCATGAGTTATTTAATTCTCTTTAATTTTTTTTAATACTAAAATCTTTCAATTCAGTTATTTTGAACTAATTAACAGGTACTAATTTGCAATGCATACATATACTTTTGGAAGTATGTCCTATCTTTAAATTAAAATAAAACAAAGTGTGTGTGAGATGTCATTAAAATTTTTCATTCGTTTAAAAGGCCTATGTATATGAAATATAAAATCGTTAAAATGTCCGCCGCGGCTTCTCTGAGTGGCGCGCCATAATTTTCCATGACTCATTACGCGTACATCAAGATTGAATTTGACCGATGGCATTGGTAACGGGGTCAAATCGCACGATCTTGATGGCCAGTTCACACAACCTTCACGTGCGATGACCATGCCCCCGAATCGCTCGTGCAGAAAAAAAAACAACCAAGAGTTTTTTATTCACGTTTTAATATTTTTCTTTTAATTAATAATATTTTTCGAGAAACAAATAAGCAAAAAAAGCTTCAATATTTTTTCCTGGCTTTTTTTTTCTTCATACCAATTGAAACTTCAAAAGTGCTGTACGTATAAAAAGTTAAAAGTTGGTGAACTCTTGCAGGAAAGCCTGCAATATACCAACTGTGGATACGTCGTGTGTTCGTAACATTGAATGTGTGTGTATTGAATATTTTCCAGCTACATGTTCTGTATATCCATTGTGTTCAGGCAGTAAGACTGCGGATATTTCTTAGATCTCTGATATCACATATTTACTTATCCTTGTTAAATAAATCACAAATTGTTCAAATTAGAATAATTTTTATTTTTTATTTAAATTAATAGTTTAACGTTTTTTTTTGAAAGTTTTCTAAAGCTGATATTACAATCTCTTTCAGTTTCTCGATGACAATTAAGTAAATGGTTATCATATCATGATATTGTTAAGAAGGTCGTACACGTCATTCCCCAAATCATGATCTGATTAAAATTCCGACTCATTAACTCTCGATACCTTAGCACACTAATATGTAAAGGTAAAGGATGTTTTTTTTAGAGGTATAGAACTTTGAAATGGAATAAAACAAAGATGATTTTTTTAATTTGACATACTTTTCTTTATTCGAAAGATAATCTTCTGGCATTATAATTTAAATATGATTTCTTGCATATGACCGCCATGGCTGGCTCGGACGTAGTCTAATCTGAAGGTCCAATTTTCGATGACTTTTTCCAACATTTGTGGCCGTATATCGGCAATAACGCGGCGAATGTTGTCGTAGACTTGCGACTTCAGATATCCCCACAGAAAATAGTCAAGCGTCGTTAAATCGCACGATCTTGGAGGCCAATTCACGGGTCCGTAACGTGAAACTATGCTGCTACCAAACATTTCCTTCAATAAATTGTGGCACGAGCTGTGTGACATGTTGCGTCGTCTTGTTGAAACCACAGCTCCTGCACATCATGGTTGTTCAATTGATGAACGAAAAAGTCAGTAATCATGGCTCTATAGCGGTCACTATTGACTTTAACGTTCTGGCCACCATCGTTTTTAAAGGAGTACGGACCAATTATTCCACCAACCTATGAAGCACACCAAACAGTCAGTTTTTGTGGATGTAAGGGTGTCTCAATATACACTTGAGGATTATCATCACTCCAAATACGGCAGTTTTGTTTATTGACTTATCCATTCAACCAAAAGTGAGCTTCATCGCTAAACAAAATTCGCTTATGAAATGAAGCATGATTTTCAAAATAAATTTGCACAATTTGGAAGCATTGTTTAGGCGTCAGTCTATTCATGTTGAAATGCCAAACTAAACTAAAAATAAATCACTTGACAGCTGAAAAAATGGCCGCCAATTAAAATAGCGTTGCCAACTAAAATTTCTATACCTCTAAAAAAAACACCCTTTACTTAACATAGTTTTCCTAAACTTGGCAAGTATATTGCAGTCTCAAAAGAATTTTTTATTTAAACATTAAATTTGGAGGAAATTTGGAAAAAAACCTCCATTAGAATACTTTAAAATAATTTCTTTTGAAAATTATTTCTCATTATACTGATTTGAATAAAATTGAAAAAAAATTTACGCGGTGCGGTAGGAGTCCGAGTGGGTATAACAGAATCACATTAATTCTAGTGTTTACCTTTATCTTAAGCAGAGCTACCCACATTCTCAAGTCATGAGATTTGTTTTTTTTTTTTTTTGAAAAATGTTCAAACCTTTTCTACTCCATCATCAACTAATTAACATTCTTAAAGGATCAAGAAAAAAAAATTGCATTTCCATCAACCCCAGCTGAAAAACTCGCGAAACATTCATAAATAAAAAAAAACCTTTTCTTCGTCACAACACAACGGTACCTAATTCATTTATGTAAATAAACAATTTTACAATACAAGTAATATAACCGTTCACTAGAATTTTAACCTCAACTTTACTCAAGTTGGATATGCGATCCTTTAAGGTTTCTTTCTTCCCTTCCATCCCCTCTCCACTCGACCCTATAAAGCCAACTCCAATAATATATCATAAAATACAGACAAGGCATGTATACCTTACACAGATATACATTTACACTTATCTTTCGGCAAAAAGCCACAGCCACAGCCTCAACACCAATCCTCAAATGATTTAATAGCAAATTTCATTATATTTCTTTGGCGAAGGATAATGAAGCATGTTTACTCAAAGTTAATAAAATTCGCAGATAATTAATTCCGAAAGCTGTTCTCCTTCGTGTAATGGGGTGAACTCTTTATGATTGTTTGTGTGGCTGTGGGTGTGGATGTG
This sequence comes from Epistrophe eligans, assembly GCA_951394125.1. NCBI lineage: Eukaryota > Metazoa > Arthropoda > Insecta > Diptera > Syrphidae > Epistrophe > Epistrophe eligans. Next base: position 25,742,581 of record OX596028.1, on the reverse strand, counting down.
GGTGGGGGTGAGGGTGTTTTTGGTCTGCAGGACTACAAAGTTGCTTACACACATCTACCTATAAAAATAATGCTAACGCTTTTGAGTATGAGATTGGTGAAATATGTTTTTCGTAGTAGGAAAGGAATCTAACTAAAACGATCTCGGTCTGAGTGGGAGGTTGTCTTAAAGAATTGTGTTAAACGCTGCCAGGAATATATCATCCATGGTCCTTGGAGCCAAGTCAAAAAGATGTTATTCTCCATATAATATAAGAATATACCTATGTGGGTATGTTTGTGTTGGGATTCCATCATCAGTTTCAGCAGGGCGGGATGGAGGGTGAACTCGAAGAGAAAGAAGGCAGGGAGGCATATGTAGGTATGTATATGGAAGAAACTTGGCATTTGTCACCAAGTTATGCGGTTACAAGATTTCTTAAGCAGTGTGAATTGCCTGATGTTGTCAATATGCAGCTTGACAACGTTATTTTTCGGAAAGACAATGCCAGGGAGAAGACTTTTGATACCGCACAAGCTTAACATACATTAGGTTTTGTTTGTTGGCTGTAGGCGGTTGCTAGGTCTTAGCCAAAATCCATAAGGGAAGTAATTGATTATGATGATGTATAAAAGTTAGAAAGATGGGAATGTAATTTGGAAATGAAATATGACGACAGTGGTCTTAATTAAGACATAAGGAATTATATTTTGTTTGCGTATAGAATCTTATACTGTCTACTTAGTTTATTGGTGGAGCAAATGACAATAGGGGTGGTCCGCTCAGTTTGCTTTTAGTGTGATTTTATTTAGCAGGGAGAAATAAATTACTTTACATAATGTTTATTTTGTTCGTAAGGAAAAAGAAATTTAGTTTGTTGATTTTTGGCGAGCCTGAAGTAGACTCGTCGTTGGGTGCCAAGTGCCAAGGTTTTTCAATCAAAAGTCAATTGGGATTTAATCCCCGTCTTTAGTGGCAAGATAAAGGATAAACAAGTCTATGGTTGACTTACTACTAACGGGTGATTTTTTAGCTGGTTTGGTTTTGGCAACACTGGTTTTGACAGCTGACGTGTGTTTAGTACCTTGTGTCACTGTCAAACAGCTTCAGTTTGGTTTGCAATTTAGCCATGGATCGTCTTACAAATGAACAACGCTTGCAAATTATTGAATTTTACTATCAAAATTCGTGCTCGGTTCGAAATGTTCATCGCGCGCTGCTTCCATTTTATGGTCGGCATTCTCGACCTTCTGAGCAGTCTATTCGGAAGATTGTGACCAAATTTCGCACCAAATTTACTTTGTTGGACATTAAACCACCAACACGTTTACGTACTGTGCGTAGTGAAGAAAATATTGCGGCCGTATCAGCTAGTGTGACAGAAGACCGCGAAATGTCGATTCGGCGCCGTTCCCAGCAGTTAGGCCTTTGTTACAGCACTACGTGGAAAATTTTGCGGAAGGATTTGGGCGTAAAGCCTTTTAAGATACAGCTGGTGCAAGAACTAAAGCCAGCCGACCTACCACAACGCCGAATTTTTGGTGAATGGGCTCTTGGAAAGCTGGCCGAGGATCCGCTTTTTTATCGAAAAATTGTGTTCAGCGATGAGGCTCATTTTTGGTTGAATGGGTACGTAAATAAGCAAAATTGCCGCATTTGGAGTGAAGATCAGCCAGAAGCATTGCAACAGCTACCAATGCATACCGAAAAAGCCACTGTTTGGTGCGGTTTATGGGCCGGCGGCATTATTGGGCCATATTTCTTCAAAGATGATGCGAATCGCAGCGTTACTGTCAATGGTGAACGCTACCGAGCGATGATAACAAACTTTTTTTTGCCCGAAATGGAAGTTCTTGACTTCCAACATCCATGCATTCATTCGTGAGATACCGGCCGATATGTGTGAAAGAGTATGCCAAAATTGGACTCAGCGGATGGGCTACCTGAGACGCAGCCGCGGTCAACATTTGCATGAAATTATCTTTAAACATTAAATTGCAAGGTTCAAACTATCGATTCAAATAAATATTTCATTCATTTTTTCGAATTGTTTGTGTTTTTTTTTTTTTAAAGTTCTAAACCTCTTAAAAAATCACCCGTTATATATTAGTTCAGCTACTTCTTCAGGGTTTGTGAAACTTACATTCGGCTCGGAATCACTACACTGGTAGGGTTATCATCGTTGAAGATGGTTATTTCAGTGTCTGTTTGCTGCACCCGCTGTATTGTCATGACTTCCTCTTGCCTGGTGCTGATTTTTTCTGGTATTTGTTGTATGTTCCCAATAATCCTGTTTCCTTGAGTGTTTTGGGTCTGGGTTTAATGTCTTGCAACCTTTATTGGAACTGGCTGTTGTTCTATAATGTTTAAGAGCATTTAAAGGCAGAATGAATTTCCAAATTTCCAGATATGAATATTTCAGACAAAAGAAAGTGTGAATCAGAAAAATGAAAACTAAAAATAGAATTGTAAACATAATAATACATTAACGAGATCATTCAATGTCATAATATGGGTGGAGGTAGCTTAGTTCACCCAGGGATCGATGTGATGACGAAGCAGAAAATATGAAATAAACAACCCAGGGTTTGGTGGTACCGGTTGGATATAAAATATAATTTCGGAAGGAAAATGCAATAAGTTGGTGCGTTACCATTAATTTTTAATATTTCAAAGATTGGGGGAACAAGGAATGCTGTCTGAGTTGAAAGGTGCTAGCAACCTTTATTTCATAGTAATATTTACCCAGAGAATATGGCTACTCAATGTAGTTGGGCTGAAACTCAAGTTAAAACCACTAAATAGAATCCCAATGTATTTTCAAATATATGTGAGCTTTAATTAATTTTCCAAGCCAAGAGTATTAAGTCAATGCCAGATGAAAAACTATGTTATTTTCGGATTTCTGCAAAAAGCTTTCTTACCAGAGTTGCTATATTATATTTTTGACAAAAATGCATACCTCATAGAGTTTTAATATTTATTTGTCAGGCTTTCAATTTCTATGAGACATAAAATAGGCCTGCCCTTAAAGAAATCAGCTGCAAGAAAGTGTACATACGATGTGATTGTCTTATTTGTGATGTTATACAACTTCTCATAACTGTATTATAAATTATTCCAGTATAAGTACACTTAAAAAAATTGTATTGCATCCACTCTAATAAAAAATTATATGTATGCGGAAATTCTACAACTTGAAGGGAAAATAGGGAAACCAGTACCTACAGAAAAACGAACCCTGAGCTGAAACCAATACACTACCTAAATAATAATAATATAGGAATAACATTTTTAAGGAGTCATGAGAAGGTATTTATAGAAGCTTCACTTTATTCACGTAGTGCTATCAATATTCCATCTTGGGATGGGTAAGAAAAAATACACAATAATAAAAAAAAAAATATTCTTCCAAGAAGTAAAATTATGATGGTCGAAGAGTACTGTATACTGACTGCTGCTATGTGCGGTGATGTATATATATACTTTTATATGGCCTTACTGTTGATGGCTGCATACTACATATATGGGAATAAAACTGGGTGGCCGTACTATATATAAGGATTGCCTTTTTGGAGCATTTTTACTTGGGAGCTCCCGAATACTAGAAATCCAATAATATGAAAATTTAACAGTAAATATAACATGTATGTCTGAGAATGACATTGAAGTTCATATACGTTGGATGTGCTCAAACTGACATTTATATGACATTTATCAAAATGAATGAGAAGTACCTACTTAATTTTTGGCGGCGATATGGCTGTTAAATTGGAAACTATGCATGCAGTAAGTCTCTAAATTATCATCAGGAGAATTTACTTAAATATACACATTAATATGTCATTTTCTTAAATTACAGCTGATCACATTTTATGTACTATATTTTTACAATGAAACGCTTCAAACACCGTAATTTTCAAAGTATAAAGGTTTTATATTTATCTATCATGCGCTATGATGAAGCCATGTATAATGTATATGTAAGCAGTTTTTATAGGGAATTCTATAGGCGCCGCCGCAGTCAACATTCTGGAGTGTCTAGAATAGTTTGACAATCAATGGGATTGCAGATATTCTGTATTAGGCGTGTTCCATTGGGTCTTTCAAAGTTCTTCTAAGTACTTCCCAGTAGATAATAGATAGAAAGATAGATTTCATTTATTTTCCATACAATTAATTTTTTAACATTGGTATATTTTCTTAATAAGTTAAACATGGCTTAATAGTTGTCTGCCAGGTTTTGTGCTTCAATAAATTCTTAATTTAAGTAAAAATAAAGTGATAAAATATGTTATATATATATATGTTATATGTAATAATTTTTCATAATTCTTCATTAACTATTTGTAATCTCTATTTTTGAGCTATAACTGTATTTTTGTAGAAAAGTTCCCAATTGCTGCCATTTATTAGATCTTCCATTTCGTTGTCGTTCAGAACGTATCTTCCAAAGTGTGATCTCTTATTTCTTTGAGCACTGGACATACATATTAAAATTTCCCAAAGTGAAAAATATCTTACCTTACACACAGGTTGCATAGATGATGAATGGAAAATTTCATTTGATTGATTTAGTTGTGGCTGTCCAACACAATCTATTGTATGACCCTATATAAAACTCTTAAGACACTACTCTTGGTAACATCACACCTATCGGAAAGTTGACGATAAGATACCAAATATATTTATAGATATATTTCCCGGTTCGAACATATTTCTATTCGACCCCGTGTATTTCTTTTTACTTGAAAGCGTGGTATTTATCAGAAAGAAAAATTCTATTATTCTCATAAAGGGAAATTGTTGCAAATTTTCTTTGCCATTTAAGGATTCTGCTATAGCTCGTTCAAGACAAAAATGATGCTGTTTAAACTGCGAATTTGTATACTTCTCTATTAAAGCCAACAAATTCTCAACTCTTGGTTTTTTAATTGTATGTTCATCGTCGGATTTCAAAGACGATTCTGATGAAGAGCAGTTGGATGCAAACAATTCAATTCTTCTTCACTAGATACTATCGCTGCTAAATCAAAAATACCCACCTTAAATAAAAAAGAAACACATTCTTTTATTTACATTTTATTATGTAATTGATTTATACAATTTTATAACTTACATTAAACAAATCCATTATAAGCAGCCACAATTTATAAATATTTTATTATTGAACAGCCGTAAACGTTTTTCAAATATTTTTTTTCTCGATTTAAGAAACGCCAGATTCAAACAAAACAATTTTCTTCTAACTGGTGGTGTCGCCGTCTAGAATGAATATGAATACTGTTCGTAACTACATTTGAATGAACTACTTTGAAGTACTTTAAACTACTTCTGCTACAAGGTAGCAGTAGTTGACTGCAGCCAGAAGTACTTGGTAGTAGATACTCAAGCCCAAAGGAACACACATATTGAAGGTTGGCATTTAAGGATGCGTTCGTTGATATTTTCAATGTTCATTCTTTGTTTTCATTAAAACTTAAATGCGTTGGTTTGGAAAATTAAGTTACGGTTAGACGGTCAAGGTAAATAACCAATGATTTGACTCCTTGACGTCACATTAAGTCATCAGTACACTCAATGTATGTTCCTAGATGCGTTGACTTGACATGTGATCTAGGTAAACGTGTGTATAAACGGATTTGGTTCCTAAATTTAATCTAGATGCATATCGAAAACGCTTCTTGAACTTCCCAGTGACAGTTCGCATTAAAAATGTACTGAATAAAAGCACGATACAGTTCGTTTCTCATCTGTCAATCCGCCATTTTGTTCATCATAAAAACTGACAAGTGCAATTGGGTATCATTCCACAAAATGAATGACGTTTAATCTAGACATAATTCTCTGGCCTTGTCTCGTATAAACATTTCTTCATTTTTGTTTGACTTCGTGTAAACAAAATGTCGTTCATTATTTTGGGATCGAAGTTTGGACAATCGTGTGATGTGAATCCAGCAACTGATCTTTTCCAAGTTGACCCATAAAAATTGACTTAGAGAGTTTAGAGACATTAGCTAGCTACGGACCGATAAGCCGGCCGAAAATTTCTGGTTGCAGCCTAAGTTTAACTGGCTGTAGCATCACGTTAAGTAATTATTTATATTATTCTTAATAAACATTAAATATTATCTTGTAAGGCATCGGTATTTAGCAAAACAAAATTCAAAAACTTTGTAAATTGTTTTCATAACAATACTCATGAATTTAATGGCTATAAAAAAAAAGTATTCCCTTGTACTTGGATTAAAGTATATAGAGACAAAGTTCCTTTTTCTGCTTATAATAATGTTCTTTTTTTCAGCTAAACAAAAACTTGATTTGAATGCAAGACTTACACAAAGTCAACACGTTTTCAATTCAAAATGCGTAAATCCGATTCCTTTGCATTCTATTAACCTTTTTTTTTTTTCTTTTCTTTCCTTGACACCCTCAAAAATATTCAACCCACTTAATAGAATCAGTCTAATGGTATTTCATCCGTTTGCTCGTTAAGACCTTTCAATCTCGTTTTGCTCAACATCTTCCTTAAGAAAGATATAAAGCATCTGTTGCGTTATAATAGCAATGTTGGACAATGAAAAAGAAAAGTCTCCCAAATGATGTTTTTTTTTTTTTTTTACTTTTGTATATCCTTTCCAATGCCACCGAAGGAAAGAGAAGTCTTATACAAAATAAAAGACTTAAGGATAACAGTGTTCAGTTTATTTTGCATTAATATTTAAGGATTGTGTTTAAATTTCTTTTGTATTTTAATACAACAACTACATTATGGTAAAAGGGTAGTACCATACCTTTAAATTTGAAAGGGGTGAGGACGAAAAAATAAATAATCTTTTTCTTTATGATTGAGGAAGCAAGAAACGAGACAATTTGATAAGTTGTATTCAATTTAAGAATAGTTCAAAGCAGATATAAATAAATATTAATTTATGTATAAGTATATACTTATGTAAATATTTATTTCACGTATTTAATTATTGAAGTCAAGTTTATAAATTATAGCTAATATGAAATGGAATGAAAATCAAAGTAAAACATCTATATGGCAATCTTTATTTCCAAGCAAATTTTTTCTTCCTTATCACCAAAATAATTGTTAACATTTAATTTTATATTAATTTTTACACTTGTTTACACTTGGTAGAGATGAGCTAAGTCGTGATTTTTCAATCACAGGTAAACCTGTGATTGTGATTTGCAATTCACTGTGAGTTTAACCTGTGATTGTGATTTGTAAATTCAAAATATTATTATGTCCGTTTCGTTCTCAAGACTTCTTATTTCTAAAAAAATTTACGGAAATGTCTGCACTAAAATCGCCTAGTGTAAACTTGTTGGTTTTTAGTCGAGAAATGGAAGAATAACGTCTCTTTAAAAAATGATATGCTTTTCCTTTCAAATTCTAGAGATCAAAATGTGAATTTCTTCTCTAGTTGTGATTGTGACTTCTTGTTTCTTCTTCTAGTTCTTTTTCTTTCATAATTCCGCAAAATAAATCACTTATCACGAGCACGACCAATACAATTGATTGTTTGCATAATGTAAATTTCACATTCTGTGAATAAATCACAACCACAATGACAATGAACTATGAAGTGAAACGACTCACAAAAATCACGACGAGAACAACTGTTCTCGTCGCGATATTTGTGAGACCAATTGTTCTCGTCGTGATTTTTGTGAGTCGTTTCACTCCATAGTTCATTGTGATTGAGGTTGTGATTTATTCACAGAATGTGAAATGCACATTACGCAAACAATCAAATCACATTTAAGGCAATCACAGTTTATTGGTCAATCGATCACAGGTTGTGATTGTGATTTTGTGATCACAGGTTGGAAATCACAGGTAGTGATTTTTTGCTCTTCTCTAACACTTGGTAACTAGCGTCCCCCGCTACATTTTTTTTAAAGTTTTAAGGACCGAACATAACGTAAGCTGAATTACAAAAATTCAAAAACAAGTCAAAAAAATACTTAAAATTCACAATATTATATATGTATATAATTATGTCCTTTTATTTAGAAAAATTCAGATTTAGACTAACGCAACGAAATAAGTATTTAGGTACATTTCGTTTATATTAATATTTTTTAAAAATTGGTGAGAAGACGCTCTCACTGTCCAATGTCCATGCGTTTTGAGAAAAAATTTGGTTGAGATGCTTTTATAATGATGTTGTACTGATGTGGTTTCTAGGCAGCCAACTTACTTAGTCCCCAAATAAAGATGTTTATGTTTAAGAATAGCTTAAATATGAAAACACGTAACTCCTACAATTCAAACTATTGTAGCAATTAATGGAAGGGGCATATTTCTCAGTATAGACCTTAAAAAAAATAGTTTTTTTAATACATACTGTAACGTTTACTTAAGGTTCGGAATAAAACTTGTTTCCTTTATTTATTAACCACTTATTTCCTGTATAAATAAAACACACTTGATTTCACTTCTAATCGTTTTATTCTTCACCACTCTTAATTGTATGTAATTTAAAATCAATAATAACAACCAACTTTATGCAATCACTTTCAAAAATAAACTGTGTCCACTCGCTCTTGCACATCGCTTTTTATAGCGAATTGAATGGTTCTACACTCCTCTTGAACGTTCTGGTCTATATACTTCTAGTACTTTCCTTTCCCAGCGGCGAATTGAATTATACCACTTGTGTTAGTTTAGACACGACCCATGCAGGTATGACGTTGTAAGTCTCCACTTAATATTTGGTTGGTTATTTGTAAGATCATACTTTTAAGCTTTCTGTATAGGCGTTGAATAAGTCGTTAATTTCAAAAGTAGTTACGTAATAATTAAATCGTTACAACACGTACTATCTTTTGGTTAAAATTTTTTCCCGAAAAATAATTTTTAAAGGCACCCTCCCGTATTTTTGAATTTCTCATCTATATTAGGTATTTATCTCGCATTATCTGTTTTACAGATTTTAGCGAAATTTTGTAGGTAATAATTTTACAAATAAAAATTTAAAAAAAAAAACAAGTTTTCGGTTTAAAAAAAACTAATAAAAATTAGTTTTTGAAAATTCAATATTTCAAAAACAGGCAGATAGCTTTTTTCGAAATTGTTTTATCATATCTTTTATGAGAATTAATAGTTATACATACTAACAATTGGAGCATTTTCTTAGAAACGGTTACAAAATTTAACATACATAATTATATGAATTAAAAAATTAAATTTTTAAAATACTCCTTCACCGATTTTTAAAACTTTTTTTCATAAACTGACGACCCAAAATATAAGAACGACAAGGTACTGGTGCTTTCACTAACATCAATTCAGCAACAAATAAAATGTGACTATATAGACATTAACGATAGCCTTTAACGGCCTTTATTCCACAAAAATTTTGGCGTTTCGTCCTGGCGGCGATCTCACTTGGACTCATCATTGACTAGTGAGGGCCTTGTCAATACGCAATATTTTGTTAAGTTCATCTTACATACATTTCATGACGAAAATCTAGTGTGAACTATATCCAACAAGACTAGAATTCCTAATTATTAAATTGAAAGTTTTCGTTTTTGGATTTTGCCTATGCCCTGGCATTGTTATATATATTTTTTTGTTTAAATAATACAAACATTTCTTTTATTCAATTTAATCAAAAAACGAAATTTTTCGAAATGCCATTTATGTTCAGTTCTTCTTAAATATTTATAGATTTTAATTTTTTTTTCAATCCTAAAAGCGCTGCAATTTTTTGGAATATTTTCCTTCGCAAAAAATGTGTGTTTTGCCAAATAACTAGCAGGTCATATATTTATAATACGTCAATGGGAATTTAAATGTTTTTTTTTTTAACAAAATTGATATTCAAAATTCGAAATGTTTCAATCACAAAGCATCCAATTTGTAAGTTAAGTAACTTTACAATATGTTCTAATGTTTTCAAATGTAAATCGATCCATTTAGTACCGCATCATATATATAAGATACATACTAAATTTTTGTTCAGGTAAGAACTTTCAGTGTCTAAAAACCTATTATGAATTATGATTCAAACAGAACAGAAATCATGAGATGGCCCATCCAAACTTACATATATCGGCGTAATCCTGGGGGCCCCAGCTAATTAAAATGGTATCCAATAGGTTGCAAAAACGACAAGCAAAAATTTGCGTTTTATAAGCTGCCACCTGTGTACCTATATATTCCAAATGAATATGCATATATTTAATTTGATTTGTATCCTACTTCTCTAATCACATTAAAGTTGAATTCTTTTAACAAACTTTCAAATTCAAAACAATTACTCAAAAAAAAATTCATTAAAACAGCAAAAAAAAAAAAAAAAAAACGCAAAATGATTAATAATCCGATTTCCATCGTATCTCCCATTCATTGTTCACGATTCATTAGCATGAATCCCCTACCTTAGAGTATATATAATGAAGGTCGAACGAAATATGTCCAACACGCAGATTATGCGATTATATAGCGCTATGTGCGAAAGTCCCCGAATCCCTGTGAAAAGTTCAACAACACCATTGAAAAATTGTTTTTAAATATCAAAGACAAAAACCTTTACACTCTTAAGCGCCCTTACGAACCGCCAATGCCACCGCGCGCCTTATTACAAGTACAAACCATAATCAGTGTTATAACTTCGTCGTCGTCGGCGGCGGCGGCAGCGCCACCGTCGTCGTTGCCGTCATCTTCTCATCTCGTACTCATCATTTTGGCAGGAAACCTCAGCTAACGCTAAGCTCAACTCAACTCAGCACAAAAAAAAGACCAACTTTGGAATAAATTAAATTTGCTGACATTATGGAATAATTTTACTTTGTCAAACCTTAACTTAATGCAATATTCATAAATTCTTGTCGTTGGTTTTTAGATAGCAGCGAAGGGTGAGTATTTTTTATTTTTTGTTTTTTTGTTTTTTTTTTATTTTTGCTTTTTTGTGTTGTAGGTTGACTGTGTGTTAGAAAAGCAAACTTTCCTCGACTGTCCTCATTGGAACCTTCTGGAGCGACAGCAATGAAAAGTTCTCCTGGATTCAATGAAAAACAAGAAAAAAAAAAACAATTGCTCATTCCATGCAGTGCGGTTCTGTGATAAAATCGACAAAGTTTCTAATCGAATTTTTTCCCACACCCCAGGTTGGAGTTGCCTTCCTTTTTTTTTCTGTTGCTCATTCTATGTTTTTCATTCATTTCAAAATTATGTAAATTCTTACTGTTGCTGGTACTTAGATCGCATATAAATTGCTTCGTTATACAGTGATAAGTGTATGTCAATGGACGCCGCCACTGCCATACCGCGTCCCACCGCGCTGGTTACTTTGAGAAGAAGGGCGCTGAATTTTTTCCTTTGAAGGAACTTAAAACGAACTTGTGTTAAATATACTATAGAATGCATTAACTTTTAAATGCACAAAAGGTTTGCGCTTGTGAAACTTTTTGTATATACTTATACATATCTACACCGCAAAGCTTAAGCCAAAATTCGTGAAAATTCTGATTACTTTTTTTTTTTTTGTTGTTGAAGGCTTTATGGTAAATTAGAAAATTTACTGAAGGTAAACGATTTTTGTGGCAAATTGTTGCCTTTGAAAGTTTGTGGTAGGTAACTTGAATGAGAATGAGATCCTTTTTTATTTGGGGTGGAATGCAATATTTTTAATTTCGATTGCGTTCGACCACATCGTTAACAGAAAAATTAAAATAAGTTGTTTGTGAATTGTATTGGCCAACTTTTATTAAAATACATAATTGCATAAGGTGTTTTGCATAAGATTCAAAAAAAGGCCAAGGTATGTGGGTTTGGTCGAAACAAAAAAAAATCTTAGAGGGTGGGGGGGGGTGGGGGTCGAATTTCCCTAGTTTAGGCGGGAGGGATAAATTGAATTAGAAAAAAAAAACTTATTTAAAATTAATTTTTGTTTTGGAAAAATTAATTTTCAAATACTTTTTGAAAAAAAATAATTTTAAAATTTTACGTATTTTTGCTTTCAATATCTTATATCTTATTAATTTTTATTCAAACACAAAGGTTTTAAGTTTCAATGCCCTTTTAGGGTAAGAAAAAAGTTTATAAGAGAAATAAAACTTAAGTTGGCTTTACCTCATTCATATTACTGAATATACTGACTCAAAAAATCCCTTAAATTCTTGGCTTATGTAAAACAATAAATAATTTAATTTCTAATAGACTTTATCAATGAAATAAATATTCTTATTCAACCCTTTCTCTTTTAATTAATAAAAAATTCATTATCCATCTTAGACGTCCTCAGAAAACAAAAAAATTGTCCTTAATTGCTACAGCACAACCCTTTGAAATTAATTGCAAAACAATTCCGCTGAGTAACCATCAGCATTTCTGATTCATTCGTGCAATTCGATTTTTCTTTTGTTATAACAATAAGTGTATACCTAAATGTATTATGGAAAAACTTTTTATTTTAAGTTTTTTTTTTTTTTAATCTCATTTGCTTGAAATTATTACCATTAATTTTCCTCTGAAGAAATAAAATTTTGCAAATTCATAAGAAATCTAAGGGATAAGCTAATTTAATAGAAATGCTTCTGCGAGCGTTTGTTTTGAAAAGACAATTTATTATAGCACTCTTATTTCCCACGCATATATCGACCATGAAAGGAAAAGCTATATAACAATAATAATCATGACTTTGTCGCACGTCCTTGCTGGGTGTTGTGTAGGTGGTAGGTATATGTACGTTTTGATGGTGGCAAACAAAAATTCAACAACATTAGGGATTCTAACCATCAACTGGATAATTTGTTTAGCTTTAGAAAAAGAAAAAAAAAAGAAGAAAATACAACCCATGTTCAAAATAAATATATATTTTTGTTTGGAAAGTATTAGAAATCGGATACCTTTTTGAAAGACATAATTTATGTATATGAGATAGGTAATATAGGTGTTTGTTTTTGAATACGTTAAGTATACATATTACATATACAGTGTGATTAGCAAAAGATGCAACAAAAATCTAGAGCGCGAGTATTCAAATTGGGTCAAGAGAAGAAAAAACTCATAAGAACTACTTTTTTCTTGAAGCTATAATGATAATATTAGTTTTTGACGTCAAAACATTTAAAAAAATATTTTTAGTCCCTACTGCCCATATATTAATTTTGGGGGAAGTTTTAAAATATAAGGAAAAACTCTTATAAACAAAAAAATTCTTAACTCTCGGAAGACATACAAACATATGTAGGTACGTACCAATAAAAAAAATACATATTTCTATTGGACGAAATTTGAAAAAAAAAAATCAATTGAACAACACAAAATTCCCTTGGGGAAATGCGTCTTACGGATAAAATTCCCAATAAAATATTTTTTTGACAAAATCTCCATTTCTCCATATCCAAATATCCCACAATCCCACAATCCCTAACATTATATAAAGGGTGTTTCCTAATTATGAAACGAACAATACTTTAGAAAATGATTCTTTGAACCGAGGGTCTATTTCTGCCCGTTTATTCGGTAGAGGTAATTTTCTATAACATTGAATTAAAATAAATAGAAAAATATTTAAAAACAATGCCAAAACTCATAGTATTATGCAATAGATTTTTTTATAAAGCCAAAAATTCATTCTTTTATTTTACTTCTACGTTTGAATAAACAGTTTTTGGGAAAAATTATTTTTCAAAGTCAAAATTAAAAAAAAATATAGGTATACCTGAATTTTTCTCAAAAATTAACGTTATTAAATAAAATACTATATTAAATAAAGATACGAAATACGAAATCTTAACAAAAATTCTGCTACAATTAACAAAAAAACTCTTGTCACCAAAAAGTCTGCATACGTAATAATCACACAATTTCATTTCGAAATTTTCTGCTATACTTGATTTTGTAAATAGCATAATGTGTCTCACTAGGTTTCAGTTTCTTACAGCCGTATCTGTTCGATTTTCTTATAACGTCTCTTAGAGGTTAGAGGTCATTTCGATGACGTAACTTAAATTCTTATCTATAATCGTTTTCGCATTGATACTTACATAACTAAAGCCTAGTACGCACTCAAAGTGTCATTAAGCCACCAATTCCAAACGAAAATACAAAAACACAACGCATAAAAATCTGTGAGAGGCACACAATAAATGGCCTGGCCTGGAGACTTCTCCAAATAATCTGCTACAATAATCAATTTCGCTGATCGAACTGCGTACTGCAAAACGAAAACCAGAACGAAATTTTTCGTTTATGATTTCGTTGTGTCGTTTTTGTATGGGATTTTTCGTTTCGCATCAGCAGCTTACTAGGCTTACTAGGAAAGTAAACGAATCTACAAATAGCATACTTTCAGGCTGTTTTTTGACAGCTTCCAAAAAAAATGCAAACAAAAAACGCGCTCATTACCAAATAAGAGGGAAAGAGAAGCAACTGGATGTATAGTCCAAAGCAAAATAAAAAAACCCGACTCCATTTTGCTTTGTAATGTTTTTTTTCGTAAATTTCTTTTGTTTATTATTGTGAACTTTTTTATATTAGTATTTAAAAAAAAAAGAAAAACATTGCAAAAATTTACTTTACAAGTCAATTTATTAAAATAAATAACAAATACTTTTTCCATTGCCCACTTAAATTAAAACAAAAAACTGACATAATTATTATATACATATCTCTCTAATAAATAAACAAAAATAATTCTTTAAAAACATATTAAAGAGGGCTTTAAATAACCTTTAAATGCGGTGGAAGGCCTTTAAGTAAAGTTGCCTGAATGTTAAAATTGATTATAGATACCGATTTCAAACTTCAAATTTCTTTATAGATACGGCTGTTAATCTTTAGGTTTTATTAAAAATAATATAGATATTTTTAACTTAATTAATCGTTAATCCACCTATTTCGGTTAGTTAGCTATATTAACATCAATTTTATTTTATTGCTAAGATTTCGTATTTAACTCATATTTTAAAGATAATTTGAGTTTATTAATAAGCGTTCGAATGTTCATGATTTTCATTGTTTTGTTAATCTGCGTAATTTTAAATTTTCTCAAAAATGAAGATAAGTACACCTTTTGGTTCTTACCATTTGACTATGAATTGATAACATTGTTGAATATTATTAAAATTAAATACTAATTTAATTTTGGAATTTCACATTGTAACCTAATTTTTGAAAACTCTGTTTAAGGAAATTAAATGTATGCATAGACACTGGATGAAGGGCCAGTTAATTCACACAGGTGATCATCTTTAATAAAGAATTATTGAAATTTTTAAATCATCGAATATACATAGTGCCTTACCAAAATTTTTATAAAGAAATGCATAATTTTAGTTTTTAATTATGAAAATCGCTAATCAGCAAATTTTGGTTTATTATCGCCAATCAAATAGAACTTATGAAAATCATGATACAGATTTAACCAGCTATGAATAAACTGGCCCTAATTATCATCAAGAATTAGGGCTCTTCCAAACCAACGCAACGCGAATACTTCGGAACGTTAACGAGACTTTTGCTTATATAATTTTAAATGATGATTAATTAGACTATCCTACCCAAATCCATAAGTCGCTGGTTCATCCGGCTCGAAGGACCATAATATTTGGAGTTAAATAGCAAATTTTACTTTCAATATATAAATCACTCTCAAAACTTGGGTTTAAAACAAAGGCTAACAAAAGTTAGTATATTTTGACCTTCACTTCACCTTCTTTTACAATATAAATTGTATAGCTTGATATAAATTTGACGATGATGGGGCATCTTTGGTTGTATCCAGCATCCAATTTGATAGGAAGTATCCAACTATCTAACAGGTACGATACGAATCTTTGAAGATTCTTCGGACGTGCGTCGTCGCTTTGAATGTTTTTATCCAGTTTAAGAGAGCTTTTCGGATTGCAATTGATTTTTTATCGCCAAAACTCAACCACCGCCGCGCAGTGGTGTGCATTGTATATGGGAAAATGGAAAAACATCCATAAAATATAAAAAAACTTCACTGATTTTAACAAAATCTTCAAGAAAATAATTAATGCCATAATTTATGTCACATTTTTGTCAACTGACATGAAAATTTTATAGATAATGTTTTGGTCATACAAAGTTTTTTTTACATTTTTTTGACATATAGTTTGATAGTTGATAGTTTGATAAAATTCGAATGATAAATCTAATTGTGATGAAATTTTCAGGTACATTATAAAAAAAATATATGGAAGCGACTAAAAACAATTTTCCATGTACTGACAATGTGATTTTTTTAAACCGAAAACCTTGATAAAAATTTGTTTCCAATCTTGTTTTATACTTGTTTATATTTATTCTAAATTAATTTTTTAATTTGACAAAAAAGCTAAGGTCGTTATAATTTTTGTGTTGTTAAAAATATTTTTTTTTATTATGTCTATTGTCTAAAGATTCAAACTTAACAAATTTGTCGTGGCGATTATTCGAGCTTAGCTTTAGTTATATATTCAGATTTATATTTTTAATTTTTCTTCTTTTGATCCAAAACACTAAACCACATTTTATTCGTTCAAGCTGAAATTAAATGAATTAAAGACATGTTTCCTAATATTTTGTCATCATTTCAATTTTTTAAATATTTGTAAATTATTCATGTGAATCCAATACCGTCCCAGAAGAGTATAAATGAAAACAAAAAAAAATATAATTCCAAACGGAGACGCTCTGTCAATTGCATGATTTGAATTTTTTATAGCGAGACTAATTAAAAAAGTTTACGATTCAATAGAAGATTTCCAATTGTTATAAATATGATGAGTCGGGAAAATAAAATTGAAATTATTGTTAAAGGTCCCCGCCAATATAACCGTATATATATGACTTGCCAATTTTTTTGAAATCTGTCAAATCGATCAGTTTTTTAATTCTTCAAAATAAAATTGCTTGTTTTAGCCTATCGTCTTTTAATTCATTCAGGAAATATGTATGTATTTATATTTTGATATAGATACTGCAGGCTATTATAGCCCGCAAGAATTGTAAGAAAAATATTATAGCAGTTAATAGGGATAACGATGCACATTTTTTTAAATTTCTGTTCTATTGCAATGCCATGTTAGGATAAATATAAATATTGTAAATTGTGGAATCTGTTCATAAATCAAAGTTTTGATGTTAAGAAGAAGTTGAGGACGACACAGAGTAGAATTGAAAGGTTGTTTCTAAATGGGAAAAACATTGAAAAAGGGTTTAAATACTTTGGAATTATTTTCACATCCAAAAACTCAATCTTTTATTGCAAAGCAAAGTAAAGAAATCACTATCAGATCTATACTATTGACCCTTAAGACAATGCAATGATTGCCGATTAACTTGTCGATGAATGTAAGCAATTTAAGTTTGAATATAGTTGATGCATCACAACAAATATCCCCTATAGCTCAAAACGAAGAGGTGATAACAACGCCACAGGATGAAAGTTCTATTGAAATACCCGATTTTACAGCACGACTAATGAAGCACGACAAGAGCCAGAAACAGAAGTGGCAAAACTGTTAAAGCCAAAGAAACGACCTTGATCCCCATTACCAAGTGTAGAAAACCCAGGACAACGAGTTATTCCATCAGCTGGTGGCTTCACTGGAGGTAACTTTTTAACAATCAGTAAAGGTTCGACTGAATTCAAAAATATTTTGTGGCATAAGATGTGCATGCAATTGTAAGTGAATGAAGTTGCATTTATAGGAAAAACTGAAGTGAAAAAACTGAAAACACCCTTGAATTTTTTTTCTTATTTTTTTACTGACGATCTAATCAAGTTGACAAGTCTGGGAACAAACCGAGCTGCAATAACAGAAACCTCGAACACACAATTCAAAGTTGATAAGCACGGAATTCGCAGATACATTGGGGTTTTGATTTTTATGTCGATTTTCCTTTACCCAAACATTGGAACACACTGGAGCGAATAAGAATTTTGACACATACTAGACCCCATGACGAAAAACAAATTAGAATAGACAAAAAAATATTAATCGTTCAACGACGAATAACATCAGCGGGTCAAAAAAGGTCATGCCAGATATGATCCCATATTTCGAATCGATTTGATTCAATTCCGAAAAATGCACATTTATGTATTGATGAACAAATGTGTTCAACTAAAATGGCTCATCATTTACGCTAATATTTGCCAGACAAATGTTTTATGTGACAAAACGTACCGATTTGAAATATACACTGGAACAAAAAATTATGACTTCATTTTGCCAGATAACTACATCAAACATTAGAACACAAGGGAAATGTTATCAGGTTGTCACAAATCGTGCCAAAGTTTTGTGAACCATAATATTGTATTTTGACAATTTGTACACATCCCTACCGCTTATGGTGTACCTACCTTAGAGCGCGTGGCATTTATAGTATTGGCGCTGTGAGAGTAAATCGGATTCCTAAATGCAAACTTTCAACTGACAAAAGCGAAGAACTGAAAAAAGCACCACGATGTTATTTAACGGAATTCGTTGGATCGGCTTACGGTATCAAGATCACCAATGTTTTATGGAAGGACACGAAAATGTCAAACTGTGCTCAGGGTATGTTAGCACCAAGCCTTTTCAGAGAACCAATTCAGTCGATCAATCATCGGAAATTGCTCCTTATAATCGAAACGAATAATTCTATGATGACACTGATTGTCCACAAATTATTTGCAAGTACAACGCGCCCATGGGAGGTGTTGATCTACATGGATCACAATGGGCTCCAAATCAAGACACATGGATATGGCTTCCAGAATTTTTTACCATCATCTTCTGGACATGTCCATAACAATCGGATTTTTCGTATATTGTAGGCTTAACGCTGAAAAAAACCGAACTGGTGAGGAAGAGGTAAAAGACATGACAATGAATGAATTTCGCTTGAGCATTGCGAAAGAACTCTGCGCTGCTATTGAAAAAACGGCCCCCCGTTGGCCGACCATCAACCATCGTATAGCCAACCGCTCCCAATAGTGTTGGTAAAAAAGCAGCTCATCCCTTGGCAAGCGTGAAATTCGATGTACTAAATTATTTTCCTGAATAGGGATCAAAAAAATCGTATAAATTATGTAAAAAATCCGAAACACACATTTTGTTCTAAATGCAACATCCATTTGTTTTTCCAAAGCAAAAAAACTGATTCATAAACTATGTAAATAAATAAATAAAAGATGTTTACTCATTTCTTGTGAGTTTATAACTGACTCTTTTTATTTTAATTCAATTCAAACTTAATTCCATTATTGCTTGCAAAACAAATAACTGATTTGCTTGGATTTACAAATTATTTCTATTATGTATTTCTATTGTTGCTGATTATAATATTTTTGAGAAGTGCTAATTAATAAAATAAAAGGAAATGTGCAGGAAATAAGGTATAGGGTGCTGGGATATAAATATAGGTGGGTATAAGGTAGGTATAAGAATGTGGGAAATTATATGGATTATTATTTATTAACTAATATAGCCCAATGATTCATTGTTCTTTAGTATTTATCTTTTTAGGTTTATTTTTTGAATATTTTATTTGAATTCAAAAAATGTTTGTACTTGAATTATACAAATATTTCATAGTTTGTTATTTTTTTCACCTAACCCACTGAACCAGTCCAGGGTTGCGAGTTTTTGAATTAAAAAATCTTTAAGTCATAAGTCTGTGGATGACTTGTGAATTAAAAAAAATTAATTCATAAGTTAGTTAGTGACTTATGAATTATAAAAAAAAAATAATTCTTAAGCTAGTTAGTGACTTATGATTTAAAAAAAATTCAATTCATAAGCTACTAAGTGACTTATGAATTAAAAAAAATTTAATTCCAAAGTACTAAGTCACTTATGAATTAAAAAGCATGAGCAAGTTAGTGACTTATGAATTAAAAAAATTCAAGTCATTAGCAAGTTAGTGACTTATGAATTAAAAAACATTTAATTCCAAAGTACTAAGTGACTTATGAATTAAAAAAAAAATTAATTCATAAGCTAGTTGGTAGATTGGAAATTCTTAAGCTTGTTTTGACTACATAATTATTTTTAATCTATTTTTAGCTTTCAAATCTGGTTTGGAAATCATAAAATGATCATGCTAGCTTATAAATTTTCCAATTCATAACTTTTCTAATCAGAATTCACCCATTAGCTTATGAATTAATTTTTTTAATTCATAAGTCACTAACTGATTTTAAATATTTTCATTGAAAAATACAATTTTATAATTATTTTAATTTTTATTTTTTTTTCTTTCATTCAAAAAATAAGATCAAGTCTTCGCTAGGGTGCATTGGAGTTAGTATCGATTCGGTTTCCCAAAATGAGACTGACTATCTAGCCTCATGAATCGTGACCAACCCCATATGGTAAAAGATTTCTCTATGATAGAATAATAGGAATAATGGAAAAATCTGGAGTAAACGTAATCATGCACCAAAATTGTCAAATAATAATTTTATCATACACGACCATGCTGCGGGTTTGTTTTGGATTGTTGACTTAGGGCTCACTTGGCATGCTTGCATACGCACCTTTTTAAATAATGAAAAATGTTTCAGTTTACCTGGTGAGAGGCTTATAGTGCAGCCCTGTTTCTTGTTTTTTTTTTATATAGTATCCCTCACAACTTGACGTGGTTTGCGATATCTACTTTCTCTGGTTGACCACAATTTAAACTTATTTTCTCTTTTTAAATTTTGTTATTTGCAACTAAGAACGCTATAAGGAAATAAAATTCTATTACAAAAATTCTAATTATTACAAATTGAAGGATTTTTCTAAATGGTTTTGATTGCTTTATTAGTCTTTATGTGATGTAAACGTACCTTTCAGTGGAAGCTCTTGCTTGCTTGGTTGTCACAGAGAAAAAGAACTATGATAAATTTTTTTGGCGGTAAGCTACCGAATTTATTAAAGTTGGCACTCTATTTTTGAGTGGATTCAGCGACTAAGAAAGTCTTCGAATTTCGAATCCCGCTTAAAAAAACAGGGTGCAACTAATGAAACCTTTTCCTATTTTTTTTCCTTTTTCTGGGGAGTGATAGGTATTCGTAACAACCACTTTAACTTTCATCAACATTATGAGTTTGAGTATTAAGCCTTAGTGATAATAATGGGTGATTTTTTAAGAGGTTTAGAACTTTAAAAAAAAAAAAACACAAAAAATTCGAAAAAATGAATGAAATATTTATTTGAATCGATAGTTTGAACCTTGCAATTTGATGTTTAAAGATAATTTCATGCAAATGTTGACCGCGGCTGCGTCTCAGGTAGCCGCTGAGTCCAATTTTGGCATACTCTTTCACACATATCGGCCGGTATCTCACGAATGAATGCATGGATGTTGGCTTCCAGTGCGTCAATCGAAGCGGGCTTGTCCCTATAGACATTAGCCTTGACATACCCCCACAAAAAGTAATCTAATGGTGTCAAATCGCACGATCTAGGCGGCCAATTGACCGGCCCGAAACGTGAAATTAACTGTTCACCAAACTCGCCTCGCAATTGCGCCATTGTTTCGCGTGCTGTGTGGCATGTGGCACCGTCTTGTTGAAACCACATATCATGCAAGTCAAGAACTTCCATTTCGGGCAAAAAAAAGTTTGTTATCATCGCTCGGTAGCGTTCACCATTGACAGTAACGCTGCGATTCGCATCATCTTTGAAGAAATATGGCCCAATAATGCCGCCGGCCCATAAACCGCACCAAACAGTGGCTTTTTCGGGATGCATTGGTAGCTGTTGCAATGCTTCTGGCTGATCTTCACTCCAAATGCGGCAATTTTGCTTATTTACGTACCCATTCAACCAAAAATGAGCCTCATCGCTGAACACAATTTTTCGATAAAAAAGCGGATCCTCGGCCAGCTTTCCAAGAGCCCATTCACCAAAAATTCGGCGTTGTGGTAGGTCGGCTGGCTTTAGTTCTTGCACCAGCTGTATCTTAAAAGGCTTTACGCCCAAATCCTTCCGCAAAATTTTCCACGTAGTGCTGTAACAAAGGTCTAACTGCTGGGAACGGCGCCGAATCGACATTTCGCGGTCTTCTGTCACACTAGCTGATACGGCCGCAATATTTTCTTCACTACGCACAGTACGTAAACGTGTTGGTGGTTTAATGTCCAACAAAGTAAATTTGGTGCGAAATTTGGTCACAATCTTCCGAATAGACTGCTCAGAAGGTCGAGAATGCCGACCATAAAATGGAAGCAGCGCGCGATGAACATTTCGAACCGAGCACGAATTTTGATAGTAAAATTCAATAATTTGCAAGCGTTGTTCATTTGTAAGACGATCCATGGTTAAATTGCAAACCAAACTGAAGCTGTTTGACAGTGACACAAGGTACTAAACACACGTCAGCTGTCAAAACCAGTATTGCCAAAACCAAACCAGCTAAAAAATTACCCGTTAAAATAATATCAATCCAACTACATATATTAACATAATAAACAATTTGTTTTTTCTTACTTCCATAATTATGTTCAGCTTCCCTCTCACGCTCACCATACGACTTAATACGGGTTCAACGATAAAACTTTATGTCATCATCACATCATAATTTAACAGATAATTTCAGAAATTTTTAATTAAAATTTAATTTCTTAAATAAATTATAAGATTACTTACCTACTTAACAATGTATAAAAAAATCCCTTCTCATTCTCATAGGTATTACATAATTTTTCGTTGGTATTATTATATTATTTACTTGTCGTTGTCCTGAATCTGAACGCTGACACAGACTCACCTCATTTCTCGAAACCAACAAGGAAACGAATAATATTCTTTTCTATATAATGAAAACCTTAAAATACAGTTTATTTTAAAAGCCCAGTTACGATACGATAGGCAAAAAGGCATTAAACATTTATGACTTTATAGCCCTCCTCTCATATTATGTTGGCCGGAGCGGAGTTCCCTTTTTTGCTGATTGAATCAGCGCAACGCAAAAAAATGATGAAAATGGGTTAAATGCTGACACAGCTGAAATTCACGTTCAATGAATTTATCTGAATGTTTTATTACTTCAATAAGTGGCTTCAATCATTTAACATCATGATTTCGTCAAAGGGATCTCTTCTCTTTCGATTTATGTTTGGTGCTGATGAGTGATGGGGGAGAAATGGAAAATTTTGGGGAAGCCATGTGGTTGGTAGTAAATTGATAATGGACGATATTGTCCTTTTGATTCTGCATATGCTTCGACTTTGATTCTATATGAGTTGAGTTGAGTTGAGAGCTGAGCTTATGTATACATATATACAATGAGTATGAGTAGTAAATTTTGAAAGAGTTCCTCTTCTTATATTTTTGTTAGTTCGAATGGGATACTTCTGAAAATAGAAATAACATAAATTTAATATAACAAGCAAATTTTTAAATTCTAACTTTTCGAAATTACAAGGTATTTATCAATTTAAGGATGTGATTCTAATGAAATGGTATTTAATACATTTACAGATTTTATTTTAAAGGGAAAGGAAATAATCTACAATTCAACAGTGAAAGAAATATGTGTTTAAGTCCTTTGCAACAACTTTTATTTTGTGTACACTATATTGGATTGGAAATGGAGCCCAAAATTAGGGTGTTGCATCTTTGCACGGAATAAGCAAAGCAACCCTTTGCAGAGTAATTCATTGAGTGTTGAATGTAATCATTGATGAATTTTTTCCAAACACCATTTAATAGCCACAAAATTCTTCAAAAATATCCTCGCAAAATTGTTTTCACAAGTTTCACAAGGAGGAGAAGCTGAATGCGTGGACGGTACAATGATAAATATCGATTCAAAATGAAGAACGTTTTGTCAACAGGCATGGAAAGCATGCTCTAAATACAATGATGGTTTGTGACTCACTTCACTTTGCAAATTTGTGAAACACTTCGCAATTTTCTTACATTTTTCAACGAAAAAAAAAAAATTAATTAAACATGACAAAGGCTTTACCTGGAATTGCATTTAACGTATTTGTTCCTATTTATACCTATTTTTTTAGCCTTTTCATTCAATGTTAAACTAAATCACCAATGAGCAAGAGACTTCAAAATTTATACACAGCTCTGACCGGAATGACCAAACATTTGTTTAAAGCTTCAAGTCTCTCTATAGCTTATCTAGAAGTTATTTTAAAATCGATTGAAAAATTTTTACCAAACAGATAAAATAAATCAGGAATTTTAAACATGTTGCTGTCATAATCTTATCAATATGCATAAATTGCAAAATTTCACAAACACAAAAATATTTTTAAAGCAGACAGTAATTGTTAAAATAAAAATAAAATTAATACTTTCCATATCCAAGCTCTCTAATTTCTCTCCTATACACTCTGTGTGTAAATTCCTTTATATTATCTATTGCAGGAGCTTCAAGTTGGGGCTTATTATTACTATTTTAAACTATTGTAAAATCATATTAATATTTGACAATTTATGAAGTTAATTCTCGTCGGCAGTATTGGTCGTATATTAAACATTAAATAAAAAGATATTTCATTTTGTTTTTGCCAACATTTCAACGGAGTATACATAGTTCCGTCCTCTTACGGGGACAAAATAGTGTAAAAAGAAATGTATGTATGTATGTATGTATGTCATCACTTCATCAGAAATATCATTCAAAAACAACATTATTGTATAGCATATATTGTGGCGTTACAATATCATTCTGGTTTAGATCTGTGATAAGATGCAGTTTGAGAATATGTGCTTTAAGTTAGTATAGAACTCCTGAGTACGATGGTGATGTTATTGATGTTTACTTTAGAAAAAAAAAAAAAAAAACAAAACAAATCGTGTTAATGTTCAATATTTTGATTTCCCATAAAAACAAAAATTTTCCCATTTTGTTGTTCAATATTTTTTTAATAATTGGACATTCACTGGTATGATCCCGCCTTCACAGTGTTGCACCACAAATCAACTGTGTGCAACTACAGCCAACAGATATTATTAACCAAACCACCATAGCTAATAATATAAATTATAGCCTACAGCTGTACAAGTTTGTGAATTGTTTGCCATAACCTGCGAATCCCAAAGTCCCATCGGTATAGTATATCTGCCTATGTATACGTTATAATATGTATATCTACTACTAGATATAATCCAGGAATGAAATTGCCCACTCCTGTGTTGTAATGGAAACAATTCACAGGATACATGTCAGCCGCCGATGGTCGTGCAACAAGTCATGTTAATCGATGATAATTTATTCGGTTCGTCGGCTAGCAAAGCCCCCAACATTCTATCCAACAGCGCTCAGTTGGGCAGTAGCTCTACAAATCTCTTTGCAGCCTCACTTGAGGTATATATGTAAGCTATAAGGAGGAGGTAGGTGGGTACGTGCTTTGTACATAGTAAGTATGGGCTCTTTTTACGGGATCTTACTTTTACCTGTGTTGCGTCGTCGTCGTCGTCGTCGTCGATGTATGGAATTAGTGTTGGCGTTTTCCCTTCGGATAGACAAGGAGTTGCCCAAAGTAGTCTAAAGTGGTGCTATAAATTGGTATCGATTGGCAGTTGAGTAGTATTATTAGTGGGATTTTAAAAGTGGATTGTCATAATAGGAAAGATGCATTTCACTTCGTATATAGGTGATATCGATATCCGCATACATTTCAGACAAGGAAAGAGGGTATTTATACGAAATAGGAAAATAATGGAGGATATCAACGAAGACAAATCTTATGTGCTATCGCGGCGGCAGTAGATAAACTTGGTATGAATTTGTATGAAACCTACTTAATCAGCATTAATTGAAAATAGATAAGTTGATAAAAAAAAACTTATCATCACGCCCTTTTTCTCAAAAAAAAAAATACACTAAAATGGCATTTTTCAATGAAATGTCGACAGTGATCGGTCTTTAAATATCTCTAGATCTTTTCCGCTTCCCAACTTTGCTAGTGCTTTTCAGCTGAAGAACTGGCAATAAGGGAAGGCTGTAAGTTACTCAAACATGACCCTAAACCTGACAATGTTCCTCTTGCATGTTATGAAGGGATATTCTTAATCTTTCTTAATGAATCAAATCGTATAAATGGGAAAGCTTAACAAACTGCATTATTTATTATTTCCAAAACGATTTGGCCGACCCTTAGTTAATCCAGAACAATTGACTTAATACGAAGACCCT
Organism: Epistrophe eligans; assembly: GCA_951394125.1. NCBI lineage: Eukaryota > Metazoa > Arthropoda > Insecta > Diptera > Syrphidae > Epistrophe > Epistrophe eligans. Next base: position 25,716,483 of record OX596028.1, on the reverse strand, counting down.
GTAGGTAAGACATATAGCCAGGATCGTTGCAACCTGCTCTGGTCACTGCCTAATCGGAGAGCATGCGGCAAAGCTGGGCATCCCCAAAATACCTATGCAGCCATAGCTGTGGGGACAGTCGTTCATTTCCTATGCAAATGCCCCGCTCTAGCCAGAATTAGAGTGCACACATTTTGTAAGGCCTTCTTCAACGACCGCGACGAATTTTCTGAGTTAAAGATCAGAGATTCGATCTATTTTCTCAATGCGACGCTCTAGTATGAACCCCTAATAGCTACGGACCGCAACCATAACCCAAACCTACAGGTTATAAACATGTAATTGAACAATCCTCCTAAGGAATCAATACATTTACGTCGCCATTCAACAAATTGCTTAGTTTGACATATTGGACTTTAGGGCGTTAATGTAGATCCACAATGGGGAAAATCCACGAATCCCTCTTTCCAAATCGTTTTTCACCCACAGGTTAAACGAGTTTTATGGTATCAAAACAGCGTAATATAACGCTAATTGGGCCACTGAGCTAGTTTGCTCGTGGCCGCCATTTCTACCTACCCTACTTAGCTTATGTACATAGATAAAATAAAATAAGACCACACGGTCATAGAAAATATCTGCTTTGTTCCAGATATTTTTCGTTAAAAATTTTCGATAAGTTGATCTTTTCCTCGAATTTTTTTAATTCCGACATTTTTTTACTAGCTCAAATAAAAGACATTTTAACCAGTCGACATAATTATACCTATTTTTAGCAAACAATCCTATACGTAAAACGTAACCAATAATGTCCGATAGCCAGGTTTTAGCTTGGGAGATGAGCAGTGCCGTAGCCAGGATTTTGGTTCGGGGGGGGCTTGCTTCGAAATTTTACGAGGAATTCTTTAAACAAAAAACTATATATATCCCAATTTATTGATTTTTATTAGTTTTTAAATTGTATGTACTCAAACGAACATATACTTAAATAATTTTTTTTATACAAACATATTATCAAAGCAGAAGATGTCTTGATTTTCTTTTTGACATGAGATCAATCACCTTATCTGGATCCACATTAATATCTGAATGAGCAGATATCATAGCAAGTGAGCTTAATCTTGCATTCCCCATAACTCTTCGGGACACTGTTTTAATCCTTTTCATAGTTGAAAAGGTTCTTTCAACACTAGCTGTGGTCACTGGAGGCGTGACCAAAAACCGTAAGCAAGAAGTTTATACCTCTAAAGTAAGTCTTGTCACATATATCAAGCAATTTTAAAACTTCGATAGAAGGATCAATCGACGATAATTTTTCGCACCAGAGAATGTACTCAGCTTTCACAGCTGACAACCAAATTGCATTATCAAAGTAACATGTTAGCTTTTCCATTTCGTTGACTCGCCCAACTGCAGAAAAACTTGGAAGAAGAGCTTGAAACGATGGTAGAACGTCTTCGTTGATCATGAATCTGTCCGTAAGATTTTGTATTAACGAATCTATTCAAGGAATCAATACAGACACTCTAAAATAGGATTCAGTAGAAGAGGTTTCTGGAATGGAACGCGTGGTTTGTTTCAATGAAGTTCTTGGAGTCTTAATTCAACTTTAAATAAGTCCTCGGCAAGGTTAGATACGGATTGAAAAGCCTCTCTGAAAAAATCTTCGGCTTTTTCTCTGATGTTCTCAAGAGAATTCAGAACTTTTTTGGTGCGGTCGATTGCAGAAACGAAATCTAAGGATTTGTTCTGTAGGAAAACTGATAAGGGCAGCGTTAAACTGAACAGCTTTTCGCATACAATGGGGCTAACTAGGAAATCACATTTTTGGACCGCTGCCAAAAGTGTTGATGCCTTCGAAGACATCGCCCACGTTCTGCTCGTTATTTCTTTAAGACTTATTGAGATGCATTTGAAGAGCTCTACAATGGAAATATTACTGTATATTAGAAAGTTTTAGTTTTTATTTTAGACTTTCGGGGGGGGGGCTTCAGCCCCTCAAGCCCCCCCCCCCTGGCTACGTGCCTGGAGATGAGTGATTCAAGGAAAATAGGTACAAATTAAATTTTATATTTAATCGAAATATTGAAGGTTCTCAGTGTCAAAATATGTAGCTTTAAATGAACTTTATTCCATATTGTATCGATATCCCATTTCTTTCAAAGGTGTTTGAAAAAACCATTCTGAAGCAAATACAAAAATATCTGTCAGTCAACAACCTGTTAACTACCTGTCAGTCTGGTTTTAGACCAAAGCGCAGCTGCAAATCCGCCTTACTTTTGTTACTGAAGAAATAAGAGCCGCAATGGACAATGATCACATCACATCACACTTCTAACGCTTTTAGACTTTTCAAAGGCTTTTGACACTGTTAACCACTCAATTTTATGTAAAAAACTTCGAAATTTCTTTCGGTTTTCTTCAGAGTACTGTAAGTTGATTCTTTCGTACCTTAGCGGAAGGCAACAGTGCGTGGTGGCAAATGGTCGGTCATCAACCTTTCTCAATGTTTTAACTGGAGTGCCACAGGGATCCATCCTTGGCCCAATTCTCTTCTCACTTTACATACATAAATGAGCTTCCAAAAGTTGTTAAGCACTGTCTGATTCATCTTTACGCTGATGATGTACAGCTCCTGATAAGTAGACCTTTCCCGGAGAAAAATGATGCTGTTGCATTAATGAATGAGGATCTTCTTTACATTTCACGCTGGTCTAAGAAAAACCATCTTTGCCTAAACCCTATCAAATCAACAGCCCTTCCCATCTACAGCAAAATGTTTGATTTATCGGTCTTAAGCCAATTCAAGCTTGAAAACGAAAGCATCGAATAATTTAGCAGTGCTAGAAACCTAGAAATGGTTTTCAATCGTTCCCTCACATGGAACGACCACCTAATTAGTGCAATTGGTTAAGTCTATGGTAGTCTCCGCGCTCTCCAGGTCACTCGAAGTTTCGTCCCTAAAAAACCAAACTACTTCTTGCCAAAACGCTTTTACTACCTATTGTGTTATATGGATGTGAAATTTTTTGCAACTTGGACTCAGCCACTAACCGCAAATTAAATGTCGCATATAACAATATTGCCCGTCTTTAAATTTCTAAATTTCCCTCATTCAACAAGGTCATTTTCTCTTATACTACCTCGATACAATTTTCTAATTACTGAGCGTCAATTTTTCGTCCATGTTATACGCCTTTGGAACTCCCTGCCCATAACTATGAGAAGTGTACGAAGCACAAGAAGATTTAAATTTTTACTTTTCAACTATTTGGCAAATTATTGATATTTTCAATTTAGTCAATATTATTATTTATTTTTTTTTCTCACTCTTTTCATATTTTATAATAAATAAATATGTAAATAATTTTCTTAAATATTTAAATCAAAATTTTAAATTAATTTAAAGGCTTTCAACAATTTATAAGAATCTTGTCCTACCTTGTAAGCGATTTGAAATAAATAAATACAAATACAAATATCTCAAATACATAATTATGTAGATAAATTGTATGAAAAATAATTTTTCTCTACATAATGTATTTATGGGATTATTTTATGCGTCAAATTAGGCACATCTTCTGTATTTCTTTTTTTTCAAACTTTAAAAAAATATTCGCATTGATGAATTCAATGAAAATGTCTCAATAAATATAATACAACATCTGCTTTAACCATAACCTATCACACATGTACATAAATTGATTTCTTTCATTTAGCTGCTTATATGAATGCTTGAGCACTTAAATTTTCAATCACTCGCTCACCCTTAACCTTTAGCTTCACGACATCAATATTTTCATTTCATAATTTGATGTCACTCTATCTAAATAATATTTAACTATCTCCCCTTGAAATGATTTTCTTTATTTTCTATTTCTATATCTCAACAACTTTATGATCCACTATCCATTTCCAATTTCAAGAAGATCATAATATCCAACATGTGTTTTTGTTTCCACACAAAAATAATCTTTTTCCCAGCATGACTCGTCATTATGCTTGAGTATACAAACATTATACATAGTTTCAAGTGCACTCACTTGCACATTCAATCTTAACAAACATTTCGTTCCTGTCATGATCTTTAACCCCCAAACAGCATATCGACATCGATCACCCTTCGAACTCTGAACGAAAGGCAGAAGAATTCCTATACCTACACTATACGTATGTACATACATGCATGTGTACAAAAAGGGATACCCACAAGGAAACATCAATTAACCATTAACGGCCGGAATGAGGCAAACAAATGTGAATGACATCATCGCGTTAATAATGGAAGATCGTAAATAAACCATTATTTTTTTTTCTATCTTCGATTTATTTCAAGGACATTGAACCGCTACTTTTTAAACAAAATTTTTAAATTACAGGTAGGTATGCCTAGCCTAGCCGCCCTGTAATCCGCTCAATTATAATTATTATTATTTTTTTTTTTGTTTTTTTCAGATGAATTTCAACATTATGTTTTATTTTTTCATACGTATTTGTTTTTTTTATTTAATATTTGATTCTATTTAGTATCTAATGGATTCAACAATAAAAAAATAGCAAATAAAGATTTTGAACAAAAATGTACGAAACGCTGCAGCTTAAACGGTCGATTGGTTTTAAATTTCTTTTTTCATTTTTTACAATAATCGATTTTAAAGCACAAGTGTAACTCAAAAATTCTTAACGGATTTTCAAGATATCATCTTTAACAAAATTTTAGATTTTAATTTAGTAAGAATGTTACAGCATTTAAGGAATAAATATTATTGGCTTTAAGTCTTGTTTACTGCCACGGTAAATCCAGATCTCAGTGGTGTCATTCCATGGTCCATACATAGAACTTTTGATATAGGCCCCTGCCTGACGACTCCACATATATACATATATGGAAGTATCTCCCATATGTATCCCCACATATATCTCAACATGTGTGGAGGTACCACCCGTGAACAAACCCTAAAAATTTCATCCAAATCGTTCCCTAAAACTAGGAAACAATAAAAGTGGTCGTGGCAGTGAGCGGATTTTCCCAATACTGTCTCTAAAATTTTTTCTTTTTCATCATAACACTCGCTGTTAATTTCATTTAAATCGTTAAAGCCATTTCGGACAACAAAGAAACAATAAAAGTGGACGTGGCAGTAGGCGGATTTTCCTAAATATATTTTCTGAATTTTTTCCTCGTTCATCAGAGCACTCCCTGTTTATTTCATTTAAATCGTAAGAACCGTTCCGGAAAATCAAGAAACAGTAAAAATGGGCGTGGCAGTAAGCGGATTTTGCTGAAAATATTTTTTGAATTTCTTGTTCACCAGAACACTACATCCCAATTTTATCAAAATCGTAAGCTCTAACGATTTGGATGAAGTTTATAGAGTCGTTTCCGAAAAACTAAAAACCAATAAAGTTGGGCGTGACAGTGGGTGGTTTTTACAATTTTTTTTTTTTTAATTTTTGCTTCATTCATCTCTGAAAAATTCATTCAAATAATTTTATCCGTTTTCGCGAAATAGAGATGTTTCCGACCGATTCCGAGAAATAAGAAAAGAGGGCGTGACAGTGGACGGATTTTATTTTATTTAATTTTTAAAAATTTTAGTCATTTATAGAAATAATCTGTGAATGAATTTCATCCATATTGTTAGAGCCGTTTTCAAGAAACCAAATACATACAATATATAGATATATAAAAAGGGTGTTTTTTTAGAGGTATAGAACTTGGAAATGGAATAAAACAAAGATAATTTTTTTAAATTGACATGAAATTTACTTTATTCGAAAGATAATCTTCTGGCATTATAATTTAAATATGATTTCTGGCATATGACCGCCACGGCTTGCTTGGACGTAGTCTAATCTAGAGGTCCAATTATCCATGACTTCTTCCAACATTTGTGGCCGTATATCGGCAATAACACGGCGAATGTTGTCCTCCAAGTGGTCAATCGTTTCGGGCTTATCGGCGCAGACTATCGACTTTACATATCCCCACAAAAAATAGTCAAGCGGCTTTAAATCGCACGATCACGGGTCCGTAACGTGAAACTATGCTGCTACCAAACGTTTCCTTCAATAAATCAATTGTGGCACGAGCTGTATGACATGTTGTGCAGTCTTGTTGAAACCACAGCTGCTGCACATCATGGTTGTTCAATTGATGGACGAATAAGTCAGTAATCATCGCTCTATAGTGGTCACCACTGACTGTAACGTTCTGGCCAGCACCGTTTTTAAAGGAGTACGGACCAATTATTCCACCAACTCATAAAGCACACCAAACCAAAGTTTTTGTGGATGTGAGGGTGTCTCAACATACACTTGAGGATTATCATCACTCCAAATACGGCAGTTTTGTTTATTGACGTATCCATTCAATCAAAAGTGAGCTTCATCGCTGAACGAAATTTTCTTATGAAAAACGGGATCAACAGCTATCTCGGTTTGAGCCCATTCACAACAATTTGGATGCGTTGTTCAGGCGTCAGTCTATTCAAGTTGAAATGCCAAACGAAATTAAAAATAAATCACTTGACAGCTAAAAAATTTGCCGCCAGTTTAAATAGCGTTGCCAACTTTAAGTATTATACCTCTAAAAGAAACATCTGTTACAAGAATAACTCGATTAAAGTAATAAGACTTATTGATATTTATATTTACAAAATTTTTAAAAATTGCATGTATGGGTTTTAAGTTTTTTTTTAATCCGGAGTTTATTTTGTAAACGGGTATCTTAGAAAGTGTTTAGTTGCTATAAAATTAGTAAAAGTAAAAATCTTTAAATTAAGTTAAATGATAATACCGTAACAACAGACTGTTTAAAATTTTAGGCTACTACTGTCTTTTGGACAAATGTGTGTCTGTTAGACCCAAGTTATTTAAAGTAAATATTATTGTCAAAACGCTTAAACCAAAAAGCACAAATCTTAGATTGGCACATGTCATGTCAAATCGCCCATAACAATAAGGCTTTTGATGCATGAATTTGTAACCAAAATGCCCATAATGCAAAACAAAAATGAAAAATGTCAAATCACCTAAAGTTTCTTTTGGGCGAACCACCACCTCGATGCCAGCGGGCAAAGTTTCGATTATTACGAACGGTCACGCATCCTCACCCAACTCTTCTCTTGCTTATGAACTGCCGTGATACCGGACTCAATCTTCACAATCTAGTCCGGTATCACGGCAGTATTTATAGGCAAGAGGAGAGCGTCTATTGCCAAGTGATATAAAGCTGAAAAGATGGGTCATATGACTCAACTTAAGAAAGTGAAACACATAATGCAAAAGGTCGTTTACGCGACGCGATATATGGCTATAATCTTGTCTTAATCACAGTTCATTAAATTTCATATAAATGTACCTACTATAAGAAATTTCTTTTTCATAAGAAATTTTGTTTGCTGGTGAAATTCCCTTAATTTAATTGTTTGTCCCCTAACTGTGCTTCGATATTTGAAATTCTATAGGAAGGTAAACTTACAATACAGATGATAGGGGCGAAATCGTTTTACGAATCTTTCTACCTATACATATATACGTAGGTGTAGTTAAGATACACAAACTGAAGTAGCTCCTTGCGGATACATTCAATGTGTTAGCTGTGAACTATGTAAACAAAAAGGCAGATTGTACATTGAAAGATTATTCTGCTGATCGCTGAGGGTAAAATGCTAAATGCATCCAACATCAACTCCACAAGCCCCAGCCAGTATCAGCACCCAGAAGCAGCACAGCCATTCAAATCCAAGAAATGCATCAACATCATCTCTTTACCATTCATATACACACACAGCAGCATCGTCATCGTCATCATCGACATCGAAATTGGCTATAGGAGTTGTGTTCCCTATATACGGCTCGGCATTGCATCGGCATCACGTTTAAAACTCGAAACGCATTGTTTACTTCACGGTTCATATGTAGCTCCAAAAATAGATTCGAATTGGAATTGCTTCACCTTTTTCCGCATCGCTTCATTTTTCAGTTGCGTATATTATGGGATATGAATGCCTCCATATGATGCGGTGGTGCGGTTGCTGCGTCGTCGTCGTCGTATAGGCGAAGTCGGATCTGCTTCAATTCGGCAAAAGTGTTTACGAAAAGATGTGCTGCACAGCAGAGCACATCAACATCATTGATCCGGGAGGGAGATACATTTGGAAATTGATTCTTTTTGTGTTTACAATCTGCTTAATGAATCTATAATGCCTTGAGAATTTGTGAGCTGTTTGATTGTTACCAAATTTCCCTCAAAATGAGGGAATAACCACAAGCAGCGCAGTAATAGTAAGAGCAAATGTTGGACAAGTATAAACGAATGAACAACTTGGTTAGTTCGCTAAAATTTGGCCTGCATTAATTGGGAGTAAATTTTGTTTTAGTGGAAATGCTTTAAATCGGTTTTATCACTAGGTGACAAAATTTTTAATTTTTATGAATATATACCTAAGATATAAAATCACCGAAATGAAAACTCAGTTTTATTGAACACTGCAACTGAAACTGGAGCTAGAATGGATATCCTATGAAAATTACGTATTGAAAACACACAAATTCAATGTTACGACCGCAACGCAACGCAGCTCCAATCGGATTTGGAAGAGTTCCCAACCTCAAGAGGTCGATATCGATCACTTTGGGAATCCCTGGGGCCTATTTCTCAGATCATACACATCATACATTTCATACAACATACAACATTTTCATACAACATACACATCATACACTTTTCTGTTTCTCAAATTTCACTGGAAGTGTTGTATGACATTTGTTTTGTTGTATGATGTGTATGATTTTGACATTTCATTATTATTTTGTTTTCTTGCGAAGTAAAAAGTTAATTATTAGACAAAAACATTAAATTCTTTTTAATTCAAAAGTAATAATTTATATATAAAAATATGGAATTGCTATACGACGGTGAAGACGTGTTGGAACTAATGGAAATTAATATACGTGTTAGAAGACGCCCTAAAATAATAAAAGAACGTATTAATTTTAATCTTGAAGATCCCCATTTCGTAGAAAAATTTAGATTGCCAAAAATATGTGTTGAATTTTTAGTAGAGAAATTGGGTAGATCAATTGTGCGTTCAACTAATTGCAACGAAGCCTTGTCACCTTTCTCGTTTTGTTATGCACCCCGTGAACTTCCCAAATAATATTTCCTTTTTTGTAAGCATTGATTGCAAAACTAAAATTTTTTGCTCTTTAGACGACTTAAAAAGAAAACAATGGAAATTGATCATAGTTAAAATTAATAATTAATAATCATAAAAAAATTCAAAAAAAAAAACTTACTTTTATGTATTTCGTTTTCATTGCAGTAGATACTATAGTCAGCCACTTACAAATTTATATGCTGTATGAAATGTATAAAAAATTTGAGGTTAATTTGCTGTATGATGTGTATGATAAATTTCTGAGAAACAGAATCATACAATATTCCAATATTTCCAGTGTAATCTCCGGTCATACATTGTTGTATGACAGTGGATCATACAACAAATCCGAGAAATAGAAATCATACAACAGAACTGTCAAAATCATACAATGTATGTGATGTATGATCTGAGAAATATGCCCCTGGTCTATAGAGTATATTGGTTTCGTGTTGCAAAATTTCAAGGCTGTGATAAAAATTAGTGATACATTTATAGAGGAGTCCTGTTGAAAACCACTGCTAGACTCCTTCTTTTCCTGAAAATACTGATAAAATTAAAAAAAATTGATGGCAGCAGCTCCAGAAAACTAGTTATCTGCTTATTGCAGTTAAAGCAAATCGATTCAACGAAGCAGAAAACCCAGATACATATCTCAAAAATGAAAAAATCGAGTTAGCTGGTTCTTGCACTCAGGTGGCGATATGATTAATCAAGCTGATTACTATGTATTTGGTGTTTAAAGGATTTAGAAAAAGACCATTATCGTTTGACCAAGTGGCGATTCTATCTAAGTCGACGTTTATAGCATTTGCACAGTCCTCAATAAAACCCAAAGACCAGCTTCTATATACTTAAACATCATCGACGTACATGTGGAGGGAAGAGGAACGGTCCATGAATAGAGCCCTGTGGCAAACTTCTGCTGTTATTAAGAAAGTTGGACGTTTTGTTGCCTACTGAAATTGCCTGTGATCTGAATCATAAGATGATAGAAGAGTAACTGTAAAATTCGAAAAGCCCTATAAAGTTAGGAGTTTATTGCAAAGGTTAGTGTGGTCAACCGTATCAAAGGACTTTGAAAAATGCAAAAGTATAAAAAAGATAATTTTTTTATTTTGTTCAAACTTCAATTTTTGTTTTATATTGACTTCCGGTCAAGGTTAGCTAACGACTGAATGTCTTGAAGTTCCCCGATGCTAAAAAATAACCAAATAATTAAAATTAGACTTTGAGTTCGAAAAAATTCCAACAAAGGTAGGTAACTTAATTTAAACCAAGATGTAAAGTTAAGAGGGAAAATTCCATTTTGAAATGAAATGATACATGACATAGGCTAAATGCCAACACTCTGTCAACTGATAAACACTTGACAAATTGTAGAGGAGACCAAAAAACTGCTGCATAAGGCTGATTTTCTCTTTAAAATTCTTTAATAAATACCGTTACATTGTTTTGTTTGTCTAATGTGATTAAAACAATTTAAGCAGAAAGTGTGTCTTCAGAAAATGACAAATCAAAATCTCAATTTTGATCAAAAATGTTGACTTAGCAACTTTAGGCTTGTGGCCGACGATATCTCAAAAACTATTAACATGGTTCAAAAAGATATAAAAAATAATTTTTATAATTCTATTTTTTTACAGTGTGTTGTTTAATATGTTTTCAAGTTAAAAATAAGGTTTCACCAATATTATTCATTTATTTTAAGAAAAATTAAGATATGATAATAACATGAATTATAAAGTTTTATTAATAATATCACTGCGGGTTGATTTAAAAAAGGTATGTCTTTCATTACCCAATTAGAAACTAAAGTCTGTATACTTCTTAGGCATTATTACGAATTTTTCATATATCTTAATTACTCTATTTTTATTGAATTATAATAATATTAATAATCATTAAAAACATTTCGTTCCTGATGTAGCACTTGGTTACTACTTATATGATTTAAGAAGCTGAACCAAAAAATTATAAAAAAACGGCTCTGCCAAGACAAGAATTAGAAAATGTCTTATGAAATCTCACACTAATGTTTTAACGTGTCACTGGAAACACTCCAAACATAGTCAAGCTGTTTTTTTAGAAAGATTTAATTCTCCCTGAATTAATTATGTATATGTTTATATCTTTACATCAAAACCCGTCTCACGGTCACCATAATAGAACATAATATAAAAATTTAAGAATTCTATGGTAGGTATACCTAATTACTACCTATATAACATAAACATGGTGCAACACATTTCATCAGACCTATAATAATACTTTAAATATTCTCACTCCCTAACATAAGCATTCCAAGACATAAACATATTTTCATCCGACAATGTTTATTCTTTACGCCCCTTTCCCTATAAATAAACCTAGCTATATACCTGAACATTTATTACAACTCTCGAATAACATCCATATCCTCGGATGGTAAGCCTCAAATTAATGATAAACAAAAACTCCAATTTCCATATGGTTCCCTAATTCCCGGATAAAATTAGATCAAATCCCACTGCATTCACTGATCTGCATGTTGATCAAGTTATCAGAGAGACATCATGTCACAATCACAATTGAAATAATTCCAAAATATTGTCATGTTCCAGATGATGGGTTGTATAATGTATAATGTGTATGTTCTGGCCACAACACAAGTGGGCTGGCTGAATCGGATTCCCCCAAAACGCTTAGCCCCGGTCCATTCATTATAATTTAACCCAAAAATGGAAATCTAAAGGGAAGATGCTGTGTAGCGGTTTTCCATTAAATGTTTCATTAACATTACGATTGGTGGTTGCGGCAGGAGGAAGGCGCGACCCGACCGAACGACTCGCGCACCATTTGTTCCGACCGACCGACCGACATTAGAACGAAAACGACCGACGACGACATAGGATTATATGAAATGAAACATCTCAAAGTAGAATTTATTGACTATGTCGGTGGTGCAGTATGGTTGAGGCAAAACGCGGTATGGTGTACCTATTTGATGTAGTCTTCAAATATATGCATCCATATCTCTTATACTATATGTATCTATGTATAATTGTGTGCGGTAAGCGCAGATGATGTACAAATGATGTTTTCGTTTCGTAGTTTTCTTGTTGTTCTTCGATTCTCTGTTATATGTATCTGGGATCGTTGACACGAAAAAGCGATTGCATTAACTTTTGATTCATTGAAATAGACAAATGAATGTTTCCTTCCCATTTGCCAACACCACTGTTTTGGCTTTCGATGTGGTCTGGTCTCGGTTTAATTGATTTAATTTGGAAAATTTGTTGGGTGAGTATCGTGGTTGCGAACGAAGAGGAAGAAGGAAACACGAGTTCACATGATGAACTGCTAAAATTCATTTGGGAAATCAGCAGGTGTGGTTTAGAAAAATATACATGAATTTCTCTTAAGAAAACAAGAGGGATTCATATATGTATATGGTAAGGTAATAATATCGAGGTATTAGGTAGCAACTTCAAACGGAAGTTTTAACGCGAAAAGTTTCTGTAATCTATGTATTTTAGAATTGAAGCGTTTTGTGTTTTATTTTTAAACCGACATTAAAAGGAAGTACTGGAACATACCTACAGGGTCTTTCATTAAGCGCTGGCTTTCTTTAAATTTAAATTAAACAAAGTGTGTGTGAGATATCATCGAACTTTTTTATTCGTTTGAAATGTCAATGTATATGAAATATAAGATTGTTCAAATATCCGCCGCAGCTTCTCTGGGTGGCGCATAAATCATGCTGAATTTGACCGATGGCATGGTTTATGTTGACCACTGTGGTTTATGGCTTATTCCCATAGAACTGCGACTTCAGAAAACCCCTCAAGGAAAGGTCTAATCGCACAATCTTGGTGCTCAGTTTACATCACCTCCACGTGAGATAAACATACGCTCGAATTGCTCGTGCAGAATTTTTAATTCGGCGTGAGCTGTGACTTTTTCAGATTGCATTGTACGTTTTTGGATCTCTTGTGGATTGATATCGTCTCAAATTCGACAATTTTATTTGTTGACGTACCCATTCATCCAGAAATGGGCCTCATCGATTCATCCAATTGCTCTACAGCCCGTTCAGCGAATACACGTCGTTGTCTATAGCTCAAGTCACGACGCAAAATTCGCCAAGTTGCGTTGTGTTCTGCGAAAGAATGAGTTCTTGTAAGCGACGCGAAATCGACTGCCTAGGATTCTCCTACACAATCTCACGGACAGCGGTAATGTTTTCGGCAGATCTTACGTTTCGTCAAAGAACGGGTATTGGTTGATCGTCTACTGAACCAGTGGACCCAAATTTATCCACCCCACTGCATCGGTGGCGGAGGGTCTGTCCATGCGAAACTGCATTTCAGTACTTTTATAAACAAAATTGTTATAAATCGGCATGTCTGGAGTAATTTCGTAATTTAATATTCTTTTAATGATATTATTCTTGGAAACGTTCGCCTATTCGTCTATCATTCCTTCTAATAATTGACGTATACTTTAAAATTGAGAACCAGTAGCTACTAAAACTGTGTATGATCCTTCACTTTGGGTGTCTACAACTAGACGACGACGTATTAACCGTAAATGATATGGAATATAATTGCTTTGAAATTGAATATTACAACGGACACATATTTAATGGCTCATTTCCATTAGCCGCACATAACATTTATGTAGTTTTTATCTTACCCATATAGTTATACCACACGCAACGCGCCATCATAAAATGCAACGATCCGATTCCTTGTTAGGTTTCCGATCCTATAATACTATCAAAAGAGAACGAGACCCTACCTTTTAGATTGTTTGACACATAACGTCAAACAATGCCTAATAAGAAATTTTCAAACAATTACCTCGCACACGCTGTGCCTATCAATGTCAAACTGACATTGCATAAACACAAAACCATGGTTTTGATCGACGCAGTATAAAAATACGAAACGAATACGGCCTGTTGAGATTTTATTGCTTCAATAGTCAATACCGATCTTGTTGGCTTGTTCACAGGTATTTATGATTTATGTTCAAGTTTCCAACCCTCCTAGATACATATAGATGACACAAACGTCACACGTGCAGTGCGGGTGGCAATAAAAATCAATTTCCATCCAATAGACCACCCATATGTTTGATCAGTGATTTTGACAGCATGTGGCGGCGGCGGCAGCGGTGTGCGTGTAGACCGCATACAGGAAGCGAACAGTTTTGTAATTCGATTCTATTGTCACACTGGGAAACAATTTATATATAGATACGACCCAACTGCTAATGTATGCTAGTCGTCACAGTGTGTCTATTTGTTCCCAACTATTTATAAGAGTGACAGAAAAACCACTAAACGAACTCATGATGATGAAACTATCACAGGTGGGATGTTGGCGCATGGCGTCTCCCAACGATAGACACCAAAGTAGATATTGTATAGACCTTCTAACATACTAAATGCAGCAACTATATGCTCACCCGATACGGCAATGTGTCTTCCGCTTATCAAAGCCGTGGAAAATCTAAAGAGTACCTTCCTAATTTAACGGATTTCCAAGTGATGAAGTCTAAAAGATTGATGGCTGATGGGTACAATTGATACCAAAGTTGGCCCTAGACTCGAGGATGAATATAGATGCTCAATGCTGCTTGCTAAATCCCGAAGAGTGTCACTCTGCTTGCTGCCTATACCACGCCACGCATATCGGCATCAATGACATGGTGCGGCGTAAAATACTGTCGCTCTTAAAATTACTTGATTTCATGGTACACGACGAAAAACGCACAAAATCATTGGAAGGTGATGCAGTGTGACACAATTAAACAACGATTTCGAGCCGAACTTATCTTCAAGGATGGCAGGGCATAAATTTAAATTTCTATACGCTCAAGCCAATGAATAGACATGGAGTTTGGGAATATTGGGGTGGGTGTTTTAGGTTAGTAGACAGTTTCTTTTTTTTTTATTATGGGAGAGTCATTCCTTTTGTGCGCGATGCAGTTTGACAGTATTTAATTTGGGTTTCAGAAAATCATTATTTGATACAATACAAACTGGAAGGTTAGTCAAAGGTTAATGAGCACATTGGAAATTGAGCCCTGACTAATTTGATTTGTTTTTTAATGACAACCATATTTTCATTTCATTGTATTTTATCCCAAATATGAAAAATATGATGAAAAATAAACTATTAAACTATAATGTAAGTGCTTTGATGTTGATTAGGCAAAACTCATAGCAGAATTAAAAGGGCTTTACAAAATAAAAAAAAAAAAAAACAAAGTTATGAGGCAGATATTTCTTAAGATTTTATTCATAAATATTCTACTTTCTATTTGTTTAGGCCCTGTACAATGTACATACTACAAATGGAGCTTCCTTCGATTTTTTTTTTGTCAAGAAATGATGTGCAATAGTGCAAGTCATAATTTACTTTTATTTATGTAACTAGCAGACCCATGCTCGCGTTGCTTCGCAAAATACCCTTAATTTATTAAAAAAAAAAGTTTATATGCCTACGTTTTGAGAAAAATCCATCCCATTTTATACAAAAATAATTTGTTTGTAGGTACATATTTTATTTTTTGTTAGGCGAACAGAATCTTTACACCCCCTTCTTTTCTTTTTTTTCTTTTCTTTTCTTTTCTTTTCTTTTCTTTTCTTTTCTTTTCTTTATCATCCGTTCAATTTTCTTTATTTCCCGTTCAATTTTTTTAACTTGATTGCCCTTTAAAATGTAAAATGTTGCCCTAATGCCTTCATAATTCTTCAGTAGGTATGCAGAAGAAAAAAAAAACAAATATTCGTTACTTTACATACTGCGCTACGCTGTTATAAAAAAAAAGAGCCAACAACTGAGTGGAATTAGGAAGTTTAGCAAAAACGGAAAAAGATGTCGGAGGAAGAGTAAATCCAAAATTGACTCAACTTCAATATTTTTTCTTTATATCGTCAGCCTTCTTTCACTCGGCTCATTTTTTCGTAGATTGGCGTCCACTCAAATTTTTGTTTGTATCTCAAGTCCATTGACAGACACACACACAACAGCACCCACTTTTTCATGTTCTCCGTCTCACATTTTTTGACGAATCCATTAATTGCCCTGCCCCTATTATAGTTTTTACATGTATGTACATATGTATATATCGCTATCGCACGTCAGTTAAAACAGTGAACAGTTCAATGGCACAAAGAAGAATTGAGTGGACAGCAAAAAAAGCAAATAAAAAAAGGATGAAGAGGAAGATTAAATGCAAAAACAACGGAATGATAATAAAGTGGAACAAAGCAGCGACCGCAGCGATTGCACATAAATCCAATTTCTAAATTAAAAAATACAAAAAGTTGTAATTTTAAAATTTGTTTAAGTACATAATATGGATTTCTCAGCTTGTAGGTACATATAATTAAGAAAAGATTTAAGCCCTAAAATTTTAGTTTAAATATTGACTTTTCGAAACTATTTCTATATTATTGTAAAGTACATAAAAGGTTTTGACGTATAAGTGTGTTAACCTTAAAGAAAAAGTTGATAAAAATTTTAAAAAAATAATATTCTGATTAAATAAACAAATTAGAAAAACAAAAAGTAGTCTTAAACAATCTTATAAATATAAAGAATATTATAAAATTTGTTTCAAGTAAATCAATTTAATACTTTCTGAGTTTACGCCGGACATAAAATATTGCTTCGTCTTTATATAATAATATAATAAAAGTAATGATAATGATAATGATTTAGCTGCTTGACAAACATAAAATCGACTTTGGCAGGCTTACCATTATGGAATTCAAACATGTATTAGCATTTTTAAAAATTATTTTAGCCCTGTATAAGATGACATACCTTTGGGTAAGGCGACATATTGCCTTTCGATAAGATGACAAACCTCTTTTTATTAATCTTCATTGCAGAGCTCGCAAATGAATTGTTTTATTTTTTGAAAAAACACCGGCACACACCGTGCATACCTGGCAACATAGCCAATGCTCTCCTGGATGTGAAAAGCTGAATAGCTCATTGCAGTAAATGCTAGACACATCTTGATCATCTTCTGAAAAATCCTGCGGAACATCATTGTCCTGTAATATGGGCCGGTTTTTTTTTACTTTTTGAGTTCTTATAGACTCTTACGATTCTTATTCTATATTTTTTACTATCCTTCCGGGTAAGATGACATATTTCAACTTGAACGGACGGCATGATCCAAAATGGTTTCAATTCACAACACGATCTACACAAACTACATAAACACTTCATAAAACACAAACAACTGTATTCATAAAACACTTCACACAATATCACCAAAATGTCTTCCATAGAACTTTTGAGTAAACAAAATTTTTCGTATGCAAAGCCTTCTTCCATTTGTGGCCCTACGATCACAAGTTTGCGTGCGTCGGTTCCCTTGTATCCAATTTAATTTTTAACTCGCATTCAGCATAAACACAATATCGTTGAATTTTGATGTCGAAATAACGTTGATGAACAAAGATTTCATATTTCTTCTATACGTGATAAAATCGTCGAAGTTCACAATTAGGTACTTAATTAGAATATCTCATTGAATTTGCCGCTTCATGCTAAAGACCGTATTTTTTATCAAATTGCGGTGAACTACATTGCCACTTATGACAAAAGCTTTCTACTATTTAGCTTGTTTTAATATACCTATAGATAAAAGTTGTCATGCCAGCTTATGTCCAGAAATCCTTCTCTAAATCATCTACTTATATTCCATCGTCAGTCAATCTTCATCTTTTAACTTTTTAATTAAAAACTCATTCTTATTAATAAATCTTTTTAAATACATATACCTTGCTAACTTGGAAGAATATTTATCGACCGGAGATTTAGCAGATTAAATTTGTTGTTCTCTTCCCATTTCAGTTACAGACGCTTGTTGACGGATGGTTATGTGCCGTCTTTTTGCCTATTAATTATATGTGACATAATTCCAATTAGGTTAATAAAACTTAAGAATGCCTTTAGCTCATTTTTGCGTTTCAACATTCTTGTCAAAAATTTTCTTACAGTAGCACTCTATTTATGTTTAAAAATAGCAAACACATTCCATACCCTGAATCTGAATGTGCACTTATTTATCATCGTAAAAGAAAATGAAAAAAGTTATAATAAAACCCCTTTTAGAGCCAAATCATAAACAGTCAATCAATTTTCTTCAGCAGCACCACACCAGCAACACCCGTCCCAGACACAATGACTCTGTTTGTCATTCATTCCGTCATCATCCTTCTATACCTACTTGCAAGAAGCACGAAGTCGTCCGTGCTTGGATTCAGTCAATTAACCATGGTCTGCCTATAAAAGCCGGCACAGCAGTCAATTTTATAGTCATTCCATTCCAATGGGAGATTTTTTTTATTTTTATTTTGTGCCTTTTGTTTTTCTTCTTGCATGATGCTGAAATTCTGAATCACTATATACACTCTGATACGCACAGCATAGCCTTCGAAGAAGACTTTGGCATCTGCTTTATTCCATGAGTAGATACCTATAGCGTTGTAAGTGCTGCATATAGAATGTGCCATTTCAAGCCAATGCCAAGCTAAGACGGTCGGTCGAGTGCGTGAACTCTCTCAACGCAAAGATCGAATCCATTTGAAACAACTGCATGGAATCGCAAATTAGCATAGATCTTTACAAATGCGCACATATTGGCAGATGGGAAAGTATCTGATCGCTGCCGTCTCACGGCTGGAATTGGACTGGTATTTATGTAAGAAATTCATTTTCATATGGCACATATATTTAGCTCCATGCTAGGTAAACGAAACTTAGGTTAAAAGATCCAAGTAGGATAAATTAAATAAATGTTTTTTGCATCGGGATATCCTGAAACGTTATCCTTAGTTGCTTTAAGCTTACAATTTATATACTAAATGCCCTGTTTCTTCAAGATTTTACTCGAGTTGAATTATAAAAATTGTCTTCCAATTTAAATAAAGAAGGTCACGGTAGTGCCCAGTCAAGTTATCGGCAATAGCCATGTTAATCAGAAACAAACTCATACAATTTTCGATTTCGACCCTTTTTTAATTTCATAAACAATCAGCAATATTCGCTAAGATGAGCAAGAACGGCAGCAAAATTTAATCATATTTCAACTAATACTAAGCGTAATCATGTTAGTGGTTCCTAAACATATATAGGAAATCAAAAATCTCGAACACTATATATGATTACGGTGACCATATTTTGAAGTTGCAAATATTAAAAAATGAAAAAAGAAACAAAATCCAATTCAATTTTTAATTTTTCCATTTAATTAAAAAATATCTATACAGACTTTAAGATAAAGTCTTACCAACAAACAAAAAAAAAAATAAAAAAATTAAATTAACACAGTTCATTTTTAGGGATTTTGATATTTTTCCTTCAACAAAACAAAATAAAATTGTACTAGATGTCTTGTTCGTTCGTTCAATCGGTAAGGGCACGTTAACATTACTATTTTTTTTTGTCATTGAATTTTATTGTTTTAAAAATTTGTACGAAATAATGAACAACTTCTGATCTACAGAACAATTTTTGTGTTTTTGTATAGCAAATACTTCATAATGAACATCATCTTTAAATACAGAACTCTTCATTATTGCAATATAATGAACGGAGCATCGAAATTTTGGACCACTCCCCGAAACTGTAGAACATTTTGATTATCGGACAACGTAAGGTATAAGAAGTATGTTGGTTAATGCAAAGAAAATTTGAGGTTTTCCATTTAGGGGCGTGGTATACGCCCATTTTTATACAGCTGTTTTAATTTATGTGGAACACTTCTGTTTGCTGTTGAAGGGTTAATATTAACTGATTAATTAAAACGCATGTGCGTTGACGCAAAAATTTAAAGTTTTATTTTATTCAAATCATAAAAATAAGAAAAGAGGACGTGGTAGTGGTCAGATTGTACTAAGTCTAATTTTTAATAATTTTTAATATGTAGGATACACAATCTAATAAGATTTAATCATTTTGGTAACAGCATAATTTTCTTAAGCCGACCCTTTACAAATTTTCAAAATAAAAATTGTAGATAGAAATTTTAAAAATTATTTTTCTTTTTTAATGGGTTAACATTTTTCAACTCTGTATAGCCAGTTATAGAGTGAACTGGGGTGACACAAAAAATACTGTCAATATTAAAAAAAAAAACCTTTGGGTTTTTAAAATGTTTAGTTAAGAGGATACACTTTGAGGATATTTTTTCATTATTAATTTCAGTTACATGAACAGGATTCCTTATAGCAAAACTTTTCACTTTTTTTGCTTAAATATTGAGAAAAAAAAAATATATTTGAAATTGAAGTCATTTATAAGGTGAAATGGTGTAAAAACAAAAAAATGTTATCCCACTTTTGAAAATCTTTTTATGTTTGCAAGGTAATTAAATGGGGTTTTTAATTATATTTTCCCCACAATAAAAATTGTTTGTATTAATTTATTTTATTATAAAGATTTAAGATTGTTTTTCAGCGATAGCCAATGGGGTTTCACTCCGTATTATATACCAACTTGTGTGATGTATTGAAAAATCCTGAATAATTTTATCCTTCGGTTTTCGCAGCATTATCTTTAGGACTTTCCATTCCCGTTGCGACATGTACAGCAGAGCGATCTTTCAGTATACATTAAGAAAGATTAAAACTTGGCTAAGGTCAACAATGAGCAATGAAAGGCTTAATGCGTTGTGTATGATGAACATTCATAAAAATCTAATAAAAGAAGTATCGGATTTTTTTTAATAAAATTATATACCATTTTGGTAAACAACCACGAAAACTGCAATTCCTGTTTTTAAAACAAAAAAAAATATTAAAAAAATGTTTTTGTTTTTTTTTTTTGTAGTAAGCATTATTATAGTATTTATTATTAGATACCATAAAAGAAAAAAATGTGAGTACCATAAAAAAATGAACTAAATCAATTTTCAATGAAATAAAACATCGCCTTAAAAATTTATTCAAAATAATATTTTTTTTTTTGTATAAAAAACAAAGCAATAGTTTCGATTTAATATACATAGTTATGTCACTAGATTTGTCTGATTTGAAAACTCATCAGAAAACAAAAACATATAACCTCCATGACTTTTTTACTTAACTTTATCATATTTAAATATGAATATCTTCTTTACACAAAAACTACACAAAACAAATAACTGACCTAAAGATGACAAACAAAAAAGGGAAATCTTCTCAGAAAAAACATCCTGTTTTATTTTATGGAAGGTTATAGAGTTTCATAAACATACATATTATTATTTACATAAACATAATAATAATAATGATGTGTGATCGAAATAACCCACTATAGGGCATTCAGCTGCTGTCACAGTCACTATCAGTGTCTGTTCCTTCGGTCGTTCTAAGGATAATGGATATTGAGTGTGTCAGTCAGAGAGTTCGAATCAACAAAATTCGGAATTTCGTATTGAGGTGATTGATAGAAATGGCGCCTCTATATTTTTTCAATAGGTAGGACATCATAATCAATATTGTGGTCCCGTATTTTTGTGAGTGCTCTGCCGATGCCAATGGTGGCGGATGTTTGATTGTGTGGCATTGATGGAGTGCTCTCAGCTTGACCCGTTTTGTAATAAATTTTATAAAACTACCCACTCTATCTATAGGATGTTGGTGGCTGTAATTTTATGACTTTAATCGCAAAAGATACAAATCATTCCCACACAATGGTCCATTATTATATCTACATACATGGATGGCAGAGGTTCTCAAGAGTTTCGAATTGGATTTTACTTTCTACTTCTTCATAAAGCCAGTTCTATACGAGTAGATACGTACCTTTAAGTGGGTTTTCCCTTTCTATAGGTTTGTAAGTAGGTATAAGCATTAGGACTATACATATATACCATACATATGTATATGTACAAAGAAGACGGTACCCTTTATGGAATGCCTAATAATAAAATTATTATAATCATTAGTGTTATGGTTATGAGAATGAATTTGTTTTTCACAACTAGGATCTTCCTTTTGGTGCCGTTCGTTTGTCTTAACTATTAGATTTATTGAATTCGGTTTTTTGGTAAAGAATTGTGCGGTGAATGGACGGCGAAATTGGAGTGAGACTTTATGAGGGTGAACTCAAAAAAAAAAAGGTAAACACATTTCGAATGTGTGGCAATAAACATAATTCGTTTTGGATTATGGTATAAGACAATGGGCAGAGGGGAAACGATTAGATGAGATTGCTCGTTTCCATGATTTGGGTTCTGATGTAAGACAGAATTTTATTTCCGGAAATTCTAAGGTTAAATCATACATAGGTTAGGTATGCTTGTACATAATAAGGATTGTGTTGTATAAGTGAGTAGAGAATAAGAAAATTCTTAAAATTCCTCTATAGCTGGAAAGTCTATAATGGTATCAAATGAAATGAAAGTGAGATTTAGAGTAAAACATATTATTTAATGCAGACACTTAAAAATAACGAAATTGTTATATCTATAAAGAGAGAAGGTCGTACTAAATGGAATCAGTGTTAGTTGTTTTTTTTCTTTTTCTTTTATAAAAAAAGGTTAGAGGTTTCAATTTTCACTCAATTGCGCAACACTTAATTTTATTGTTATACTGTTTTTCTTCATATAAAAAGCTTAAATGTTATACAATACAAATATTGCCAGGAGTGTAGAGGATAAAATGATGATTAATAAATTTTTTGGTTAATAATATAGGTTAGAAGCTAAATGTCATTTCAGTTGTGACCTTAGTGTTACCAAATCTTTATTTTCTATTTATAATAGTTTTACGTTGATGATACCTTGATAGAAAAATATAACAATTAACGGTAGCTTAGGAAATTTCCTACAAAAAAAGGAAATACAAAATTTTCTTAATTTTTCGTGCCGTTTTGAATTAACATAAAATATAAGACGCATAAACCTTAACTAAACTTGATGAATACTACGAGATTGTTATAACACTGTTAAAAGCATTAAATGGACTATAGTTATGGCAGGCTTTTACCTCGATAAGCCTTTCTGAATGCGTGTTATTTGTATTTGTAAATTTTTAAAAATTATGTACATATATTTCTCTTGGAATAACAATTTTGTTCTCATTCTCAGAGAGTATCAAACTACTTTATTATTTTTGTGTGCATGTCTTATGTCAACAAAAACTGATAGGCTTGTGTGAGAGTATTTATTTTGTAAGTCACCATTACTTTTTTATTATTATTTAAATAAAGACGAAGCAATATTTTATGTCCGGCTCAGAAAGTATTAAATTTATTTACTTGAAAATTGTTTTGTTTTCATAATTTGTTTAATTAATCAGAATATTAATTCTTTTAAATTTTTTTCAACTTTTTCTTTGAGGTTGACACACATTTTCACTTATACGTCAAAACCTTTTGGATACTTTACAATAATAGAGATTGTTTCAAAAATTCAATATTTAAACGCAAATTTTAAGGCCTAAATCTTTTCTTCATTACACCTACAAGCTGACAAATATCTCCACTGAAAGGGTAAAGTATCTTAAGTCGACTTAAGATAATTTGCTTTTTTTTTAATGATCCCTATTACCAACAGTTCTGCCTTATCTGAATTCTTCTATCTCACTCCGTTTCCTTTTTATAAAGGAAAACAATCATCTTATGTTGGAAAATAGCATGGTGACACAAGGTAAAATATCTTAAGTCCACATAACATGTTGTGTTGAAGTGAATTTTAAATTTTTAAGCATACTTAAGATTATTTGATCTTAAGAGTTTGTAATAATTGTTAAAAGGTAAAACATCTTAAGTGGACTTAAGATACCAAAATTAAGAAATCAAAGTATCTTAACTCAACTTAAGATTTTTGAAATCAATAATTTAAAATAAATTAAAAAAAGGCAAACTATCTTAAGTCATAATTTGCCCTATGCTATAACTCAATAAAATATTAATTACATCTTTTTACAATAAATTTAAAAAAAAAGTTCATAAAATTTGACATCTAAAAAGTTTATTCTAAGAAGTCTATGTTTTAAAGGTTTTTTGGGAAGCTTCTTTCAACAGTTTTTTTGTTCTCCTGAAAAATGTTAGAAATTGACTTAAGATACTTTACCTTTTCAATTGAGATATTATGTTCTTAAACAAATATTATAATTGGTTTTATGCGCAATCAAGCAGTCGCTGCTCTGTTCCACTTCCTTGTCATTCCGGTGTTTTTGCATTTTCTCTTCCTCCTTTTTCTATTTACATACTTTTTTTTTTGTCCACTCAATTCCTCTTTGTGCCATTTAACTGTTCACTATTGTAACTGACGTGTGATATATATGTACTGTACATACATGTAAGAACTATAATAGGGGCAGGGCAATTAATGGATTCGACAAAAAATGTGAGACGGAGAACATGAAAAAGTGGGTGCTGGTGCTGTTGTGTGTGTGTCTGTCAATGGACTTGAGATAACAAACAAAAATTTGAGTGGAAGCGAAGCAATGCAAAAATGAGCCGAATGAAAGGATGAAGATAAAGAGACAAAATATTGAAGTTGAGTCGGTTTTGGATTTACTCTTCCTCCGCCATCTTTTTCCGTTTTTCTAAACTTCCTGATTCCACAGCGTAAAAAAAATTTTAATCAACTCAAGACGCAAGTCTTGCAGTTATCAACACATTGAGTAAGATCTGCGATTGACTTAGGTTATAGGTATACGAAATAAATTCCTTTAATTACTTTACTACATTTTGTGTACATTATTTCCTAAAAATATTATAATTTTAGTAACGAATTAGGTAAACCAAATTAACGAGGTTTCATTTAAGCATGAATATTATTTCAACGTATTAGTATGTGTGTATGTATTTGAATTAAGAGAAACCTCAAAACAAAAAAGAAATTAATCAAAACTTTATATTAAAGAACTCGATGACATTTTTATGTTACATAAAAAGTCTAATCCCCATCCAAACAATTCTCTTTGACAAAAATTTTACCTAAAAACTCAACATCTGCATCACCCGGATGTAGAAATTAAAATTTGTTTATTTTATGAGTAATAAAAAAAATTCTACCGCATTCATAAATCCGTTTATATTTCAAAACCGTAAATTACTTAAGATTTAAAAATTAGATTTTCCAAGACAACTAAATGCTAATGGCCTCGTAATCTTAATTCTTCACATATTGAAGCCAGTTCATATTTTTAATGACAGACTTAAAATTGGATTTTCCTGTTTTTTTAAGCATCTTTCCATGCAAAATTCTTAGTGTAGGTAAAGCCATACCCACCTGTCTAGAAAATCATTCCATGTTATTATAATTGTATATAATGTACAATCCAGGTGCATCTACATATATAGTCGTCTTTAGAGCTTAAGGTGACATAGAAAACTCAAAGTAAACTTCACTAACGAACGATAAAAATCTTTTTCATCCCATTCGGATTCGATTTAGTCTCCATCATTAACGTTTGAACACAGGCTACTCTCTCCCGTCGTCGCGTCGGTCGTCGGTCGTCGTCCGTCGGTCTTATGGTCTTGACTCTTGAGTCGACACGCGGCGTGCGATAGCGATGTCCAAAGTTCTTGCTTCTTGCATTATAATGCTGAAATATTCAATCAACGTTCTGTAGGCGTGCGGTTTTGTATCTTATTTATGCGCATTATGTATTTTAACAACCGGCCTTAGTCTATAGTTGTTCAGCCAGATTTTGTTTATATTTTATGGATTGGTTATGTAGGTTTTATATGTAATTGCCCACAGGGAAATTTTTTTTTTTTGTTACAGAAATTTGTTCATTTAAATAAACAAAATTGAAGTTTATGTGTGGCTGCTTCGAATTGATTTTGATGTGAAATTATAATAAAATTAAAGATGTTTTAATTTTTTGATGAATTTTTGATCTTTCCTTAAATACGTGCGTCATCGTTTAAAAATGGTACAACTTTGAGTAAATAAGCTGATTGGATGGATTTTATGAAAAGACTTTTATGTAACGGGTGATTTTTAAGCTGGTTTGGTTTTGGCAACACTGGTTTTGACAGCTGACGTGTGTTTAGTACCTTGTGTCACTGTCAAACAGCTTCAGTTTGGTTTGCAATTTTACCATGGATCGTCTTACAAATGAACAACGCTTGCAAATTATTGAATTTTACTATCAAAATTCGTGCTCGGTTCGAAGTGTTGTTTATCGAAAAATTGTGTTCAGCGATGAGACTCATTTTTGGTTGAATGGGTACGTAAATAAGCAAAATTGCCGCATTTGGAGTGAAGATCAGCCAGAAGCATTGCAACAGCTACCAATGCATCCCGAAAAAGCCACTGTTTGGTGCGGTTTATGGGCCGGCGGCATTATTGGGCCATATTTCTTCAAAGATGATGCGAATCGCAGCGTTACTGTCAATGGTGAACGCTACCGAGCGATGATAACAAACTTTTTTTTGCCCGAAATGGAAGTTCTTGACTTGC
Organism: Epistrophe eligans; assembly: GCA_951394125.1. Classification (NCBI taxonomy): domain Eukaryota; kingdom Metazoa; phylum Arthropoda; class Insecta; order Diptera; family Syrphidae; genus Epistrophe; species Epistrophe eligans. The sequence goes on along the minus strand of OX596028.1, from coordinate 25,689,919 downwards.
ATGATATGTGGTTTCAACAAGACGGTACCACATGCCACACAGCACGCGAAACAATGGCGCAATTGCGAGGCGAGTTTGGTGAACAGTTAATTTCACGTTTCGGGCCGGTCAATTGGCCGCCTAGATCGTGCGATTTGACACCATTAGATTATTTTTTGTGGGGGTATGTCAAGGCTAATGTCTATAGGGACAAGCCCGCTTCGATTGACGCACTGGAAGCCAACATCCATGCATTCATTCGTGAGATACCGGCCGATATGTGTGAAAGAGTATGCCAAAATTGGACTCAGCGGATGGGCTACCTGAGACGCAGCCGCAGTCAACATTTGCATGAAATTATCTTTAAACATTAAATTGCAAGGTTCAAACTATCGATTCAAATAAATATTTCATTAATTTTTTCGAATTTTTTGTGTTTTTTTTTTTTTTTAAAGTTCTAAACCTCTTAAAAAATCACCCATTATAAGAAGCAGTACCTATATGAGCATCCGATGTTGTTTAAGGTTATTATAATATATTGTCAGTTAGACCGCACTTGACGAAAGGAAGTGCGGAACAACATAACTGAGCCGTTTAATAAATTTACCAATTTGAATAAAATTAAACGAGTTTCACATTAAACTGCACTGTATACTTCACATCACAACACAACAAGATACAGTTGAGTTGAAGACTGGACAAACTTTGCGCGTCTTATGGGCGGCGGTGAAAGAAAATAGTATTTGATAAAAAAAATGGGAGTTAACTGTAAAGGTTGGTACTTTGCTTTACAGGTGTGCATAAAATTTCACATTAATATTGTTAGCTAGCGATTTTCAAGATAGTGAATTTTATGAAGTTAAAGATCGCAGCATCCAAAGTTTTTTTTTTATTTTTACCACCATATTCACTCGATACATCCTGATTAAAACTTAAATCCGGATTTATTTACATTGAATTTGTATAATTTACATCCGGATTTACGTTTTAATCTGGATGAATCGAGTGAATTATAATATGAATTATAATATAGACTTGCAGATCTTGATAACACTATTAATGGTATCGGAAAGTTTTTCCAGGGGCGATGTCCGTTACTTTTTTTAAATTGAGCCTGCGTTATATTATTTTTAAGTGAATTTCTAAACTTTTATAGTTATATTTTTTTTAGGAGTGCAGATAGACCACAATAAATGTTTTATAAGAAAAATAAAAATTGCTATATTATGTAGAGCAGGGTTTCCCAAACTATTTTGGGTAAGAGAACCCTTTTCCAAAATGAATTGAAACCTCAGACCCCCATAGCCAAATTACTTTAAAAATTCTATTACAGTAAAACCCGCTTAAGAGAAACGGCAAAATGTCACAGTATTTCTTTCACTTAAGCGGGTTTTTCACTTAAACGAACCCCGCTTAAGTGAAAAAAAATTTCACTTAAGCGGAGTCCGGATAAGTGAAAAAAAAATTTCACTTAAGCGGATTTAAAAATTCCATTCAGCGGAAATTTAAAGCTAGAAAAAAAATTGAATTAATCTTTTGGAGTTTCCTAAAAAAAATTAAATAAAATCCAACACCGATTTAATATGCAACACAAAAATAATTTATTGAATGTGTAATCTTCTTTTTAAGAAATGTTAAAATACGTACCTCTCGAGACATTGGAAATGTTGTTTTGGATTTTTGATAGCCAAACCAAAAAGCGATTTGTTTACAAAACGAGAATAAATGGTTGTGGTGAAAATGGTGGAGGTGAAAAATAAAAAAGAAGTGAAAGCGTTCAGCAAATTTTTTGTTCTGTTCGATTCAGTTTTTTTTTCATTTAAGAGAGTTTTTTTTCAATGAGAAATATAAAATTTAACTGAAAATATTTTTCAGGTAAGCGGGTTTTTCAATTAAGCGAGTTTGGCTTAAGCGGAGTGTTTTATAGGTGATTGGTCGAAAAATGCTCGGGGATGAAAGATTTGTTTCAGCTAAGCGGGTTTCTCTTAAGCGGGTTTTACTGTACTAGTTTTTTTCCTATTGATAAATACAAACACTTGGTTAAGAGTAAAACTTGACATCATTTTCTCATCAAAATTTAACAAATTAAATGGATATAAAATTCTGTGAAAATACATAGATAAGTTCCTAGGTAATTTGAAATCGCAAAGTAAAGATTAAAAAAAAAATCAGTGTGATTCAGTGACCCCAAGGAGTCGATATAGACCACTTTGGGAATCCCTGATGTAGAGCATACCTTTCTCTTAGGGGAGATGTTCCTTGTACCTTGTTCCTTTTTTTTGTTTTTTTTTTAAGATTTTATTTTTTGAGCATGAAACTCAAAAAGAATTACAAAGAAGTTTAGACCCTTATAAACTCGGATCAACGAATGGTAAAAAAAATGCACAAATTAGATTTTCCAAACTATAAAGGCGATGTTTTATATTTTCTTTTTATTTCATGTTCTTAAGTCTTTTATTCTTTACCTAGCAATAAATTATAACATAATGATTATAATAAAAAATTGTTTCATTTTTGGTGGTTTGTTAAAAATTAAAAATTTTAAATTAACAACAAAATAAATCGAAAATTTTAAAAGAAAGATAAAGTCGCACACGACGCCAATCGCGGTTTACATAAACACCGGTATTATCAATCGTACCTAAATGTACCAAAAAAAAAAAAAATAATACGCAGTAACAAAAAAAATTCACGCCTAAGTTGCACTTACTTGCTCTTATAATTCCAGAGGCTTCTTATTTTAAAGATTGATCGATGGACTTTGAAAAGAACCATTTTTTCTTTCAATTTTTGGTTACTGAATTTATTGCCATTTTCCCACCTCTAATTATAGTAAAGCATCGTTAAAAATTTAAGTTTTATTTCTTGTAAAAGTTTGTTCGTTTTCGTATATAGATAGATTTATTATAATAACGAATATTTAAGTTATAAAACCGAATACTAACAGATGCTGTTTGTGAAATGTCAAATATTTGATTTAAAATAAAAATCAATCAATATTTTTTAAAAATTCGATATTTCGAAAATCAATTGATGATTTTTTACAGAACTATTTGTTTAATAAATACTAAAATTTTTGATCCAATTTTTTTCCTTAAACGTTTTTACATCGCGTCTCCAGCACCGGTTCAGGCTAAATATTTTTTTAAAAAATCAGTCAATCTATTTTGTATTGATCTTTTTTTCTCAACATCTTCTAAGGTATCCCAAATAATATTACATTTACTGGAAAATTTTTCTCTTATCGAAAGTTCTCATATAATTTTTATGGTCAATTTATTCCTTGTCTATAATTATTGTAGAAAGATTCATATAATTCTCATCAAGTCCAAGTAGCAGTTTAAATTATTTTCTTTCCCGAAGACTTGTTTTTTTTTTTTTTTTAATCCATTCAATCCACTTTGAAAAGAATTTTTGAATCATTCGTATTCGTTTTTTCATTTTTGGTTTAGTTCTGTTTTTTTAATGTAAACAACTTCACCATAGTTATGCTAATCGACCCAATCACCTTCGGCTTTGTGAGTTACGAAAACACTAACTGTTGGTATATCTGCGCTCATTATAATGCCTGCACTTCATATATCATTCTAAAGTGCACATTCGGACAGTTCTTCTGATATGAACGACCAAGACAGACATTTTCATAATATGTTGGAAACTATTAAATTATAGAATATTTTATGCAGATCACTTCATTATCATTCAAATGAAGGGTGATCTTTTTGAAGTGACTCCCACAATGGATTTAATAGGCGCATTGTCACAAGAATGTGTTTGCCTTTAGGATTTGTATATACAATATATAAATATATGTATATGTAATATGCGTCTTCTCTCATACTCAACTGAGATTCCACTGCGATGTGAAATGAAGGGTTATTATCTGGTTGATTGGACTTATTCCAAATATTGAGATTAGCTTATATATTCTTGTAGAATTAGAGGTGCATTGAGATCAAAAGGCGGTTAAGTAAGTATAGAAAAGTACTAAATCATTCATAAGATGCTTAAAATGTTCATTTATTATTAAGATTTTATTTAATGCATAACCATTTGAGTGGATTTTGCATATAGCCGATATAAACTTAAACTTAAACAATGCTTTAGTTATATGGAAATCTTCGGGATTATGGTTCATTAGGTTATTTTTACGACAGTCATCAAATTCTTTCTTTACAATAAATTACTTTAAGTTCGGTTTAAAAGACTAAATGACTTCAATGATTTGATTTATGAATAGGAATTATGTCTTCTTCGACTAAAAGATGACATAGAGCTAAGAATAAGATCAGAAAAACCCACCTGCTTCACTTTTGGGCTTACAAGTATTAATTAAATAGTTTGCTGTTACCAAAAATTGATGTTTTAATAATTAGAACTAACGACTCTCGGAAATTACCAAAAAAACAAAATTACCCTCAATCGTTTGAAAGTGAATAATTTACAAAATCTCGAAGAAAAATTTTTCGGGAAATTTCATCAACTTCAATTTTTTTTTTTTTTTTATTTTGAAAAAAAGGAACAAATCCCAAAAATATACCAGGATTGACAAATTTTCTCGATTTATTTTTTATTAATATTTCAAAAATATTACTTAAATGTTGCCTATTTTTCATATTACCTAAAAAAGTCCAATTTTTATGAAATATGTATTTTTGGGCAAATTTGGCAACTATCTTACAAATTCAAATACAAATTTACTTTCAATGTACTTTCCATTTTATTTTATTACCTGTCTTATTTTTCAAGCCGGTTGGTCTAAATACAATTCTTAAATATTACCGTTCCTTTTAAAATTCCGAAAAAAAATCCAAAAATTTGGGGCACTCTTTCCAAAAAAAATTCCGGAGAAATTTTTTCCAAGATGATTTCCTATGATGATAGAATTAAAAAAAAAAATTTGCGTGTCACGCAGGGGCGGATGCCGAGCTTCGTTCAAGTGGGGGGGGGGGGGGAGAATTTTCGTGTAATTTCGCTGACCTTTCAAAAAAATCCATAAAACTTTATAGTTTGTTGTACATGCCCATTTAATACTACAAATCTGTTAAAAAATAGTAAATATGTATTTTAAGTTTAAAATGCAATTTATTAATAAGGAATTGTGTGTATAATGTATGTATGTATGTAGATAGTGTATATAATATATTTCTGAAATATTAAATTCTAATCTTTTCTTGAGACCGATTTTTTGAAAATCTTCATTTAAACATCAGTTGGAATGTAGATGTGGATCAAGAGCAAGATCAGGGAGGCGGTTTTTAGTCAGTTTCGCCACAACGCCAATTCGCATTTTAGCAGAAAAAAAGCAGGAGAAATCAAATCATGGTTGGCACAATTAATTTGGCGTTTGCTATAACAAAGGAATTTTAGGAATTTTCAGCACAACATCAGCTAAATTTATTGCATGCTGAAAGACATTGTTAAAATCTCTCGACGACTTGCAAAGCTACAATTAAGATCGAGCACAATCGTTTGTAGCTATGTTGGAGATAATAACATCACTTAATCTCTGGTGGTAGCATCTCCAACTTCCTTCAGTGAGAGAGGCAATTGCAGCCATTGACCTCCCTCTGTATCCCGACCTGGAAGTGAAAATAAAATGGTATCAAGTACTTTTAAGAAATGCCACCACAAAAATTGTAATAAATTTACACTGCGGTGATGGAAACAAAAGAACATTAAAAACAAATAAGATTTAAATTAATTTTGTTTTCGTTCGAATATTGCAATTTTATAATCTTCACGAGCCGATTTTTGCCCTGCGGTCAGTTGCTTTCTTCATGTCATGCGACTGGCCGCAAAACAACATCATTTACACAGGTGACTAAAATAGTTTCCCGTGGAAATATACTTCAACAGATCGCTACATAACCAGCGATTTATATTGCTTACTCAGCTAAAAGCTTTCTGCCTTTCATTCAATGGTGTACAGATTATGCCGTCTACCTTTTTCGATTGAGAATTACATGAGAGAATATACCAACAAATTTTACAAATAGCAAATTTAAATGTATATAGCAAATGTATGGGTAAAGTTTAAATGAAAGAACATCAGTACATTATTTGAACAAAACATGCGCACAAGTAGAAATCGTATCACCTTGCCTTTCGCCCCGAATGTCACCAACGAGCATACATGCCTTTGCCAAAGCCGAAATAAATATCGTTCATACAAACAACAACAAACTAAAAAGACGTTACACAAAACACCACACACCAACTAATCGATGCAGCAACTTTTTACAAAATCTCTTGTTCTAATTGCAACAAAAAATACATATTGGACAAACCAGAAGAGCTGCTGAGATTAGGTTCAACGAACATCTTCGATCCGTGAAAAAGAAAGAGATAAAAAAGGCAATAGCAGCACACATATTGTCCTTGTCCCTCATCTCACGAACTGACATTTAATATCGTGGAAAAATAGATATTTTAGCTATAGTTCTTTCTTAAATCATTAAATCGATCATGAAAATTAAAAATAGAAATAGGTTACAAAACAATAGGAAACAGATAGTTTAAACAACGGCCAACACCTTCTTGTTTTTGTTTATTGTTTTTGTAAAATGTGTAAAAAAAACAGTAACGCCAGTCAGGCACGTAGCCAGAGGGGGGGCTTTCTAATATACTAAATTCAAATCTATAAAAATAAGAAGACTATCCAGGTAGGTAGGTTTATTTGAAGTTCGCAACTACTTGAAAACACTTCTTTAATAAACAAGAGACTATTTAGGTATGCATACAATTTTTTATTGAATTTAGGAGACTATTTAGGTATTTAATTTTTAATTTAATTTCTTAAGAACATCAGAGAAAAAGCCAAAGATTTTTTCAGAGAGGCTTTTCAATCCGCATCTAAACTTGCCGAGGACTTATTTGTAGTAGAATTAAGAGCTCCAAGAACTTTATTGAAACAAACAACGCGTTCCAATCCAGAAATCTCTTCTACTGAATCCTATTGATTCCTTGCATAGATTCGTTAATACAAAATCTTACGGACAGATTCATGGTCAACGAAGACGTTCTACCATCGTTTCAAGCTCTGCTCCCAGGTTTTTCTGCAGTTGGGCGAGTCAACGAAATGGAAAAAATAACATGTTACTTTGATAATGCAATTTTGTTGTCAGCTGTGAAAGATAAGTATACATACATTCTTTGGCGCGAAAAAATATTGTCGATTGATCCTTCTATCGAAGTTTTAAAATTGCTTGATATATGTGACAAGACTTACTTTAGAGGTATAAACTTCTTGCTTACGGTTTTGGCCACGCCTCCAGTGACCACAGTTAGGTTTGAAAGAACTTTTTCAACTATGAAAAGGATTAAAACAGTGTCCGAATTTAGGTTTAGGATTATACACCTTAGTCGAGTCAATAAATATTTTTATTTCGAACTTTTAAAGTTCAGTTCCAATTTTGACGATGTTTTGAAATTTCTACATTTAATAAGGGGGTTCAAATTTGAGGTATATTTTTAAATTTTAAATAAAAGATATAAATTTGGAGAAATTTCTATTTGTTTTTTATTAAAAATTAAAGAACAAAAGTGAAAAGAAATTAAGAACAAAGGTGTTGGTTTAAGGTTTAACTGCTGTGAACGACGATGAATTGATGAGCTGCAAAATTTTCACTTGAAAGACACAGTTAGTGTGGAAAGAACCTTTTCAACTATGAAAAGGATTAAAACAGTGTCCCGAAGCGTTATGGGGAATGAAAGATTAAGCTCACTTGCTATGATATCTGTTCATTCAGATATTAATGTGGATCCAGATAAGGTGATTGATCTCATGTCAAAAAAATCAAATCAAGACGTCTTCTGCTTTGAAAAAATGTTTGTATAAAAAAATAATTTAAGTATATGTTCGTTTGAGTACATAAAATTTAAAAAACTAATAAAAATCAATAAATTTGAATATATCTATGTAGTTCTTTGTTTAAAGAATTCCTCGTAAAATTTGGAAGCAATTTTTATTACGATTTTTGCGGCCAATAAAGTGCAAAACTTTTAACTAGTTAATTAACAAATATCTTGTTTTGTTTTTGAATTTCATCCACGGCCTAAACATAATTCGTAGCTAACTCGCATTTATTAATAAGGGTGTTAGACTTTAAACAAAATAGACAGAATTATACTTTTGTGGTCTTTTCAATAATCATCGTAATAGCGTTATAATCATTAATTTTGCCGTCGCGTGGTGCGTCGGTCGTCCCGTTGGCTTATAAGCTTGACAGTTCATAGCATAGACTAAAGAGTACACATATGTATTATCTAAAGAACCGACTTTTGTGTACTAGTCGATGAGCATGTATTAGTTGTACCGTACATTTTAAATGGAACCCGCTCCAACATTATTTTACGAGGTAGTAGACACGCTCTGTAACCCTTTTTCATTTAAATTATGATTAATATTATTTTTTGTTGCTTCTGGCACATAAGTCGACCATTCACACAGATTCACCGATAAGAAAAAAGGAGAGAAATAAGAGAGTTTTCTCTTACTGTGCTCAAATAAAATTTGCAGGTGCTTTAAGCAAGGGGGTAACGATACGAGTTACAACTTACGAGTCGGTTTCTCTAGATAATATAGGTACTCTATGATCATAGAAGTAACTTGCCAAGTCCTTTGCTGATGGGTGAGGAATGATATAAATTTCAACAAAAATATCCTTTAAATACATTCATTCCTCTGACAACTTTGATTAGAATTTAAAAAAAAAAAAATATTCTTCAGACAACACTATACTGACAGCCAGACACTTGTGAGGAATTGGTTTTTATCAATGTCAAATGTCAAGTCCATTTCTATTCTTTCACGTTATTCAACATTTTTATTCATATAAATTTAGGTAGGTGGAATTTTTTTTTGTTTTTGAAACATTTATTATATACAAAATTTACGAGCAAGTTGCAGTATTAAATTGAAAAAAAGTATCTACACAATATTTATATTAAAACATTCCCCTGCATATCTGACTGGTGTGTTGGTTTATTCCTATTTCTGGATATAGGAGATGTACCTAAATATATATGTATTTACTTTCTGTGTTTTGGGTTCTTTCCTAAAAGCGTTTGAATGTAAATTTAGAGTAGGCATAATAACTTTGAATATTTGATATTTATTACAAACCCCCAAAAGAATTTCACTCCTTTGGAATTTGCTGAAGGAAAAATCTAGACCAGTCACAGCCACCAAAGATATACATATGTATTATAAAAAATAGGTATTGCAACTTAATCTTCAAGGGTTGGGTTGAGTCATTTTACACAAAGGCCTATTACCTCAAAATGTCAACCCATCACTTGGTGTTAAAATAGCGTGGTTGTGATGTGGCATTCCTTAATTTTGTTTATGAGTTAAATGAATTTTATGGATTATTCTAAGATTTTACGATATATAATTATATCCAAGAAAACCTATAGTTGTGCTTGTTTGGAAAAGTTAAATTTATTAACGAAATATGTGTGGTTGAATATACAAATAATGTCAATCATATTATATAGAAACGTTAAATGAAAGAAATTAAAAAAAAAAAAAACATATTGAAAAATTTTTCTGGATTACCTATATGGTCTCTAATAAAAAGTCGTTTTTATTTTTTTAAGTTCAGAACACAACCTGAGCTGTCAAACTAAATTTTGTGCCCCTTCTTAATTTCAGAACGCTCAGAGCATCGACTTTGAACTTCTTTTTTCACCCAGAGCATATTCAGTGGACGGTGGCGGCGGCGCGGCGCGTTGGCATCGGCATTATTATTTGGTTCCTAAGAATTTGGAAAAAATTTGGAAAACCATTTTCGGAATACGATGGCATTTACGGAGAGTGCTATCGGTAGTAAGATATGGATGTGAACAACATGTGTTCTAACAGAAGGGTATTTTTGCCATAAAGTTGTGAGCCATTGCTAAGCAAACTTTAGTCTGTTGAAATAACAAACCAAAACCAGCAAAATTCCGATATACATATTATGTAGGTATGTCGCTGTCAAGTTGGTTGTCAATTCTGAAAACAAACCTCCATAAAAACACCTTGCACAATAATGTACCTACAAATATAATTGTGTAAATGTAAATTATAAAAGGGTTATTCAAATTTTCTTTAATTTATTATTATAATCACTTATTCGTTAATTCTGTTATTTTGAAAAATTAAAATAATTTCTACGTGTTACAAGATCATTAAAAAACCCAAAACATCGTAAAATAAAATTTAACAACTTCTGAAAATGCTTACATTCACGCTAAAGCAGAACAAAACAACAAACTTAATTGATATTATTTGTGTTTTTTTATTTTTTATTTTTTTTCCCCAAAACACACTCGCTTCGAAGAAACCGACACAATATATATAAACAAGCACTTATCTACATATACGATTGAACATCAAAATAAAAAAAAAAAAAAGGAAAATCCAAAAATTATTTTCGAGTGTTGGCGTGTGTGATGGGATGCTGGGTAAACGCTTCTGTGAATACATTTTTTCTTAAAGAATCAAGATGATCGGTTGAACCTAACCATTAAGGCCATAATGAACACGCGACTCCTTCGCTCATATACCCAACACCCACCGGAAATTAAGTAGGAACTAATTTTTAATTTAATTATTGTTGATGTTATAAAATTTCGATTATTATGAAGAAACCGTAATAAATCATTGAACATTTTCAACCGAGTCTAACTGATTTTATGGAATATTATTTTTTTTTATTATTATTTCTTATAAATTCATAATAATTATGATAGGATCTCTTCAGAATCTCGTTGTGTACAATTCCCATAGCCACACGCGATGGGATGGGTTATGGTTAAGATCGAAATTGTTAATTTTAAAGAATTTCTTGTTTCATGTCTTTTCTGGAGAAAAAAAAAATAAAAATGTGTGCTTATGCAGTTAAATTCCTCAGAACAAAAACAAAATGTGTGCTTTATATGATTTCTTAACAAAAGTTGACACAGCGAGTATAGATATAGTTCCAAAAAATTCTTTTAATAAATAATAATCATCTCTTCAAACATGTAGGTAATAATCTGCCTATCTTCATTATGAGACGATGATTCGGGTTGTTTTTTTACCTGAAAGCAAAAAAGTCCGAAGCGGCGCGGCGCGGCGCGGCGCGGCGGTTTATCTTTGTTCATCTTTGATGCATGCATATATTGGGCGTGACAAATTGTTTGTGTCTAAATTAGAATGTCTTAATTGTTCTTCAAATAAAGTTGAATAAGACGATAAGTCTTTTGTTTAAAAAATAACAAGTGCTTGGTGCTAGGATCACGGAAATCACCTTGTCCACATTTTGTTGTTTTTTTTTTTTCAAATTGCTTGTTCACTACACTAATATGCCTATGACGATTAAAAAAAACACACACTAATCGCAAACATAAATTTAAACCGACAAAACACAATATTGACACTTTGTGCCTCATTATGAGCGGGCAGCAGCAATTTACTTTCTATGTAGGTACTGAATATTTTCGCTCGTAGGCAGCACGCCTAAAAATAATGTTGTGGGAATTTGATTTTGTTAATGGTATGATTCTATAATGGATAAATTTAAATGATAAATCGATTCACTAACAGTCTTCGATGTTTAGTTTTATTTAATGTAACAAAAACATATAGGAGCACCAGCACATATTTTTTTTATAGATTCACCCACATAACAACACGATTTAAATCCCACATAGCTTTTTTGTTATCCCAGAAGATTACAATGATCCTCTTATCAAAACATTCCATTAGACTTAATTTATTTATATTTATTTAATATATAATAGTCGAGTCTCAAGGAGTCATTAAAGCTATGAAAAAAAGTTAAACGTCGAACTTCTATATAAAATGCAGCTCTGGTTTTTGATTTTTCTGATTTTTTTTTGCAAAATGTTTTTTAAATATATTGTATACATTTTTAAATTCAAAAAGATGAAATATACAAATATTAGATACCTAATATAAAAGTGAATAATTTACTTTTATACGTCGGATCACACTGTGGTTTTAAAGTTTGAACCAAGTTTGCCGATGTGCCAATTTATAGTCGCATTTCGACCTTTTATTTTTGTCTTGTACGACCACTAGACAAATTTTTTAAAGACGTTTTTTTTTTTTTTAAATCTAGCAAATTTTTGAACTAATTTTAAGACAATCGCATGAACTAAATGAATTATTTTCTTTTTTGTTGAAAATAATACCAACCTTTAATTAAAAAAAATATATTTTCATTAATTAACAACGAGCAATGGTATTCCACATTCTCAAACAGTCAGTTAATAAAAGGCCCCTTTTACCGTTCAAGAAGCCAACCAATATAGAAAGTAGCGACTGAATCAATTAGTTTTATATAGTCTATTGAAATATTACAATACCTTGAATTTTGGTTAGGATGAGATCTACCTATGTGCGGGCGGGGTCAATGTAAACATACAAAATCCATCTTTTCGCACATTAATAAGATAATGTGCGACAAGAGAATTGAAAAGTTCCAAGAAAAATGTTATAAAGGGTATTTAATTTATCGTCTATTAATTTTATAAAAATGGAGAAGCTTCCAACACCTAAAAATGGTTTTGTATACATATGCAAAAAAATGCTTACCACCCAGAATGCAAGGTCAATGTAATATTTCAGTGCATGAATGTTTAATTAAAATTAAAGAAGAACGTTTAAAACAAAAATAAATAATTAAGTGTAAACTGTTAATTATTAATTTTTGAAATTAATTAAAGTTTCATTTATAAGTTACTTTTAAAAAAAATTATTATAAATTTAAAAAAATTAAGAAAACGATTGTACCTTTCGCCATGCTCAAATCGTTTAAATAAGAAGCTACAGAAAATATTTTTTTTAAATTTCCTTGCCATTTATACGGACTACAACGTAATTTTTCCTATAAATTATAAAATTTTCTTAATGCTACTTTTTTTCCTAGTGATCGTGACCTTTTTTTGTGCGACCTTTTCAAATTCCTCAGCGGCAACACTGCCTATGATGACAATTCAAAAATCCAAGATGAATGTTTTCTGTCACATTTTTCTCTTTGGCCAAAAAGAATCAAAATAGATCGATTTAAAAATAAAGATGAAACGGGATGCTGAAATTTGGTATTTATGTACATATATATTTTTTCTGAAGTTCTTCTAATATAAATTTTTGATAGTTTTAGATGAATATTTTGTGTGTTTTAATTGAAAATAAAAAGTGGATTTCTGAATTTGTTTTTTAATAATGTTATGTATTTGAAGTTAATCTTTACGAAAATTACAAAGTGGTCATAAAAATCTAAAACGTCTCTGAATAGGTATATATAAAACCAAAAAAATCATAAAAATTGTATAACTGAATTTTAAAAGACCGAAATAAAAATATTTTTTTTTTGATTCCACTAACATTGTTTTTTTAATTCGAACAACGGATTGTTTATTTTTAAGAACTGAAGAATATTATTTCATTTTAATTTGTAGAACACTCAGTAAACAATTTATCTCAAATTTTCAGGTTTACATTATTATTTTTACTTAAAATTAATATGTTTCGCATATAAAATTAAAGTCAAATATTGTGTAATGTGAACCAAATTATGGCTTTCTTAACTGTGTGAAAGTACACTACGTTCATGACTTACATAATATAAAGTTCACAGCAAACATTATAAAGCATTTTTATCAGAACACCTTTGATAGCTTGATGTCCATGACCAATACTGAACTGATATTATCATAATATCAATATTTTACATGCAATTCTTCTGAAATGCATGGAAACCATACAAATTATATCATTAAATTCATCAATACAGTACGAATGAGAATAATTGCTATAGCTTTGATGTTATTTAACATAATTTATGAATTTAATATCTCTCACCTCGATGGAATGCCAAACAATAATTAAAAAATTATGTAATTTCATTAATATGGTCATTTAGCTCTGGGATATGGTTCCATTATACCAGCAAGGAAAAAAACAAAACACTTAGCTATATCTTTTTTTCTCAGTAGTATGATGCACTTCACGCAATCTCAATTTATTTAATAAGTGCATTTGTGTATAGAGAAGCAAGTCTCTGACCCTAAAGCATAATATAACTGCAACTAAACTTGTACGAGAAATATCTGGATCAGCTTCAGGCAAAACATATAAATTGCTTGAGGTAGAATTTGCCTTTGATGTTTACCCAGTTACATGGAATGGACGCTGGACATGGACGAGATAGGCAAAACATGGTTTAGTTAAACTTCTTTTACTTGTAAATTGACGTATTTGATTAACTTAATTTAATCTCTTTGAGAGCTTACTTGTGCCGACGAGACGCACTAAGCAATAGATAAAGAAGTCAGTCGCTGTCAACATAAACGTCAATCATTTTACCGGTTTTTCGATTTTTAAAAAAACTGCCTTATTGTCAATAGAAGTAGAGCAAAAAAGAAAAACATCTATACTTAACTGTGTTTAGCACTGTGTTGTGATGTTGTTTTATATAATTTCGAATGTTTTTTTTTGGTTGCAAATAATTTTCTGATGTTAAAATACCTACCTAAAAACATACTGGTGATTTTTTTTAAATAATAAACGAGAAAAAATTTCGTTAAATATTTTGTCAGCAATAACAGAAAACAAAATAAACAACTCGAGGATGAAAAAATGAACTAACTTGCTCTTATGATTGTACGCAAGTCTGAGTATTTTATTCATGTTATTATGAGTAAAATAAATATACACTACATAATAATTATAACACCGTGTTGCACATTACATTATTTGTATGGTACTTTAAGTTCCTTAATTATTTTGAAACCAACCAAATCTTTATTTATGCGAGTAAGTAAAAATAAAAATGTTTGGAGTCCATTTTTAAATAATTAATTTTTATATAGGTACCTATATTATTTTGTAAATATTTTTAAGAACAAAAGTTGGTACGCCACTTTTTAATTAATGCGTATTTTACAAAATAATTTTGAAAATCGTCTATCTGGTATTGAAATATCAATTTAAAAAAAATATAAATTCAAAATTTATTTATTTTTTTTTTGTTGAAAATTTTGATAGCTATGCAATGTCATTTCATAAGTGTCAAACTAGAATACCAGGGATGCAACATCACCAGGGGAGTAATGTTTACAAAAAATATGTTTTTGTAAAAAGTCACTAGAAAAGTAACTAGAATTATATAGTGACAAAAAATAATTTTTTGTCGCTAAACTTTTGAAAATTCCCCTAAATATAGTGACAAATTCACTAAAATGGCAACACTTGAAGCGACCCCAAAATTGCGCATAGACTGAGATTCTAGATTCAAAAATACAACAAATTTTTTATTTAAAATTTGTTTAAATACATATTTATTCAACAATTTTTAATTTTAAAATTTATTTAAATAGGTACATGTATTTAAATAAATTTAAAATTAAAATTTTTTGTATTTGAGTCTAGAATCTAGATCTATGCTCAATCTTAGCTTATATGTATGATTAGGAAAAGATTAGGCCATTTAAATATTGACTTTATGAAACAATTTCTATTTTCGTAAAGTATCAAACAGGTTTTAATGTAGGTATAAGCAAAACTCAAAGAAAAAGTTGACAAAAAAATTGAAACAATAAATTATTCTGATTTAAAGAACAAATTAGTCTAACGAAAAATTGTTTTGAACAATTCTTTAAAAATAAAGAATATTAACAAATTTAATTCACATAAATCAATTTAATACTTTCTGCGTTTATGCGTGACAAACGTGACATATAGGCTGGGAATCAATCCTAATACCTTCGGCGTAACAGCCTATCATACTGATAATTACTCCACGATCTACCACAAAGCACCACTTTGCTAAATAAAAAATGTATCTACCTTACGAAAAACTTTGTATGACGTAAAAATATATTTTGTCGCATTTAAATACACATATGTATATTAATAAAATATTTAGTGACACTTTAATATACACATATAATGTAGATAATATAGAATTTTAAGTTTTCTTCATTAATGTCGAGTAAGAATTTATAAAATGTCTCTTTTTATTTATTTATCGTTCAACATTTTGATTTATAAAGCATTGATGTTGAAGTCAAAAGAAATACATCATCCAAAATCTGGACCATAGTTT
The DNA here is from genome assembly GCA_951394125.1 of Epistrophe eligans. Taxonomy (NCBI): domain Eukaryota; kingdom Metazoa; phylum Arthropoda; class Insecta; order Diptera; family Syrphidae; genus Epistrophe; species Epistrophe eligans. The sequence continues at coordinate 25,673,837 of OX596028.1, read as the reverse complement.
TATTTAAAGCGTCAACATTGTGATTTATTTCTAGAGCTATAATGACTTATGCACTATGCGTATGCACTATGCAGCCCATTCATTTAGAAAAAACTCGCTAGAGTCACACTCAGTCAATCTATAAAAAATAATTTTAATCTCTAAACATGAGACCTTAAGTCTTAAACAAAATTTAAAATCCAGAACAATTTACAGATCCAATAAATTCTAATACAATAAATTATTTTGCGATGAACGTGATCGGATATACATATTAAAGTGACATATTGAAGAAGACCACCATTCACATAACGAAATTAAGACGTGGTGTCACTGCTTTTTCTTTTTCTTCAGCTTGAGCTTTAGTTTCTTTTTAAGTGGATTATGACCCCAAATTGATATTTCATGGTTATGACTGGGTGTCTTAATGAAATCAAATTGAGTTGTTTTTATTACAATATTTACACACTTGGATGACTTCTTGATAATATTAAAAAAAAATAATAATACAAAACTTTAAATTGATATTTAAGGAAATACAATTTTTTAGCAGATCTTGATGTATAATTTTGTAATGAATATCAATCAATATATTATAAGCCTCTTATTATGATATTATATACAACAAGGCCATGAAACTGTTTCAAAGTTAAGAGGATTTGAAGATAAAGTGATATTAGCGACACCAATATTTAGAATAATACTAGATTTTTTTCATACTTTGGTATTAACTCTAAGAAAATTATTATTTATTTATTTTACAAATTGATTTAATTAATTAAACATTTTAATAAGAATAATTTATATTCATTGGGGCTTAGATTTAGCATGTAATTAACAATAAAAATAAGCATAAACAAAATAAGGCAAAATAAAAAAAATAAAAACAACGATTTTGCTTAAGACTTTGAGACTTATTAGTTACTACCTACACGGGAAGGTAGCTTTTTGATATAACTTGATTTTTCTATATTGTATATTTTTTTTATAGTTTTAAACATAAAACTGATTTTTTTTGTAGTTTTATTACAAAGAATATTATAAATATATAATTATATAAAATTTAATTTGGTAATATTGTTTTGATTTATATATCCGCTCATTTCCCTTTGAATCCAAGTTATGCTTTTTTGGTTCCTGGTTTTGTATCGTTGGTATAAGTTTTTGAATATGATACAAATACATCGACTGGATCGTACGTAAGTTCAAGGGTCTTTGAATTTTAAAGATTTATATTATAAAACTTGCTTATTGCATATTAGCAAAAAATTATTGTAAAGAAACATGAAACTCGTTCCTTAAATTGCTTAAACAACTCTTAAAAATGTTTTACATACAAAATAAAGAACGATAGGTATGTATATGAATTCTTGAAAAAATATATTTTATACAAAATAAATTTCAAAAATCGCTATAGAGCTAAAAGATCGCATACACTTCCTCTTTTGGTAATCAATTTTAAAGTAGCTACATATTAAATAATAAATGTTAAAAAAATAAGTACTAACAAATTCTAATAATGAAAGTAAATTCAATGGTGCAAAATTAAGTACTATAAAATTGAATATATATAATATGAATAATATGAATAATATAGACATTTATCTAGTAATTTTAACTTTTATAAAATGTTTAATATTTTATAAAAGTTAAAATCACTAGATAAATGTCTATATTTTAACTTTTTAGTAACAAGCTATAACTTCAAATGTCACTTTGACAGTTAAAAATGTGAAACTGGTGTGTTTGCTTTTTTGTTTTCACGAACAACTGGCTTTTTAAAAACTGTTACTATCAAAAATTAAGCAAATTTTCTCAAAAATCCTATTAAAATAATATTTTACTATAATATGCGATTTTTTTTGCAAAAACTTGAAATGCAGTTTTCTTAAAACACTTTTTTTCATTTCAGTTACGAAGTTTAATCAAAATCGTTATATTTGAATAAAGCGAAATAGTTTTGTGACAGTTACACGTTGTAGATGAGTTAACAAAAAAAATTCGAACGTCATATAAAAATGCTATGTACCAAATTTGAAGCAAATTGGTTTATCCGTTTAGGCTCTAGTTCAAATAATATTGAATGCACATACCGACACGAAACCAATACTTATCTTATATATAGATCAAGTAAAACTGTATTCATCACAAAAAGTAAAGTACCTATATGTGAAATGTATTTACTAATTTGAACTCTAGAGATAGTTTGATAGGTGATGAACAAATTTTCTGTATGCTTAACCTCTAAATGCTGAATTTTAGAATTTTAAAAATCTTATATAAATTATAAAAGAAAAATAGTGAGCACTTTTTTCACTACCAAAACTATTTTTCTATCATAATTTAAAGAATTTTGAAATACAGAATTATAGTTTTACACAATTTTGAAAACTAGAGTATTGGATTTTCAGAATTTTGAAAGAAAAGTTTTCATTGATCGAGGTAATACTTTTTAAAATGCACCAGCTTGATTCATTTCCGAACATTTTAAATCAGAAATGTATTAAAATTTTTAATATGAACTTCAAGTTTATCATTGGAAAACTTTTTTTTTTTTTTGCATACCTACTCCATTTTAAAACATTTTTTTTAAATTTATTTACATAAAACGAAATTGAAACCTGGGCAAACGAATATCTGTTGACTATCGAATTGAAAAAAACACCGTTTTCCTCTCCCAAACATTTCGAAAAATTGATTAAAAATGGAAACAAATCAAAATTTTAAAAAATTAACTCTATTGGACCTTGCAAAAAAAAAATTACAAATGTTTTCTATTGAACTGCATTTAGAGATTTTTCGAGAAATAAAGTATGTGGACCAAACTCCGTATTTTTTTTAAGTGTATCTATAAAAAAACGATGAGTGTATGCAAATTATTCCAATAGCTGTACAAACGTGTACAAATCATGTACAAACGATTACCATAACCAGTTTTGATCAACTAAATAGTGTTAGTGGGCCAAATGAGCAAGCTGAGCGGAAACACATATAATTCTTTACTGACATATTTAATTTACTCATTTCAAAATCAATCATGATAACGTGCATATATTATTAGAGCAATGAGGACATACACAATAATATTTAATTTTATGTAATAATATATAGAATTCTAGTCGCTACATAGTCATCAACTCATCGGATAAAATTGACAGATATTTATGTAATGGATGCACATTGTTATTTATTTGTACGTCACTGCCAATACATTTGTGTATTTTTGAAATTTTTAATAATAAGTACACAAGTACCTACACAGGATTTCTATGCGATGACTTAATAGATTTATGTGCTGAGCCCATTGATTTTTTCCTCAGTGTTCTTCTCTTATGATGAGTCAAATAATAGTGCATTCTCAAATTTTTAAATAATCTTTTTATAAAAAACAATACCTAAATAAATATATTTTTTAATACTTTTGATATTTTTCACACTTTTTCATGAACAATGTACCTACCTATCGTCGTAACTTTGTCGTTTCTTAGGAGGAAGACATTGGCATCAGATTCGGTAGTTCTGGTTTTTTTTTGAGTTGTTTATGATGTTGCCCTGATGATGAAACCAAGTTTTCAACCTTGAGCGCTGAACGCATCATGGTCAAAAAACGAAAAAAAAGCTAAATTTTCGTGGCCAATTTTCTAAAACAAAACCTTATAATATAGAAAAATAACCATAAAAAAAAATAATGGCACCACCGGCGCGGCGTCGAAATCCTTTAGCTTTTCTCAAAGCCAGAAACCCATTCCTCGATCTTAATTTTAAATAAAGTTGTTTTAATCAACGGGTTTTCAAAAATTTAATTTAAAACTCAAAATTTTAACAATTTTCGAGTTCATACAAAATTGATACATTTTGGAAACTATTCAGTCTAAAGGATGGTTTTGGGCTCAAATAGAAGAAAATATATGACCATGCAGAGCAAAAAATTTTAATTAAAAACTAATCCATTAGGATTGAAATCGCCAATAACTGAAAATGTGCGAAAATTTCGCGGTTTTTTTGGATTTTTTCTAATGTTGCGTTCGTCTCTCGAGGTCGAAAACTTTACTTATTAATTATAGGCCAATATCATAAACAACCCAGCAAAAAATCAGAACTACCGGATTTGACCCAAGGTCTGATGTGCAAAGTTACTGGACTGCTAATTATTTATTATTTTTTTTCTTTGAAATCTTTTCTATCTTCAATGCTTAGCCATATAGACTTTATAGTCTTGAACCAGAAAATCAAGTTTGTGGATCATCGGGATCCGGTTGTACATTTTATTTATCATTCCAACTAACTATAATTTCTTATATAAACACAATAATTTTTTTTTTCCTTAAGAAATCTTCAAGATGCTCCTACTTTTCTTACAAGATTAAGATTATATGTATATTTTGTATATATGTAAGTCCATTCAAATTTGTTCATCTGATACACCTATAACATGTCCAATTCAGTTAGTGGGATGGGATAACCTATTGACAGTATCTATACCCATCACACATCTCTGTTTGGATTGTAGGATGAGTCCTCTTGTAATCCAAGATAAATCAGAGGATTTGTTGTGTGAGTAACGGCTATTTTTCTATTATAGGTTGGAACTTACTGCCAACGATTAAAATGCAACCCGAGAGAAATAGTAAGATTTCTATGACTGATTAATTGACCTAAGCTGACACTGGAAACTTCCAGTTTTTTTTTGTATCTTCAAATATAAATATTTTCTTAAAAAATAATAAATTAATGATCTCTCTTCTCCGTCTCGTGGGTGAAAACAACAACAAACAAATATAAAAAAGGAACATTTTGTCTTGATGATGTTACAGAATTTCAAATTTATTTACATAAACATCTTTAGTCCCAGATATTCCTATACCTAACCTACCTAGTACCTAACCTACATATATGTGTATATGGTTTGTAGACTGAAAAGAAATTAATTAAACAACTAATGTTTTCATTTAACATTAAATTACTTTATACAAATTAATTTATTAAGTTATTTTAAATAAAAATTGTCTCGAGGATACATTTTTGTGGACCTATTGATGGGAAAATTGATATTTATTTTTTTGTTGTTCTTTTCATTAGGTTGGGTTTTTTTTTATTTACCTTTAGATCAAGATCAAGAAACATTTTTTCATGCGATGTTAATAATTCACGTCTTGTCAATCTTTGTCATGGAATCTTTTTTTCTCGAATAAAAAAATTAAAACAAAAATATCACTGAATCCAAATTGTTTTTTTTTTTTTTTATTAAAAAAAAAATGCTGTCACAGCCCCACGAAAAAGATGTTTTTGTTTTACAAATGCAGCACGAAGGTAGAAAATACCATTTTTATTATTTGTATCTTTTCTCCTTTTCACATTATTGGTGTGCGTTGATGTTTGATGAGATCCAGAGGTTGTATACCTATCTGGGACTTTTTTTTTGTTTGTGAAGAATTTGGTTCTTTGCCCTCGTGATATCCGTCAAAAACGCCGCCAGAAACGATGGATCGGTTGACACACTCTTATCATCACAGTCAATCTTCCGGGTGTTGAATATTTTTGATTTTTTTTTTTTATCTGACAGTGATGGTTAAATGCGTGGATGAAAAGGAGACTTTCATAAATCTTATGAATGAATCAATCTTTTAAAAATTTCCAAAGAATTTTTTTTTGTGATGTATGGTAGGTACCTAATGTGATTGCATGCCAGCTGCGTTTTGAGGGTTTTCTTTTGTTTGTCAATTATAAAACTCAATTAAGTTGTTTCGTGATCAAGCAACATATGAGTTTGTGTCACTTAAGAAAAATATGAATAACTAATGACAATGCTAATCTTAAAATGTAGGGTTAACAAAGCGCTCGGAACTCTCGAAGGAGAACCTTATTCAATGAGCAACTTGACTTAAAGAGAAGTTAAAAGGAACTAAACGGTATAGGGAATTTGTATAGAAACCCTTTACTTAGCACATACGAGTAAACAAAGCGATCGAAACTCTGTAATGAGAACCTTGTCTAATTATCAACTTAAAATGGGACTAAAAGAGGGACTAAGAGATAGAGGATTCATACAGAAAGTTTTTGTCCCTATGGTACACATCGTAGTGAGTCAAACAGTAAAATCGTAACTCTCGAAGGAGAATCTTGTTTAATGAGCTATTATGAAGAGGAGCTTAGAGGATTGAAAAGGTCAATTTTCTTAAACGGAGAAGTAGGTAATGCCTATCTTTCACCGAAACACCTTCCTTATAAAACGCTTTTGTTACGGCCCGATCTTTGATTCTCTAATCTCTATTCACTGAATTGGACATGGACACTTGAAAAAAAAAAAACGATTTTGCCATTTTCTCCAACTCTACTTCTTATGAAATCTAAGGGTGTAAGTTAGTGTGAACTGGGTAGATAATTACAATGTGAGGCCCAGTATTTTGTGGAATTATTTCCCTAATTGTTTTAATTAAAAAACAAAAGGTACAAGACATACAAACCCCGTTGAAATCTGGAAAAATCAAATGGATTTAATACCAGTGTAATATACATTTTAATTTCAATTTAATCCAACCGCACTGATCCAGTTATATAATCTTTTCAATGTGGAACTAGTTTCATATAATATATTGAATTATCTGCTAATTTCTATTGCGCTATAACTACAATCATGATGACTGCAAAAATAAGATCCGATTTGTAATTGAACACCTCTCGATTGCCAATCCAATAGGGATTGACTTAGCCACAGTAAAAATTAAATTGCTTCAGCCAACCGTTAATTTAATGTTTTTCTAGTAATCGCACACTTCATCTTGATCTAGATAAATTAGACAACAACAAAAAAAATAAAAAACAACTCAAAAGCTTGTGATCGTAAACTAAACATAATCCAAATCCAACCAACCCCATAAGTAGTGTTGCCTTGCATTGGCAGATTGTTTTTACTGTTCATGCTTAAATCTGATACTATTTTGCCAATCAAGCATGTTAAATAAATCACTTCGTGACATGATCAGAGCAAAGAGATCAAATTTCCTTTGGGGGTTTAATTAAAGTGGAACTTCCATAAGGGGACCAGGTTTTGGGATCAGATCTTCAATCACTTAATATAATATGGCATAGACAAGCGCTGTGTGTCCTCGTCGAATACCAAAGTCAAATGCATTAAATGTAAGTAATTATATCCAACAGATGAGCACACAGCATGCAAACAGTGTTGTCCCACAGGTGTGCTAAATTGAACCGCGCACATATCATGTTAACACCTTTCCAGCGTTGAGCGATCTTTCGGATTTCTAAAAGTGTTGTTCAAATTGATTGATGATTATAACTTAAAGCCACCTTTCCCCGAGTAGTCGGCCTGAGCATCGCTGTGTGTGTTGGTTTTTTTTTTTTTTTTTCACCCGCTTACTCCGCAAATGGTGGAGCAATGTGCTAATTATGCTATCTAAACAGAGTTAACCATTTTTACATGGGACACGGAATTCTTGGGCTTAAATACCTGGTCAAACTGCTTGTCAAGGTAATTATGACAAGACCTGGTCTTGGAGCAATCTCTTATGATTGATCATTGATCCTTGTCCGTGGGTAGCAAACATGATGTCTTGCAGCAGACTTGTCGCCTATATATCTTAGCATTTTATAGCTGCCTGAAGTTAGCGGTACCAAGTATACGAATAAGATTTAAATTATCTTCGATGTATTACCGCGCTGAAAAGCTTGTTAGCGGAATTAGCTCCATATAAGAATTTAAGATTTACGATAAGTGTCGTTCGGATCACCCTTTCACATAATTTTAATAGATTCCATTTTTTTTAAATATATTTTGTTAGATTAATAGCAGTGAGCAGTATGTATAACATGATTAGTCTAAGTATATGCAGGGGAGAGGGGGGCACATTTGAACGCTGGGTACCTTTGAACATGGCTAATAAAATATTAACAAATAAATATTTCAAAACGTAAACTTAATTTTAAACATGGCAATACCGAAATCTTTACACATCAACGATTTTGCGGTGCCTCTTTTATGTTCATCTGAAAGATACTTAGATATGCAGTTTTTTTATGTATTTTTATAATATTTTTTTTTGTAAGGTTAACATTTTTTGCAAAGGTTTTTCCCTTTTTGAATTTTTTTTTATTAAATTCACACCTTCATTTTGATTAATATAAAGGTAAAGTTCCTGATAAATATGTTAGGTATAATAACTATGGCCGAGTTTTATGTTGTTTTACATGTTGGGGAAGTTTTGAACGAAACTGTCGGGGCACCTTTGAACAGGTTTAAAAATGAGTTTTTTAAAAAAAAATGTAAATTTTTTCTTCGTAAGACAAATGGAATTTTAAGAGCATTAAAATTAAAGCTTCAAAAAGACTTTGTTAGTGCTCCAGGTAAATTCAAACCTGTCCCACATGTGGTGTATCTTTAAACATAAGGACCTATTTTGTAATTTAATAAAAATAAAATATCAATCTTTATTAAAAATTTTTTTTTATAAAAAATTTTTATACATATCTACATATATTAGAAGTTAAAAAATTAATTTTGATTAAAAAACAATAATTATCCATTTTCTAAATATCCAGCATTCAAAAAATAGTTTCGGAAATCCAATTTTTTTTCTATAAAAATTCTGATATGCCACACATTTTATTGCTCTTGTGAAAAAAAGTTCGTTAAACAGAGATGGTGGAAAACCAAAAAAAAAATGGTCTATGAGGATACCGTTAGTTTTCCTTAAACGTTATTTTTTGTTAAAATAAATAATTTTTATTTTAATCTGCTATTATAGATAATGTTAAAAAACCGTGTTCGTGATATCAAGTCTGTCGAAAATCTCGCGTTCAATTTTTTTTTTTTTGACGAATCCAAAACCTTACCTGAATATATTAAATACATTACACATCTACCTACATATATCGCAAGGAAAAACCTGAATTAATTAAAAAACTAAAACCTACCTTTTGAGCAACCAAATTTTCCGAAAAATGGTTATTAACCCCATGGAACTATTTTTTGACTTTTCTTAAACTGATTTTGATCATATTCAATTGGAGAATGCATTGAAATGTTTTAATATTATTGTAAAGCTAAATTTAAAAGTCATGTTTCGGAATTTTAGAAATAAATTTCAATAAAGTCATGATGATTTTTTTTTTTATTTAAATTTTAATTAAACATGAATAAAAACTTAAAACTGATCAACCAATATTTTTATGAAAAAATTAATTTTTTGAGATTTTTAAATTTTTTTTTCGTATAAAATAAAGAATATATAGATGACCGAGCTTCGCTTGGCTACTTTTTTATTTTATTAAATTCACTATTAAAAAACTAAAAAAAAATTGGCTTTAAGTGTTGTTTGCTCGCATGGTATCACTGGTGTTATTCAATGGTCCATCCGTCGAACTTATGGTATAGGCGTCTGCTGGCGACTCCACATACTAATATGGAAGTATCTCCACATGTGTTCCCACATAATGTGGAGGTATCTTCACTTGTAACTTAACACGTGTGGAGGTATTTTCACATGCATCTCCACAAATTTCCAGGTATTCCACATTTATCTCCACATATTTCAAGGTATCTCCACATGTACATTACATATAAGTAAACATAACTCAAGATGTGTGGAGGTACCACCCGACTAAACTAAACGCTCAAAATGTTATCCATACTGTACGAGTAATTTGGGAGAAACCAAGAAATAAGAAAAATGGGGGCAGCGGAAGGTGGGTTTCAATAAATCAAGAAACAATAAAAGTGGACATGACAGTGGGTGAATTTTTCCAAAAAATATTTTCTGATTTTTTCCCGTTCATCTTAAAACTCCCTGCTTATGTCATCTAAATCGTTAAATTCGTTCCCGAAAACCAGGTAACAATAAAAGTGTACGTGGTAGTGGGCGGACTTTCCCAAAACTATTTTCTGAAATTTTTTCCCTTTCATCATAACACTCGCTATGAATTTCTTCCAAATCGTTAGAGTCATTTCGGAAAACAAAGAAACAATAAAAGTGGGCGTGGCAGCAGGCGGATTTTTCTGAAAATATTTTTTGATTTTTTTTCTTGTTTATCACAACACTCCCAACCAATTTCATCCAATTCGTAAGAGCCATTATCGAGAACCCAATTTCTAAGAAAAGTGGGCGTGGTAATGGGCGGAAATAATCTCAAAAATTTTTACTCATTGATTTGAACAAACTCTTTAAATTTCATCAAAATCGTTGGAGCCGTTTCCGATGAACTAAGAAACAATAAAAGTGGACGTGCCAGTGGGCGGATTTTACTAATTCCAATTTTTAAAATTTACTTAGTCTAAACTGTAAAAATTCCATCTAAATCGTATTAGCCATTTACATTTATAACAAAAACGAATGTACATATGTACCTTTTACTCCCACCTTTCAGGTAATTACCGAAAATATAAATTATTAAACTCAATAATTGGATATCGCTCGAAGTCTAATATACCTACCTATAAAATCTATAATTTATATCAAAAAAAGCTAGCATAAAATTGATACAAAATTTTCTTATTGGTCACGCATCTATAAAAGCAAAAGGGCAAGACTTCAAAATTTTAACTGCTCTTGTTTTACTATTCCGATTTAGCCTTTTAACACACTTTGAGCGTGAAAATGCCAGCACCTTCTTACCTCATCAAAACGAACTTCTGCATCTTAATCAATGCGCATCTGAATGAACTAATAAAGTTATCAAATAAATAAGAATTACCTGCTTCGATAAAAAGGCCTTTCATTATTGGAATCCATTTCATATTTTCTGAGGATCCATTGTTAATAGCCGCTGCAGCCGCCACTGCTGGTCTTCCAGAACCGGCTATTTGGTTAACCGACCGTCACGCATTTAACGCATTTCGCGCTATTTAATTATTTTTTTTTTCTCATTCGATAAACCAAAACGAATCGAAATGATGATGCTGATTGTACTTCAGCTTCTGTTATTGATTGTAATATTGGTGATGGTGGTAGTGCTGATATGGCATTTCAAGGCAAATAGCATTCGCTTCACAAAAATGTTGCATACAGACCAGCACAACCCATCATCATCACACCACACTAAATGCTTTCATTCGGCATCTTGGGTCATTAAGTACGTTGAAGAGTTTAACAAATTCCAACGCATCTCATATTATAAAGCAAGGCAAAAAGTAATAAAACAAAAAAAAAAAGACTGAATGTGAAATTCACCAAAAAAACAGGTAAAATATGAGCAAAATTTAAGAATTCTAAAAACTATTTTTTTTTAAATGTACAGCTATATTCCGAGTTTTGCTAAATTTTTTTAGTATAGTCTTAAGGTAAGTATGGGCTTACTTTATTGAATATTCACCAAGTAATCAATTTTAACTTCTTAAAATTCAAATTAACAAAAAAATAATTGTTTCCGGAAGAGGGGGAAGCAACTAGTAGAATAATGAATTGAACTAAAAGCGTAACTACATATTTGACCATCTAATTTTTATTTTACACTCACTTTGAAGCAAAATATTCCGTTAGCGCAAATAAAATTAATGCAGCTCGTGTGACATCTAAAATACTTTTCCGGCCCCCATTTAAACAATTACAGACTTAATTTTGTTCAAAAATCCAAAACTCCATGTCGAAAAAATCAAATCTTGTCGCGCTTAGCAAAGTTTCGCTTGAAATAAACTTTTTATACAAAATTGAAGTATTCTCGGTGAAATTCACCGAAATTGTAAAACTTGATTATTTCAACGTGGTGAACGGTTTCTTACCAAGACTGGATTATATTTCAACTTGATGTTGGTTAATTTGTTTATTGGTGGCTGTAGCTGTAGCAGAATCTGGTGGCTTCATCTTGTATAGGTTGCATATATGTATAGTACAAAGGATTTACATTCACACACGATTCATCCATTCCATTGAATGCAAATAAATTGAGAGAATTATTAAAAGCGTTCCCTTTGAATGGCCTCACAGCTATACGTATTATGATCGCACCTAAAGTGATTTTGACTTAATTCACAATTCACACTCATTTTCGAATATAAGAAGCGCTCAGTAATTTTTTTTTTGTTTATTGATAAAATTACATAACTTAACTAGAATATTTTTAAAATAAGATTATAGCGTCTTATAAAAATAATCTCTTAGCAAAAAATAATAAGCTAACTGGATAATTTAACTGAACGCATATAATGTGAATTTATGTACATATATGAATAAGATTGCATATTTTATTAACTCGAAACGATTGAGCTTGAAAGGGAATAAATTTATTATCAATGATGACGTCTTTTTTAATGAGTCGACACTTTTTATGATTGCGCTATACAGCACATCAATGTAAAAAAATGTTAATGTTTACTTTATTACTGTCATTAAAATGAAGAAGCATTACCGTAATGAACTGTTATTTTTGTTCGATAAGAAGGGCATTTAATAAAAAAAAAATAAAATAAAAAAAACAGAAACTTATTAATATTAATGAATTGGTAAGAAAAGCTGCAAGAAAAACACTTTGCAAAGGTCTCATTTTTTAATGGAGGTTGCCCTTGCTTTAGAAAGGATTTTATTTTATACAAGAATTTGAAAATAAACATCCGATGGACATGAAATGAATCGCGATAAACTTATGGAAGGTCCTTGTATTTTATTTCGCTGCGCACTATAAGAAATTTGAAAGGTTTTCGTATATATACCTAAGTTATGCACGTTGAGTGAAATTGTTGATATAAAAAAAAAATAAAAATAATAATAATCAATATACCTAAATGTTTATTAATTGTATTGAATTCTCGACTAAAAAAGTAAATAAATCTTAAGTCAATTTTTAATGTTTTTTCAGGAGAACAAGAATATCTTAGATTGATGCTTCCCAGAGAAACCTTTTAGACATAATCGACTTGATAAACTAAACTTTTCAAGTGTAATGTTTGATGAACTTTTATTTAAAATTTATTGGAAAGAGATAAAAATATTTTTTTGAAGTTAAAGGGAAAAATACGACTTGAGATAGTTAGTCTATTTTTATGTTTCTCGAAAATTTTAAGTCGAGATAAAAAAATTTGCTATGAATTTTTGAGAATTTGTAAAGTTTATTCTCTTCGACTGTGTTGGTCGTATTACTGATTAAATGAAAATTTGTTTTATTATATATTTTTCCAAACATTCATTTCGACGCGTGGTTGCCGTCTTCTTCAGGGTATCTTTATTTACAAAAAAGAAAAAAAGAAATGTACATACATGTTACGGGTTTTCCAATAAGGACTTGAGAACTTTTTTTTTTTTTAATAAAACGCAAACCATGTGAGATATTTCAAAAACTTTATTATCGGCTTGAATTACAATCAAGCCACCGCGGGTCACGTTTGCAGCGGTCGATTCGTTGGACCCAATTTTCGATGACTCGGCCACACATTTCGGCCGAAACGGCCGCTATTTTGCGTTCAATGTTGGCTCGAAGCTCTTCCAACATCGTCGGCTTGTTGGCATAAACCAATGACTTAAGTAGCCCCAAAGAAAATAGTCTAGACCTAGAAGCGTTAAATCGCACGAACGAGACGGCCAATCGACTGGCCCATTTCTTGAGATAACACGCTCATCAAACTTACTCTTCAATAAATCGATTGTAAGGTGTGCTGTGTGACTTGTGGCACTATCCTGTTGAAACCACATGTCGTCCAAGTCCATATCTTCCAATTCGGACCAAAAATAATCGGTAATCATTCACAGTAACGTGACGATCGTTATCGTCGACGAAAAAATATGGCCCAATAACGCCGCCGGCATGCAAACCGCACCAAACAGTTATTTTTTGTGGATGAAGTGGTGATTCATAAAGCAAATGTGGATTTTCACCAGACTAATAACGCATATTTTGCTTATTAACGAACCCATTGAGTCAAAAATTAGCTTCTTTATTTACGACCGAAAATTGGAGTTAACGTTCTTAAAGTTGCGGTCACCAACTCCGAATTTCGGTAAAATTTTTTTATAATTTGCAGACGTTGCTCCTGCTTCGTGTACTTTACCATGATGAAAATGTTGAGTTTTTACTGAATAAATTGACAATGGCAGTTCGATGATTATAGTAAAAGGGTGCGTTCACAAATTAAATTCAAAGTTGTCAAATCCTTATTGGAAAACCCGATATATGCAAATACGTATAGGGCAGACAAAATATGACTTACATCAAAATTGTCAATGTTAATGTTTTTTTTTTTTTTAAATACATATTTAGAAAAAAAAAATCGAAAATTATATAACACTTCCTTAGGAGGTTAGTCTAAAGGCGGTCAACTTTCAGCTTTACTTTCAGAAACCAAGGAGCAGAAAACGGCTGATATGTTTTGTATGTCTTGTTTGCGGTTCATGTTGTTTTTTTGGCTTATTATGTTAAGTGTTTCCAATATGTAGTGTTTAGATGTGTGCTTTTCTGTTACTAGGATTTCTACTCCTTCAAAATCCAGTTGATGAACAGTCTCGATGCCTCGCCGTGACTAGACAAGCCAGTGCCGTCTTCTCAGAGCTCAATTTAAACGAATGTCTGATTTGTGATTCGCTTATTTGCCAAAGGAGTTGTTAGGTCGTGCCTAAGTTTTTCTAAATGGACATGTTGACCAAGTTCTAAGTCAATTCAATATGAGGTGTCAATGCTAAAGTGAAAATAATTAAGACATATGTAAGATAAAATTTCATTTAGGTAGTTATTACATAAAAACACATCATGCCAAAGATCTAGTTTCGATTATAAGTTTCTTTTATCTTTTTTTCTCAGGGTTACCTACTGTTTCTTGCAAGGAAGTGACAAATCCTCCAAGAGTAGGTATCTCTTGTCATGTGTCAGTGCGATTTTTCTATCTTTTTATGTATTCCGTGGCATTTGGTTTGTTTATCTGACATGTATTTCTTATTTGAATTTCTGCACCTATGTATACCTCCAACTACAAAATATAAATATAAAAATTAACAGAAATCTCTTAAAAACATTCATCATATAAACTTTTTGCATATTTAGTACTAACTGTTTTATTCCTATTTTAAATCATCTTGTCATCTCCTCGTATCAACAATAATTACTTTATTACCTCTTAAAAGTGTTAATCGGATTTGTGGGGGAAAAGCCTTTTTTAAATATCATTACTTACGTCAGTTTTAATAACTTGTATTGAGCATAAATCACGGACCACCCAAAAACAAACCCTCGTCAAACAAAACATCTAAAGGTAAATATGTAAAATACCAATGACGTCACTATACACACTTTATATTACCTACCTACCTTACCTACACTATGTAAACGGTATTGATTTTTAAAACAAAAAAAAAATAAAATAAATAAATAAAATAAAGAATATTCGCGCAAAGTGCTGTCTGTAATTGATGCTTTGGCATTAAGTAGCTGCGTCCACCAATCAATCTGTCAAAAGATATTTTTGATGATACATACTCGTCTATTATAACGGTAGCCGCCACATACATATTTTTTTAGTACTTTGATGTCATTCTTCCTGCCGCCCGCCGCAGCCGGTTTCAATGAATGTCACTCTTTTTGTATTCAATGGTCGATGGACACACGGTTGAGTTTTCGATTTCGTTAAGTACCTACCTATACACCACGATCTATACCACCAGCACCACCACCAATATGATACATCAAGGAAATGGTGGAAATGTCAAAATTTGATTTGTGGACATCTGTTGTGACGTTTAGAGTGTGACGCGTCGTCAATATTGGTGCGGGTGATGTCAATTGGGGGTGGGAATATTTTTCGATTTCATTTAATGAGCAAATGAGCCCCCGGCTATAATGAGGAAATAACTTTTAAGTTGATTTATTGATGACATGAATGACATTTATCGAGAGTGTGGCTGGGTTAACATGAAAAATGCGTTTTCAATGTCAATCGATGATTTTTTGTGTTAAGGTATGGATGTAGGTATGTGTTCAAGTAATTTTGTGGAGATACATTATGGTGAAGTGTTGAGTTATTGACTGAAAATTCAAAAGAGTGTGTGTATAGCTATAACGTCGTTTAATATTGCTTTGATTATATTGTTATCAGATCTTAGGTACCTTTATATTTGATATACATATATACTCTTGTTTATCTCTATATTAACTTCGATTAATTCAGGCATGCGAACAAATAAATACATAGTTAATTTCAATGACAGATTATAACGAGCCCTTTTCACAAAATTATCATAAACAACAGAAAAAAAGTCTGTTTTTTTTTCACTAACAAAAGCTATTAGGCGAAATGTCAGCATCTATAACATTTTTCACAATATAGGTACTTTAACTGAAAGCTTACAATTAGATTTCTTATGAAAGCCTGACATAAATACATACATAATTTCATTTCTGTTAAATCTACAATTTGTCATTTACGAAATAATTGCGGTTAAGGCTCGATAAGTTAAAGATTAGGTACCTATTATTGCATTTATATATATCTGATAAATTTAAGAAGCTAACCCAATGTTGCCGCTATGCGATTTTAGTCGCATTTTCACCTCTTTTTTTTGCCTCATGCGACCATGATCTCTGATCTCTTGAAAAATATATGGAAACGATAAATTCTGTTTTTTGTTGAAAAAATCTTTCCAATCTTCTATTTCAACGAAAATAGTTACGTTTAACTAACAGCAAGCAGTTATAGGTACCTATTCCACATCACAAAGTTTCAGTCACACAGACTCTCAATCTGTAAAACGAAATTGAGTCTAAATGTGTTTTGTTCGACGCGATCGCATTGGTGTTCGCTTAGTTAAGTCGAAACCTTGCTATTCTCCCTTGATAATCAAACTCGACCTTCCGATTCTATACAGACAAAAGGTCATAAGTATACGGGTCAGAAGTCTATAACGGATTTTTGACCCACTTAGGTGGGTTAAAAGTCCATATATTTAGTGTAAATTTTTAAACTATTGGACAGGATTGAGGACAGGCCAGAAGTCCAAAGGGAATTCTTGTGGACTTATGGCCCATAGATTGTGGAATTTTGAAACACTTTTTTTATTATGCCTTTTTTAAGCTTAAGATGCGTTTTACGAGTTCAATAGGATATAATATTTTTTCCTTTAAATACCAGACAACCGCTCTAGGTTGATCTGCCCGACCCGTTTTCTTGAACAATTGGTTCATCGGGTGGCATGTTTCGCGGGTTCAAAGGATTTTTATTTCCTTTTTGGGTCCCTATACCGTTCACGCAATTCCGTTGCTCCGATAAGGGTATGTTGAGTCGTCAGGTAGGCACCAATGTCAACAGTTTTCTTAGTAAACAGTACTTTTAGCAATTTAAAAAAAATCGAGAAAATATTGTATGTATGTAGGTACCTATAGAAATAAATTGATTAAGTGAATCTGAAATTTTTTTGACACGAAACATCTGATTTAGTTCAGTAAAAATCGATTAAGTCCTTTTCGAAATATTGAGTTTTGAAAATAAAAATAAATTTTATTTTTTAAATCCAAAAATCAATTTTTGAAAATTTGAGTGTATAGGTATACAACTAATTCAATTTTCGAGAAAAGCCAGAATCAAAAAATTGGTCTATGGTACATCCCATTAATAACCATTTTTCGGAAATTTTATTTTCACCAAACGGTATAGCCTGTACCTACCATTTAAATTTAACAGATTTTTACTTGCGTTTATTGATATTCGTAAACAAAAATTGAACTCGAGATTTAGATCAAACTTGACATGACGATGATATAAAAATAGAAAAAAGTGGGTCTCGCAATTCTGTTCGTCTATCTGTCTGTCCGTGCGTCTGCAGCCTAAACGTATTTACCATTTTTTGAGCATTCTCCGGACACGATTTTTTCATTCTTTTCTTAAGACAAAAAATAACGGTACCTTACATAATTTTTTTAGGAAAATCTCATTTTGCCAAAAAACAGAAAACACGTGACTGCAACTATAAAAAAAGTTTAGTAATTTTTTCAAAAAAAATTGAAAAATGGTTATAGGTATATAGGTAGGTACCTCCCATAAAAATATTTTGGATTAACTTATTTTGATCAATTCTTTTGTAGAGATTATTTTAAAAAGTTTTAAAAGTTTTGCATACAAACATTTTATTTTTTTATGTTTTGATTTTTTTTTGTTTAAATTTAAATATTCAAAAACGGCTTTGTCGATTTTTATTAAACTTGATAGTTAGATACCTAGCAGTTTTTTTAATATTATAAACACAAATTATTCTGATACCCAAAAATAACGGTACCTACCATACAAATGTTTAAAAACCAGTTAGGAAAATTTCATTTTTTTTAAAATGACTACCTACTAGTATTTTGATTAAAATTCTTATATGAGGTTATATAAGTTTAATCTACTATAGAAAAAAAAAACATATTTATAATTTTTTAACGGTATCTTTCAAAGAACTATTTTTTCTCATCTCATTATAATGTTAAAGCTATTTAATGAAATTTCTTACAAAAGAGATTCTAATTAGTTTCAATTATATTACAAACCAAAATAAAAAAAAAAAAAAAACAATTTTGGGATGTTTAATAAATTTTATAGAAAGTTATATTGTTTAAAATTCGATATTTCAAAAATAAATAGGTAGCTATATGATTATTTTCAAAATTAATTTTTAAACTCCGAATTAGAAATAATAAATAATTTTTTTAAATGTTTTTTTTTTTTTTTTTTATATCATCGTAGGTATAATATTTACTTATGAAGTTCAACTTCAAAATAAATTTTATCAAAATCTCGAATTAATTTTTTTTACGAATGCATAACTTAGCATGAGTACCTAACATACCTACCTATATTTCGCAAGTAAAAAACTGAAATACTTTTGTATACCGTAGCACTTTCGTTAATCGTATGCTGAGAAATCTATAACAAACTGTTATATTATACAACAATTTTTCTGTTGATGGATAAAATGTTCTTGGATAAAATCTTAAAAATATACTTCTCCAACTTCGAATTTAAATTGAATGTATTCTCTCTGTAGGTAGTGGAACATTTTCCTTTGTTGCAACAATGTTGATTAATGTTGGAATCGTAAATGTCTACCCTTTGAAATTGAATGTTAAAAAAGTGTTTGACATCACATTATTACACGAATTTACAATAAGGACCATACAAATAAAGTTTTAGAATGTCAAATCACCCAAGCAACTTTTCTTATTCATTCAATAAAAATAAGCAGATTAAAATATAGCTGTGTTTCAAACGATTAAAATAGATACATTCACTATATTCATTTAGTTTTTAAAAGAAAACAAATT
Organism: Epistrophe eligans; assembly: GCA_951394125.1. NCBI lineage: Eukaryota > Metazoa > Arthropoda > Insecta > Diptera > Syrphidae > Epistrophe > Epistrophe eligans. The sequence goes on along the minus strand of OX596028.1, from coordinate 25,654,634 downwards.
TGTATCAATTTTTTCAACAAAACATGCATCTTCCTTTTGTATTATATCTTCCTATAGCTAGGCTATAGCCTAGCTCTTCCAAAGGCATTTTTGTATAAGTCTTCAATAGGTTTCTTCAATTGGTATCGCAACATGATGCATATGAAAGAAAAAAATTATCTGTTATTCATTTCATAGTTCGACGAGACCTACGACATTAATTTTTAAGTAGAAAAGGAAAATTTGTGTTAAGTTGTGATATCGCAACAAATATCCAAAACAGTAATATTTTAACCTACTCAAACAGACGACACGTTGGCAACATTCTGTAGAAGTTTAAAAATTGTGGACAATATCTTTAACAACAAAGTGTACAGAAATATGGGCCAAAATCTACAGAGGCTATACAGCCAAAACAGAGTGTCCAAACAGATTGAACATACCAGTTCATCTTAAATTTAAAATGAATACACAAATACATCAATATGTTGCCTGAGTTAAATCTGACTGTAAACATTTTAAATCTATCCCAACAAAATAACTATTACTTCCTAAGCTCTGAGATTCACCTGTCTCTCTCAAAAAAAGATGAATGAAATAAAAATATAAAACCTTGCGCACAGCTAGTACATCCACAGACAATTTACCAACTTTAACCAGAGAATTCGAAGACCATCATGAATTGAGAAATTCATCAGATTCATCCGCTCATTGCGTTCGGTTCGGTATCGACAATCGGCATTCGTAGAGAATAGGACTTCTCTCATTTTTCCATAAATTTTTACTATATCCATCCATGATGATGAAGGCCTGAATTTACGATAAAAAAAATACGAGGTACTCTATTAGTCGTTCGGAGGAAACAAACATACCATCACTTGAATTCGTGTATAAAAATGGTAATCTCTGCGCAGTATTACACATGCCCGTGGATGAATCTCTCAACACTTCAGCTCTCGAATGAGCGCACTACCACAAGACATCTACGTATGCCGCCGAGCCGAGCCGACGAACGAAGAAGTATCTACAGTAGAGCTAGAGTATTATATTGCTGCTTTCAGCATGTCTCTGGGTAAAAGATACAAAAGTATACAACAACAAAAACAAATAACAAAAAAAAAAAAAAAACAACAAAATCCGAAGTCGAATTGGTAATCAGTATATCCGCGATCTTAATACTGTTCAGATGTTCGTGACGGACTACGTTTCGTTTGTCCGTTAAATCGTGTGGTGTAAATTGCAAATATTTTTGATTCTTCAGAATTTTCGTTTGCCGGATTTTTTTTTTTAATTTTTATTGCTTTTGGGAATTCGAATCTCGTGTTTCGTCTTTGGAAAATAAAGAATTTCCTTAATTAGTCCCTATGTAATGTGGTGAGGTGAACGATGTCCTTTTTCAAAAAGTCCATTGAAAAAAAATGTATCTAGTTTTAGTATTTTTTTTTCTGATTGAAAGTGTAAATTTATAATTATCAAGCTTCCGAAAATTTGCGTAGTTTTATATACCCAAAGTGGGTCAACATTGTTTTGGGAAAATTGAAATAAAAAAAAACATGGGTTGGCTCAGCTGTCAACAGCACTAACCCAACACAATAGTGGTATAATATAGTGCTATATCGCGATATTTATCAAACACTCGGATTAATTAATTGTTTCCCATTGTATGGTATACCTTCCAATAATATTATTCTGCCACTGTTGTTGATATGAATTAAACAACACAACAACAACAACAACAAATTAAAACAAAAACCCCACCCCATCACAAGAGCCCACTTAAGTGTAAAAATATCTATTCATCATTCGAAACGAAACGAAACGAAACAAAACGAAAAATTTGTGGCTAAAAACAAAGCCACTTGTCTATAAATTTTACTGAAAATACCAATTTTCATATTGCATTCAAATCCAATTCCAATAACAACAACAACAACATTATATCCACAGCAGATGATGTATCTACATATCTAATTCGATTGCAAATCGAAAACCATATCCAATATTCGGGAATACTAATCAAAAGTGATAGCCTAACATTATAGGCTTCAATGTATGCATGTTTGTGTTTTTGAGTTCAATTAATTTTTGTTCACAAATAAATTTTTTAATTGAAAAGTGAAAAAAGCCGATATTAAAGGGGATAGCGGGCTAAAATAATATACACATAAACGTACAAAGGTATGTTGTTATCAAAAATAAAATAAAAATGTGAATACCTGTTTATGATTTAGTACCTACACTTAAATATACCTATCGTTTGTCGCGTAATTGCAATTAAGTGATGCTCTGAGTGGTTTTACAAATAAAATTAAAAAAAAAAAAGATAAATTAAATAAAATTTAAAATACAAAATTAAATGTAAACATAAAATTTCAGCATGAAAATAAATGTTATTATTACAATCCGATTTAATTCACTTGAGTAATTTCGTGTGTGAATTTAAAAAAAAATAATAAATAAATAAAATTAAATATATCTACCTATAATATTAATACAAATATAAATAAATTCAAGTGCGTGATTTTTATTTATTTGTTTGTTTGTGTAAAACCTTCAAAGTGGTTTACCTATAACATATTTATTTTATAAACAACCATTGGGTTGAAGCGTTTTGTTGGACAACAACATTTTTATGGGATTACACAATTATTATACAGGGCATCTATACCTACATATATCGACAGTAATTATATTTACCCTTATCCCAGTTTCATCGTGAATTTTAAGGTAAGTTTCAATTTAATTTAAGTACTTTAATGTTAATTTTACTTCTATACATATATATAAAAAAGAAGACAATTGCATACTTATATGAGCTTATAAAAGATTAAAATTGATTTAAATTAATTTATGGGACTTTTGCGGTTGTTATCGTCACTATATCCTGGTAAGTAGGATTTACGAAAATGCCTTATCAATAAACGATACATAGATATACTTACAAAGGTCATAGCGTATAGCTATTAAGATATCAATGTCGATATAGAGAGAGTCTTTAAAGTTTATTGCCTATACTTAAGTTAAAAGTTATCTTTTCTTCCCTGAAGAATTATTTAGTATGTATAGCTAGGGAGTAGGGTATACACTTATACAGTTTGTGTGCTTTGCTTATTTTTTCGCAACCTATATTTTTTGAGAATGTTGTGAGAAGTATTAAGAGTCTTACGCACCATTTTACAATGTTTGCATGCTTGATTGGGTAAGAGAAGACCTTTTTCTTACCTTTCGGCTTTTTGAGTAGGTTGGGATGTTTTTTTTTTTTTTCTAAAGTGTTTTTTCTTATTGTGGGCCATGGAGAGAAAATATATATTGGAATATGTGCACGCATTGTTGTAATGCTTATAATGCTTAAATACATGAGCACTGTACTTATAGTGGGATGATATAGGTTATATGAGTATTATTTTTTGTGACATGTATGGGAGTCAAGTCATCCACCTGAATATAGACAACAAGTGGCGAATTATAATAGTTGTGAGTTTTATTAAGGGCATGTGTTTTTTTTTTTTTTGTGAAAAGTAGGATGGTTAATCCTTAATTTAGGTTGTGGTACAATTGTCTCAATTTTTAATTTATAACCATTTACCAAAAATCAAATTTAATAAAATTTTGCATTTTTACTTTTTTAAAGCTCGGTTACAAACAAAAAATATTAAATCCTTGTTCGGTCTCGAAATAAAAAAAGAAGATTGTTGTTGATACTACCTAGAGGACCCAACATTGCAATTCTAAATAATTCCTGAGTAATTTCTGTTGATAATTGGTGATATGCATAAAAAATAGTAAATGCTTTTACTACAGAATTTCAAAGTATTTACCTTTTTTGATATGCATAAAAATGCAGTAAATGATGAGAATTAAGTATTTACTTTGGCCCCAGATGAATTTTTGAAGTAAAAGCTTTATTCCGTATGCATAATAACTAGTAAGTACCTACTTTTTTCCGTAGGAACTACTTAATTTTTTTAAAGTTGCAAAACAGCAACTTGGAAATTCCAAAGTACATACTTTTTAGCCTTAAACTAAAAGAAAAATGGTCTTGATTTTTATTTTTGGTCAATGTATTTATTGAAAGTGGGTTGCTGTTAATATTTAAAAAAATTATGAGACCAATTCATTGACAATCGATTCCAATTAGCCTTTTAAAACTACTATTTATTACAACATTGTTGTCGTTATTGTTGTTAATTGTTCTTCGTTTTTATTTTTTTTTTTAATTGATGTAAATAAAATTATTATTCTTCAGAACGAAAAAGGTTATTAGTTGTTACATTTATGGTATTTAATTTACTATATGCGATTAGTTACAAAACTTTTGAAATAATTGGCTTTTTATTGATAGGGGTATGCAATATGCATGCAACGGCTTAAAGTCGTTGTAAACGTTGTAAACTGCTTAAACCTGTCAAATTTTTATGAACCTTTGACAGGTTTACGCGGTTTACCAGGTTTACGAGGACTTTACAACGTTGCATGAATACCCCTAATATCAAGAAAATATAAGATTTTTTGGGAAATAATGTTTTTAGAACAGTCAATAATAAATAAAACAATTTGATTAAATTTTAACGGGATTATGAAAAACAAGTGAGAGCAAAAAATGATTGTCTCAACAAACACAGCTTCTCATCATATACATAGGAACTTAGACTATACTCATGTTGAAATATTGAAACCGCCATTTCCTTGAAAAGAATAAATTAATCGGATAGGATATGCGTCCATCAATATCCAAGCAATCCAATTTAATCTTGTACAAGTTTTGATTACCAATTGCAAATCTTTAAAAAAAAATTGTGTTTGTAAACACGGAATAGTACAAAAAAAGTATTTACTGTCAATTTCTGATGAATTTTAGTATTAACTTGGATGAATTTAGTATCTACTGAAAATATTTGACAGCAAGTATGAACTTAATATTATGCATACGAAATGAAGTTAATACTATAAATCTAACCATCTACTAAAATTATTAGTTTTAACTTTAACCTTGTACTTCCAGTAATTACTTCCGTTTTATGCGTAACACCCAATCTTTTGATTTAATAATATCTTCCTACAAACATAATTTTTAATGTTTTACTTTTGTATGTTTTACTTTTGTAAGTAAGGTACTTAACCCACTTACATTGTGTCTTTACTTAAGCATCGGATGGTCATAAGATTTCGAAATTATTTTATTTGGAGTTGCTAGTAATTTTTCTCTTAAAATTATAGTGACGCAATTTATATTCAAATGTCAGTTTGACAACTGCTAAATGTTTAGTAAATTTGTATTAGGGTCCATAAGGGACCCAAAAATAAATTTTGGTGAACATTATCTTAAACCTTAAAGTACAACGTTATGGTAGGTATAGGTACCTACGTAATTATACTTTCCAACAAGACAGAAAAAAATTTGCTCTCATTGCAAGACGAAAAAATTGAAAAAACTGTTTTCTTAGCTAATAGATAGATAGAGTTTTAATTATACAGTAAAGGTACGTCATTGTAAAAGTACATCTGTAAAAGTTCTACAACTAGAGCTATGAGCAAAAGTAAAAAAAAATATTTCAATCAAAATAAAATGTTTAGTTTACCTACTAACATTGAACGCAGTATAAAGGTATACATATGTACATATAATGATTTCTACTTGGCCCTATGAATTTGAATCGAAAAACATGGGATTAATACGTTTAAATCATCATATTGTGATATTTTGGCGTATGACACCAAAATTAAAATAATAGCTCTAAATGAGTTCAGCATCAGTCAGCCTCAGTAGGTACTCACTGGCACCGCCAAATTTTCGAAAGAATGTCTTTTTTAAATTTATTTTGAACATCGATGTTTTTTATAATATTTTTCATTTCGTTTTTTAGTCAAATAGTTCAACGATGTATTTCTGACATCAATATACGATCCCAATCAAAACAAGAAACAAGTATGAGTTCAATACCACACACTAGTACCACCAATTTTTCGAAAAGAAATTGAATCGTTTTAAGAATTTTATTGCTTCGCAAATTTTAAATATCGATGTCAGCACTTACTGGTCTTTTACCACCCCATTTATAGCTCAGTTCTATCTAAACACACGAGTATCGACAACTTTCGACAACTTTTCGAAATGATCATTAATTTTTTATAAATTTGAACTGGCTTTTTTGCTTTGAAAATTTTAAATATCTATGTTCGATGTTTTTATGAAGTTTATAAGCAAAAAATTTACACGTGTAAACTGTGCTTTATTGGACATCGAAAATGAGATAAGATGAATTTTATGATATAACATCGATGGTCAGAATATTTTGTTTTCATGAACATTCAACAATCTTAATCAAAGCAACATTTTATATTTTAGTTGAAATTATTCTTTTTGGTCATTCATAAGCAAACGATTTCACGTGTAAATTACAACCTATGCCTTACAGAGTAGGCATGGATATTGAGTACCTACATGTGATCACACCAGTTTTGGGTAAGAGAAGAACGATGTGTTGTTCTTCAGCTTGATTGTTTCCCTACTGTCTGCGTTACCAAATACATAGGTTAACAACTATTAAAATAAAGTAATACCCCATAAATACATAAAATAAATGTAATATAATTTTTGTTGTTTTTAATTTTTGAATTTAAGCTACCAAGAATCTGGGTTTGCGCGAATATCTCATAAATACATATATATCAATATTTTTAGAAAAACATCGGAACCTCGTTTCCCTATATATACAATTTTGTTTACAAAAACTTAAAACGCATATATTTCTTACATATAAATTTTTTCATTGCACATACGAAGTTTAATCAATATCTTTAAAGCCATTTTCGAGAATATTTGAAAAAAATAGTGTGAGTGTAGGGACTCACGGTTAAGATGTGTAAACATCAAATTAAATATTCAAGTGCTGGTTTTACATCACAGAACGCGACGAGTTCGAACTGTTAACCAAATTTCAACCCAAACTCAACTAGATCTTTTGTTTTAGTTTGATGTACGAACGAACGTCCCCAATATTGAACGTATCCAATTTACATTAACGTATTGTAACGTGTAAGATCAAAATGTAAGTGTCACAGAAATGTCCACATTTTTAATTTACCCTACTGTCGGCATAGATGTTTACACATTAAAAAAAGCGGAAGTCATTGATGATATACAATGTATATACGATACCCGTTTAAGATTGCCTAAAATAAAAATTCGAATTTCCTTTCTAGGTATACATTAAAATGCTCTGTACACAAAATTTGAAGAAAATCGGCAAACCCATTTACTGCCTGAACACAATGGATACGGAGCCGCAACTGGAACAGCAGCTGGGATAGCTGTCAAAATATTTAATACACGCAAATTCAATGTTGCGAACACAACACAACGCAACTGCAGTAGGTGCTGCAAGAGTTCACCAACTTGTATTTGTATGCAGAAAAAAAGAGCTGGAAAAAAATATTGAAGCTTTTTGTGGTTATTTGTTTCGCGAAAAATATTATCAATTAAAAGAAAATTATCGGAAAGAAAAAAAGTGAATAATATGCCCGTGATTGTTTTTTTTTTCTCTAAAATATACAAAACGCTGTACAGCTGCATTGTGGGCACATACAAAGTAGCACGTACAACACTTTTTCCAAGATGTTGTATCTCCAGCTCCAGTTCCAGTTGCAGCATTCTATTGTGTCCAGGCAGTTAGGCTCTAGCTTAAATAATAGTGAACGCACAGATGCGCGAAACCCACTTTTATGAACTTCTCCATCAACGTAGTGTAATATTATGATTGCAAGTAAAAATATCAAGGCGGTGATAAAAATATTTGAATTTTTATATTCTTGCTGAAAAAATGTGAAAAATTTACAAAAACTTCTGGCCCAATTCTTAATTTTTGTGAGAATTTAATTAAATATCTGAAAGACTGATTAATTTTAGGTCAAGTGTTGATTGGTAATAAATTCAATTTAAAATGCTTAATTAATCATGTGAAAGTTACGAAATATTTTATTAATGCAAAAAATGTTATTTATGTTGATCAAAAACAAAATATGATTTTTTTTTATAGAAACATTCAAACACATACCTAGATTAGGTCAATACGTTAGGCAAAAGTTTTTTTTCAAAATCCATTATATTTCTATACATTTATTAGAATCAAAATTCATTATTTATTCATTCAAAATATAAGTTTTAATACTTTCAATTCAAAATCTGTTTTATGTATATGTTATATAATATAGGTATATTCCACAAAAATGTGGACTTAGTAAGGTCTTATTCGCATTTTTTGAAAAAAAAAAAAAAATAAATAAATAAAACCCTGTTCTAAAATAGATAACTTAGATCGAGCATCATGGTTATAGCTTGTAAGAAAATAAGAATAATTTTTAAAATGTGCAATTAATTCGAATAAGGTCTAAATTTTAAGTGCCGAACTTGATGAAAATGTTAGAGGGCTTTTAGTTGATGAATTTTAGAAGTCGATAGGAACTATTTCACTTCTTCATCTTAGTTACGGGGTTGTATTATAGTGGTCAGAAAAAGGCATCAGAAAAAGTTGAAACATCATGAAATTTAATACTTTTTCTTATGATCGTTTATAGCGAACAGGAAAAAATACGTCGGTTGGTGAACCCACTATAATATTTTTTTATATTGAAATGCACACATTTTTCATCCATAATTCTAAATGACATGAAGTAAATTCCATAATTATGGTTGGTGAATTAATTATGTTAAAAATTATGTTTTAATTAATAAATTCGTGTTTTATTTCTGTTCCCCGCCGCCGCCGCTGGCCAGTTTCTAACAATTTTCATCCACTTAATTTTAACGTTTAAGGCGAGCTACTTAACGGAATTGATTCATTCAACATCGTTTCAGCTCACTTCGCGAGAATCTAGGGCTCAAAATTTTACATAAACAAAATGTCTGAACAAAAAGCAGGTTATTGGGAAGTTGGATAGAACTCAATTAAAAAATGGCAATGGCTACGATAAGAAACACTTATCATGACAAGACATAATTCTGGTGGATTTGTTGCTTCCTCGCAAGATCAAGAGGCATTAACTCATGAAAAACATTTGTTTATTTTTTAGTTGGCATAGGCTGGGAATCGAACATTTGACCTTCGACGGCGGCGTTTCTAGAACTCAATTAAACAAAATAAATTCTTATAACTTGTATTATTTTTATTGACTGTATTGAAGACCTATCATTTTTGTGTTTACTTGAAGACATTTTTAAATTTCCTAAAAACCTCTCCATGATGTTAAAAATAAAGTTTATGTTTGCAGAATTTCCCTTTTGATTTAATCTGCTCTTGAAGACAACTTTTTTGTTAAATGGATTTATCGCACAGAATAATTTAGTTTGGATTAATTTTATTCCTCGTCGAAACCAAGATTAAATATCGTTTTTTGATTGAAATTGGAAATAAATAAAGAAAGAAAAGAAATTAAAATACATACATAATCAATTTTTTTTTTGATTGATTGCATTTGTCAAAAAAAAAATTTGTTTTCATTTTTCGAAACTGCTGACAGCTGAAAAGTCAGTGTTGCCAATTTTTTGTTAATGTTTGTTTTTAAGCGGTGGTGTGTTTTTGTTTGTGCACTTTTTATTTAAGCGAATATGCACAAAAAAAACATACTTATTTTCTGAAGTTTCCATTATCTTGTTTTGTTTTCTGTAATACTAAAATGGTTTGTTTTATTTCGAGGGATTTATATCGAAAATGGTTTAAAACTTATTCATTTTGACAATTGCTGTCTCTGTCTCATGATTTGTTTCAACAAAAATGTCGTTTTACTCCATGTTTCTAATTATAAAAAATCCTAATAAATTCATTAAACATCATGAGTAATTAACTAAAAGCTATATATATTTATTTTTGTTATGGAAATACTAAATTTACTCTTTGAACCTATAAAAAAAGAGTTCTTTGGAACATCAACTATATTATTATCAACATCCTCATTGTTATTATCATCAACAATCTCTTTATCGCGTGACCAATTTTATTGATTTCGACCAAAGTAGGTAAGAATAAGAGAATTTTGCTCAGTGTTAAGCTAATCAATTTTTCTTGAGCTTAAATAGATTGATGTTCTTTTCTTGTTGTTGTTGTTGCTGTTATTTTTGTTTTGATGGTGGTTGAAAGTGAAAATTTAAGAGCTTATAGAGACTGATGCTATTAAAAGTGATTTATGAGATTTAAACGCCGCCGGATGATAAAATTGATTGTTTTTTTTTTTTTTTTTTTTTTTTTTGAGTTTATGAAGAAGGAAAAATGGTTTTAAGTAGATAAAGATTATTCAGTGTTTTTATATTGAAAAATAAAGAAGTAATGACATCTTTTTAGAATTAAGAATTTATACATATATACCTATGTATTAAATCCTTGTTCTTTTATTACAGTTAAGGAGATTAAGAGATTAAGCTCACTTCTTTAAAAGTATATAGCTCGAGAAAAACTTTAGAAATGATTTTTTTAATTTAAAAAAAATAAATCGTTAACCGCGGCGAAGTAAGCATTTCATCAATTTTTTTTACAAGTGCTGTTATCATCAAGAAAATAAGGTATAGATATAGATGCAAAGTTGAAATTTGAGTTTTAATATTGAAATGTTTAAGGTGTTTCCAAAACATAATATACCTACGGGGATGAAATTGAATTTTCGGTTGATAGCTATACCACAAAGAAATTGAAAAAAAACTGATCCTACTGTTTATATACTATTTTTAATATATATATATATTTTTTATTTTTCGGGAAAATAACATAATATATAATATAATAATATAAATAAATATAACCTTATACTGTTTCACTATTATGGTAATTAATCTTTAGTAAAATGTGTATTCAGGTAGTAGGCATAGTTCAAGAAATGGCAATTATTAAAAAAAAAAAGTTACAAAAATCATATACAAACCAACGAGCTTTAGTGAAGAGAATTTTGTTTCATATATACGAAAACTCATCAAAAAAGTCGATAAGATTGGCCTTCGAAGCTTATCACTAAAATTGTTATTATAATATTGTTTAACAGCCAAGAAAAGATGTGCGATTAAGTTACCGCCATTTTGATTTTGCTGTTTAAAATGAAAAATTTAAAGAAAAATTCTGGGGTAAAAAAAAAAAACAAAAAATTATACCTACCTAGTTATTTCCTTAACCATGCATATAAGCTATACAAGAATGTCTGTGGTTTTATAGGAATTAATAAAATAGAAGCGGTGAAACAGGCACTTCATTCCTTTTTTCACCAAAACCTAACTTGAATTTGATTTAAAAAAATAAAAAATAAAATAAAAAAAAAAATAAAAAAAAATATTTGATTTGTTTGGCTATAGAGGCTTATATATGTACATATGTATATATGATGTTATACACTTTTGTTCGGATCACTGAGACGTTCATCTCAGGCTTAAAGATAAGACTTTATTTATGTGTAATTTTATTATTTATACGATAAGAGGGGTTTCAAATGAATTCTATGCCTTCTTCTATGCCTTGAGCTCTTCATCATCGGAAAACTCGAAAAATTCGTTACTTAACGATGGTGCAGAATCTTGGTAAACAGTTATACAGTCACCATCTCTTTTTGAATTTGTTTTGTTTACTTTTTTCTTGTTTTGCAAAGAATTGAATAACAGCCTGGTGCTCAATTTTTTTCAGATTGTAACTTCACCTATATCCCTATAACTAAAAGGATAACTATAGCCGAATATATAATTTTGTCATCAGAAAATTACGAAATTTTATAATTATACCCTCAGTCTCAGATGATGTCATTATTTAGGTAATACATTAATCAAACTCGCATAAACAATAATTTTTTTTTTCAATACCTTTAATATAATTGAACGCCCATCATGAAAAGAAATTAAATCATGCCTAAGTCACCAATCAAATGTATTAAAAATTAATAAGATAATGAAAAATTTTCACAAAAATTTTTAAATGCAATATTGTTTATACTTTTCAAAAGCACCATATTACAAAATTATATCAAAATCAGATTAACAATTAGAAAGCTATATGTGAATAACTAAAAAAAAATGAGTTTTTTTCTTAAAAAAAAATGTCAATAAGTATCCTATTATTTCCGTAATGCGAAATGTTTGGCAAAAACTTTAAACGCAGTTTTTCTACAACCATCTTGAACATTACAGGTACGAAATTAAATAAAATTTCGTTTTTCTAGAAAACGAAATCGTTGTATGCCAGCTATATCCGTTTTAGGATAGGTACCGTTTGTACCAAATATAAAATTACAGTGAGCGTTCAGATATACCAATAGATGACGCACGCACGGACCGGACGGTATGACGAAAACCACTTTTTTTTTAACATCTTTATCATCGTAGTATTAATTATTATGATTACAAACCCCGAATTTTGTTGTATTGAGATTTGTTTTTTGAACAAAAAAAAAATGACTTCAAAAATTTTGAAAACACTGAAGTTTGAAGTTAATAATCCCACAGGCTAAAGCTTTTTTATCACATAGGTAGATATGTATTCAATAAAGAGATAGACCGATAAATCGACAGAAAAAATTTCATAACTTTTTCCCCCTGCTCCACCTTGTACACTATGATATACATATATGATCAAAATCTCGAGTTCCATTTTTTATACGAATACTTTACTTACATACATTTACTTTTACGTATATTTACACCAGCAAGTATAATACGATGAAGGTTATAAGCCATAGAAACTTCTCAAAAACATAATATTTCTCTACGAAATGATTACACATTAACAAATATACAAAAATACTTTTCCGCTAACAATGAAATAATTTACTTTTAACGTTTGTCGTTCATGTTCAAAACGAATTTTTTGTAATTTCTGCTCATTTATTTACATGCAATGCCTTTCAGTCAATGGCAATGCCATATTCACACCAGAAAGCACATTTTAACAAGCCCTTATAACAACCTCTTAACACGCACTTAACCATTTAACATAATATAGGCAAGGCATACGCATCAGCACAGCCTCCAAAGTATGTACATAATATAATAATACAAGCTTTATGCGTTCGTTGTAGGCATTTTATTTCCCTATTAATAATGTTTTCATATGTTTCAAGTTATTTTTTTAAGACTTGTTTAATTTGAAATGCTCAAAACAAAATTTCAATGTTCATATAAATAAATTATGCCCACTGTTAATCTTTTTTCACATTGAAATGGGTTTCAATAGGCGATGGAATATTATGTTTATCTCTTTTGCATTATAAAATAAAAATAATAATACCAACCAATAACAGCATAATAATTAAGTAACGAATAATAAAAAATGAAAAATAAAAATTCTTTGATTTTTTAATAAAAAACAATTTATACAGCGATATAGACAAATTGATTTCTCATCTTTTTTTATTGCAACGATAAATGACCGTAAATAATTTTGGTTAGGCATCATTAAGTTTTTTTTTTTTTTTTTTTAAATCCAAATCCAAACTTCATATTTAATTCTCATAAAATAATGAAATTTCATCTTTCAACATATGAATTGGAATTTTTGTAGATAAAATAATAATAAATATAATCATTTACACGAATTCACTAAACTTTTATGTTAATACGACCATGAGTTGTTTTCACTTTTGTTTTTTTTTTTTATCAGGAAAATAAATTTTAAATTAAATGTGGGTTCACATTCCTACCGGTTTTTCAAGTACCTAACTATACCCAACTTAAAAGGCAGCTACATCTGATATTTACGAAAAATCGATGGAATTTATTTATTGTAATATCTTTGTTGTGATGTTAAAAGCAATTTTATGTAGCAACTTACATATTTATTTACAAGCGTCTTTGATTGGAACATTTTTTTTTTTTTTTAATTATTATTGTGAGCTACTTATTTATGGTAAAAACATGTTTTTGAAAGTTAAATTATTTAGCATAATATTTAAAGACCTAAACAACTTGGAGTTCTAAAATTAAGCTTGGAAACGGGCTAATTGGAGAGTTTTGTTTTTTAAGTCACTTCAAACTTTAGCGCCATTACTATTAAGCAAATCGTTTTAAACATTGAACGTGTGAAATATTATGTAAAATACATAATTATATCAAGATTAAAAAAAAGAAAAAAACCATGAAACTTGTTATTTGATTTGATTTAACAACCTCTGGAATTGTTTTCAGACCAAAAAAGAGTACATCATCCAATTTCTTCAGTTATTTTGAAATAAGGTATGAAAAAATAGTTTCAATAATCAACGCGGATTGGATACACTTAAAAATATTTTAATTTGTTTTTGTGTTTTTTTTGAAAAATAAGGTCGTGGAACGATTCCCAGCCTGTGCCAACTAAAGCAATTTTTTTTCCGCGGGAAATGCATCTTGCGAGGGATTGATAAATCCTATCTAAGAGTATTTCTCTTGTCATAAAAAAGCTCTTCTAACCTTAGTCGTTCGGAATCCGCGGTAAACTTTAAGCCCTTTCTATTCTTGTTCTCAATGGGAACTTAACTCAGCAATGTTTGAGAGTTTTAAGTCTCTATAGGCCTTAGTCCTTCACGAACTTTTGTGCAACCAAATTTATATTTATGTATTTATTTCTAATTGTATTCATTAATATAGACACTTAATTAATTGTATTCATTACTTAGATTTACAAACTATTCACTTAAAAAAAAAAACACATTTTTTGAAAATGTTCTTATATTCATTATTTCAGTATAAATTAAACCCCCTAATGAAATATGATCCCAACATTAATTTCGGCAGTCTGCGTAATTTTTTTTTTTCAAAAACATTTGGGGGCCTTATTTCAATTTGCTAAATCATAATAAATTGTCTTACTATGGTCCCAGCAATCATAAAAGTTAGTTTCGATAAGTGCCTTAGTGACAGAGAAAGAAAACAAAAACACAGGAGACCACTGAACTCCTCAACAAGGTAGTGAAAGTATCTTTTAATTTTCAATTAATTTAAATTAATAAGAAAAAAAAAACAAAAATGAAAGAACATCAGAAGTGTCTTCTTTTTTTTTTTGGTGACTTGTTATTTTCTTTTCCTATTATTATCTTTAAAATATTTATTTTAACTATAAAACACTGTGTGCTTAAATTTTAGATTTCGAATCAAGCAAGATGTTTAAATCTACAGTTCCACAGTTCAGAACCAAATGCTATCTTTTTTTTTCAACTGTTATTATTATTTTTTCGACTGTATCTTAGGCTAAGAAAATGCGAATAAAAACAATTTTGTTTTTATTATTTTTAATTGTTTTTGTTCAAATTACTTAATCGCTTTTTCGTACACCGCATTAAAAACAAACAAAACGAACAAATTAACGTTGTAAACAAAAAAATGTTTCAGTGCCATGACTCACGGTTAAGATATATGTAAACTTAAACTTTCGACCGATTGTAAGCAAGTATACATATTTGAAATGTAATATTGCATAAAATATTTGTATATCAAAACAACAAAATCTTAGATCTTTTTTTTAAACTTTTTCTTTAAGAAATATTTATTTGAAACAATGAAACTCAACAACTTAAAATGATTTTGCATCATAAGACGTCAGACGTAGTGATATAATTAATCTGAACACAAAGTGGGTATAGATATAAAACAGATTGTCCTTAGTGGAAGCACATGTTATAATATTTCTTTTTGGTTTCTCATTTCCTTATATACGAGTACATTCCACAGTGTTCAAATCATTTCATCAAAGAAATTAATATAGTATTTGCAAAATAATGGAGAAGTTCCAAACTTGCGAAAAGCAATCTTTTTAAGTTGCATTAATATTACCTAATTGTTTTCAAATGTAGTTCGACCAATAATTCTACAATATTTTTATACTTTACCGTAGGTAGGTACTACCCATAATTTAATTCTTGAAATCTTTATTTACCAAAAACAGAAATACAAATAATGTAATATCTTTACTATCCTATTATGATGAATTTTGACCGACCCTTTATTGAACTGTTCCATCATTTATAAAATAAAATCTAATGAATAATTAAAAAACTTATACAAAGCAGTTAGAACTACATTACATAGGTAGGTATACATTTAATAGACTGCGTATTTTTAATAATTACTTTGTGTGTGTTATCGATTATTATATTTTTTGTGTGTGTTGTTTTTTTTTTGTTAATTATGCCATATGTTGTCCGCTTCAGAACCTCATTAAAAAAAATATATAAATATATATTATTCATATATCAATAAATTATTAATAGGGTTATTATTAATTGAATATGCATAAGCAAATCAATATATATTTTGTGTTTGTTAATGTTTTTCACTGAGGCGTTGTTATGATAATTTTCTTTTACTTTTTTTTTTTGAAAAATATACATATTTGTAAGGTTCCGGTAAAGTTTTTTAATTATTTTTGGTTACACCCAATATTTTCAGTAAAAATTCCCACGGTAAAATTACCTATCAATCTTCATCAATATATACATACATATGTACCTAAATTGATGAATACTTAAAATTGAAAGAGCTTGGTAACTGGGTTTAAAAAAAATTAATAGGATATAAAAGAAGATATAAAATTCGAATTACAATAAATCAATTACAACATGGAAGTGAATTTATAGGAACGGCAAAAAAAAAAAAAAAATATGAACGTTTTGCAAGTATATGGGAATTTACTTATTAAAATAACTTTTAAAAAGACATTATATTCTTATAAAAAATAGCGTGGAAGCCATTGCAAGGTTCAAAAATTTTTCTGAAATTATGTTTTTAAATTTATAATGAAGGTACCTACTCACTTTTAAAAAAGCTTAGTAAAAAAGTTGAACAGCAGCTTTAATTTTATTTTGAATAATTTAAAAAAATTCGACTGTAAAAGTGGGAAAAGTATGAAAACCCAAAATTACATACTTTCAGGAGCATAATTTTTTCATCTGTAAATTTTTAGAAATAAATATTGTAACGATTTAATTATTATTAAGCTACATAGTTTTGAAATTAACGACTTATTCAACGCCTATATAGAAGCCTAAAATAAAATATTAATTGGAGACTTACAACGTCATACCTCCATGGGTCTTGTCTAAACTAACACAAGTGGTATAATTCAATTCGCCGCTAGGAAAGGAAAGTAATAGAAGAATATAGACCGACCATAACGTTCAAGATGAGTGTAGAACCATTCAACTCATTATAAAAAGCGATGTGATAAAGTTGGTTGTTAATAGAAATGATTTTAAATTGCATACAATTAAGAGTGGTGATTAATAAAACAATTAGAAGTGGAATCAAGTGTGTTTTGTTTGTACAGGAAATAAGTAGAAGTTAATAAATAAAGGAAATAAGTTTTATTACGAAACCGTTCGTTCTTTATATGTATTTTTTTTATACATATAGGAACAAATGGCAATGTAACCTAAAAGTTCCTTCTTAAAATTCATTTAAGAACTCATAAATGCAGTGAAAGTGACTCTTTTTTGACGTTTTCATTTGCTTATTTTGTTTTTTAACTTTAAGGTACAATAATTTGGCTTCAATATGCAAATAAAAAAGTATCTGTTTCTGACTTTTTTTTCTTAAGTTTCGTCGAATTTTCATCAGTGGTTTTATTAAATATGAATAACCAACTATGTTTTTAGATGTGATTATAATTTAAATCTTTTGTTTTTTTTTTTTTAATTATAAAAGAAATACAAAATGAATAATTACACCGAAGTCATAAAAAACTATATTCCTGTGAGCGTTTTATTGGTGGGAATAGAGGAGACCTATAATTTTCTGTCGAATCCGAAAGTCTAAGGTGAGAATCACTTGTGTGATTTATCAATTCCTTGCATGAAGCAGTAACCCATGGAAAACATTTTTGTTTTTATTTTTAGTTGGCATAGGCTGGGAAACCCAAAAGACCGTCAATTCGTATAATTATAACATTTTTAAAGATTCGTTCTTTATTTGTTAGTCACCAGAAGTTAGTTAAGTCCAAATAAAAGAATATGAGTGTTTTTAAATGGAATAGCATTTGTTCTATGATTGCATGGAATTTAAAAAAATCCATCTGCTTTTCCAGAAATTGATAGAAGCATAGTTATCATCGTCATTCTATGAAAACTTCTTTAGTCTATTTTTTTTCGAAAATTCGATACATCTGCTTAAATACGCCATTGTTAATCAAATATAAATATTTAAGTTGTCGAAAAGGTCTTAAATTTTATGTTCTTTTAATTTTAAATACTAAATAACGCAAACACAATCATTTTTGATTTGTTGTCGGATAAAGATCCGTAACTAATGCAAATTTTTAAAAATTTAAAAAAAATTGACTTAGCGAGTTTTCATATAGAATGGCGACGATATTTTCTGCTTTTTATAACGTTTTGCATGAAAACAAGGTTTAAATCAAGGTTTAAATCAAACATTTTTTTTATTAAAACCAAAAATAAATAAAATAATGTGAGTTCTTCAAAGTGAATAATTATATTCCATCGCTATATGTTATTTAGTTATATACTAAACATAACACACTTCTCGGTAATCAAACTGATTCTTACGCATATCGTGTAGCAAGCTCAATATGAGCATTGCTTAGATTTCATATTTCTCGCCTGCAGGGAGTGTAGCTACAATTGTACCAATTTTAATTGAAGCTCCTTTACAATGTTTTAATAATGATATTAGAACATAATTCTGGTAAATGACAGATAGATTACTATGATTTAATTTTACATTATTTATGATTATTAATTTACAATATTCTCTATTTAATTTATTAAATCAAAATTTCCCTAATTAAACCCAAAATATTTTTATATTTCTAATTTTTAAAGATGACCATTGTGTAAAATACGCAATTATCAAACATAAATAATTTGTATTGAAAAATAACTGCCATCTTTCGGAATCGAGTTATCTGATAAGGAGTATCCAGTTTTTATGGACTTTCTTGTAATTATAAGATCTATCGATTAAAGGAACAAAAAAACTCTCTGTTTTGTTTAGAAAATAGAATATTTCTCTTCGTATTATTTTATTTTAATTTTTTTTAAATAAAGTTTCCTTCCACATGATATTTTTTCATATGATAATTTTTTATCATATATGAGCTGGGTCAAATATTTTCAAAAACCCAAAAATTCATCTTTAAATCGTGGCAACCCTTGACCATATTTTGCCAGTTTACTTATTCACAAAATGTATAGCTTAGGCATTACCTAATTCTTAGATTATTAGAGTTATTTGAAATTAAAAAAAAAAATAGAAAAAGAATAATTTTTAAAGATGAAAAAAAAAAAAAAATATATTAAAAAAATAAAAAATAAATATACATTTTTCAAGAAATGTTAAATGTTGGAAAATGATGATAAAAAAAATCTAGATAGCATTCATTAATAAAAAAAACGACTTTTTGAGGTAGGGTTTTTTTGGGGGTCAAAATATTGAATGCATATTAGGATGGTTGACAAATGAAATCTTAAAAAAAAAAATCATTTTTTGGGGTCAAGTTATCTGATTTCATCTGATTCCACACCCAAGAGGCTTCGGTTGTTTATACAAGAAAAATAAGCAAAGGCTAAAATTTGTTTCAATATACTATTATTGTATAGGTATATTAGGTATGAATACAGGGTGGGCCGAATACAAGTTTCTTCTTAAAAATTCAATAAAATGAACAAAATTAAATTTTTTCCATGTATTATAGCTTTATTAGTAAGAGCAAACATTCCCATTAATTATGGAACACAACGTCGTTCAAGTGGCTGCCTCGGCTGGCTTCGCAGTAGCGCATTCTGTTACTCTAATTTTTCAAGTCCTTGTTGATGGTTTCGGGCTGTAGTTCACGGATTACTTGGATGATATTGCCATTAAGTGCTTGAATCGTTTCTGGATTGTTGGCATAACATTGGTCCTTCACGGTTCCCCACAAAAAAAAGTCCAAAGGGGTCAAATCGCAGCTCCTCTAGGCGGCCAATTGACATCGCCAAGACGGCTGATAACACGATTTGGGAATTTAGTGCGCAAAAGATCGATTTTGAGTCTCACACTCTCGGGTACAGTAGCCACATTCTCGTCTGCGCGCACCATACGACGACGACGGGGACCATGAGTGTTATCCACTAGCATACCGATCTTACAAACTTTTTGCACAAATTTGCGTATAGCAGGCGCGGAGGGTGTTTCATTTCGGCCAAAACTTTTTTTTCAAAAAAACACACTGCTTGGGCTACACGTAGAGATTGCAATCCCGGGATTCGGGATCCCGGGATCCCGATCATTTTCTGGTCCCGAAAATCCCGGGATTAAAATCTCCCAATCCCGGGATTTTTCGGGATTTTCAAATAAAAATATTGACGAATAAAACATATTTTTTCTCTTTTTTCTCCGAAATTTGCATTTCTGCCAACACTGCAAACTATGTTTGCTACAATTTGTTTCATGAACTTCATTTAACTATGTTTAACGACATAAACTTCGTAGCAAATGTAATCAATGTAGTTAATTCTAAAAATTAAGTTCGGACAACCCTGGATACAATATTTTGTTTTACGTGCTAAACAGCATTATGTATAATATAATGACCGAAATGAGAACGTGGCACCAACCAGCACCACTATTTTGTTGTTGTGTGGGTATGGGTAAACAAAACACAAGAAATGATACTATGTTCTCACCCAAGACAATTTTATGAACACATAAGTATGTACAAACTCATTTTGACGCTTACATTTATGTATCGGAAAATGTTTTGTCTATAAGTAAAATTCCAACTAATTTATTAATTTATTTAACTTATTTAACTTATACATATGTACATATGTATTTGAATTTTTACGTTTTTGTTGTTTTTTTTTAATTCTAATTTTTGTTGACGTTTTCGGTTGTTTTATTAAATAAATAAATACCTATATTTAAAAACGTTCAGTTTTATTTCCGTTTAGAAAGGTTTTTGTATTATTTTAAATATTACCTGAATCCCGGGATTATCCCGGGATCCCGTGATTGAAATTTTCGAATCCCGGGATTGAGAAAAGAGCCCGGGATTGCATTCCCTAGCTACACGGCACTCACCTGGGAAATAAGTTTTCAATATTTCTCAACGTTGTTCAAGCTTTAAAGCCACTTATTTCGTTCCGCAGAGGTATGATAGGTACTGATTTTCTGTCAAGAATTCGAGCGGAAAACAGCTTTCAGTGACAAAATAACCTATGATTTAAAAAGAAACCACTACGATGGCCCACCCGTTATATTAAATATTTTCATAGAATACAAAATTTTCAACATCTTTTCTATAAGCGGCATATTTAAAGTAATTTGCTACCAGAACTATAGGCTTTATATTATATCGGAAATGTTCGATCATAGTTATAATCGCTTAAGTTAAGACCATAATCTGTAAGACTATACCTGCTTATACCTACCTAAACTATGTGTAGGTATACGGAATATGCAAATATTAAATTTACCTCAACTAATCATAATAAACAAATTTGGTTGAATACAAATTGAAAATACAATAGTCTATAGTTTTTTTTAGGTCAGAAGTATAATGTTCTATAAAATCAGAATATATTTAGGTATTCGGTTTTTTTGTTGTTTCAATTTGAATATTAAAGTATTTAAAAAATTAACATTTAATTTGTTTAAATTTGTCTTATTTGATTTGACTATTTTGATAAAATTTATTTAACTCAGAAAATATAACTTTAAATAAACAATTATATATATGTATGTATTTGAATCCTATAGAAAATTCAATAAAAAGTAATGTTCCCAAAATTCATCTTTAAAAATATATTTCCACAAAAAAAAAGCATTTTTATAGCAAAAGTGTGAATAAAATTAAAATATAATATGAATATATCAATATTTGATCTTCCTTTCTCTAAATAACAGTTTAGGTACTTTAAATAAAATGTTATTATGTATTTTGATTGATGATAAAAAACTTTTTTCCTACAAGCAAATATGCATATAGTGAACTCAAAATAAATTAGGTAAATATTTTACACACATAGTTACCTACATATTTTTTTTTAATTTTAAACAATTCATTAATAAATTAATTTGTATGATGCAAACAATAAATAAACATTGTAGGTAATAAAAATAAACATAAAAATTAATAAAAAATTAATGTTGATTCGCCACTCTACAAATTTTGACTTGATGTAATAAATAATAAATAAATAAATATACATTTTATTTATATAATTATACATATATACATAATTCAACAAGTCCAATTAAAATAGTGCTAAGTCTTCTACTTGTCTGATGTATTTCAGTATAGTATATAGAATTTGTATTATTAAAAAAAACATTCATATATTATATACATTTTGTTGATATTTACCATCATTAAAATGCTAAATTTCAATTTAACATTATTTACATAATGTATATTATAAACACTGTGCTGACGACATGAAAATATTTTAAATACAAAAAAAAGGCATATGATCTACCTACATAAATTCCTATATATATATGTATATCGCGACAAAAAAAAGGGATATTTCCCATACTTCAAATTGTGTGGTAAGTTCCACTTAATATTTTTTTGTTTATTAAAATATTTTCATTTCTTCACATAAATTAAATTCGGTGGCAAATAAAATAAAATAAAAACAGTGAAGAAAGAAAAAACAAAACACCCCACCTCATAAAACTAATGCAGATAAATGCAGAAATAACCGAAGGTGATATTTTATTTGATGCTATATCCTCGTACCCTAATGGAGCAAAATAATGTTACCGTGTTCCTTAAAGAATAAAATCAAGTTCAGATTCAAAAAAAAAAAAATCTGTCGTCTTTGTTGTCCTTTGGGAGAGTGTTTCCATCATCATCCTAATGTCTCAAGGTATATACCTAACAAAGAAAAAGTAATCATAATAACATAACCGAAGAAAATTACAATAAAAACCCAAAGCGTGTTTTTGTGTAATAAAAAAAAATCTTTAATTTTATTTCAAATAAAAAAAGCTATTATTTTGAACATTTTAAGTGCAAAAATCAAGATAAGTTATGAGTTTTGCATTTAATGAAGGGTCGAAAAGGTATTCGTCGAAAATGTATAGAATTATGTCAATTATAATGACGTATTTTTTTTTTTAAATAATAAACACTACAAGATTTTTGTTTTGTTTCTTGTGATAGGTATTTAAACTTAGACACTTTAGCATTATAAGAAGCTTTTAGCTTCAGACATCCAACGATATTTTGTATCCAACCCATATATACAAATCTTAGATACATATCCCTATCAAAATGTCAAACCGGATGGTGGTCGTCGCTTGATTAAAATATTGTCGTATGTGAAAAATTGAGGTTTTGAGATAAAAATGCAGTTTTGTCATTTGATTTTTTCTCTACAACCTAGTGAAATCCGTCTTTCGATATCTGTCGTAGTTCCCAAGATATTTTCATCAAAATGTGTATGTGCAAGGTCGCCAACATTTAAGTATTTCTTTATCGTATGTGTATACAAAATGCTACACATACGACAAAATAAAAACATACGACATTTTTTTCATACAAAATCTGTTTAGCCAAAGTTTGATAAATAATTGTGGTATGTGTCATTTTGAATATATGTACATAATATTTTATTGAAATTCCAGTAAACGTTTCTCGTATGTCTCATAAGAAAAAAACACAGACGGGTGTAATTTTAGTCCAGATCAAGATGTCGCAGAGGTCGGACGAGCCCCCTGCACCAAGAGTATCTGAAGAACTCTATGCGTATGATAATGGAGCACTGTTATGCTTTGAATAATCCTCTTTTCTAATTTCCCAAATGTTAATTTGAAAATTTTGCAAAGGAACCAAAAGGATTTTAAAAATCAAGTCTGAAAACCTAGCTTACAAGCAAATCCAGTTCTTTAAAGTCAAAACTCTCATCTATTTACATTGGTGAGAAGACTTCATTCAAAGAAGTGTTTTACACTTATTTGGTCTTATTTATAAACGTTGTCTAACTTTAGACAACTGTCCAACTTTGGAGAACGCGTTCAAACACCTTGTTTATTGTTGTCATATAGCTGCCTTAACTTAGACAAAAGAGTAGATGTTCTTAACCGTGAATAATGTGATATTTATTTTTATTAAATTAAGAATATTTCAAACAATTTGAAATTAGTTAGGCTGAGTTAGGCAGTGTCTAACTAATCTAATAAATATGACTAATTATGATTTGAGCAAAAAAACCGGACGTTTTCAAAAGCCAACCGATGATAATTTATGACAAAAAGAGCTTCGTTTAGCTCCAGTAAAGGCCATCAACACCAAAAAAAAAAAAAGATATAAAAAGTATGGAAAAAACTGAGATATTATAACATTTTATAGTGCCATTTTAAAAATCAATGTGAAATAATTAATGTGATTTTTTTTAAACTTACGAATATTTTTATGTTTAGATATACCAAAAGTGTTTTTTTAATAATTGATTATGGATTAGGTAATTATTTATTTTTTTTTAGAATTAAAACTTTTAAATTTTTACTTTTTTTTTATGTGTTGAGAATAAAAAAAATTATTTTTTATAGAGAAAATAAAACAAATAATTAAAAAAATATACCTGAGTTTGTTTTTAGATAAATAAAGTGCTTTATATTGTCGTATGTAACATACCAACGACATTTATTTTTTTTTCATTTATTGTCGTATGTGTGATTATTTTGTCGTATGTGTTTGGGTAACAAACAGTTTTGGCCAAACCGTCACATACGACAACGGCATATTGGCAAAAATTAACCCTTATTTCTTTCATTATGAGAATATTGTATTTATTTTAACGTTTTTGAGTTGTCAGATGTTTTCTGTATAAGCCACTAAATTTTCAAAAAAAATCACCGTATAGTTTTTGAGAAAAAAAATGTTGAACTTTAAATGCGTTTTCCCAAAAGTAGCAAATTGTAACTTACGACAATATTTTATCCAGGCGACGCGACGTATGGTGTTCTGTGATTTTTTTTAACTTTTTTTTTTGTGGTTGTAAATATAAATGAAATTAGATTAATTACTCTAGTCTAAGGAGAACCCAAGTTATCTATATATAAATATTAAAAGTAAATCTGTATCTGGATACAAAAGTTTATACAATTTTATAGATAGTTTAATTTTTTATAGTAGTAATAATAACCTACATAATTATGGAAATTGAATTAAAATTTCAAAGCAATTGATAAACGTCGAGAAAAATAAACTAAAAATGTTACCTCACTGTCTGCTACTCCCAAATAAGAAATGAGAGATTCAATTCTAAGAAGCTTAAACGAATGTAGGGTAGGGCGGGGCTAGTTGAATCACGGGGCAATCGGAACACGCGAATCACTCAGAAACCGAAAGTAGGTACTACAAGAACATGATCAAACACGAACAAATCGTGCTCTCTTGCCATACCGGTGGACCAGACCAGGTGGTCTGCTGATTAAAATAGGCGTATTTTATATGTATGGATATTTGGTCCTATATATGCGAAGAGGGCGAATGGAGGAGAAAATTCAATAGTGATTTTTACGAGCTGTACCTACCAAATGTGGATGTAGTCCAAAGAGCCAAAACACGTCGACTACACTGGCTCGGCCTTTATTATTTTAAAAATACGCACAGCTAATAAGTCATGAGCGATAGCTGTTTTATAAGTGCTCATTCGGTATTATACATATACTTACAAGCAGCTGATGATTAGCTTTTCCGCAACCTGTGAATAAAAACGGTTTCGGGTTTTTGCCCGAAAACTCGCATAATAAAAGAAAGGTCTTGACATTTAAAAAAAGCAAACGTATTTAGGTTATTACTTATTTTTTGGTTAAAAAGACAAAAATTCATTCAAATCCTTGGTCCTTTTTCAAAGAAAAAAAATATGTGTCACTTACTTCCTGACACCAATTTATATAGATAAACTTGAAAGGTAAAATACTATCTTATTTAATAAAAATTAATTATTGTGATATTATAAAATAAATAAATAAATAAATTTAAATTATTTTAAAAAGTACAAAAATTTTTATAAGTATCTACATTTTGCTTTTCTTTTTTTTTCTCAATACTATCTTAATACACAATTTTACCGGTTGGGATATTTTATTGTCCTTTGGTGCCCCCTGTCTACTACAGTGGAAACACCAATCTAAACATGACTTTTAAATAATTGCCCAATTTGCAAAATTTATGTTTGCTATTTGACTTTACTCAAAAAATCTGTCATCTTAAATTTTGGCAGTGATGTTAAGAATTTTGAATATTTACATAGAACCTTAAGGATAACTTTGTGATAACGCTACTTGAATTTTCTGAGAATTTATGAATTTTTCCAGTTTTTTTTTCCAGATAGAAAATCAGAAAATCTGTAAAAAAAAAAACTAGAAAAGCTTATAAGTTCTCTGAATTCATACAACAAAAACAAATTGAAAATACATAGCCGCCGGAAACGGGTAGACAGAAGATAAATTAAAATCTCAAGCATCATGTAGCTAGGTACATTATGTAATTGTTTGTAAATACGAAGAAGAAAAAACCAAAACAATAGAAAATATTATTTTTGTTTTTGTATTTAGTGGACTATATTGAATGATATTGTTTGTAAAAAAAAAACCAGCGTTGTGCATATAAATATCAAACATTATGTATATTTAATTGGTAAACAAAATACTAAGAAAAAAAAATGTCTTATGTTCATCGAAGCAAAAAAAAACATATGAACTTTATGTATGACATACTGATATACATAGATTGTTTAAATCTTTACTTACATATTTATGTATAGATAAATATTTTCTTTTCCGTGTTTTTTTTTTTTATTATTCTGAAAGGAAAAATCGTCATTTCTTTCAAATCTGAAATAACAAAAAAATATCACGTAATGATTGGTTTTATCGATTTATTAAAAAAAAAAAAAATTAAAAACAAACAAAAGCCATCCGGTCCATCGGAAATAATTCAACATTTCGATAAGAATATAATTCAATGCCCAGTCCGCAGTCCGCACATATTATTTAGGTTAGATATGCGATAAACGTGGTAGATGCGACGACTATAGTATGCGGGGTGGCTAACGCACACATAGCCTGTTGCAATGGTTGAAATACAAATATTAATATGAATAGCAAATGAAAACAAAACATCAAGGAATTGTATATTTATGTGCATACTAATAGGCCAGAATGTACTCGTATGGTTCCATATTCCATATATATTTATAGATACATGCAGACCAATTGCACTTCTTTTAAATTTTCTCTGACACAATATGAAGGCAAATAAAGTTTTACGAGTGAATCGATTGAAGTAGCTGTGGTGGCATAAATCTAGGATTCACAGAAAAAAAAAAATTTATTTTAAATGGAGAGCAGCAAGAGAAAAAATACTATCGGCATTCGCATATAAAGCTCGGACAATGGAAAGTCCTCTGTACTTGACAGTAGGTATAGTCGGCGGCGCGAATATGGGTCTAGGCTAAAAGTGCGAGTACCTATAACGGGAAATATAACTGGATTTTCCGATGGAATACTGTTTATAGAAGCAGTGATAAAATATACCTAAAGATAAACGCGCCATGAAACTTTTCATCGAGAGATGAAATGTTTCCATTTTACTCCGTGAAATATAATCCTATTGTTTTTGAAGCCATATATTTAGAATTTTATCCAATTTAAGTATTCAAATTCAAATGATTATTTACAACATTTTCACAAATATGTGAACTCTACTCAAGCTTTGAACTAATATACCTACCATTTGTATTTTTATTTATATTTTCGATTTCTTTTAAGAAACGTTTCCACTTTCTATCTTTCCTTATGTTGTAAAAGGGTCTTCCGAATTTTGACAGTTTATAGCGGCCATATTGTTGAAGCTACATGTGTCAAATTGCCTGCAATTTATTTAGTTACCATTGACGGATATAGCGTTCAAAAACACGTACAAATGATAAAATTGTTTTATCAAAATGAATGTTCTGTTCACGAAACGTTCCGCACGCTTCGCCCATTCTACGGTCGCCATAATCATCCTACCAAAAAGACCATTTGCAGTGTTGTGAATAAATTTGAGTCTACTGGTTAAATCAGCGACCAACCAACACCCGTATACATCGACGAAACGAAACTCGAAAGATCTGTCGCTGTGTGTGAGACTGTGCAGGAGAAACTGAGGCAGTCGATTTCGTGTCACTCACCTTTCGCCTTTTGTAGACCACAGCTTGGCGAATTTTGTATCTTGATTTGGCCCTGCACCTGTACAAAATTCAACTGACCCAGGAGCTGAAGGTAAACGACCATAGACAACGACGTGTGTTAGCTGAATGGACTCGGGAGCAGTTGGAAACTAAACTGACCCTTATTTTCATCGAAAAATCATCTTCAGCGATGAGGCCCATTTGCGTATAATTGAGCACGTACCTACGTCAAAACACAAAATTGTCGAATTTGGGACGATACCAAGTTGCTGCATGGTGAAGATTTGGGGCTTCAACGGTCCATATTTCTTTCAAAACGTCGTTGACCTGGCCATCACCGTCAACGGCGAGCGCTATAGGTCGATGATTACCAACTTCTTTTGGCCTGAATCGAATGATATGGAAACCAACGACATGTGGTTTCAAAAGAACGGCGCTAGGTGACACAGCTCACGCCACATTGAAAATTCTGAACAAGCGATTCGAGGGCATGGTCATCTCACATAAGGATGATGTGAATTGGCCAACGAGTTACGAGATCGGGCGATTTGACCGCGTTAGACTTTTTCTTGTGGGGTTTTCAGAAGTCGTCTAAAAAAAACAAACATAGTTTTTAATAAAATGTTTTATTAGGTAAAATTTTTATTAAATTATAAACGTTTATTTAGGACAATATTTTAATATTCTTTTTAATAGATATATTTTAGAAACCACTGATCTGAAAACCCTTTTATAATATAGATTTTTTATTATAACTAATATATTTTTCTTTTCTTTTTCAGGTAATACTTGAAATGTTTTTACAATAATATAACTAAGAATTTTTAATAAACCTCATAAAAATGTCATCTTCTTGGATGGAACTACAGTTGTATGTAAGAACAAAATATTTAACTGTTTATTTTTATTAAAATAGCCGCGGTAGGTTTAATATGTTCCAGATTTTCCCACACTCAAATCATAAATTTTCTTCTCAGAGAAAGACGTACATCCAAAGAATCCAGCGTTCCATAAGGTTCAGTTTTGAGGCCAATACTTTTTTATGATTAATTCTTTGTTTAATCTTTTTAATGGATTATTCACAGCTTTTACGGCAAAATAGTTTTCTTAATTTTACTGAGCACAAATTTATAATACACTATGATTAAAATAGGTGTGCAGCATCAATCCATTGCCGCACCCAAAAGACAAATGTATATTTTAAATCAGAATAATACAAACAATAATAAAGCTATTATTTCAGTTCGTTTTTTTTTTAATGTGGCGATTTTCAGTCATACAAATCCCCCATTTGACCATTTGACTAAGGAAAATGAATCCCGTGGGTCTTTAACCCATGTATATGTAGGTAGGTAACGTGTTATTCAAAAAATATCAAAATTAACGTAAAAATATTTAGCTTCAACAAAACAAGAAATTAATTTTGTGATGAAACACTTAAGCCGGTTTCAGCAAAAGTGGTACCTTTAATCGAACCATCCAACGTGTATGTCTGTTTTGTATTTTTCTTTAACTGATAAAAGACTCTTTTATTTTTTATTCATGCATAGGTATATACCGAACTTGTTTTTAAGTATAGGTATACTAATCAAAGAATTAAGTTAATCAAAACATTAAATTCTAACTCTTAAAATGCTTTCATTAATTAAATTCAAAATAAATACTCATATATTAAGGCCCAATTTTGTTAAACAAAAAAAAATCGAAGCACCTATTTAATTGGATATAATTAAAAATTATACCCAAAAAGCATATTTAAAGAAGGACTTTTCGTTCTACCATTTTTAAAGGCAACTTTTGAATTTGAGTTATATTAATTTCTTTTTAGAATGATAATTATCAAATTATTTATTCAGCAATAATAATACGTGTGTATTATTTATTGAACCCAACAGACTATGTACATTGGCCATCACAATCACATAAAAGAACTTCCTGCCCAAAAAAAAAAAAGACACAAAACTTCAGAGAAACGAAACCAGTTTAGTATAATAATAATAATATAAGCATTAATATATTCCAGTGAAATAGATGGTTTTTATTTTTTGGAAGCGCGCTCCGGTCTAATTTTGCTTAACAAAAGATTATAAATGAATGAAAATTATGTAAATAATTTTTGGTTTGGTTTATCGGTGGCAGCTAAAGTCTGAGATTTAGTTATTTATATATGATTAATACCATAATGTGTTTATGTCCACGCTTTTCGAAATAACAATTCTAAAAATAAAGTTCTTTAATAAACCCGGAGATACTTGAATAGACGTTTAGGTACCTAATAAAAGTTGTATGTATTCCAGTTTTGGTAAACAAAAGAACCTAAAGAAACACCTAAAGTGTAGGTGTTATTATAGCCACTGTTGATATTAGACAATCTAACAATTTAAGTTGATTATTTATGAGGCAATAACCATTAAGACGTTCTGATTTTTGTTATTTGTACTAAAGAATTATTAGAGATCAACGCATTGTTTTTTTTTTTTTTGATTTAAATTTTTGTTGAAATCTCATTGAGCATCAGTTAGATTTTTATAATATATGAATATTCTTTTCTTTTTCAATAACACGAATTAATAGAAGTACAAAATTATAATTAAAGGCTGAATTTTTCTTCTATTTTTAACTTTACGAATTTTATCTTATGTACGATCACGCTGTGACTCTAAAGTCTGAATATTTTTAACCTATTCATTAATTATGGGAGCCTATATATTTTATGTCACCTGTCAAAAAGTTAGTTTAGATTAAGATTTTTCATTATTAGTACACAAAAATGAATAATATAGCCCCGTGTCACACACGTATGCATATACATGGAACTTACAATTTAGACTGAAAAATTGTTCAAAAATCATTATAGAAATACATTGATTAAACAACCTCTGAAATTGTTTTAAAACCGATGTGATGTACACCATTTGACTTCTTAAACTAATATGAATTTTGAAAAATAGATTTAAAAAACCGTTGGTGCGGTTTGAAAAAAAAAATAATTTTTAACACTTATCTATACATACATATATAAAATTTTGAAATTTCAAACAATTAGAACGCAAATTTTGAGCATTTATTATTTATTATATAGAAATTAAATTTTGGAAATATCGAATTTGTAAACAATAATTTTTAAAAAATTCAAAATTAGCTTGTAACTAGCGTTATTTTTGGTGATTAATATAATTTTTTGTTTAAAATCTGATAGATAATGTTAAAAAACTGCTGGGTGCCAAGTTTAATAAAAATGTACGAAGTCGTATTCCAAATAATTAAGTTCTAAAAAAATTTTTGGAAGTTTTTTTTTAAAACTCAAAAAAAAAAATTTTTCTTGAAAATTTTTGATTATAATACTTTTTAAACTTTAAAAAAAAATTCACTTTAAAAAATTATCAAAATCATTTGAACCGTTTTTCTTAGAAAATCTAATATAAAAAAAATTGGTTCTATGGGAGGTAGGCACCATTTGTAAGAAATTTTCGAAATATTTCTTGCAAGTAAGAAGTAGCCTTTTTGTTAAAAAAAAATTACAATTTTTTTTTTAAGTCATGGAGACGTTTTCGTCTTGTTAAACAAGATTTAGAGCAGGTACCGTTACTTTGGTCACAAAAAAAAAATTTAAATTAAAATGTGTTGGGGGGGGGAGCCCAAAAATCGCTAGGTAGTAGGCACTAAGTTTAAAGATAATTGACCCACCCCTTTAAGTTGCAGCCAAACGGATAGACAGACATACGGACACAATTCCGAGACCGAAGTCGAAAAAAGGACTTCATAATGTGATCAAAATCTCTAGTTCGATTGTAAGTAAAAAATGATAACATCAAATAAGACTGAATTAATTCGCGTGCTGGTAAAACTTAATTCGCGTGCTGGTAAAACTAAGAGTTCAACATATTTTTTTGCAGTTATTTTAAAATAATCCAATTTGTAATTATTGTTCATTATTTTTAATAGTAATAGCCCGCGGCGTGATGGTTAGTGCTTTGGACTGTTACGCCGAAGGTCTTTGGTTCGATTCCCAGCCTATGCAATCTAAAACCAGAAATATTTTTCACGAGTTATTGCCTCTTACTATGTATTGACAATTTCTCCAGGAATTTAGCTCTTGTCATGAAAAAGGGCTTCTCACCTTCTCACGCGCGTCGTTCGGATTTTGCAGAAAATTGTAGGTCCCCTCCAATGACACGCATACAGCACAGGAATATGGTTGAGAATTGTGAGCCACAATAGGCTTTAATTCAACATGAGCTATTGCGCCACCCAATTAATTTACATTATAAATATAATAGATCTTACAAATTTTGGGAAATCTCACTTGGATTTAGCTCAACCGTTGTCAACATCAGTGAGTCAATACGCCATTTTTTTTACGTTCAATTTAACCTACAAATGAATTTTTCACGACTAAACACTAATTTTTGTGGACTAAAAGCCGTTAAAAGCTATTTGTTATCAATAATTCAACAAATCCAATTAAAAAGTGCTAAGTCTTTTCTACTTGTTTGCTTTATTTAACCAGTAAGATATAGAAATGTGTAGAATTTGTATTATAAAAACCTTCATAATTATATACATATATAACATCCTTAATCATTATTAACTTCATAAAGAAATCCTGTTACTTCAAAACTTGGTATAAGGATATGATTGATTGCTATAGTGAAGTATATAATAATCTATTTCTATTATACATAACAAACCGAAAGGCTTTTAAATGCATACAGTTGAAAGGATTATACCTCGAACTTCCTTTGATATACTTTTATATTGATCCATCAGTATACTTAAACTGTCACAACTCAGCCAAATGGATATAATGGACTTTTTCAACATTATTGGAACATATTCTTAAATAAAACTTTTACTTTAAGAGAATTTTTGTTATCAATCATAGCAAAGCACAGCAATTGAGCCTAAAAGTGGAGTATAATTTCTTTGACGCGTTATATATGCCTACTTTGGTTGCGTGTCCACACGATATTTCAATGTAAAATGTCCTTTTATTTTTGTTTCAACAGAGATTAATTGGTTTTGTTGGTGTTCTTTTTTGTTTGCTGTTTTTGTTGGTCTTTCATAATAATTATGTGGTCTCAATTTAGAAGCAAATTGTTGTTTGAAATTACCCTTAAGAATCTTAAAGGTATACCGTATAGTAGACCGTGTATTTTATATAAAACACACTCGAGAACTGTGGCAAAAGTTTTGTCCAAAGCATGTTACAATGACATGCCACCTCTGCACGAGTTGTTGTAATTTTTTTTTTTTAATTTAGTTAGCCTTATTTATAGAAAAAAAATATTGACTTTCAACTTTTGAATTATTATATGACGGTGATTCTAATTTTGATTGTCAAGTTATAGACTGCTGAAGTTTTGAAGTTAACTGATAAATAAAAAAAAATTTTAAACTTTTATTTTGTTTGAAGTTGGTGCACTTAAATATTTAGAGATTTAAAGCTTCTTGACTCCAGTGACACGCATTAGTGCCAATTTACTGCCTGAACACAATGGATACGGATCTGCAACTGGAACTGCAGCTGGAATATCTGTCAAAATATTCAATACACACAAATTCAATGTTGCGAACATAACACAACGCAACTGCAGTCGGTGCTGCAAGAGTTCTCCAATTTTTAACTTTTCACGTTCAGCACTTTTGACGTTTCAATTTTTATAAAGAAAAAAAGATCCAGAAAAAAATATTGAAGTTATTTGTGGTTATTTGTTTCGCGAAAAATATTATTAGTTAAAAAAAAATTATCGGAAATAAAAAAAAGTTAATAATGAGACCGTGATTGTTTTTTTTCTTTTAAATATACAAAATTCTCTACAGCTGCATTGTGGGCACATACAAATTAGCACGTACAACAGATGCTGTTGCATCTTCAGCTCCAGTTCCAGTTGCAGCATTCTATTGTGTTCAGGCAGTTAGTTTAGATCGACCTCGCACTCATATACATATACATACACATATGAATATATACATAATGTGGACGTGGAATCCACGGTACACAAATCTAAGGTTATATATTGCGCAGGTTGTCAAAGTGGGAAGTGTCAGAAATTAAAAAATGGCTGTTCGAGTGTCCAAAAGAACTACTCACCGCGTCATTAGAAACAGCAACAAAATATTTAAATTCGACAAGAAAAGGTTACTGGATGCATAACACTCCCCGATTTTGACAAAAACGCAGAACTGAACAAAATTGAAAAATTTAATGATATTACCTTTGATATGTGTACCTACTGTGGGTGTGATCAAAATATGTTACGTTCCCTTATAGTGGTATAGTACAAATATTGCAGAGCTGTTTCGGTCTTTATAAATGATATCCAATCCTGTGATAAGTGTGGTGTGGCGATATGTTTACAGCTTTTTAGACCGAAGATCTCGTCAATGATTTAAATTAAATCTTTAGCTAATTGCAATATTGAAATCCTGGCCAACACGGATGAAGGTTAATATTTTCTTCTTTGTAGGTAAGTCTCTTGTTCTTCACGGCATCTCGTTAAAATTGTAATATTATCTACAGTATCTAATCAGTATCGGTCTCCATATCGTCACGGTTTTGTGGGAAAATATCGTTGAATTGAATTTATAGAAGCTGATAAATATTTACATATGTAGGTATATTGGAAAATGCAACTTTATAATTTACAAATCCTTTTTTTATTTTTAATCTTTTCTGACGAGATAAAAACAAATATTGCTAAATTTATATAACATTTATAGGAGTTATAACTACCTACAAAAGTCTAGAAGCGCAACAATAACGCACAAAACTTAATCCCTACGGAAACGAAACCTCGCAAATTAATACCCGCTTTTAACAATGTTACATTTTGATAAAAAAAAAAACAAATAAATTAAACTGTGTGGCCCGACAGCTCGTGTATAGAACCAAGACCAAGTGAAGTACAAATCTAAACCATACCTGTGGGACCTACAATTTTCTCCCGAATTGGAACGGCGTGGCGAAGATGAGAAGCACTTTTTCATTGACAAGAGATACTCTTGGAGGATTTGTCAGTCCAGAGGATTTTAGTTTATGTGTTTTTGTAATTGTATAATATTGTAAAAACAGGTATGTATTTTGAAATTGCGAAATTATGAAATGCGAGAGTTTTTAAATAACATATTTCCTAGTCAGCCTCAATATAGCCCATTTTATAAAAATACTATATCAATAACGGTTTCTTAACGATTGTAAATATGGCAGTTAACGTTCTTATATATCAGAAGCCAATAAGCATTATATACCCAGTAGTAGGTACCCATACCTATATCTACTTATAAAGTACCTATCAAAACAAATTTTGCGTTTTCAAACGCATATTTTTCTTATTCCGATTCTGTTGAATATCAATATTTATCAAACTTCATAATATACCTATGTACATATTTACATCCATTTTGACACTTCAGTTAACCTTATTTCACCTAATTAGATTTCACCGGTCTTGTTTTTCATTGAACAATGTCCAACAAATAAATACGTATGTACATTGTACATACATAATACATATATCTATGTGTAGATAGGCCTAAAGGAAGATTTACTAAACATTGTTAATTTTATATATAGAACACATTCTGATGAATTTGACTCTCCAAAACTTCAATGTGACTTTTCATTTGACATCGCTTTGAAAGGTTTATTTAGGCAAATTCTAATCCAAATAATAATATGTAAACACCACTGATCCTGCTGTCTAATTTATTTTAACGAGGCGCCATCTAGTTAAAATGCTCAAGGCAAAATAAATAAAATTAAACGGATAATTTTCATTGGGAATCCCTACAGCAAACTCTCCATCCCCGCAGCAATAATATTGCTACCCACATATTGCTTCTGTTTTCCGTTTTTTTTTCGGAATATCACAGGACAGGGTGGTCTTTAATAAAACAAAAAGTGACAGTTCAAGGGCTTAGATTGGTGACAGTACACCAATATAAATTTATATTTGTAGTCAGTCATACCGTCCGCGTCCGTGCTGGTCTGTGGGTCCAATTCAATTTGACCTATAGCCTAAACGAGTTAACTGATTTATTTAAATTTGGTACAGAGCATTTTTATGTAATTCCCCAGAGCCCAGAGGGTAAAATTCGAATTTTTTCAAAATTTTCTCAAAAACAGCTCAAACGATTTTAATTAAACTTGGTACCTTTAATGGATTGTTAGAAAACTGCATTTTATGTTTGGGCCAAAATATTCGCATTACGGAAATAAAGTTAATATGAAACAATATGGAACAAAAGAAAATCTATTTAAAGCTGAATAAATATTTTATCTGACCAATGAATTTTACTGAATTAAAAAAAATTTAAAATAGCTAATTGACATTCCTAAAAAAAAAAAAATTGATTCGTGCTATGTCTCATTTGTGCAACACTTTCTCATTTATGATAAAAGTATCTGCTAAAAGATTTTAAAACAAAAAAGAATGCTCTTTGATTCATCTAAATACGACCACTTTCACTTTCGCTTTCACTTTCACTAGATCAAGATGTCAGAAAATATCAAGAAAATTTCATAAGTGATTTTAATTAAATTGTGCCATGCTAATTTAACACTGTTCTCGTGCAGATGTAACATTGCCATGGGTTTAATTTGACATGGTGTCACGTTACCTGAAAAAAGTGAATGTTGTAAAAGCTAGTGTACCCTGTTTATTCATACTGGTTGGTTTCACAAGCACACTGGATTAATAAAATATTAATTAACATTAATTACTTTTAAAAAACTACAGTCTTACTAACAAACAAATATTTTTATTTATGTTGCTTGTCATGTTACTTTAAAATGATCTCATGTAGATTTTAAACACGTTTGAATGGTGTGTCTTGTTTATTATTTAACATGATGAACCATGTTGAAAAAATAATATTTTTTTTTTAATATTAATTTTACATGAAACTGAAAGAAAAAATCAAATATTTAATTTAGCTTTTATGTGACAATTTTTATGAGAAAAATTTGATGCATACGCCGCCGCCAATGCGTTAAAGTTCATATCAAACTATTTATATCAGGGGTGTAGGTATGTACATATGTACCATAAAATATCGTTAAAAATATTTTTTGATTTAAATTATACTTAAGCTTAAAAAAATATTGTCTCAATATTTTTGCCACCCTGTATACTATTCTCAAACTTTTTTTTTTTCCTATGTCATCTTCGTATGTCTTTTATCCGCAACTTTATACACAATTACCACAAAAGCCAAATCAGTCCTGGAATCCTGCCGCCACCCGCTTAATTGATTAATTCCGGCTGCAAAGCAATACAAGAGAAATTCTTGAGCGGTTTAAACGACCTCATCAAATTCATCCATTATAAAGGCTAAAATCGCAGAAATGAGCATAGATGTGTACGTGTACCTATATACATAATACTATAGATATGTATGTAAAGGTAGGTATAGATATATATATATATATAGACAGAGATAAACGGATGCACGATTGACGTGCTACGCTAACGAGTGGGATCGTGGATCAAGCAGTTTTCTTTTGCACCCATCCATTTTATCCGGAATTTCCTGTCAGTAGGTATATATAGGCGAGTGGGTGGCTTGGCTTGGCTTTGGTGGATGGATGGATGGTGGCGACTGCTAATGGTGGTAGTTGGGGTCGAATTGAAAGGAACATTGTATATGCAGCTCATTAGCTACGTGTCTATTAGGTTAATCCCAGATAATCTGTATGTTTTCTTTTTTTTTTTTGGCCCGGGTTCTGTCAATGTTTTTTTTTCTTTTTTCGTTTCTTTTGGACTTGATTGGCATGGTCAAAGTCATGACAAAAGGAGTAACATCATTGTAAGGTATAGATATACATTTTTTTTTAAATTTTATACCACAGGTGCAGATGGCAAAGGATACTTATTTTCTTTTAATGGGGAGAAATGAAAATTCCCAAAGGCGGCGGGCGTTCAAATAATACAAATTAAGGTTCACTGATGTCTGAGAGATGTATGTGTAGTGTTTGATGTACCTAGTCAGCTTGTTTAGTTTCTCTTTTGTTTGACAAGTTCGTGCAAAAGTGGATTTTTCAAAAAAACATGAATACACAAACCATCTTTATGTTACCTATATTATGTAGAAGCAGATATATAATATACCTAATCTTTTATTGCTGGGTAAAAATGAGGGTATTTTTAATTGTTCACAATTGAAGTCATGTTTTGCCTTCCATAAACACAAGTGTAAGTACCTTACTTATGTATATATGTTCATATAATATATATCTGGCTTTTTTCTTTGTTATTTGAGTTTTGTTTCGAGCCGTCCGTAGTCGTATTTTATTTTTATTTGCACGAAATAACAAGTATTGGTTACAAAGAAAAAATTCAGGATAAAATCATTTTTAAAAATATGAAATTCAAAATGTTAGTCTACCGTTCGTCGATAGGTGCGTCTATATTTTTACATCGACTTTCAGTGCATAAATTGCTTTTTAAAGGTCAAATATTATTTTCGTGTCATAAAAAATCGAAACTATAAGATTGTGATGATGCGTTCAGGTTAACATAGAGCTAGATTCTAAACGGGAGGAACACCATGAACGGATTTGCTTGAAATCTACAAAGGATTTTTTTGTGATTACCTAAAAAAAAAATATTTCCATATTATAAGCTTAACTAGAATGCGGTAGCGGCCATACAGCATTTTTTTTTTGATTTTCGCAAAAACGTTTTTTTTTTTTTTAATTTTGGATTCCATAAATTTCGTGTTTACATGCAATGTATCAAGCAATTGCAATTGAAACAATTTTGCATATTAAGTTTTTTACCAAGAATTTCGTATAACGGGAACAAAGTTTTAATGTACTTTGATAAAATTGGCCTACTTTTGAGTTATTCGCGTATATGACTTATAATTTGCATCATGAACAGATTTTACAATCAGTCCATTCAAACATTATGATATTTAAAAAATTTACAATTTTTCAGACTTTCTTAATATTTTTTAACCACGCAAGATCGTGCGATGCAGCCGTGCATTTTATTTCGAAAAGTTTTGATTTTGAATCTGATCTCAAATTTGCTCAATCACTGCAGATTTTCGATATTTTCAAATGTTGATGGAAAAAATGTAAAATTGAATATAACTTTATGTAATAATAATTATTTAAAAATTTAGTTCATATATATTTCCCTCTTGATTTTATAAGTGACTTGTTGCATCCCCAAAAATACTTTTAAACTCATGTATAATTTAAAACATTTTAATGCAAAAAGAACATACAAATAATTTTAATTAACTATTCATTAGTACTATACGCCCCCCATAAAAAAAACAGCTTTCCCCTTTATGGAATAAGACGTATCATGAGTAGGTATAGCTTAAAAAGTTTGAAATATTACCTACCATTTTTTAAAAACTCATCTCAGCATCCTTATTTTCTCTAAATCTCTTTGAATCCCAAAAAAACCCGAAAGAAAAATAAAATTAATTAAAAATATTCATATTTAAATAAATTGTTATTTTCACCCAATTCACTTGGTAGAGGTAAGGTATATGTTTTTGTGTAAACAAACAACAAAACAAATTCTATGCCTTATGCTTTCTGCTTTTCAAAAGAACAACAACGACGGTTTTGTAAA
Organism: Epistrophe eligans; assembly: GCA_951394125.1. Lineage (NCBI taxonomy): Eukaryota > Metazoa > Arthropoda > Insecta > Diptera > Syrphidae > Epistrophe > Epistrophe eligans. The sequence goes on along the minus strand of OX596028.1, from coordinate 25,614,942 downwards.
AAAAAAATATAATTTCCGGTTTCGTAAGTTCAAATTCAATCACTAAATTAAAAACAAAAAAAAACAAATATTTTCAGCGTGGGGTGCAATAATTAGCTTCCCCACAGAAAGAGTCAGGAAGAAAAAACAAGGAAATTCAAAGAATATGTTAATTCATAAAGATTTTTTATTTTTTCAATTTTCTTTTCCTCTCCCAGCAGCATTTGTTTTATGAATGAAATTCCGCTAATGCCCCAAACATGATATTTGATTTAAATACTTCATTATAATTATAAGAAAAAAAAACTCATTTCATTCATGTTAATCTTGAAAAAAATAAATTTTGCAAGTAACGACAAGAACACTCTTCCCTTCACCTCCACTCCATTCCCTGATCAAATAATTATTTATTTCAACCTTCTTACCTACTACCACAACTTCAGGGTTTAAAAATTCAAATTTCCGTCGAGTAATTTTTTCCAACAAGTTAACAAATGTTTTGCATTAGCAAGCGATTTTTTTTTTGTTAGCTAAGCTCGTACAGAATAATAATGTGTGAGGCAAAAATACTGGACTTATAAATAACGGACATGATCTTAATTGATACGTTGCTATTAATACAGTACGGTTCGTTTAATTGGACACATTCGAAAAAAGTTAATTTCAATTTAAATTGTTTTTTTCGACTTTCTTTACTTGTTGATTATTGAGTGGTTGATGTCAAGGGTCGGTTCAATAGATATTCCCAAAAACATGACCAAAATTACTTTTTGAATTTGTTAAACACATAAAACTTTGCTAAATATGTAGGTAGCAGTGGCGAGGCGTGAATAATTTCAAACGGTAAGTCGATGTAAAAATTAATTACCTGCAAACGTAAATGCATTCTAAAACATATTAATATGTAGCCAATATTAAATAATATATGGCAGATCTGCTTTCTAAGACAAACTAAGCCAATAAATAAAATTTTTCTATAAATAATTATTTATCTGGATTAAAAAATAGAAAATATTGAACATTAAAAGCAACCAACTGAATTTTCATTTTTTAAACGGTAGCAAATTTTATCAGCTCATTTAATACCTACAGACTGCTGTTGTTTAACAGCCTTTGCTGTTGTTAAACAACAGCGCAACGATAAGAGATACACACAGAATTCACCAAATAAGTCGAAGAAAAGCGTGTTATTTGTTTGCATTAGAAAGGGGAACAGAGACGAGTCAAACTCAGAAACTCATTAAGTAACTAAGAGAACTGACCTACTCAATTAATCTACCACAGCCAGTGTTGCCGGGAAGAAATATTTCAAGGTAGTACTGAAGCCAAAAAAGAGGAGTATTTTGAAAAAAAAGTAGTACAGACATTTTTTAGTCTTCAAACTTTATTAAAAAAAATCATCAAGAAAAAAAATCAGTTACAAAAAAAAACATAAATAAATAAATTATTAATTCTAAGAACAAAAATAAGTAAATATCTTTTCTATCACACAAAATCTGTCTTGTGGCAGATAGCGTAATGCATAGTTATATTTGCCTTTTTTGCCTTTACCTGCTCCAAGGAATCCAATTTCACTAAATATCTATACAATAAAAGTTTACTTTGAATTTTCCTAACAGGAATTACAATATTTCAAACATTAATTAACAAACCTTTTCATTTTATTGAACTATACATACAAATTTACGGAGCTCAAAAAAAAAAAAACAACCACCAAACCAAAATTTCAGGTAATGAGGTAACCATAAAATAAATACCGAACTGACAGATGTAAATTGAACGTAGACGTCCACGCCAACGAAAAACAAAAACAAACAATAGGGAAATTCCCTTTTTGACGACAGTTTGGAAGATTAAAATGCTGCCAAATTTGATTTAAATTTGAAGTAAATTAAATTTATTAAGGTAAACATTACAATTTGCTGCAAGTGTAAAATATTTTAGGTCTTTAAAAAAAATAGGAGTACGAATGTTAAAGGAGGAGTACAGGAGTACGGAGGTGTTGAAAGGAGTACAATACTCCTATGGGAGTACTTTCGGCAACACTGACCACAGCACAGCGCAGCGGTAGAAGATACTCACAAAAATCACCAAATAAGTCGGAAAAAAGCGTGTTATTCTTTTGCATAAGAGAGCGTGTGTTAAACAGACTTGAGTCAAAATCAGAAAATCATAAGGAAGAAAAGAGAAAGGAAATAAATTTGTTCTATCTAGCGACAGATTTTATAACCCGACATATTTCGGGTTGCTTTGCTTGGCTATGCACAGAGTGTGGACAGAATACACATACTAATGATAATGAGGTGTGTGTGTTTTCGTGTGTGGCTTTTCAATTGAGTGGTGGAGTGTGCAGGTTGATGTATAGATACATATTAGGTTTATCCCGTGGGCTTTATGTTGCTCGTATTTAGTAAACATTGTTGTATAGCAGAAAATGTAAAAGGTAAGTCGGTAGGAATCGAGTTATATGGACGCCTCGCCACTGGTAGGTAGTTTATATTTATCACATCCTTGGTATTTAACTTGTAATCTTAGCGGTTGGCAAATATAGCTTTTCAATTTCCCTGATTGATATATATGTTTTGAGATTTTAATCAAACTTGATATTACGATGAAAAGAAAGACGAAAAAGTGGATCTCGGCACAAAGCCTAAACAGATAAGTTGATTTTATTGGTACTTAGCATTTTCTTGACATTCCTTGATACTTATTTTCATTTTTTTAGGAACACAAATGAAGGTACTTGCCATACAAATTTGTTCAGCACTCTTCGAAATTTTTTTTCCACAAATGGCTCCACAGTTTAAAAAAAAAAAATAGTTATTTTTAGTAAAGGCTACGATTTTTTTCCACAAAACGTTTATTAATGGTAACTCCTACCAACAATTTGTTTATTGTTTGATTTTCTTGAAAACGGTTCAACTAATTTTCATAAATGTTTGTACGGAAAAAGTCTTAATAAAGGTTTTCCAATAAGGAGTTGTCAAAACTCTTCAATAAATCGATTGGTGTGCCTGTGGCACCATCCTGTTGAAACCACATGTCGTTCAAGTCCATATCTTCCAATTCGGGTCAAAAATATTGGTAATCATGGCGCAATAACGCTGGTCATTCACAGTAACGTGACGATCGTTATCGTCGATGAAAGAATATGGCACAATAACGCCGCCGCCGGCATGCAAACCGCACCAAACAGTTATTTTTTGTGGATGAAGTGGTGATTCATGAAGCAAATGTGGATTTTCACCCGACTAATAATGCATATTTTGCTTATTGACGAACCCATTGACCCAAAAATGAGCTTTGTCACTGAAGATGATTTTGCGATGAAATTCATCATCTTGGTCTTCTCCAGAGCCCTATCGGAGAACGTACGTGCGTCGCTTCAAATGGTCCATGATGTAATTGTTGAGTTTACTGAATAAATTGACAATGACAGTTCGATAATTAGTAAAAGGGTGCGTCGTCAAAGTTGTCAAGTCCTTATTCGAAAAACCGATAGTATTGTGTGCCAAAATTTTCCCAAAAACATGTTTTTGGACACTTCCCAGTCCAGTCAGGAATTATTTTATCATAAAATTATTAACATAAATTTTATTAATTGCAGGAGAATCCCATGTATACTAGCGCTGCTAAGATTATTACTCTGAACATTTATGTATGATTAATAAATAATAATAATAATTTTAATGTTCTGGATTTACACAGACTTGACGTCACCAGAAAACTGAAAAGTCTTAAATTAATTCTAATATGTATATGTCTAATCAAGTGAACCGTATAGTATGCTGTTCCTTTTAACTTTAAATTGAAAATCATTCTTTAATTTTGAAATATGCTAATTTCTCCAAATTAAAAAAAATTAACCATCTGCGACAAGTTTCTTATACAAACCAAATTTTGTTCTTATAAAACTTAAAGGAATTTTAATAAGGTATTTTTCCAATCATTAATTTTATGTATAAATCTTTTATCTTACATCGAATCAATTTATGGTAGGTAGGTATTCGCTGAAAAAAATTACAAGTCCAATTTAACGTTGAATATAGTAATTGAAAACTTGTTCAAAGGGCCACGACCTTATGGTTGAATTTTTTGTTAAAAAAAGAATTAGCTCAGGCATATTTTTTTTTAAATTTTAATTAATTTCTTATAATACCAATTCGAAAAGCATAAGAGCTGGGTAATTTGTAAAAACCAATTAGGGCCATAAAAAAATCTCCACCTAATAAATCTGTATTGATGTATACCTATAGAAATCTAATAAGGTTTTTTTTTTTTCACTGAATTCGATTATTATAACTTATGATTTAAGCTTCTTTTTTATAATTATGATGTTTGTTGAAAAAAATGTGAGAATGTTTTAAGCACTCTATCCATTATAGTGCTTCAGTATTTCGGTAGGTATATACTTACTTTGAATATGGTGTTAAAGAATTATCATTTTCGGCGAAGTGTGGATAGATATGGAGATTGAATTTTTTCTCCAAGACTTTCAGGTATAAACTCGCAAAAAGAACAATAATAATATAATAACCATAAAAGGTAAGTCGGGACAGACATTTTTAATCAAATAAAATTCTTATACGTGCCAGACGAATAGCTTTTCATTTAAGGGAAGAGATGTAGACATTATGCTTTATCGAAATCCAACAATCTTTTGATGTCTCTTGCAAAATGCAATGCTGCCATTTTGTAATGCCAAAAGTTTCTTCTTCTTCTTTCTTTTTAAATGAAGTTATTTTAGTGAAAAGTTTTTGAAGAATTAATTTTTAAACTCAAAATTTTGAAACAATTTTTTTTTTTCAAATTTTTACAAAATTAAGAAATATTTTTGTTTTCCAACGTTCTTATAATTTTTTTGGGGAAAACCAAATTCTAAAATGTTTTTTTTTCTAGTTTTTAAGAAAATCACTTAAAACATAAATATGTACCTACTTCAACGTTTTATTTTTTCGATCTCTCATGATCGCAAACATTCACTCGCTATGACGCCACGTCGCAGTAGCCCTGAACTGTCAAACATACCTAGTTATTCTTATACCATGCCGTATGTCGTCGGTCTGTGAGTCTATACGTTTGTGCGTCGTCGGTCGGCGCGTCCGTGCATCCTTGACTGTATTTTGAGCTAGAGCCTATAAACGGGTGTAACGTTTTGGTTCAAATTTAGTATTTAAATGTAGAAATTCCCTAGGGTGTAAATTTTAGTTTTTGTTTTACATCATCTTAAAGGTTTTTTTTTTTTTGTTAATATTCTCAAAAACTGCTCTTTTGATTTTGATTAAACTTCGTTCCTATAGTAAAAAAAAAATGTGTGAGGGCCGGGACTTACGGTTAAGATGTGTTAATATAAACGTTCGCCCGAGTTTAAGATTCGGTTTACGTATCGTATCATTTACGTGTGACAAGTAACGTATTACAGGTAACGTGCTACACATATAAGGTATTCGATGGCATAGATGTTTAGATAAGTAAGCATATATTATAAAGAAAGTTGACGATCTCGTGAAGGGTTCAAACATTATTGCATTGAATATTAATTTAAAATAAAATAAAAAAAAAAAAAACATTTTTTAGTAGTTTGGAAGTTTTATTTTTTCGTTAAAATGTAGCATTATAGTAATTGTTGACCAAAGTCAAGATCAAGTTCGTGCGATCCAGTCATACATTTTTTTTTGTTTTTTGATTTGATTAAAAAAAAGTCCTTTTGTTTATTTTTGTTATTCTCTTTAAAAAAAATTATTCTGTTTTTGAAAAAAATTTGGATCTTAAAACATTTTTCATTTCTTTTTATTTCAATTTTTGTTTGCTCCGATTCTTTAACGAATTTTTCTATTGGTCACTCCAAGTGTTCATTTTTAATTTCATTTTAATAAAAAAGAAGTAAATTGCCCCCTGCTATACAAATGAATTCAATACTGCCGGGATAGTATTTACAAGAAAAAAATAAAGCCTCTTTGACCAACCAAAAGTGAATTCTGTTAAGACCTACCGAAGGAATCTTTTAAATTTATAAAAATGAATTTGCCACCATTCGATTTGGATATTTATATTTTTTTGTTGGATTCGTAGGTATCTACATAGATATTGAAATCAAAATTTTTCAAAATTAAAAATTTTAAATTTTAAATTTTAATTTATAAATAATTAATTAATTTTTACAAGCCAAAAACTCGACAGAGACGAAAATTGAAAATTTTGACAGGAAAATTAGGAAAATCGTGAAAACCGGAAATTGCATAATTTTAGGGGTGGAAAGTGGCCAAATCAGAAAGTTCCATTTTTAATGAAAACGAGAAAATATTGATTTTAAGGAATTATATAAACCACGGAACTGACAATCGGCTAGATATTGTCCCTAACGAAAATAAGATCACCAACCAATGGCGTTACGCTCTCAGACTGCTACAGCTGTGTAGAAAAATTATTGGAGTTTGCCAAAAAATTAATTTTAAAGGGTTATTTAAAGCCCTTCAAACTTTATTTTTACTTATTATTTTTTAAACAACATCTTTATTTCAATTCAATTTTTCGAAATAAAATGGTTCAATAAATTTAATTTAAATTTTGTTTAAAATAAAATAAAAGTAAAAAAGATAAACGATTTTCTTAAGAATTTTTTGTCACTATGTAAATATTTCTCTTCAGTAAAATTTATTAAATTAGTCTAAGATAAATTTTTTCAGTAAAAAAAAAAATAATGATAATTTTAAAACCAAAAAAATTCGATTCTACCTGACCCAATTTAATTCGTCATTCATGCTTGAATTACCTAGCCAGGTATACTTTTTTTAGCAAATTTAATTTAATTAAAAAAGTGTAGGTACCTAATGTTATCGTCTTTTTTTTAAGAAGAAGGGAAAACTCGTTTACATTTGTAAGGAGGTATTGGTTGTATTCTCAACCTACATTATGTATTGTACATAGCTAGGTATATTCAAAAAGGAAAACAACCTCAGGTAGATATTTTTTTTTTCAAATCTTTGCGTCACGTGTCATATGGGTACCTTTACAATACATATACATACCTATGCCTATAGACAGATAAAAACACGTTATCGTTTATCTATCAATTTGCTTTATTTCCGATTGATTTTCTGTTTTTTTTTTTTTTTGCAAATTCTCTTCGGCAATGGGAATAGAGGGTTTCTACCAACCTAACCTACCTTCATAATTGAAAAAGCTAAAGAACGAAAAAAACTGCGTGTGTGAAACCATTTATCAAACAGCTTTCCTGTGTTCACGATGAGAGCTATGGCTCGAAGCTCTATACCTTATACCTACCCTACATATAGTATCTTCCTTTTTACATTTGAAAATTATTGCGACGTACATTACATTTATACATATTTTGTATATACTCACATACATTATTAGGTACTATGCTATTACCACATATAGTGCCAAACAAATAGGTGAACCTGGCGTCCTCCATCAATCCTCCTAGCGGTAAAGATAAGTCAAGTTATATCATTTCCTGCCGAAGGCTCCTCTAGGTTTCCCTTTTCGCCTTCAACTTTCAACACAAAAGGAAAATATATTTTCTCCCCAATAACATAACAAAAATCGCTTCAGTTCGCTCTTCGTATAGGATACAGGATCCTTGCAACCTCTATACTACCAATAGTTACTTTCAATAAATGCACATACAAATAAGCACTCAAGACAAATAAATATTTATATTTGTGCACATAAAGCTACAAAGAGCCCGGAAAAGTGATATTGTCCTCAATTTGGATTGAAATAAAAAAAAAAATATACACATGTATGTATTATTACGACTTATGAGTATGAAAAGACTCTGAGAGTTGGGCTATATTCTCTTCTTGAAATTTATTCCCTAAAAGGTTGTTTCCCAAAGCCAACCGCAAATAAAAAAGCCTTAGAAGACCAGCGGAAACAAGTGGGGCGAGAAAAAAACTTCTCCAAAAAATACTAAGTCCTTTCAAAGACCCTCACTCTCACATATGTAGTACCTAAATACCAATGGATATAGAATGTTTGGGCAGAAAAAACACAAGAAGTGTGAAAAGGACTATCCATATATGTATGTACATACGTACCTATATTCGAATTGTGATACAAATAGAGCTCAGCTTGTTGAAGTTCCAGCGGATTCTGGTTGTTGTTGTTATTTTTTTTGTGGCCAGGTGTTTTTTTTTTTATTTTTGTTTTGTTAGTTCTTTTTTATGTCGGCTGCTTTTAAAACGTTGCACAATGATTGAATAGCATGCCTCTGCCTTACATGCCAAATATTTTTTTGGTGTTAAACGAGGGATAGGTGAAAATAAATTTTATTGTAAGGATATAGGTAAGAAATGAAAAAGTGGATTCGATTTTTCCAACGATTCGATTTGGGATATATGTAAGTATAAGTATAGGTATAAGAGTGCCTGTGCCTCACATACACTAATATATTTGAAGAAATCGAAAACCTTTATGGTTTGAAATGATAACCATCGATCTGTACTTTACTTAGGTAAAGTGAATCGTAAAGTTACCTCGTAGTCTAAAAATTTTTTGAAAGCTGCCATAAATTAGACAACGAGTTACATAAATTTGATAGAAATAGAGTAATTTATTAAAAGGGGATAAGTGGAGGCTTACATTATATGGAATTTGGGAGATTCAATTGCTCATGTTATGGCAAAATAAGTTTTATCAAAAGATCTAGGCGATATAATACTTACATTTGTATAGGTAGGTAGGTTTAGTACACATATATTATTGGCATTGTAAGCCAAAAGACAAATAAAGAAATTGGCTTATGGGTACGTTTATTGAGGATTTTCAGTGCGATTCAATTACATTAACGTTTTAGAGATACAATATTTCTAGGCTTTGAAAAATGATACCGTTAAAAATTCGGTATAATAATTTTACTTTTATTTTTCTGGCTTTCCAAGGGGATATAAGTATATTATATAATAATTAATACTTGTGATGGTTTATTGTCATAAAGTTATTGGAAATAAAATGAAAATTTTATTATTATTAAGCATTTTTTTTTTTTGAATACGATGTCATTCGAAATTCGTGGAAAAATGTATGTTAATTCTGTGGCGATACTTTCTGTTCCTCTTTTGTTAGCTCGTTGAAATATAGGTTAATCAAGAATAAATTAATTAAAACTTGGGTTAAGAACTCTTACTCTTACCAGATTTACTCAAATGTCAAAAAAATACTATAATTTTAGTAATAATTTATTCTTAATAGCACGGTATTTAATAAAATATAGAAAGATTATTTATTATTATGAGCTACAGGACTTAACCTTCAAGATTCACTTAGAAGTATAAGGTGGAAAATGGTGGAATATGATCCCAGCTCATGGCCAATTTTGGAGAAAAACAACTGATCCCGATTTTTACTACTTCAAAAGCAAGAGGGAATTATCGGTAGGAATATCATTTCAGCCCAAGGAAAAACTAAAGTGAGTCCCACTGGGATCTTATTCTAGACCCACAAGGTCACAACTCACTAAAGTTGAGAGTATCATAACAATTACGTTGGCTAGGGCTCTTAAAGGACCAAAAAGGTTTGCAACACGAATGCACCAAACAAGAAAACTGTTTGCTCTGCTCTTCTAATTCGATAACAAGAAAATCATGAGTCTAAAAGCTTTGATCTTTGAATAATATTAACAATATCTTTTTACAATAAATTTTTAAAAAAAAGTTCATAAAATTTGACCTCTAAAAAGTTTATTCCAAGAAGTCTATGTTTTAAAGGTTTTTTGGGAAGCTTCTTTCAACAGTTTTTTTGCTCTCCTGAAAAATGTTAAAAATTGACATTACCTTTTCAGTCGGATTTTCATACATTGTCTTGTCATATTTCTTATTAAGACAAAGTGTGAACTGTAAGAATAAAAAAAAAAAATATTTATACTGAATGATAATGTGAATTGTGAAGGCGCACGAGGCACTTCTGTTTAATGTTGGTTGTTCACAATGAAAAAAGATAAAATATAAAAAAAAAAATAAAATCTGCTTGTAGCTTACATAAGATTACTTTTCTTTCTGCCTTTGCTTTTTTTTACAAGAAACATATGGATAGAGCAAGAGTTATAATGTTTCTAAATTTCTTTTAAATATCAGTGATATTGAAATATTAGTAAGGCAACCAAAACAAAAACCATAATTGATCGGCAATGCATGTTTCAATTCCGATTCCAAATTTAATACCCATATTATTATTTAATTCATTTAATGGAATATATTTTGTAGTGTGTGTGTAAGGGCTCTCTCTGTATCCTGAACCACATAAATAAGTATATGTGGTTTAAAATCAATAACTTCTCGTCAAAGCGTATATATTTCTTGATTTTAAATTCAATTTCACAGAAAACATAAAAACATATGTACCCTTAACCGAAAAATCTACACCATCATCGCACCATGAACATTGAAACACCTACCTACAACCCCAATTAATTTGCCACATCGCAACGCCCCATTCACAAAACCCTGAAACACCACCAGATGACATGAGATTCGAATTTTATCCTTCGTGTTGTTAAGGTAGTGTAAAGTCAGTGTGTATGGTTGTTCGATATAAAAGTTAAAGCAAGGCACGTCCTGGGAAATAACTAATTTTTTTTTAATTTTTTTATTTTAATCTTGAATAATATACTTTTCTTTTTTTACTGAACTGTATTCTTAGTAAAGTGTGAAAGTTACAAAATCAAGGTTTTGTTAGTGCTTGTACATTGTACATGATTGTATATTGTAATATGTACGTTAGTTGGTATCATGTTCTCGAAATCAATTTTTTAATTACTTTGATATTTTTTTTAAGTGTTCATTAGGATATAGGGTGCGTTGTGCTGAGCGAGTGCACTTAAGGAAGGTAAATCAAATGAAATTGTGTTAAAAGGGTACCTATACCTAATGATTGAGATTTCATGTCCTCTATTATTTTTAAATTGCAATAAAAGCTAACAAATTAATTTTAAATCGAACGCTTGCACAGCTAAAGAAAAAATGTAACGTATAGTAGTGAAGGTTATTTATATTCATATATTTAAGTAAAAACATAAAGGGTCTTGTGAATAATAAATAAGAAAAAGCTTTTTTTTTAGAGGAAGCTTAAGATAACTATTCAAAGCTTTTACTGGTAGCTTTAGCTAGACAATTCTAGCTCAAACTATGTTTTTTGTGAATAAAGAAAAGTTACCCTAAACAGCTTGAGCTATAGAAAATTTTAGCTTAGGCATAGAAATTTAAGGTTTCTTTTCTTTATTCACATGTTTCGACTTAAAAGGCTTCAGCTAGAACTGTTTTTTATATATAATTTTAATAAAACTGCAATTCAGGTTAGTGAGCAAACAATCAAATAATTTGATTTTTTTAAAGAAAATTGTCTTAATTTTGGAGCTATTCCCAAATGTGTAATGAACTATTAGGCGTTTAAACTTTGCCATATTCACATAATAACTAAGGAGAATTCTAAAAATAAGACCTAGTCAAAGCTTTCTTGTGAATAAAAAAAAGCTAAAGCTATAATTAGGATTTTTAAGTAAATACTAGGTTTTTGATGAATAAAAATAAGCTTAAGCTATCAAGTTAAAAATGTATTCTTGTAATAGCTATTTTAAAATAGCCAACGCTAAATTCTTTCAGTTTTAGCTTGTTTTTCCACTATAAGCTTCAATTTGTATGAATAAAAATAGCTTAAGCTAGAATATTTTATAGTATAAAAGCTTCAAAAGATTCTTTTAACCGTGTCTAGAAAAGTTTGACTAGGTCTTATTTTTAGTATTCTCTGTAGTTGTGGTGTGAAATTGTCTGGAATTGTCCCTAATAGGTGCATAAACTTGATCATATAAATTTATGCGCCTATTAGGGACAATTTCCAGACAATTTCCTTAAAAAATCATCACTATATTTCCGTCATGTAATTTTTTGCTTTAAAATTGCGTTAGTTATTAAGTGTACCTACCTACGAATATTAATTAAAAATATTAGAGCCCTTTTGACAAACATTTTGAAATATCAAAACCGCTTCTCCTTCCGGAAATATTATACAAATTCGAACCAAATTGGTCCACCAGATCAGGCTCTGCGTCTGTACGTTCACTGTCCACTGAACGTTCAGACGCAGATACAATAAAAAACATTTTTGTAACAGCAACCAATAAAAGAGTTTAAGTAAAAAAAAATTCTAAACGTGCTTGCTTTGCGATTCAGTCTTTATAAATCAGTTCTACCTGAAGCTTTCTTAGTGGAAACATGTGAATAATCAAATTAAACCTTAAATTTCGAAGCTAAAGCTAAAATTTTCTAGCTCAAGCTGTTTAGAGTATAATCATTTTTTTTTATTCGCATAAAACAAAGCTTAAGTTAGAATTATCTAGCTGAAACTACTAGTAAAATCTATGACTGTAGTAAGCTTTAGCTTCCTACAAAAAAAGCTTTTACTCTTTTTTTATTCACAAGACCTAATAAACTCACATAGACTTTTCAAACGAACAGCTTTTGTTATTTTGTTTCTTGTTTTAGTATGGTTCGTTTAAAAAAACCTTAATCTTGAAGGAAAATGACAGATTTTAATTTCTTTTATTTAATATTTGAATGAAAATTAGACCCAGTTTAGTTTTTCAGTGATAGACCGTCGCTCTTTTTCATGGCTATATACATGATTTAACTCGTGAAAAAAATGTTTTTATTTAAAATAGCTTTTAGCGGCCTGCAGTCCACAAAAATTGTTTGGCGTTTCGTCCCGGCGCGCGATCTCACTTGGACTCATCAGTTGAATAGTGAAGACTTTGTCAATATGCAATTTTTTCAGTCATTTTAGATCCCAGGTTAACTCAACGAATTTTTTAAGTTTTAACTGAATAAAAGATATTTCTATCATAATGTGCATCAAAACAATTTCGAAATAGAGATGGGTGATACTATTAAAATTTTCCTTTCCATATAAAACTGCTTCTGAGTTAATTTGCATTTATACTTACTCTGGTTTAACTCAGAGTTAACCCAGAGTAGTTAAGAATGGTCTTTTTAACTAACACTCTTATAAATAAACCTTAATAAGATATAAATTATGTTTAATCGGTGAAGATTCAATTTTAAAAAATTCATGTTTATAAGATAAAATTAATCCAAGTTGGCCAATTAACGAATAAATAATATAAAAATACCTTAGATATTTTTGCAAACGAAAAAGCTTCCCAGTTGGGAAAATGAAAAAAAGATTTTTGATTCAAAGTCCACTCCTCCTCTCGTTAAAAATGTATTTTTATTCCCTTAAAAAAAAAAAAAAAAAAACATCCTTTATGTGTTCCTGATAAGTGGTAATTTATGTAACAATTTATGCAATCTAGTAGTTCTTTCCCTTTGAATTGCATCGTTCTTGTCCTTAATGATGCTCAATATTGGTTTGGTTGTGAACTAATTTGAATTTTCTACGGGTATTCACAAAAGTCATAAATATCCATAAAGTGCCATGTATTTCAAGCTCTTTCCATAAATGTCTTTCTGTGTAAAATGTCACAACCACAACTCGGCTCTTAGTCAAAAAGTGGGTGGAATTGGAATATGATGGTAGGTGGGTGGGTGGGTTAAATTGAAGGGAAAACTTCATAAGAGCAACAACGTTGTTGTATGAATGTGTATATGTATATACGGTTGTGGTTGCATGTGTTTTGCTTAAAGTATATATTCAAAAGAGAACTGATTATGGAGGTCGGTTGATTCAAAATACGCGAGAAGGCAAAACATAAAAGACTAAATTGGGGGGAGGGGTGGGCAGAATTCAGAGGCTTGACATGTATTCATGTTTATTCAGTATCTAACGAAGAAAAGTGATACCCACATTGAGATTATGTGTTTGTTTGTAGGTATAGGTACATTTGGGTGGAATGAGGAATAAGAGGGACGTAACTCGGAGTATTTTTTCGTTTTTTTTTTTTTTTTTCAAATATATTATGTATAAAAAAGGATGTGGCTGTAATCCCTACAATAAAAGGTATGTACAAGTACAAAAATAATATACCTACCTTCCTTACCTATAGTATAAACCAGGTGAGTGACTAAAATGAAGATTTATACCGCTTTGCTGTCATCGTTTTGTTGCTTTATCTATAAGCTTTTTGTGTTTTTTTTTTTTATTTTATATTGTTGTTATTATTTTACTGCAAATAAATCACGCAAATAAATCAGAGGAGAAAATCTGTCAACGCAAAAGTAATGTACATAAGCATCAAAAAAAAAAAAAAAAAAATAAAGGAATGAAATAAAAAAAAAAACCTTCAAATTAAGGTGAATAAGTTTCTACAATTCGATTGAATGCGGAGGAAGAGATTTTTATTAGAAAAGTTGAAGACAATCTTATAAATATAAAAACGGTGTTTATTTTTTAAGGCCATGGATAATATTGTTTTACGAATCGGTAAATAAATTAATGTACCGTAAGATCTAACAAAAAGCCAAAGAAAACAAACTTCGCTGCTGCGACGACGACGGTTATATGGGACGGTTTTATTTTTAAAAAAACGGGAGAATATTTTCTATATCGGTTCACATTAAAAAATAGTAGCTAGCTTGCCTATCTATTATACCTACATGTTTACATATAAAAACAGGAATCTGATTTTTTATGCCATGGTGTTTATCTTTATAGACAAAATTTCTAAAAATTTTAAAAGAAAACACAAATATGTACATTCGTTTGGGATACGATTTCTATAAGTACATACTTTACTTATCCTCTTTCGCACAGTGGGACCAAACCAGGAGTTTTACTCGCTAATAGCAGTGTAAATTTTATTATTAAAGTCAATGTGAAGTTATGAGTTTTCATAATATTAATGGAATGAAATATAGGAACAGAGAAGAAAAACAAGAATTTTAAAGATACAAAATGAGTGAGAGAAATCGGAAATGTTTTCACATTTAAATGAATTATACAGTTCTAAGAGTTAATTACTTTTAAAAGTTGGTTTACATTAAACTACTTCCTGTGAATTAAAAAAAAAACCTTGTGTGCCAGAAGTCAAACAGTACCTACCTTTATTTGACTAGACTCAAATTTATTTGTATAGAGTCTTTATTACTGCTGGAGGTATGTTCTAAGATAATTAAATAATGGAAGAAAAATGGTAAATAAATACTAATTTATGACGTGGAGAAATAATCAAAAACAAAAAATAATTTTAGTGATTAGCATTTTGAAATTTCCCGTTTTAAGTCATATTTCCAGTAAGGATAGTTTTTTACTCATACTAAAGCCGGATTCCTTGTGGAAAATAGGAACTATTACGGCCATATTATTCACTGGATTCATCCAGATTAAAACTTAAATCCGGATGTAAATTATTCAAAGGAACGTATAGCTTTTTCCACATTGGACCTACTGCGCGTGTACCAGTCGTTAAGAAAAGTGATATTTTTATGTTTAACAAAATATTAATTTTAACTTTGGAATGCATACAAAAATCTGAGAATATTTTGATACCAACATAAAACTTTTGACTTATACTTGATGCACAATAAAAAAGTTCCTTTATTTGAATCAAAAACTGGTGGCCTTCAGTTTCAGTTTCAGTTTCAGTTTCAGTTTCAGTTTTCAATTCATTTTCTTTAGCAATAAAAATTTCTAAAAGGGAAAGTCCTTCAAAATTTAATATATTTGTTTGTATTGCATTGTTGTCCCAGTAGATGGCCTGACCTATTTTTAATCAATTTGTATTAATTTTTCTCTGGAAAAAACACTTTCCTTAACAACTTTATCGGAAAGTTTAAAGGGCTATTGACCTATAATTATGTTTATTTATTTATTTGAAACAAGCTAATTAATATCTAGCGAACAATATTTTCTTAAAACTATACATCATTATAAAAAAATCTTTTTAAAAACGGTATTTGATACATCAGAAGTATTAATTAATAATTTATGGTTGACGTTATATAATTTCAACATATTATTTAGTGGTGAACTTTCTTCGTAGTTGGTACGATAGTGCGTTATATAAATAGGGTCAGGTAGACCTCTTAGATTCCGCTTTGAAACATTAAAATGAACTCGAGACAAAAGGTTCAGTGCATCGATTTGACCATCAATAAGTTTAACAATAAAAACAAAACATAAATAAGAACGTCTACTATCTAGACAATAAGTTTGAGCCTGTTATCATATGAAGGAAGATTCAATGGATTCTGCCATCCTAAACCTCTGAGAGCAAATTTCAGAAATCTTTTTTGAATCTGTTCGATTCTGAGTTTATAGCAAGTATAATAGGGAGAGCACACCAGGCAAGCATATTCTATGAAGGGTCTAACAAATGAAATAAACAGTTGTTTGATAACGTAGGGGTCGAAAAACTGACGTGATTCTCTTTTAATCCATCCTAATATTGAATTAGCCTTGTTGCAAATCATATTAATATGTTGCGTGAATTCAAGTTTTTTGTCAATCAAAACACCAAGTATAGACACTTCATTCACATTTAACAAATTAACGCCATTAAATTTGTACTCAAAAGACAGAACAGACATTTTACGTGTAAAATTTATTATCTTACAATTGTCTATGTTTAAATACAAACAATTGCGTGCACACCAGTTATAGAAAGAATTTAGATCAATTTGAAGCATTTCACAGTCAAGATTATTAGAAATGTTTTTAAATAAGTTTACATCATCTGCATAAATAAGACATTTGGAGTATTTTAAAACTGATGGAAGATCATTTATGAATAATATAAATAGAATTGGGCCCAAAGTACGCAATCAATTTGTTTTTTACTTTTAAAGGACTCTATACAAGTCTCTACTAGCTCCACAAGAAAAGTGACAGTCGAACGACCTTTGGAGAAACCATGTTGGTGAGGAAAAATGAAAGATTTGGTGTAAAAGCTTAAAGTTTTGCAAATAATTTCTTCGAACAATTTTGGAATAGCAGACAGTTTATAGCTATGGGACGATAGTTATCAATTTTGTCTTTTCTTCCTTTCTTATGAAGGGGAATTATGAAAGATTTTTTCTATGCATAAGAAAACTTTCCCGAAGACAATGAACAATTAAAAAGAACACCCAGTGGCATAGACATATGACTCACAGACTCACACACTTTTTTAAAACAGAAGATGGTATTCCATCTGGACCATATGATGTCATTATCGTCTAAATTAGATATAAATTTTTTAATATCGTCAGTACTTATGTCAAAATTTATATCAGTCAAGTGAGAATATGATTTCAAATGACCAAATAATTTATCATTTTCGTCAGTATTATCACAGATTAGGTTATCACAGTTCGAAAAGTTATCACAGTTAGAGTAATTATCACAGATGTATGCACTTTGAAAAAAGTCAGAAAAAAGTTGTTGGTTAGGAACATTAAAAAGTCAGAGCCATTTCGGGTAATAGTTTTCCTGTTCATTATGCACTTTAAAATTTTGAAAAAGTTAAACCAACTTAATATAATTCCTTTAACTAACTTAATTTTAAAGATAAACGGGGAACTCTATCCCATGTTTTTTACCAAAAATTTGTTTTATGTGTGTTGTGTAGGTATATGTAAGAAATAAAAAAAAAAACAAGAACTCTAATTTAAAACATGACTTTATTAGTTTACTAATGAATGACTAGATGAACATTGAGTTAATGCAAATTGCTACCTGTAAAGCAAGTGACACCTATAAGCTGTGTTCGTTTGCATAATTTGTTCAGAGATTACAATTATTATTGGCGGCGCGTCATAGTCAAATTTTCACAATAAACAACAACACAGTAAAAGTAGTGAATATTAATAGTTGATATAACATTTTGGAGACACTCGAGTAGTTTGATAATCAATAGGATTGCAAACAAATATTTTGTATGTATTACAGGTTGGCATATTATGATCCGTTCGTTGATATTTTGTAATGTTTATGCTTTGTTTTTATTAGAATCAAAATGTGGTGGTTTGAAAAACCAAGCGTCTAACCGGGTCAACCTAAATATGCGTTGAATCCTTGACGTCACAAAAAATAATCAGTACATACAATTTTATTCGTAGATGCGTTGACATGTAATCTGTGTAAACGTGCGAACGCATCTGGATTCGGTTCCAGAAACTGCAAATAGCGTTTCTAAATTAAATCTATTTGCAGTTTCTGGTGACAGTTTGCATTCAAAATGTTTACTGAATAAAAGCAAGATGCAGTTCGTTCCCCATCTCCCAACTAAGAGTTGTATGTAATTAATATCGCGGATGACTATACGATGTAAATGGAAAACCTAACAAAATTGATATTTTATATTGAGCGCATTACCGTTGCATTTGAAACAAAATACTTTATACACGTTAGAAGTTCGTCCCCTATTAATAAAGTAAATTTGTCAAACTCAATTGAACATGAAAAATGGTTACGATGTTCTTGTTCTATATTAAATGTCGAAATATGAAAGTGAAATGTAAGAAGTAGTTTAAGAAAAGCTTCCGCCAGAACTAACCAAAATGCCATTCCCAAAAAAGAAAAACAGTAATGGCAGATTTAGATGACTGACAAGTTTTCATAATTTCTTCCATTTTCTTAAAATTTATAACTTCATCGTGTTAATGGTTCTGTAAAATCTGCTCACGTGGCGTATAAAAATTGTTTATTATTTTGGGATAGAAATTTGGACAGTTGTGTAACTTCGGCATAAACGAAAAACCATCTGTTTACGTTTTGATTGAGTTACCATCTTGTAATTGTATTAATAACTTAAGCAACGTGATGTTTTTAAAAATATTATTTACACTACAAGACCTAAAAGTAAGTCTTATCATATTGAAAATAAATGTTAGAAAAACACCAAGATACATTCTTTTTTGTCATTTCAATCTTAAAACAGTTACTCAACTCTAATTCAACTCAACCTGCATATAACCATTCCATCTAATTTAACTTCACATGAAAAAGACATTATTTTTCGAACACATCCCTTAACTTTTTAAAAAGTAAATTAGCTATAAATTGTTATTTCTTATCTGTTTTGGAAAAAATCACCACCCAGTAGTATAAAATGGAAAGAAAATATTCAAATAGTATGTATAATAATAATGTTAATCTCAATATATAGGCGTAACAATGCTAGTGCAAATAAATGGCGATTTTCACCCTTTTTGCATTTCGGTGACAGTTGATTTTGACACGCATACACGGTTTAAAAGTAGATATAATAGTGATTATAACATTTTATTAGGACTTGCATTGTTGTGCTAGCTAAAGGTTCTTAATAAAAAACGCCTTATATCAACAACAAAACTTGTAATCATTACATAAGCTATAGATTTTGTTTAAAAAAAAATTAATCACAATCATCTACATATATTCATCTAAGAGTCTAAATTCTAAAGGATTTAAGGGAAACCAAAGAAAAGTATTTTTGAGTTTTGAAAAAAAAAAATACAATACACATGTACGTACATAAGTACATACATAATATATTCTTTCTAAGACTTACACGTTTTGCGTCGCTCAAACAACCAGTCAAAAAGAAAAAAAAGTACAACAAGCGTGTATAGCGATGAATACAAATTTTTGAATTTCCCTTTCAGGCTCATAAATAGATGGAAAAATAAAGCCTGCGAATGATAAGAGATGGCTTCAATAATTTCTTCGATTATTGGTTTATTGGTCCTTTGAAAGATTTTTTCTTTCATTTTTTTTTGTATTTTATTTTTACTTAGTGAAACCGAAAGGCATTGTTGTGGGAAAGGGGTGTCGTGGGTAAATTTCATGAGGAGAAAAAACAATCGCTTTAACAACACCTAAGGTGTGGGATGTTATTTTCCCGAAGCGATGTAATATTATGTTGTCTCATATCGTAAATTTAATATTTTTTTTTTTTTTTTTCAAAAGCAAAAACGAATTGAAAGACTTTGAGAAGAGCAACGTATAAAATCCCTTTAAGAAATTCATAAAAATGCAAATTTTGTATACGAATAATATTATTTGGCAGATGTACTATATACATATTTTTTTCGCCTGTATAGGTATGTGGTATCGGCGGGATGCGGGTTGGCGGCGGCGCCGGGTTATATGAATCATTTGGATGAGAG
The DNA here is from genome assembly GCA_951394125.1 of Epistrophe eligans. Lineage (NCBI taxonomy): Eukaryota > Metazoa > Arthropoda > Insecta > Diptera > Syrphidae > Epistrophe > Epistrophe eligans. The sequence continues at coordinate 25,594,924 of OX596028.1, read as the reverse complement.
AAAACACTTTTCGTATAAATATTATGTAGGTATGTTTAATTTATTTTTTGGGTATGTTTTTCAAATATCAAAAGGTGAATTTATGACAATTTGAATATTGTGTAATTTCAAAAGAGGACTGAAATTTGATTATTGAAATGATAAATTATTTATTTGGTTTTGTCTTTAATAGTACATACAATTCAAACAAAGTGTAATATATAAAATTTTCAGCTTTATAATTTTGAACATTTGTTGCCCTAGGTCTGACTTTCTGTCGTTATTTTCTTAAAATTAGATATAAATGCAACATTTCTAAAAACCACTAAGGTCAGGATACATGAAGGAGTTGATTTTTAGATTTTTAGAAATTTTTGTAGGCAGTAAAAAATCATAGTTCGACCGTACTACATAGGTAGTACTTACAGTCAAAGAAGTCAAATTATAACGTAATTCTTCCCAAAAATCGATAGCTACTGTTTGTAAAAAAATCTAGTATTTTTTGTCTCGAATATTTCTATAGAACAAACCAAAATTGGTCTTCATTAGATAACATATTGAACAACTCTATAAGGTTTTCGAAATTTCCGTCAAGGACACAAGTGGGAAGTTATTAGTGTTGTTCATACCGAGATTCAATAATTTCTTTCGCAAAATTTCATTTCACATAAAAAATGCGTTAATCCATACCCACTGCCGACTTATCTCGGAATATCTCAAAGAAAAAATTCGTTTTATAAAGTTTTTTTTCGACGCTAACGTCTCGTTCCGTGGGAATGAAAAATTCTCCGATTTATGTACCAATTGGAGGACTTTTATTTCACAGTAGGTAGGTATCTTCAAAAACTGGATGTCATGAGTACATTGTTCCAGATAACAGTAACATTTTTCGTTGTATTAAATTGAATTTTATGTCTGAGTACGGATATGTGTTTTTCAAGTTTCATTAGAATTTTCTCGATATCCTGTGCAAACATTTTTCGCGGAAGTTTTTGTATACAATTTACAGTAAAGACGAACGAACACTAGCTTAAATCTCCGTAGGAGTATGCTTTGCAGAGAATTTTCCGCTCTGAAGATCTGAGAAAACAAAAATTGAAATTTCAGTCCATGTCGTCGTCGGCTAACTGCGTAAAGCTGCTTATTGTCTGGAAGATGGCGTCATTTTTCAATAGCTATGATGCATAGAGTCATGAATTTATTTTTTCTTGTTGTACTAACCTAGCTGATGACGAAAATCGACTTTTTTTGTTAGAAACCTAACCGAAACGTTAAGTGGAATTTCCCTGATTAAAATAAAAAAACACTGCTTACACCTGAACAGTGCGGGGTTTTTACCTACTGCTACCGATGCATGGCCTAAAGTTGCAAGAAACACAAACAAAATTGTCTAAGATGCGTAGTTAAACATTAAAAACTATGAGGGTGGTAGTGCATTATAAAATATTTTTTTTCGGCTTAAAACATCGGTAAACAAAAATGTTGCCATTGAATTGAATTGGACAAATATTAAGGGAACAATAGCTTACGATTCGAAAATTGATCTATCACCCTAAAAAAGAGGAAAGTCGATTAGTACTTAATTTTTGATATGTTGTTTAAAATAGATAAAAAAAAATAAATTTACACCACCACGCCCCCTCCGCCCTTCACAATAACAATTTACAAGTTGAAGGTTTTGAATGAAACAACAACAATTGGGTGAGCTGCCACCAAGATTTTATAGGCTGGAGTTATATAGGTAGCTATTTCCCGACTGCCAGGCCGATCATCAGACTCCTTTTTAGTGGTGCTTGGTGCTTGGTCATTGTTCAATCTTTAATTTAAAAAAACTTTTTGCCCCAGCTGTGGATCGTGGCTAGTAAAAATGCTGGTTTCAAATGCAACTGTCAAACAACAAAACCTTTATTGGGATGGACTTAATCAAGTGGCCTCGGTAACGCAATGCATAGTGCATTGGCTCTGAGGGAGCTTGGTCCAAGTTCGATCCCCTGCTGGGGCAAAAAGTTGACTCCGCAAAGTATAAGCACATTGTTTTTCGGTCTTCATAACACCTTCTCTTACCAGATATGTATTAGTTTAAGTGTCTTTTTTTAACAACAATACTGTATCTTAGTCTTGAACAGAAGTCTTTTCTATTAATATTTGACCAATATTTACTTTAATCCAATATTTTATTTAATCCAGCTTTCAAATTAAATTTTTGATTTTTTTTCTTTGTCCTTTTCTTTCAGGTACCTACATGTTCATTTTCCAATATACAATAAATCCCCATCCAGTTTCATAAACATAATATAATATAAGTAAGTATATGTATGTATATATGCCTTAAATATAATAATACAAATTGTTCATTTAAACCCAGATTATTATGAAAGAGAAAACACTTGACAGCTCTTCACCTCTAATGACAGCTCTTCACCTCTAATCGCTTTAAATGAACCCTATATAACGCTTACTAAGATCATACAACCCATTGAATTGGAACAGAAAATAAATTATCCGCTAACATGAACCTCCAAAGGATATTATATATATGTATATGTATGTATATTTATTTATATACGTATGTAATTGCCCACACATACATTACGTCTATTGCTGACATTAATTTCATTTCTTCATTTTCTGCCAAAAGGAGCAACCAACACACAGCATCAGCATCTCAAGATGTTTAGTCATTCGAAAAACCTATAAGAAGAAGAATTAGAAGAAAAACCTATTAGAACAGATATAGCAGATTTGTGGGAGAAACATTATTTCCACCGTCTCAACCGCCGCCGCCCACTGGATCAAATCTAATCTACCTATATTGAGTAACCCCCCACCCCATCCTCCATCACCCTCCACTTCATCCACTACACTTTTGTTCTTTTATCCTTCCAAGAAAACAACTAACAGCTCATTTGTTCGAAATATTTCACTAGAAATTAGTTCCAATATACGCATCCGCTGGCCCTTTTCTGCTAAATAGAATTCACAGAGATGTATAACCATAGAAGTTCCTATATGTTCTTTCCGTAGATTGAAGATATGTTAGGTAGGTACGTATTCTTCCTCAATCGTACGAAACGAAACAATAATAATCTTTCCTTCGCTCGGATACACTCAACGAATATACACTCTACTATACTCTCTTTCTCTCTCTCTCTTTTTTCATATAAGAAGATAGAATTCGATGCGTTAACGCCTCTATTAACCCATATCTGGAAAATTCAGGAAATGTATTATGCTATCCGGTATGCTGGGATGAGTCTGGGCCCATTCGTATAATACAACAAGGACATTTGGAATAAACTTCTTAAATTCAAAAGGATAACGAAACGAGCAGAGTGAGGAGACATATATACCTACCTAAGCATCTAAATCTCATCTAACTACAGTCGAATTGTATATCTATGAGTATGTGGATAGATATATGTAGATGTGTAGCGTGTATATCATCAGATCAGCAAGATACAACACATGACAAACATGTGTAGAAGTTGTGCTTTTGATACAGAACAGCACAATCATTTTGCCAAAGGTTGATCCTTTCATTTGCTCTAAATCTGCGTTTGCTTTTCACTCTTTGCTACTGCTACTGAGTTATTCTATATAGATATCTATATCTATCTATATAAAGCTCCTTTCTATAAGGATGTTGTTTACCTAAGAAAATAATGTTAATCTCATTTATACGTGAAATGAGTCTGGAGAATGTGTCGTATGTCGTTGTCGTATCTTATGTTGAGCTTTGTGAATTCACCTTCAATGGATGGAATGAAAAGCAACAACAACAACAACAACAACAAAAACAACTTGCAAACAAAAAATAAATAAAATAAGTTTATGCAAAGGATTTCAAGGATGTTTGCAAGCCTTGCAGGCATCCTCTGAAAATCTAATTTATTCATCATTACTTGTTTTGTTTTTATTTTATTTTTTTTACAACAAAAAAAAAAATAAAATAAAATAATTCTGCGGCTTATTTGGGTTACCTTTTTTTCTATTCGACTTTCCTGGATTACAGCTCATTGAGACAGATTTTTGTTTGTTGTTTGTTTTTTAAGGGAATTAAGGGAATATTTTTTGTTTTGAGTTTTTTTTTTTTCGATCTCAGTTATAAGTCCCTGAAGATTGTTAAATTGTTTTCCTAACTTCGAAGGTCTATACGGTCTACCGAAATTATGAATTCGAAAGGATATACATATAAGATTTCTTTTGATTTTTGTTTTAAATTAAAAGCTGTCTTATTAGGTAAGGTACATACCTACATTATGTATAAAAAAATTAAGTTTTTCTGGGATATTATTGTGTTTTGCTAAAACCAAAGTTAACTTCATACATATACTTTAATCTTATTATATATATTTAAAGAAAAGTCAGCGTATAACATTTTTAAGCTTTGTTAAATCAAACTAAATTTCAAAGAAATCTGTCCGATTTTCATCTGTCAGTTATTAGAATTCTTAAGCTAAAATTTTAATTCAAAAAACCTTCTGGTTTTTACTAAAGCTATTCAATTTAATCCAAACATACCTTTAGCTCTGTAAATATTTTTTTAACATCTTTAGAAAAAATGTTACTGGAGACATAAGAATAAGAAACAGGTTTGAATTTAATCCGACAGTCGCTTCTTATTAGGAATAACCCTTGGGTCTTGGCTTAATGGTTATAGTGTGTTGTACTTGTAGGTATCATGCTGGAGGTCCTATTTCAACTGAAATTTCATTTTTATTTTATCAGGGTTGGGAACTAGACGGAGCTGGATGACAGATGACACTCCTGACCTTTCTAGTCTCACGACCAGTCTTTGCAAGAAAGTGACAAATCCTCCAAGAAGCATATAATGTTCAAATTGTATGCCAGTAGCAGTTGAATTGAATTGAATTGAATTGAATTGAATTGAATTGAATTGAATTGAATTGAATTGAATTGAATTGAATTGAATTGAATTGAATTGAATTGAATTGAATTGAATTGAATTGAATTGAATTGAATTGAATTGAATTGAATTGAATTGAATTGAATTGAATTGAATTGAATTGAATTGAATTGAATTGAATTGAATTGAATTGAATTGAATTGAATTGAATTGAATTGAATTGAATTGAATTGAATTGAATTGAATTGAATTGAATTGAATTGAATTGAATTGAATTGAATTGAATTGAATTGAATTGAATTGAATTGAATTGAATTGAATTGAATTGAATTGAATTGAATTGAATTGAATTGAATTGAATTGAATTGAATTGAATTGAATTGAATTGAATTGAATTGAATTGAATTGAATTGAATTGAATTGAATTGAATTGAATTGAATTGAATTGAATTGAATTGAATTGAATTGAATTGAATTGAATTGAATTGAATTGAATTGAATTGAATTGAATTGAATTGAATTGAATTGAATTGAATTGAATTGAATTGAATTGAATTGAATTGAATTGAATTGAATTGAATTGAATTGAATTGAATTGAATTGAATTGAATTGAATTGAATTGAATTGAATTGAATTGAATTGAATTGAATTGAATTGAATTGAATTGAATTGAATTGAATTGAATTGAATTGAATTGAATTGAATTGAATTGAATTGAATTGAATTGAATTGAATTGAATTGAATTGAATTGAATTGAATTGAATTGAATTGAATTGAATTGAATTGAATTGAATTGAATTGAATTGAATTGAATTGAATTGAATTGAATTGAATTGAATTGAATTGAATTGAATTGAATTGAATTGAATTGAATTGAATTGAATTGAATTGAATTGAATTGAATTGAATTGAATTGAATTGAATTGAATTGAATTGAATTGAATTGAATTGAATTGAATTGAATTGAATTGAATTGAATTGAATTGAATTGAATTGAATTGAATTGAATTGAATTGAATTGAATTGAATTGAATTGAATTGAATTGAATTGAATTGAATTGAATTGAATTGAATTGAATTGAATTGAATTGAATTGAATTGAATTGAATTGAATTGAATTGAATTGAATTGAATTGAATTGAATTGAATTGAATTGAATTGAATTGAATTGAATTGAATTGAATTGAATTGAATTGAATTGAATTGAATTGAATTGAATTGTATTGAATTGGATTGGATTGAATAACGTAAATGTTAGGTGCTGTAGATTATTGTACTTTATATTTACGTGATAATTCTACCAATAGGACAGCTTGACGTTTAGCAGATTTAACCTCGGAATATGTAAAAACCAATTTAAAATGTTTATCTTTGTTAATGCTACCTATTCAAAGTTCAAGTGTTTTAATTTTAAATGTAGATGTTTCTGTATAGGTATAATTTTAAATATTTAAATCTTTCCCATTTCAGAAAAATGAAGTTTGAAATAATATTATTGAATTAGCTAAGTAGCTAAAAAAGGATATTGTAAATATAAAAGAACAAAAGTTCTTTGTGCTTTAAATTGCACCCTCGAGACAAAACATTGTACTGTACACCTACTTCTTGATAACTTTTTAGCCACAAAACGTCTTTCTTGACCGAATTTTCACTAAAAACTTCCTTACAAAAACTTTTTTACTCCTTTATACATAACTTTAAACTTTCTTCTTCCAATTCAGAGATGCTCAAGTTGTTATATAGAAACCAAACTTACTAATTCCAATTCACCGCACAGAAATAAATTGAGCTTCACAAAATAATCCTTTTTAGCTGTCATTGGTATTATTAGACCAAACTTAAACAATGACAGAATATAACTTAAAATAAAATAAACTAAAAAACAAAAAAAAAAAAACCTTGAAGCTTCGATGAAAATTTTCCATCGACATTAAACGCATAGAAACTTTATATACATATATAGGGACTTTAATTTCGACTTGTGGCACACTTTCCTGTTGGGTTACACTGTCCACCACCCATTGCCCATACCCTAATATATACATACATACATATATTCCGATGCCGAGCGACGACGTGCCGCAAGGAATCCTTAAAATATAACAACTTTTGCCCTCGTCACTGCCGCCGCCGCCGCCGCCACCGCAGGAGGGGAATCGATTTTATTTTAACATAGCTAGAACCAATGTATAAGTGTATACCTATCTATATGCAGATACAGTTAGGTATACACTTACTTCATATTCCGATGTACATACATATGTAGTGTAAGGCATAGTACCTACAAGCTATAGAGTAGAGTTAAAAGCCGAATAAGGTCCTGTGTTTGGACAATCAATTTATTAAATTTGTTGCTTGTACAGAGTTTTATAGTATAACAACATTAGGATATAGAGTAAAGGGAAGGAAGTTGATGGGAAGGCTGTTTACTGTACAGTACAGTAGCTACATACATATAACCACGTCTCCGATGTCAACTATTATTCTTTTGATCTCATTTTATTTTTTAATAAGATTTTCATCGAATATTTTGGCTTGAATTAAAGATGATTTATTATTCAGGATTTAATGTTGACAAATGGTGTGTAAAAGCAAATATACCTACAAGGTTAACCGTCAGGAATTAAAATGTCTCCAACTGATATCGAGACGAGGAATGCAAAATGTATCTTAAAGGATGTTAGGATAGGTAGGAATTAGGGGGTATGATATAAATATTTGAAATATGTATATATATGCTTTCGCGTATAATAATGGTGACATGTCTTACATTTTGTTTTTCAGTTAACAGGCATGTTAAATATATAAATCACTTCTTGAGGTTTATACAAATAATACCCAAGTTAAACTTTTTCATCTCAGTTGAGCTGAAGTCATTTTCAGCGATGAGGCTTGTTTTTATCTTGATGAACTCGTTAGGCTTTGACATTGACACTTTTGGGGGTTTAAAAAATACTCGAGAGACAAATGCATCAACAACGTGTTACTGTTTGTTGTGTATTTTGGAAATTGAGTAATATCCCATCCTATACTGCTTCCCCTCATAAATCCACTTAAAAAATCAATATTTTTCAATTTATATATTATTTTTTTTATAATCAGCACACACTCAAGGGGTTTTGAATGCCTTTAATATGCCAGAGACACAGTATTTAACTCTGATAAAAAAAAATGGGGGAGAAATTCTAAACATTTCTTATTATCGCCAGTTTAGTTTTTGTCCACAAAGTTACAGGGTAAAAAAGTTCTCAAAAATTTGTTACATATTTTTAAGGAAAAAATGGTAGGTACGTCAATTTATTGAATTTCGAAAAAAAATTATAAAATTAAAATATTGATTTTTAAAAATCCAAAATTTTTAATTTAAAAATAAAAAATTATTAAAACTTATAAGAAGTTTTTTATATAAAATTGTTTAAATAAATTTAAATCAGTGAAATCAATGAATTAGTCGAAAAAAAATTCAATGGGAGGTGCCATTAATAACTGTATTTCTGTTTTTTTTTCTCAGAAAAGTGACCTTAATTTATTAAAAATTACTGCTTTTTTTTTTAAATTGTGATCGGCAATTTTTTTAGAAAAAAGAAATTCTATTAATTGTTTAACATTTGTACATACATTATGGGATGTACCTAAAGTTATTTTTGATTCTAAAAAAAAATAAATAAAACGGGGGAATGTCCAAAAACCGGTATGTACCAACCCAACGGATAGACAGATAGACGGACAGAGTTTTGACAGACCCACTTTTGTAGATTCAGCTTTTACGTAAACGTAACACAAAAAGTTTTTAATTATTATCTAAAATCATTTAATTAAATTACAATTTTTTTTTGTGCAGCGGGGTGTATACGTGATTAATGCGGTTTTTAGATTTTTGGTGAATTTGTCTGTGAGTTTTTTCACATTCTGCTCACAATCCATAACATTTTTATTATGTTAAATCAGCAATACAAAAATTGTAATCATCAACCTTGCCGTTAATTCCTTTGCTTTAACTTCTTTCTCTATGATGATGCTGATGGTGCTTCCTTTGAAGATGACGATGGTGATGTGTATTAACTATGCTGATGTTAAGTTATATATTTACATATATTTAGTCGTATTACGAGTGATGCCACTCGTAGAGAAAATTACCTACACGTAGGGGAAATTCCCTTCACGTAGGCATTTTCAGCTTGAAAACTACACCGTATAGGAAAAAAGGATGGATATTTTAAATTTTTACAGGAATTTTCTATAAAATCTTAGGTACTTTTAGAATTAAATTTGGTACTAAATAATTTTTCTTTTTAAAATCCTATCACACAACCTGCAGTAACTTTATACTAAAATATTTTTCTATCTAAAAATCTTACATTTTTTATTTCTTATGTCAGATTCTAAGTATTACAGTGTCTTATTTTTTTTTATTTTTATTTATTTCATTTATGTAGATAAAATGAAGGGATTTTTTGTTTATGCTCTAGGTACTTTATTTGGTTTCACGTGGCATAACTGTTTGTTGCTGAATGTGAGCGGTAAACTGCTTGAAATGCATACAAAAGTTGTTCGACTCGTTGAAAATTGTAGGTAGCTTACTCTTTTAAATAAAACGATTTCTGTTTACTTTTATGATAAATACAAATTCACAATTTATTATAAGTTTTATTAACTAAGCTATTACAAAAAATATAAGATGGACTAATGGCGTGCGGCGGTACGGCAATTCAATGAATCAAACACAGAATGCCGGAAGGGAAACCACTAACTATTTATTTTTTAGGGTGGCATTACAATGCGAGGCTCGATTTCGGTACTTCCAAATCACTACAAAATACATATTTTTGTTTAAAAAAAAAAAACTGAACAATTAATTTTAGTGTGTGTTTTATTTTATAATAGTAATTAAACAACAAACACCAGTTAACAAACAACAGTTAACTTTTTCATCAGGGCTGCTCCTAACGTCAACGTGCGTTGTCGTTTATTCAGCATATACGCAAGCTCATATGTTGAAAACCGTTTAGAAGAAAAATCGCTGGAAAAGATTATCTTTAAAAATCAGAAAATACCGTATAAAAATCAAGGTCTATAAAATCTAGAAGTATAGATAGCAAAAAAATAGTAAACATAAAAAAAAATCGAATGGAAAATAAGAAGGAGTAACCGTAGTGGTCAAGGTCCAAGGAGTGTTTAAGTAGAGGTCTCTCTTAAGCTATTGGGAGGGCAAATTACTCAGAGAGTTCTTATCCCTAAGCTCTCTCACAGATATGACAGTTATGAATTTACCAAAAACATACAAACATTCAGGTCCTTCACCAACAACAAAGTTGAAAATAATACTAGGTCAAACAACAACTCCGACTATAGGTCTGAATTAAAGTAACGCGATTATCTTTTTGTTACCCAGAACTTACCTCCACCGACGACGAGCTGGAAAGTGTGAAGACAAGCAAACCTATAACGATATCTAAAGAGAAAGAACCCCCCTTTTTTCAACTGCCCAAAGGACAGAATGGGTCTGTAACTACTAATCCTAACGTAAGATAAATGTGGAAAGGGTCAAAGCGAGTGGAGTTAGAGAAGAAATGAAATTTGACTTATATATTTTAATCTAGTCCATGCTTTTTTGATCGAGTCCTGTAAAAGCCATTTTAGTTTTCAGTGTGAACTGAAATGTCCAAGCACCACTAAAGGAGTCTGATGATCGGCCTGGCAGTCGTGAAATAGCTATAACTCCAGCCTAAATCTTGGTGGTAGCCCACCCAATTGTTGTTGTTTCATTCAAACCTTCAATATTAATATGATGGTGCGAAAGCTTGGCAGCCTAACTGCAAGTGTGTTATCACACAAAAACCCCTTAGAAATGTTTTTTTCTTTGGTCAGACCTGTGATGACGACACAAAATCCCATAGTCCCTTTCTCTTCAATATCTCCTAACGTTACGTATGCATTCTGATATGACACCTTCATATACTCTCACAAGATTAATTTTTAATATTTAGTTTAAATAATTTAGAACACCTTAATTGACTTGTGTCGACACATAAATATATTTAAACTTTAAAAAATTGTAAGATATGTACATTGTACATATGTGTCTGAAAATATTATACCATTGAATACACGATACACTTAATTGAACATTCTTTTCTTTATTTTTTTTGTACAAGTTTTATATAATTTGGTGGTACAGCTATTTTGGATTTTCTATTTCTTTCTTCTGTTTGAGTGACACAAGTGGAAAATTGCTTTTCTGTTTGCAATGAATCAAAGGTACTTTGATGTTGGGATTATCTTTAAAACAAATTTATTTTACGTTATGGCAAAACTTATTTTTGTGTTGTTGCTTATGGTGGGTTGGATTCTTTATGTATTTATTTTTTTCTTTTTTTTATTTCGTCTAAGAAATTTTGGCTTTGGTGATTTGAAGATGAAATTAGAGAAGATATCAGAAGAAGAAGATAGTATTTGAAATAATTTTTTTTTTAGGTATAGGTATATACCAACGAAACTTTAACATTTATTTTTATGTTTCCTATACAAACTTGAAGAGAAAATAAACAAATATTAAAAATTTTGATTGTAACATTATCCTTAGATTATATTTGTACCTATTATATTAATATTGGTTCAAAGAATTTTTGTATGTTTAGAGGAATGTCATTTCATTGGTCAGTTAAATTGTTTATTTAACTTTAATTTGGTTTTTGCTTTGGTCCCTTTGGTTGACGTTGACAAGCTTCTTTGTAGGATATCTGACTTTGAATGAAATGAATGTTGGGAAATCACATTTTTTCTGTGAAGTTCTTTTACGTGCAGTTTTGTTTCCCTACAGAAGTAATTGCTAAAATTGAATTTAATTAAATTTTCTATTAATAATTCGGTAAAAGTATCTAAACGTAATAATTGTAATATATTTCATTTAATTATTTTTTCAGAATACAATTATTTTAATTTTTATTTTCCAAAAGCCGAAATAAATCGTCATAATTTACTTTAAATTAGCATTCTTACACCTTGGCAATACTTTGTGACAACAATGGAATATTATTTTAATTTACTTATACATAGTATAGTGTGGAAAATTATATACATAATTCAAAGCTTTTTTAGGTAATTTAATTATAGTTACCTACCTCTTTTTACCCACATAGAACAGTCTACACCCATTATGTGGGTATGCGTGTTGTTGAAAAATAAAATTTTTATTATTATCGAAGAAAAAATTTAATTTCTCATACCCAGGTTCTCATAAATCATTATGGAACAAAAGAGAAAATAAACTGCGAATTATTTTCATCATGATTCGCTATAGAGTTATGATTATTTTGAAATAAATTATTCATATTTTTTTTTTATTCATGAATTATATTTTGATTCATGAATCTCGTGTTAGTTTTTTTTTTTTTTTTTTTGGTGCCGATATGTTCTTAAGTTCTATACTATATTATTAATTTATATAATTTCTCCTGGAATTTCAATCACCTAAATTTTTTTTTGCAGTTTTTGTTTTTTTCTCTGCGATCAATTTAATCTTTAAAAAATAAGTTTATTTTGAACAAATTAAATTATAGAACAAGAATCAATTTGGTTTTTGTTTCGGTATGAATTGATTCCTTTAATAATGACAAAAAATGGATACGAGTAGGAACTCTGAAGGTTTTTTATACCATCATGGCGTCGAAAATGTATTTTGTTTTAAATTTTTAGCCTCCTTTACCATTAAAATAGTTTTAAGCATATTTATTTTATTTATTCAATTTATAAATTCTTACTGTAAAACCCCGAAACGTGAAAATTCAAGAAATTACCGGTAAAACTTTGAATTTTTCAGAAACATGCTTTCATAATTCAATTCGGAATTTTGCCACTAATTCGATAAAATGGCCTTTATCCAAGAAACATAGGTATTGATTTTAGAGCCTGCCTTTAATTTGACTTCAACCCGTTGCTACGAAGATCATATTTCCACTTAGTGAGTAGTTTTTTTTAACTATAGAAGACTCTTTTTGTCTAAAAAGTAATTTATTTATTTATTTACGCCTATAAGTATTACAACTCTCTTAGACTAAGTACATATTTCTTAAAACTAGTATAATAATTTAAAATTTTTAAAATACAAAAAAATGATTTATTTAATGTTTTCCATAATAATGGATTTGAAAATATTTCTATTTTGATCAAGATCAATAACATTTGCATACTCATTAAAATTAACGCAAGAATTAGTTATTGGCTCATTTTGACCGTAGTTCGTTGCATGTCGAGAAATATACAAAAAATCATTACTTCTAGGTCTTAAGGTTCTAGAAGGCGCATATATACCAAACAAAGCCAGAAGAGGGGGACAGTCAATATATCCCGTTATGACATCTCTTGCGAATGCTGTAGAATAGTAAGTTCTTCTACAAGATAGAGGCTTTAAACCAATTAATAAGCACCTACTATTATACGATGGCATAGAATCAGACCAATTCAATTTTCTAAGCGCATATTTACTAAATCGTTTTTGAATTTTTTCAATGCGTATCAAATCTTTTTTAAAAAGAGGAGACCATACAACAGAACAGTATTCCAAAATTGGACGTACTAACGCTACGAAAAGGGATTTCAATGTAACGGGTGATTTTTTGGCTGGTTTGGTTTTGGCAACACTGGTTTTGACAGCTGACGTGTGTTTAGTACCTTGTGTCACTGTCAAACAGCTTCAGTTTGGTTTGCAATTTAACCATGGATCGTCTTACAAATGAACAACGCTTGCAAATTATTGAATTTTACTATCAAAATTCGTGCTCGGTTCGAAATGTTCATCGCGCGCTGCTTCCATTCAGCGATGAGGCTCATTTTTGGTTGAATGGGTACGTAAATAAGCAAAATTGCCGCATTTGGAGTGAAGATCAGCCAGAAGCATTGCAACAGCTACCAATGCATCCCGAAAAAGCCACTGTTTGGTGCGGTTTATGGGCCGGCGGCATTATTGGGCCATATTTCTTCAAAGATGATGCGAATCGCAGCGTTACTGTCAATGGTGAATGCTACCGAGCGATGATAACAAACTTTTTTTTGCCCGAAATGGAAGTTCTTGACTTGCATGATATGTGGTTTCAACAAGACGGTGCCACATGCCACACAGCACGCGAAACAATGGCGCAATTGCGAGGCGAGTTTGGTGAACAGTTATTTTAAGTTTCGGGCCGGTCAATTGGCCGCCTAGATCGTGCGATTTGACACCATTAGATTATTTTTTGTGGGGGTATGTCAAGGCTAATGTCTATAGGGACAAGCCCGCTTCAATTGACGCACTGGAAGCCAACATCCATGCATTCATTCGTGAGATACCGGCCGATATGTGTGAAAGAGTATGCCAAAATTGGACTCAGCGGATGGGCTACCTGAGACGCAGCCGCGGTCAACATTTGCATGAAATTATCTTTAAACATTAAATTGCAAGGTTCAAACTATCGATTCAAATAAATATTTCATTCATTTTTTCGAATTTTTTGTGTTTTTTTTTTTTTTAAAGTTCTAAACCTCTTAAAAAATCACCCATTATAAGGATCTCGAAATTCGTGCGAATTTCTAAATAACTATAAATCCATAATCAATATGTATGTCAAAAGAAATATGGGAATCAAAAATAACTCCCAAATCCTTTTGGCTTTCAACTTTATTCAATGCAACAACCTCCATCCTATATTCAAACAATATCGGCATAGCGGACCTTGAAAAAGACATAATTGAGCATTTGTTTATATTCAAGCTTAAGGCGTTTATACAACACCATTCATTCAGTGCATTAATATCTTTTTGTAAATCTAAACTATCTGCAACTGACTTAATTGACTTAAAAATTTTCACATCATCCGCAAACATTAGACATTTAGAAAAATTAAACACAGTGGGTAAATCATTAATGAAAAGTAGAAACAGCAAGGGTCCAAGGTGACTGCCCTGTGGCACACCAGAGTAGTTTCTAATTTTAAAAGATAATTTGGACCTAATTTTAACGAACTGTGAGCGATTACATAAGTAATTACTTATCCACTTAAGGAGTGTTGAATGAAATCCTATGAAGGAAAGTTTTTTTACTAAAATTCGATGGTTAACCCTATCGAACGCCTTAGAAAAATCTGTAAAAACAACATCAGTTTGGCATTTGTTTTCCATGTTTTCAAGCAAAAGTTTACAAAAAGAGTGAAATTAGTCGCAGTCGATCGCCGTTGGACAAAACCATGCTGGTATATTGATATATGATTCTTCACCAATTCATACATTTTCTTTTTCACAATCGATTCAAAAATCTTTGGAATCAGTTGTAACTTGGCAATGGGTCTATAATTCTCAACAGCTTGCTTTGAACCAGATTTATAAATGGGAGTAATATAGGAAAACTTCCAGGCATCTAAAAACTCACCACTTCGAAGAGATAGGTTGAATATGGTTGAAAGAGGCTTCGACAAATTACACGCACATTCCTTTAAAAAACTTGAAGAAATATTGTCAGGTCCAATGCTTAAACTACTAATAATAATAGGCGTATTTTTTTTGGAAGTCTATATAGAAACGGATGAAAAAACGACATCGAAGCAAAGCGATTTACACGAAAATACAACAACTTACAACTTAAGTTCATATAGACTTAGCTAAGTCCAGATTATTTTCGGGACTTACACCTAGTCCCGACAAAAACTTTGTTACGGCGCTAATTAATATTTTGCTATCGATAGTCTGTATGGACACGTTAAAATATCTGATTTAATGAAACAATTTGTTTTTATGAAAACAAAATGGAATATAGTTAATTTAACTATTAATTTACCTTGAAATAAATTTCTATGGTTTTATTTATTTACGGGATAATTTTCCTTTCGTTTTAATGTGGACATGGCTGATTGTGTTTAAATTAATTTTTTTAGAAAATTGTCCTCCGGCTGAAACGGGGGTAAATAAACTTCCTATTCAATAAAATTTTTTGTTTGCCTCAACCCAACCTACACGCTCTACCTGTTTATTGTATCGTATTTAAGTTTCAGTATATAATATAACATAGTTTTTTTTTTTCGGGGGGAAGAAAGCTCAACCAACAAGTTTCTCCAGAGAACTCGATTCTTATGTTTAAGCCTTCAGTGTGGCTTTTCCATTTTGGGACCATCAAGTACCACTGGTGCAACAAAATGCTTAATCATAATCGTTATGGTGAGAACGAGATTTCAAAATCTGGAAAAAATTAAAATTTTGCATTTTAAAAATTTCAATCTGGAAGGCGAAAATCTCTCAAATGCCTATATTCTCTCATCATCACTTTTTCTTTACCTGGAATCGTTCCAATTATTCGAATCCTCTTCTTCTATATTTATCTTAAGCCAGATCGACACTTATCTCGTGTGGTGTGTTGTGGAGTCGTGTGTCGAATGTATTTAATATGCGTAGAGCTATTTTGTCTCGTGTGATGTGTTGTGGTGTGGTGTGTTTTGTCGAAATCAATCTTTACCGATTGCGCCATACCACTCTGTGTCGGAGCTATATTTTTCAGCGGGAAAGATAAGAGAGTGTTCTAGGAAGAGAATAAGTAAATAGCGAACAAAAAAATAAAAGTTTGCAAGACAAAATTCTAATTATTGTGCACAGTCAGCGTCACAACACTCCACACGAGATAAGCTTGGCTCCGGCTTTATAGCTTCCTCTTGCTTTTGTGGTTAACAACTAAAATTTGCAATATTTAATCTTAAACGAAAAAATATTTAAAAAAAATTCAAAAGTGTTGAATTATGTAAACCAACAGTTTGTTATTTGACTCAATGTACATTACGTGAGATTAGACATTAAGTTTATGCGCCAATTTTTGTTAGGCTAGTTTAGTTCTAAGTTTATTACTTACTTTACTATAGTCAAGTCCTTAACAAGTAAAATGAATTATATAATACAATAATAATGAAGTATTAAACAAAATCGTCTTTAATTTAAATTATTTTAACAACTAAAAAATAGTATGGATTTTCTTTTTTTTAAAAAAATCAAAATTTTTAAATGCAATATTATATTGTTTGAACTATTAAGAATTCCCAGATTATAATTTTTCAACTTTTTATTTCAAGTCCTTATAACTACCCCACCACTACTTCATTTTTCTTACTTTTATTTTAACGAATTTAAAAACAATTAAACATTCATACCTGGCTTGACCTACTTCAAACTTTATTATTTGTTCTGCTCTGAAGATTTTTTGAACAAAACTTTTTGAATTTCTTATTCATCTAGTGACCTATTTTAATACATTGTATAAATACTTTTTTTTTTAGGAAAAAGCTGACTTAATCCTATCCAAACTCTATCAAACTTCAAAAATTTCACAAAACTTCTTGTGTATTGTGTTCAGTTTTTCAGTATTATTTGACTATTTTTTCTTAACTATATGTACCTAAATACTGTCGCAGTATTGTGCGCTTTATTTGCCCAATTTTTTGTTTGTTCTTCTACTATTATTTGTAAGTTGAGTGAGTTTCGTCAAAAAATATATAAATAAAAAAAAACACTTCTTTAAAAAATAAAAAAAAGTACAAGAATATACACAATAAAAGTCATTTAAGTTTGCTCCTCAACCGGCATAGAATTACAATGCTAACTGTGCAACCTGCCCTAATACGCCCAAAATGGGCGGCAGGAGTAGGTATATGGTTGCGGGAGAGGAGGAAAACTTTGTTGCTTGTGAATGTAGCAAACAAGCAAACAAAAATTTTTTTTTTTATTTTCAAACAAATTATATTTTACTTCAACAAGAAAAGTCTTCTCCGTGGAAATGGAAAATTCCGCAACCATTGAAACTTTTCCCTGCTCTGGTGGTAGGAGTTTTACAGAGTTTTTTTTTTTTATATCATTTTGATGTTCTCTTCCCTCGTTGCCTACAATTTGGCAGAGGTGAAGGGTAAAATTTAATTTGTATACAAGATAAGAGGTGTACGTACCCTTTAAGAATTCTTCAAGTCCCAAGTGAGCACAACATCTGAAGTAGAATTTCTGGTGAAAGTTTCTTTCTGTTCTGTTCCGCAGGCCTGATGGTGGTTGTTATACATAATATATTTATATACTATGTTGTTGGATTTCATGTGATTCTGGAAACTTATCAAAATTCCAGTTGCATTCATCTCAGCATTAGGTATACCTTGAGGCATCCTATATGTATGTATTGTATGTATATATAGAAAGGTACAATTATTCAGTATGCCACAAAACATATATAGGAATAAATTTATATACAAAACCAGATAGTGTATGGATGGCGAATAATAATTAATTGGAATACAGCAGGGAGAAGCTGATTCTGATGTTAATTATTCTAATTAAATTGTGCTGTTTGCGCCAGAGTGTAGGTATAGTGCAGATAGGTAGTTTGAAGCTTTGAGTGCCATAAGGACCGTTGAATAAATTTTCAAATAAGGGTTTGTTATGCTCTAGTGACACACTTAAGTGGCAGAATATATAAATATAGCTTAAGGACTTAAATTAAGTAAATTTTGAGCCATACTTACTTAGATTTCTGACTAAAATAATTGCAATGGAAACATTTTATTTTTGTTTTAATTTTCAATGTTTTGCGAAAATTTTTTAAAAGCAGGATATATAAATGGTGGCACTTTGGAAATTTGAAATTTCATCTCGCGAAATAAGACCAAGTTATCTTATGACAAGGACAATAATTATCACTCAAAAGATTGGATTGTAAAAACTCTTTATTTAACTTATGCATACAAATATTGAGAAAATGCCTTAAAGTAACCGAATTAATAAACAACAACAACACATTTTAGGCCTACTTCAACGAAAGTTTTTTTTTTATCAGAATTAATCACTAATTAATTCTTAAGCTTTAATGTTTAGTTTGTTTCCATTTGTCATGACACAAATTTTACATTTCAAGATTTGATTCTTAAATAACACAATTGTTAGTTCATTTCATATTATTCGTAAAGTACTTGTTCTTTTTACTTTCAATAGGAAAAACTGTTAAAATCTGAAGTTAGAAAATGGTTTTAGAGGTTAATCTGACCAAATTTGAATATTTTTAAACCTAAGTGCTAATTTTATAACAATCAGTTCAAATTTTTTAAGGAAAAATAGCGATAAACAAACAAGAAAAAAACAGACAGATAAAAAAGAGAAATTTATACCGAAACGTATTAAAATATTTGCAAAATAAATTAAATTAAATAATATGATTAGAAATTCTAATCTTGTTAATAATATAAATCGCATTAGATATTCATGAGAGTAAACAACACTTAAAGCCAATTTTTTTAAGTTTTTTTTTATAGTGAATTTAATAAAATAAAAAAGTATACGGGCCAAGCTCGGTCGCCCAGATATTATATTGTAAACACAAAATAATATTTACCATACGTAGCTGGGCTAATTCAATTAGTAGTAATTATTAGCCATGTTTTGTTGAAAGTGTATACCAACTAAGCAATATTTTTGACACATAAACAATGACAAAAAGTGATTTAAAATATTTTATTATAGTTATAGTACTCAAAACTTTGAATTATTTGTCATTGCTTCCGTGTAAATATTTTACTGACTATACACTTTCACCAAAACACGGTTAATATTTGTGTTTTAATTGTGACGCCTATATTAGACGTGTTTTTTCTCTAAACTATAAAGACTCTAAAATAGTTCAATGAAGCAAATTTATAATAAATTCTTATAGCAACAAGACTATACAGCTTATGAAAATACCACTAATAGACATTTCAAACATAGGTAGATCTTATTCCAATTGTTTTATAGTTATTATGATTTGTGTATATCTATAAAAAACCTTAACAGAAACTCAAGGAAAAAAAGCTGAACGAATTACCAAATGCACACGGGTAACTCTGAATGCACATCAAGCAGCAGCTAATCGCCACTGGCCACAGCAATTCAGTGCACACTCAGATGTGCCTTGAATAGGACGTTGGGTCTGTGTCAAATGCTATTGGAAATTCACGGGCGGGCAAACATTTTTTGTGGAGGAGTTATTTCAATTTAATATGGTGCAAAAATATGGCACGCTACTGATTTTAAAAAAGCTTTCCCATAAGACGTGTACTGCCAATTTTTGTTGGACAGAGTATAATAATCAGGTATTCTATATAGACTCGAGGGTTCAAAAAAAAAAAAACAACTTGATTCTTGTTTGGGAATTTGTATTAATTCAGATACCCCGTTATTGAGGTCCAAATTAGGAGTGCAGTAGTCGGTAGGAGTCGAAAACATAGCCGCTGGAATCAGCATTGTAATATTGTTCTGACCATAAGGTTTTGTAACCCAGCTATTTGATTCTTCTAGTCTTATCGCGCTACAAGATACTAGGTATTTTATATGTAAGTCAAGTGGTAAAAGGTACAGAAAAACTCTTAAGGCATCCATTGGGCAGGTACGGAGAGCCCCTGTGGTACCGGTGCTAGTCGTTCTTTGAATATTTTTAAATTTGTTGATGTTATATGCTCTGTTAAGAGCGGGCCACCACACCAATGAACCATACGTGAGTATTGGTTGACTGGAGGCCCCACTTTTTACCAAAGGTTTTACTCTAGCAAATAAAAAATAAAATAAATAAAAAATATTCTTATATGACCAAAAAATAACGGTACCATACAAAAGTGTTTAAAAACCGTAATGGAAAATTTAATTTTTTTTAAGAACGGCTCCTATGATTTTTGTATATACTATATTATTGGGAAAAAAATTATCTATTCTTTAAAAATGGTACCTCTAATAGAACCATTTTTTTTTTGGTTTTCGACTATCTTATTATCTGTTGAACTGATTTAAATGAAATTTTACACAAGAGCTTCTAATAAATTTTGAATAATACAGCATAATGAAATTTAAAAAAAAAAAAACAAATTTCGGATTAAAAGAAAAAATAAAATTTTTTGAAAATTCGATATTTCGAAAGTAAATGTTTTTTTTTGTTTTTTAATTAATTTTTAAACTCCGCATAAGTAAATACTAAAGAATGGCGTACAATTTTTTTTTTTCTTAAAAATATTATCAAAATCTATATCTATATATATAAATTATAGTTTAGTTTTGTGTACGTTCGCTAACCAGCCAAACCGGTTGACCGATTTTCTTAATTTTTTTTTTAATTAAAGAGGAATAAGGGTAGAAGGTTTAGGACAAAAAAAAAAAGAGTTTTCTCAGCCTTTTTTTGTAATAAAATGTAATTATTATTTTTGAGTCAGTCTGAAGCTGATTTTGTTTAATAAAAGACATTAATTTAATTTGTGTATTCTTTTGGTTCCGTAATTCGGGTGGGGGTTTTGCTAGTTTTATATATAAACAATTATTTTTTTAAAAACCGCTTATTCGATTTAAACATTTTTTTTTCATAAACAATTCTACGAGACTGTAAAAATCCCTTATACAAAGTTAAAGAACTTGAATTTTTTTGTAGAACAAAATTCCATCCCCTGGATTTGCAGTATCTACATGTGCCTATACCTACGTGTGTACTGTATCAAAAGGTAGCTATCTGCAGAAATGTAGGCGTGATAAACTACGTATAAGTATGTATAAACTTTTCTAATAAATATATTGATTCGTCGAGTATAATAATCCTCGAGCGTTAGTGGTGATTGAGTTCCTTCTGTAAGAATAAAAAAAAAGAAATGAGGAAATTATACTTAAAAAAAAAATCAAACTTGAAGAAATATTATTTCACCAGTATAGGTGTCCTTCAACGTTATAAATGTAGGTACATATATCTCATGTTTTGAAAGTTTTTTCTTTTCCTCTTGAGAAATTTCTTAATTGGAAGAACACAATGTTGCGAAAGAACGCCACCGCCGCCGCCGTTCTTCTTGAAGGTATAAGCTATAAGTTGGTCTTTCATTCTTTGACAGATATGTACAACTTGAACTAGACATGACCGTTTCCAGAAATTTAAGAAGAAAAAAATAACTTTGTTTCTTAATAAAGCATGTGGCTAGATATAATTGCTTATCGACCAACCATCATCCATAAGTTTTACTATATGCCACAGATGTGCGGTTTTTTGTTGTTGTATGTATTATTGTTTGATTTTATTTCATTCTATGTGTTAGAGAGGATGCTTAATAGAATTTATTGAAACAAAAAAAAAGAACACACACACACACACTTAAGTTGAATCCTATGATTGATTGAAATTAAATAAAGTTTTGAGAGACCCGTCAATATAAAAAAATAATAAGAAAAATGTATAATCTATTCTCTTTGTATATATCCTATAGTTGTGATAAAAATAAAAGAAAGAACTTTTTCTTAAATATTTTGGAAAAACATGGCAAGCTAACGCTCAAATAATCCAATATATATGATGGCATCTGATGTGCAACATTTGTTTTTTTTTTTTCTTTTGAGGAAGTTTATCACAAATTATTTTTAGTAAGTTGTATAAGGATATAAAACCTTCTTGATTGATAGACTTGTTGCCACAGATTTTATATAAAAGCCTTATAGCAAAAGTTAAGTCTTTTCAATAAACCATTAAAAAAATTAATTTAAGTTATTTAACACTAAAATTATCAGAACGATTTTAATAAATTTTTGAAAATATTATAATTTCAGAGAACCATATCTCAATACACAACTTCGATAATTGTATTATTCCAAACATTTAATTATTCTTTTAAATTTAAAATTGTTTGAAATTACTGAAATTCCTTTCTGGATGTACAATCAAATGAATTTATAAATACTTACCTACTTTGCGTGAATTCACAAATGGAATGTAATGAACTTAAAATGAAATTCAAAGGAGATTTTTGCTGGTAGGGTTTATATTATTTATATATCTTAATTAATTTAGATTAAAAACCTCTTAACTTTATCCTCAAAATAAATACCTATTGGTAAATCATTTATAAGATAAAAGTATACATACAACTAAAATTTATTATAAATAATTGTTTAAATTGCTGAATGCTCGTGTATCAATTAAGCAATTTAATTAAACTTCCCCACATATTTCATTTGTAAATATTTTGATTGCAAAACATTACGTATATATCAATTAATTTCCACACGGCCATTATACGTTTCCACGCGCAACAAAAATGAGTGAAATTTAATTTTTTTTTTTTAAGTATTGAATAGGATACGACTTCTTGTTATGTATACCTATACGAAGACTGTACCTATATACATTCTAAAATAAAGATAGAGCTTCAGGCATCATGAACCATCAAGTGAATCGTATTTTGAGGTAGGAAAACATCACTTCTGATGAGATAATATTCAATAAATTAATATAATTATATTTTATGTTGAACCCCCAAGGTAAATAATTTAAATGCTTTACCGGTTTAGTCGAGGAAATACGCTTTGTTTTGTTATTGGTCTGTCTTGTCCTCTTTTAACTATAAGTTAATTATTCGCAATACCCACAATCATACTACGGTTTTTGAATTTTCGAAGCTTTTGAAATCCTCAAATTCATTCTTAACCCTTAAATTTTATAAAATATTCCTTAAGTTAACAAGAAGTGTCCTTGATGTCTATTACAACAAAATTATTGCTAACCAGAAGAGTTTAAAATAAACTTTTTAACGTCAATATAATTATGATAGAAATATTAAAGGGTGTTTTGTCTAGAAGTTTGATTTTCACTTGCGATATATTTGTAGGTACTATATGGCAAGTTATGGATTCGTTAAAAAAATTTTACAATTTCAGAATTGTAAACATAAGAAAATATTTAAAAAAAAAACTGCTACAATGATTTTTGATTTTTTTTTCTCATAAATTGAGATTTATTTAAGAAATCAGATGGTGTACATTGCGTTTGGGTCAAAATACTTTCAGAGATTGTTTAATCAATTTTCTTCTAATTAATATTATTTTTTTTTAAATTTTTCAGTCTAAAACTGTACGTGCCACTGTGTTATTTTATTATGACAAGAGAAAATTACTGTTGGAGAATTTTCGCAACATTTCGGAATTTTTTAAAGTCTTACCATGAAATTCTAGAATTTTCACATTTCTAGGTTTTACAGTAACTTATATACACTTATGACAGAAAATTATATTTTGAGTATTAATTCCAAGACCATTTACAATATTTCAATGATGTTTTATTTCATTTTAAATTAATAAATAAACAGAAACACCCTTTATGGGTATTAGGTAAGTATGTACATATGTAAAACCATAGAGCTAACGAGGAATTCAAGATGTTATTATTTCTGATTAAGGTTTTATAGCTGCTGAATCTAAAAAGAGAATGTAGCTATATATTTATAATACATTCAACAGTTGCCAATTCTTAAGTAAATGGAAATTTTAAAGGTTAAATGGGAGCAGAAAAATGGTTTACGTAGGCGGCATTTGGTGTTCGTAGGGTATATACTTTAAAATAAAAGGTTTAAAAAATCTCCACCCCACACTCTACCCCGTACTATGTCACAGCTTTTCTACTTATCAAATCTCTCTTTGCCTAAAAATAATCTTCCAATTTCATAACGGATGCAAAGCAATTAAGAAAAACATTTACCGATTTAGGCCTCGCGGGCTTTAAGCTATGTATATAACGCAAAGTCAAATCAAAATTAACTCTGACCGAATCCCAAACCAGACCAAATCAAACTAATCAGAAATAAATCTTAATGGTCTATTAATTTTATGTTGTCCCTTTGAAAAAGGATTGTTGTGTGTGTATCCGTTTCGCCCCTTTTCTTTTTATCATTTTATATCCAGACTTCTTGCTATATAATATGTCCTGTGTAGGTTTTGCTAACATCGCACACCAAGGACAAAGAGAATAATAATAATCATAATAATTCGTTTAACATTTCATCGCCGATGGGCTTACACAAACACATTATGCTATTCAAATACATACATTATTTTTATTTTTTTTATAAATAAAAAAAGAAATGACCACTGAAAAAAATGAGTAATGACATTAACATAAAACGACTTCCCTCGTGCTCGTTAGCTATAAAGCTGTTCACAAGCTATAATTTCCATATTTTACTAACATACGAAATTGAAAATAATAAAAAAAAAACAAACAAAATTTTATAGCCTTAATACTTGCCCATTAAGAATTTTTTTTCAAAGGATATTTTTTTTTATTCATATATGTACAATCGTGTAAAATGATTGATTTTTAATCGGAAATTAATTTTTGATTTATACCGTTTGAAAAAAAAGCATTCATTTTGATTTCAGTTTTTCTTTATAAAATACAATTTTTATCATGTCAATAAAAAAAAACTCGGTTTGCAAAATTGTAGGTACCTATTAAAATGTTTATAAATAATTTTGTTTTGTTAAGTCTGCTTTAACACTAAATTACAAATTACAGCAAAAATTATAAATAAATATTTAAAAACATTAAATTATAATTATTAATATTAAATTAGAACTCAAATATTATTGTCTGCATTTCAAAATATTTATAATAGCCCTAAATTAAATAAAAATAAATTAAATAAAAAATTTCTTTTATTTTGTTTTTCAGGTGAGAATCCAAGACATTCCGAAGGCAATCACAGTCAGATCAAATTAAAGAAAATACAGGTAGTTTCACATTATCGTTAAGATTTTTGTTTTATAAATGATAATACATTAAGGTACACTTATTTTAATTAATTGCAAATATGTTGCGAAAAAAAAGTCAAGAAAATATGTAAAATATATCCATAAATGACTTTTCTTTTAATAAATTTAACTATATATGCCTGTAAGATCTAAAGTCTTTTAATTGAAACCTGAGTTACAAGGCACTCTCTACAGTTAGAAAGAATGGAAAAATAAAAAAGAATTGATTTAGAAGAGGGTTCTATCTCACACCTTTTAAGCGGGAGGGCTTCATAAATAAATAAATAAATAAGTTGTTTTGCATAATATGCAACAAAAGACTGGGCTGTGTGAGATGAGTAAAGACAAGAAAAAAATTTTATGGGATGGGGGTCTTTTTCCTTATTTTTGTTATTTTCGATCTACCCAAAAATTAAGCAAAGCAAAAATAAGGCATTTAAGCATTTGGTTTTTAATATTTAATCAATTTTTTTTTTTAATGTTTAATGTCTCCAATACATTTTGCCAATTTTTAAGTTCAAATAAATTTCGAGGAAATTCCAGCTATACCTGTTTTAGATAAGCAATAAAAATCCGAATTTCTTCTCTTTATTCTAGTCATTAAAGATATTTGAAAAAAATTACAAGAACTGGATTTTTGTATATAGCCTCCTCATGGTGTTCTTAAGAAAAAAAGTGCTCATCGCCACTAACAGTTTTATAACCCCTAAAGTGGCTATTCAAGTATATCTCCCAAATTGTTAATTGCACAAAAAAAATGTCAATTTCCTACAAAAAATATATTGATAATTTTTCGAAATAAACCGATCGGGAGAGTTAAGGGTTTTACTTTTCTATATAGTGAGGAGTCTTAATTAAAAAAAATGTATTTTGTCATAACAACATCAAAGTTCTTCATTCTTCATTCCCACCTAAACGGTGGTAAATTGATTTCCTATTTGAATATTTTCTAAACTAAAAAACATACAATTTTTTTAACATAAAATACATATTATTTTTTAAATAACTTATGTAATATTAATTTTCTAAAGTTTAAAAAATATTATTTTTATTTTTAATTTAAAAAATAAAAAAGTATTAAGAAAAACCATCTCCACTTATACGGTGGGGGAAATAGTGTGCCCTAGTGAGTAAAATGTTACAGGCTGTATTTTAGGTTTCTCCCCCTTTTTGGCATTTTCACTTAATCTTAAAAAGACAAAAAATCCGATTGGACTTGAAAAGACTTCTTATATACAAGCTGTAGCCAGTACCTTTTTGTATGTATTGAGGCAACATAGGCATCCAAGCACCCATCGACTTACATAATAAAACTGAGAAGAAAAAAGCGCAAACAAATTTTACAAAAAAAACTTCACATAATTTTGATGTCGATTTTTTTTTTTGTTGCATCGCATACAAACCTACGAATAGTAGCCACTTCGATTTGAAATAAGAAAATGAATACAAAAAGGGTTCAAATGTGTTTTTTGAATAATAAATGCAAGAGATATTGGGTGATATGCATAAACCGGAAGTAATTACTGAAAGTATAAGGTTAAAGTAAAAACTAATACTTTTAGTAGATGGTTAGACTTATAGTATTTACTTCATTTCGTATGCATAAAATTAAGTTCATACTTGCTGCCAAATACTTTCAGTAGATATTAAATTCATCCAGGTTAATACTAAAATTCATCGGAAATTGATAGTAAATACTTTTTTTTTGTACTATTTCGTGTTTACAAACACAATTTTTTTAAAAGATTTCCAATTGGTAAACAAAACTTGTACAAGATTAAATTGGATTGCTTGGATATTGATGGACGGATATCCTATCCGATTAATTTATTATTTTCAATGAAATTGCGATTTTAATATTTCAACATGAGTATAGTCCAAGTTCCTATATATGTGATGAGAAGCTGTGTTTGTTAAAACAATCATTTTTTTCTCTCCCTTGTTTTTCATAATTCCGCTAAAATTAAACAAATTGCTTTATCTAGTTTTATGTAGTTTTGGTACAAAATTGACTGTTCTGTTATTTCACAAAAAGTCTTTTATTTTCTTGATATATTAATTATGTTCGAGTAAAACACTTTAATTTAACAACAAAGGGCAATTATTTCAAAAGTTTTGAAACTTAATCACTTAGTAAATTAAATGCCATATATGTAACAATTAATAACTGTAATAACTAATAACTTATAAAACAATTAACAACAACAACAATTTTGTACTAAATAGTAGTAAGGCTTATTAGAATCGATTGTCAATGAATTGTTGTCATATTTTGTTTAGATATTAACAGCAACCCACTTTCAATACAGTGACGAAAAATAAAAAACACGACTATTTTTTTTTGGTTTAAGGCTAAAAAGTATGTACTATGGAATTTTCAAGTTGCTCTTTTGCAACTTTACAAAAATGAAGTAGTTCCTACGGAATAATAGTACTTACTAATTATTATGCATGCGGAATAAAGTTTTTACTTAAAAAATTCATCTGAAAAAAGTAAGTGCTATGGGCCAAAGTAAATACTTAATTCTCAGCATTTACTGCATTTGTATGCATATAAAAAAAAGTAAATACTTTGAAATTCTCTAGTAAAAGCATTTACTATTCTTTATGCATATCACCCATTAAATGTACGCCATCTTCCCCGCTGCGCCATCTCACCCGCTTTTACCCTACATACATAAGAAGTGGAATGAGATATTCAACATTCTTTTAAACACCGATTTTTGTAAGGAAAAGTCACACATTGACAAAAAATTATAATCTCAATTAAAAAATATCCACTCTAAAATCTGAGTGATTTTATAAAGAATAATTTAACTCTTGCAATTAATTATTGTATGCTATGTGTAATTACATTCTGCATATCATAAAACTTCATTAATGCGCAAGTACATTTATATTAAATAAGAAATATCTCTTTCCTTTGCAAAATTAATAAGAAAAAATTATATAATGAAATCAACACTTACAAATCTAATACAATAACTCAATCTAAGATTAGAAAAACCCATTATAAAAATAAATTCAATAGAAACCTTATCCCAAGCAATAAAGCTAACCCACTTCTACATTTAGTAAAGCTATATCTTTATAAATGGTATATATAAAATGCACCATTAGGTTATGTTAACTTTTTCTTTTTAAACTACTATTTTCTTGCAATATATAAAGCTTACCATATAGTCTCCACTATAATATATCAACCCCTTTAATTATTATAAACCAATTCCACTTGCAGTAGGTACTTATACAGTAAAAAGTCATTAAGGTTCAGCAATTCAATTAAACCTATATTATTGGTTTGACTTCTTTCACTATTGCTGTCAACTAAAGGATATGCCCTACTAGGGTTGCCATTAGATATTTTTCATTGTTTTGTGGAATAATTAAAAAAAAAGTATTTTAAAATGTTTTCAAATAAGATTTGATTGTTGCATTGCCGTAAGAATGTATATTATATTTAATTATTAATGAAGTGCTTAGTTTTTTATATCTACTTTAATTCTTATACTATGAATTTTTCTTCAATTAAAAAAAATGTATGCCTACGTTGTATAAATCTCACATTCCTTGAATTGAACATTTGAAATTGAAAGATGGAACAAAATTCATAATCTTTTTTTTTTTTCATTTTTATTTTTCATTTTATTTATTTAAACCAAAAAGCCTTGAGATAATATCTCATTTATGGCTTTAAAATATTTACAATTTAAATTACAAGTTACATAATATGCATAAAAAAAAGATTCAAATAACAAAGAGTTAAAATTCTCGAGGAGTTTTATCGATTTGAGAGTTACAGGACGTATTTATTCCTTTACAAATATTTTTATTTAAAATATATAATTCATTTAGAATTGTTGATGCTTAAGAATTCCTCATTAAATTAGCCACTTCAAATATCCGGGTTGTTAGAATGATTGACTTGTTCACTTTTGCATAAATAAATGATATAGCTATATCACGCATATTTAAATTTTTTTTTTTAATTTAAAATCCGTGTCTGGCAACCCTTTTTCTGACCGACCCTTACAGTTAAACTAAAATCGTCCATTTAAATCGCAATCATAAACCAATGTCAACAACCGGCGGTGTGTTTTGTATATAAATGTATATTCACTTGCATAATATAAGTTACTTATACGAGTATATGTATATGCTCTTAAATTTACTTAGTTTAAATCTAAACTATTGCTTTTATTTGGCTGTCAACCATACCACCATCTGCACATCCCCACCCAAAATATTAATTTGGCCAGTAGAGTATTCATTTATATTCAAGGGCCTCTATGAAGGATTCATTTAAATTTCTTCTTTTTTTTTTTTTTGCTAAATATTTTTGAAAATAAAGAAGTGATTTAGGTATTCGGTTAAATAAAATGCACAACTGGATCTCAATAAACTTTATTTTGTAGTTCAACATAAAAATGTAGTTAGATAATGCAGATTACTGAAATCGCGGTAAAATTTTGTAAAAAAAAAATGTGAGAGAAGTCACAAAAGGATTTTTTTTTTTTTTTTTTTTTTTTTGTTTAAAAAAAATCTAAATTTTTAAATGTAGGCAACGAAAAATTAACCAAACGTGTTTGGTAAAGTTAACCAAATGTGATTGTGACTTTTAGAATTATGCGTGTTCAGATATATGATACATAAGGTTATATCAAACTAAAAAAAACTCTGCCCGTGTATTCTATACCTAACTATGGCATTGAGATTAGTTGGCAATAAAAGTTTTAAATAAAAACGTAGTTTATAAAAAAAATTTTTTTTTTTAATTTTTTTATTTTATAAATTTTCGAAATCTAAACACGGTTATTTGTATATCTACATATTTTGAAAATTAATATTTGACGCTTAACGAACAGCTTATTCAATTACACAGAATTTAATCAATTGAATTAAAAAGGACGTTCATATGCAAACTTTTGTGTAACCTTATTATTTTACACAATTTGTAGACTAACGACATTGCATAACCATTGCATGGCTAAGAGATATGAGTCACTATAGGCCTCGGTTCTATTTTATGTAATTGCATATCATATTTTTACTGTACATACTTTCTTATAGTCTTTAGTGCAGTTCCCGCAAAATTAAACTTCTTGGGCCCTCTGTTCTTATTGTTAATGCGAATATGTCAAATACGCTCCTTATATGTTTATATGAACTTTCAATCCTTTAACTTGACTCGTTTCCGATAAATGTAAACAATAACCCCACCCTACCAAAGGCTAAGCCCGCATCACCTATATATACGAAACCAGTGCCAGTATAGTTTTATAAGCCAGACTGTGCTGCGCTGCTGGCATAATACACCTAGGTACATATTGTATATTATATGTATAAGAGATCTAAACTAAACTAGGGTGAGGTATAATAAAACCGCTGTTTATTTACGAATTGATAAATAAATTTTAATGCAGATATAATTGCGAATGTCACGCGATACGATGTTGTTGGGTTGGCAATTATTTTTGCACGGACATGTAAGCTGACACGGGACAGGATATGTTTGGGGTTTTTTTTTGTGCTTCAGTTGCGGGCTTCTGCTTCAGCTTCAGCTTATTGGGTTCATGTTAGCGTTATAACTATACTACTTGTGATGCTATTTGTGGATGTGAAATTACTTCAGGACAGTATGTTGCAAATACTGTTCAACCATATTGCTGGTATAGGTGTATATGCCTTTGGTTGGCAAAGTCGGGGCTATAGAAAATGTTATGTATCGTTTATAGTGGTGTTTGATGGCATAGATGCATATATGTATAGGTACATAATTATATCTATAAATACGTTTGAATTGAGACTTTTTCTGGGCCAAAGTTTCTGCAGTGTAATTTTAGGGTCGAAGTGATTTTTTTTTTTCGCAATTTACATTTTTGTGGTAATTTTTTTTATATATATTTTTTGTTGCATGTATATAGAAACTTTAGGATATATTATTTCTATTTGGTTAAAGGATAACAAACTTGTTGTTTGTTTATTTCTTTTTCAAATGTGGCAAAAATAGATTTTGGTCTTTGGGAAGGGAAGTAAAGGCACCATCTCATTAATAGGGATTATACTGTTTTGTTTAAACTGTCAAATGAAAAAAAGTATTCTTAGCGCAGTGAGGCTAATCTGTGAGATATATCTTAGCTTTGTTACTGTCTTAATTTTTAAAACCATATGAACTGTTTTTTGACATGGCCAAGGCTATCGGTTAAAATGATGATTACTTAGAATACAAAAATAATGGTATAAAATCACTTTAAAAGAGGTTATTTATCTCGGAAAATGGTTCAAATTAGTCTAAGATCCCGTCATAGGACGAACTACCCTCATCGCGTTACCAAATGAGGAGTACATAGTTTTTTAGGTAGTGTCTAAATTAACATTTTGCCTGGCGAAATATGGGCAAGGCATAGAGTTGCCATATGGCTTTAAAGGTCGTTTTTTGGGTTTTTGCAATTAACTGATTAGCTCATTATGGTAGGTCTTAATATTAAAAAAAAAAAAAATACCATGTGAGAGGAAAATAAAAACTCTAAAATAAGTAATTTTTTAAAATCGGAATTTAAGCAGGGAAAGTAAGGGAAACGTATAGAAAAGTCTAGATTCTATTTCTTAAACGAAATATAATAGAGAGTTTTTTATTTCTTAATCGATAGATTTTATAAATAGAAGAAAGTTATCCATAAAAAAATAAAATTCTAGTAAGTCTAAAACTCGAGAAAAAAATCACCTAAAATCAGCTGGATGTTTTCTAAAAATTAAAAAAAAACCCGTGTTTACAAAATTTCCGATCTAAGAATTTTTTTGCCTAGATGAATTTTTGAACAATATATTATATTTTTTTATTGAATTTTTGTTGTTTTTGTGATTTGTTGTTCCTTTTTATCCTAATTGGTATTTTTATTTAAAACAAATAGAAATTTATTACGACTACGATGGTATAATGTTGTTTTTGAAACCGTTGTCCACATTTAGAGTTGTCAAAATTTCATTATCAATATTTATAAATTTCTCATAGCGTTAAAGAAAACAATAATTCTAATGATCTATGAGTGGTGGCAGAACATTTGGGGACAGAAAGTATAACAAAAATGTGAGTAAGTGGGTTAATAGGTACAAGTGTCATGATATTAAATTTTAAAGTCAGTTTTTTTTTCAGCTGGTGTTAGATCTGGGAGGTAAAAAATTTCCATTTCTCTAAATAAGAAATGGTGCTAGCTGTCATTTTGCCTAGGCAAACATTTTTTACAAATACAAAAAAAAAATTAAATTTTGGTGCACAATTCTTTTAAAACATCCTCAATAAACAAATTGATCAAAATCAGTTAAACTATTTTTGAGAAAATCGAAAATAAAATGCCATTTTTTTCAATTATTGTACCACTTCAATTCAAAGTTTCCTAAGCTAAGAGACCTCAATCCTGATGATTTGATCAATAGAACCCAAAATATCAGCATTTTAAATGAACCATATGGCTTTTTGGAGATTAAGATTAACTATTTTAACATTGCATAAATCAAAATTTTCAAAAAATAAATTTTCGATTTAAAAAAAAAAAAAAAATTAAAATCAATTTTCCGAAAATTCAATACTTTTTTTTGAAAATGATTGGATGATTTTTTTTCAAAACTTATTTCACAACTCTGCATAAAAAAAATGGTTTATAAAATTATATACATATAACATATGTATATATAAAAATTATTTTATTTTTTTTTAAACCACTCTAACGATTTTTTAAAGTTTTTTCTCATAAATTGAGATTTATTTAAGAAATCAGATAATTTACATCGCGTTGGTGTCAAAACTATTTCAGAAATTATTTAATCAATTTATTTTTAATCGTTTTGATTTTTAACTATTTTTCATTTTAAACTATAAGTTTCATGCAACATAGTGCTATATAAATATTGTTGATTTTAATGTGCTCACCTAATAGTACCTTAAAATAAACTACTTTCTTGGCAGTTGGAATAAAATAAAGATACTATATTTTTTGTTTAAATCATATGAATAGGTTTAAAATATCTATATCAAATTCTGATCGTGCATAAGAGCAACAAACATCAACAAAGAAAAATTAAGGAAAATTTATTTAAAAAAAAAAGTGCGTATACGCCCAAGTGTACAACTTTTTTATCGTCGTATTTAAAACAAAAAAGAAACTACTTTATATTTAATACATAATACTAGGTTGATAATGAGTTTAATCCTAAAAAAAATTGTTCGAATGAAGTTAAATCGACTAATATTTTTTGAAAAAAGTGAAAATGCAGCAAATATTTTAATTCGTTCGTTAATTGTTAATATGAGTAATTTCGTTCCATTAATAAAGAATTTGTTTATAACTCGACTACAGCATCATCTATCGGATCTAGATTTGGTGATTTTATTTTGTTTTGATTAAATCAACATAATAATGGTGGTGCATATGATTCTTTTTTATTTAAAATATTTTGGAATTGACTCTAGCACCACCACCTATCTAATTATAGTTAGATACTTAAAATCTGCAAAGTAGAAAAAGGAAGCAACATTGGTAACAGAGTTTAAATATTTTAATGTTCATATATAGTTCATACCGGACTTTTTCCACCATCAGTGAAATAAGAATACATATAATAAAATCGAAGCTTTTATAAATTGTAAATTAAAATTTCATGATTTTTTTTACTCAAATTCAGGAAATGGCCAAACTCAGTAAAATAATTTAAATTTTTCCAAGTTAAAAAAAGTATCTACATAAATAATATTCATAATTATCAATACTTTGACTCATGTTAAGTTATATTCCGTTTTATAAATTTTGAACGCTTCCCTGACTTAACTTCAAGTATCTAATTTCAAGTGTTTTTATATAATTTGATATGAGAGATGACACTTTGTTCAATATAATCAATAAAAATGTCACCATGTCCATTACTCAATTCAAAGAAAAATTTGAAGCACAATGTCACAATATTATTAACTGTAAAGCTAGTTCGTGCTAAATAATTCAATTCAAGAGTTTCCTATGTTTCAGAGTTATGTCATAAAATAACTTTAGCCATACCCCAAATGAACCTTTATCCCAAACACCATCACTTATTGAATGGCCGTTATTTTTTCCCACTGTTGATTTTGGTATAATTGTGAGAGATGTTCAATAAAATAATGTCACAGTAATTTTTGATGTGGAAAACTATAAGATACATAATTATGAGCAGAATGATACATCACATGAGAAGGTTATAATGACAGGCTAGCCTTCCCGTCCTGTCAATTTATGGGCAAGGTGTGGTCAATTGTTGGATTATTTGTATAAAATAAAAAGATTTCTTGTGGCTTGTGAACTTTGAAAGTTATGTTAAATTATATGGCTTTAAAATTTAAAAGGCCTATTTTTGTAATTTTGTGTTGGCAGAGATTATGATCGATTAGACGAGAAGAAGA
Source organism: Epistrophe eligans (assembly GCA_951394125.1). Taxonomy (NCBI): domain Eukaryota; kingdom Metazoa; phylum Arthropoda; class Insecta; order Diptera; family Syrphidae; genus Epistrophe; species Epistrophe eligans. Next base: position 25,560,090 of record OX596028.1, on the reverse strand, counting down.
GATATATAGCATGTCTTTATCTGGGTTCATTATTTTTTGTATGTGGTTTTTGTATTCAACCATAAATATTTGCGTGATGTCTGTTGCTAAATATTTAAGTGAGATAAGATAAATTAGTTTCTGTTTTGACTTATAAAAATTATTTTAATTTCTTTTGATTCATAAGGAATTTTGATCAAAAAACTACATATTTGGCTGTCAATGATGTTTTGCGATTATTTTTAAAAATAGCTAATACTATATATTATTATGCTAGGTTCTATTCATGCGTATACACTTAAGGATATTTGGTCTATTCTGAAGTTTAAATTTTCAATGACGCGTTACAGTATTTTGAGTGATATTAAGCAATAGCTCGAGTAATTTTAGAATCCAATTCGTCAATCGTAGACGTAATTTATCCATTTATAGACTTTGACTTTAAGTAAAGCCTCAGCTTAATGATACAAAAGACTAGAGGCTTAATATGATTGGCGCTGTATTTTTTTTTGGAACCAAATATCATCGTTATCATTTTTGGGTAGCAAGTAGTCCGTTATCATGAGGAGATAACAAAAGCATTCCATAATTACTTTCTGTATGAAATATGAACCGATGTTTTTACCAGCCTGCTTATAATGTAGGTTCTTGAACCTCATGGCTCAAGTTATTTTCACTATTTTTTTTTATAGAAAATCTTTCAAAAAATTTAAAAAGTATTCTGAACAAAAATATTCAATTTTTTTTTTTTTTTGAATTTAAAAAAAAAAGTTTCTATTTTTTAATTCGAAAACGACGATCGACTTTTATTAAACTTAACATTTAGCAGTTTTTTAATATTATCTAGCGGATTGTAAATTAAAATTATTCTTATGACCAAAAATAAAGGTACCTCCCATACAAGTGTTTCAAAACCGGTAGTGAAAAAATTCATTCTCTCAAAAACGGCTGCTACAATTTTGATTTAATTTTTCATGCGAGCTAATATTAGTATGTTCTACCATATTAGTGGAAAAAAAATGGCCTACGAATTTTTTTCTTAAAAATGTTTTTAAAATTTTATAATTATTTAAAAAACTTTTCTTTTTTTTTTAAAAACCGCTCCAACGAATTTTGAAATGTTTTTCTTATAAATTGAGATTTGGTTAATAAATCAGGAGATGAATGACTGTTTGCTAAAGAATTTAGTAACTTTAAAAAATCGTATTATTTTTTTGTCGCCTGGTAAGTTCTTTGGCTGTTATTTTCCAACAATATCTAATACTCAGACTATAGAGCTATTGAATTAATATAATTATAAAGCTTGAGAGGTTATCTCGATTAATGTAAATAATGTAGCTTTAAAAGTTGGCTGACTGTCTGGGAATCTCAAGAGGTTTTGCAGTTCACTATGTTAAGTATATTCAATGCATTTCTTATTGTTGGTAAGTATCAAGTATCAAATACATTTCTAAAATTGGATATCTTCCAGAAAAAAATCTATGCAAGAAGACTCTTATTCGCCGCCAGCAAATCATATGTATAATAAACAATTCAAACTTGTTTTCCTCATAAAATCATCTTTTCCAAACTATTAAAAAAAAAACAAACTTTAATGTGGGGAGATACAAATTTCTCTCTCTTTCATGTTTTTTTTTTTTTTTTTCTAACTCAAAATTTGAATTCAAAGACCATAAGTTCATGTCAAAAAACTGCTCGTTTATTTAATATCTAATTTCATCCAAAAATTGTAGCCCATGAAATTGAAACTTTGTTAATAATATCTTCTAAGGATAGATACATATATTACAGATACTATACATACCTAACCTACTGTACATATGTATGTATGTATGTATGTAACTACGATTTCGCCCGTGAGCTATTTGCAATCAAACAGAAGACGGTAGCAAGTGTAATAAAAAACCAACTTACAGCATCATTATAAAAGTTTATGATCGTAACACTTTTACGGTAGGAAGTTTACATATATACATATATATAGGAATGCTAGAAGCCATTACTCATATATATTTACATGGCGTGGTGTAGATACCTTGCATTTCCACAATCTTGCAGATAAATTAACAGTGTTAAGTTGTACTTTTAGAGCTTCGTTTTTAATTATTTTTTTGTTTGGTTTTTGTTTTCTAAGGAAATTAGAGACGCGCGGTTGTGGTTTACGACTGTAATTAAATATCTCACGTATAAGAGGATATAAAATTCACCATCGTGTGTCGTTTATACAATTGAGATGCTCCTATAATAATGAATTTATAATTACAAACATAATTTTCAAGTTGGTTTTAATGGTATATATCTAGTCATCATCAATGTGATGAAATTTAGATTTGTATTTAGTATTATTACATTTATTTGTAAAAAACAAATTCAATTGCATACATAAATGCTGTTGATAATTATTTAGGTAAAAGCAAAACTTAGCGGCAAACCAAATACACTTTTTTAAGTAAATTATATCAGATCAAAAACATAAATGTTTAAAAGAGAGCCATACAAAAAACTTCATATAACAATCATCGGCGAAAAGTATTGAGAGTAGTTTCTCAAAAACATGCCCAAACACTTTAAAAAAAAAATCATTAATTTTTTTTTACAAAAAGGCTACCATTAAATAACAAAAATTTTCCTCGCAAAAAACCATTTTTTTGATTTTCGATTTTCTCAAAAACGGCTCAATTGATTTTGACTAATTATTTTATAAAAAATCTTTTAAAAAGTCAAATATCTTTTTTATTTAAAAAAACAAGTTTCAAAAATTTTTTTTGAGAACTTAATAATTCAAAAATGACTTGGTCGATTCCTATTAAACTTGGCACCCAGCAGTTTCTAGCAGATTTTAAATAAAAATTATTCTTATGACCAAAAATAACGGTACCACCTTCCATACAAGTGTTTCAAAACCGGGAAGGAAAATCTCATTTTTGTCAAATGACCATTTTTTTTTTAAACTTTTTCAAAGCTTTATATACAAACAATTATTTTTTTTAAAAAACTGTTACAACATTTTTTAAAATGTTTTCCTCATAAATAGCTAGTGATTTGTGCAAGAAATAAGATGTGAATTGCGTTAAACCAATTTATTTCAAATTAATTCATAATTTTTCAGTGTAAAGTATAAGTACCATGCATTCTTTAAAACCACAGTGTGATCGCTTATAATAGCAGATTCGTGTGACGCAGTCGTTCATTTTATTTTATTTGGCATTCAATTGTTTTGCAATTCCATTATATTACTGTTGTATTTAAATTTCGCATGAAATTTTAAGACATTTAATTTTGATAGAACTTCCTGAGAGTACTTTAATAACCGTGTCCACTTGATATAATTTCCCTGCTAGTTAAAAGTAGTAAAAGTGGCATTTATTTTTCATACAAGCACAAACATTGTAGAATTTTTGTTGGCACTATTCTTGAAAAAAAAAAATAATAAGTTTAAAATTGGTGGGTTGGTACATATTCGAACCTAAATTCGGTACATGATGGTTTGCCCTTAAAATGTGTATCATACCTGTTTTCGCAAGTTATGATATTTTCATTTAAGTTAAAATTAAGAGCTCTCAAGACGTTATCATTAAATTTTTTAAACATTTCAATTTTTGTTTCCACTTTTTTTTTTTATATTCCCGCCAATAACACACACACAGAAATTGTTGAGAGTTGAAAGTCACTAGGCCTTGGTTCTACACAAGCTGACGCGCCGACCAAAATATATATACTGTTATGTGAGTCCACTTCAGATGGCTGTGGACGATCTCTTGGATCAAGAGAATTTTGAACCCTTGTCAAAAATAAAAGGCAAGGTGTAAATTCACTGTGGTTTTATTTTTTACAAACTTTGGTTAAAATTCCTAAGAATATTTATTTTTTAATATTTGCTTGTAAATTATTTAATTCAACTTACTTTATAGTGTAGAAACCAAGAGATAATAGATTACAATTTAGTTATCAAGATTAACAAATTAAATCGAATGAAAGAAGCAGATGGCTTCCAAATACAATAATTCAATTTTTCTTCTTAGTGAAGAAGGAAAAGGAATTTTGAATAATTCATTATAGTAGATTATATTTAAAGAAATATGGTGTTGCCAGTGGCGGTACCATATACATATACATATATATAATTTTTGTTTCCAATCGTTAAATGATTGATCAGGTGTTTTCTACAGATCAATAATTATTTTTTTTTATTTAATAATAAATAATTAATTCTTATTTTTAATCATGTTTTAAAAAATAAAAACAAAAAAAATATTAGGATAATCCAAAATCAAAAATGACCAGGATCACTCAAACCGGGTTCTAAGATACAATTAAACATTGCTCAACTATTTTCTTTATTGATTGATTTGCATGTTCTTAACTCTCGACAGCTACTCGCAAAATACGAATAGTGTTGGAATTCTGTGAGCCTATCTCCGATATCTATCAAAACATGGGTCCACTTGCGTGTAACTATCAAAACTATCGAGAGCAAAACCTCAACTCTTTGCAAGTCACACTCAGTCTCAACTTCTCAAGTCTGTGTTCACTTGCTTGTTTGCTCTTGGTGTTAGCCTGAGAGCTACTCTCAATGGTTTTACTCTCAAATGGACACACACCTTTACATAAGCTCAAAACAAAAATAAAATTCAAAACTTGCTATGTAGTAGAACTAGTTAATATTTACGTATATGAAGACCAAAAAAAAGGTCCAATGCGCCATTTATTTTTGTTTTGAATAATAACACGCTAAACCAAACGAAAACATAAACAAAAATAGGTATCTTAAAATTTGCCTTCCTAAACACGATTGATTTCTCATATGCAAAACGCTTCATGATAATTTTCTTCTTAATTAAGCCTCAAAAAACGAATTTATTTTTAAATTTGTTCGATTTTTCACGGAGATTTTAAAGACCTCCCTAAAATATTATAAAACAAAACTTGTTCCTTTCACGTCCAATACTAATAAATCAATAATTTCGAAACCCATGAATATCTACCTAAAAAGATATTTCTCTGTGCTTTTAAATAAAAGATTCATTAAAGAAAATTTAATAAATAATGCTAATGAGACAATAAAGGTATAGGTAGTCTATAAGCTATAGAATTTGCATTGAATTTATCTTGATGTGTTTTATGGAGACAACCCAGCGCAGATCGATCATTTGAATAAGGAAAACCATAAAATACCAATTAAACGATTTCTATTCATGTTTTTTTTTTTTTTTTAGTAAAAGATGTAATTTTACATAAATTTTGTGGTTTTGGCGGCCTGGCCTGGCCCCCAAGGCAAGGTTATAAAGTTTTGCTTTTTAAGAACAATAAACTAACTAGCTAATACCAGAGCTGTCACTATTTGATGTATATTTTAAACAAATATACCCATAAATTGGTAATTCTTTGGGTAAAAACAAAAAGGCTATTTATAGGAACTTAACAAGCCTTAAACACGCCACTTGTATTTATGTAGATAAATGTTAGATATTTTGTTTTCTATGTTTAAGTTGAATTATTATTTAAATGACTTAAAAGCTTTTGTATTGTAATTTATTGTGTTGGCCATATTTATAACTCTACGATATTCTATGGGTCCAAATTAAAGCAATTTATAATAATTTTTAATAACTATAACTGATAGATACGTAATTGCAAAGAGAAGATTTTATTATAAAATTATTATAAAATCAAAACGTCAAAAATATTTATTATACATATATGTATCAAAGTAAATTAAGAATATTATGTACATAGATACATATTAATTGATAAAATAGTCTTATAAGGCTCGTTTATAAAATAGAAACATAATATTTGTGACAGTGAATGAATTTTAAAGCTCTTGCTTAGCCGTCATCTCGATTGGTAAAATTATACTGAGTGATTTTAATTTACAATTATATAATTTTATAGTAGTTGGACTGTGTTGTTGTTACCAAACCAAATGTTTTTATTTGAGTTTCGTATTTTCAAAATTTTAAAAAGTTCCTAAAACTTTTTTTTAATACTTATTTATTGTAGTCCAGTACGGAAATGGAGAAAAAAAAATTGTTGTTAACTCATCTGCCAGGGTTTCCGACATCTTAAATTAAATATGGAAGAAGAATTTTTTTGTAATCGAAAGAATTTTGTAAATTAAAATTAAGCACTTGGAAAAAAAATAAATGAAATAATTTTCTATTTAACTTTCAACAATATTATTTGTGTTGTTCCTTTAAAAAGGCTGTATTTTAGAAACTCTTGGGTCTACAGAGACGGCTCCAATGGAAGGAAATATCGTCAGTTTTAAATCGTAGAATGAAGATATAATCTGAAACTGGTCGTTTAGGGTTAAAATTGCCAGTAACTGAAAAAACGCGAAAATTTCGCATTTTTTTCGATTTTTGACAATGTTGCGTTTGGCGCTCGAGGTCGTAAATTGGATTGTTTACTAAGCCAACATCATAAACAACTCAGCTAAAAATCAGAACTACCAGATTTGACGCAAGGTCTTCTTCCTATGAAACGACGAAGTTACTGTACTATAGTTGTTTTTTAAAGAAATTACACGATTTTTTAAAATAAAACAATTATTTCTAATTGCAATAGATTATTAATAGAATTTAAATTTTTATAATGAATATAAGAAATATTTCACTTTATAAAAAAAGAGTTTCTAATTTTGTAAAACATAAAGAAACACTAAACAAGTAACAAGATAACACATTTTTCATAAGAACATATTTAGTTCAACTCACTTGCTATAACTGTAAATGTTAGCGCTAAATCCTTTAGCAAAACAGCAAGAGGTATAATTTTCGTGTGCATATAATTATATGCTCTAGGTAAATTAATAATTTAGATTTTGTGTAGATATTATAAAAAAATACTTTCGAATATTTAGAAAACGGGTTTTACGGAATATTAGGGGATTTAAAAAAGCAGGATTATAATACCTATACACTGGGATTTGAATACAAAGAATAGAATTGAATATACAGATTTCAAAAATACAGTATATTATTAGACAGAATTTTAAAACATTCTTTCGGGATTTTTGAAAAACGGAAATTTAAAAACCGGGATTCCGATACCCTCCCGAAAAAGAATCATTACATTGAATTTTATTCTCAAAAATAATTCAGAAAATTTTTTGGAATTAATTAAAATTATAGATATTGTTTGAGAAAATAAAACTCACTTTTAATTCAAAGCGGCGGCAACTCTGCAAGGGGTTCTAAGTCAATAATTTGGATTTTAGATACCACATTGGCACGCTAACGAAATCAAAGAAAATCTTAGTCTTAATCTTAAATATGTATTTTTTGTATTTTATTTTTATTTTTTATTTGATTTGTTACTGTACTGAAATAAATAGTTTGAATTAAAAATTTGTGTGAAACGTTGCTAAAATCAGATTTTAAATAAATTATAATGGGTGATTTTTTAAGAGGTTTAGAACTTTTAAAAAAAAAAAAAACACAAAAAATTCGAAAAAATGAATGAAATATTTATTTGAATCGATAGTTTGAACCTTGCAATTTAATGTTTAAAGATAATTTCATGCAAATGTTGACCGCGGCTGCGTCTCAGGTAGCCCATCCGCTGAGTCCAATTTTGGCATACTCTTTCACACATATCGGCCGGTATCTCACGAATGAATGCATGGATGTTGGCTTCCAGTGCGTCAATCGAAGCGGGCTTGTCCCTATAGACAATAGCCTTGACATACCCCCACAAAAAATAATCTAATGGTGTCAAATCGCACGATCTAGGCGGCCAATTGACCGGCCCGAAACGTGAAATTAACTGTTCACCAAACTCGCCTCGCAATTGCGCCATTGTTTCGCGTGCTGTGTGGCATGTGGCACCGTCTTGTTGAAACCACATATCATGCAAGTCAAGAACTTCCATTTCGGGCAAAAAAAAGTTTGTTATCATCGCTCGGTAGCGTTCACCATTGACAGTAACGCTGCGATTCGCATCATCTTTGAAGAAATATGGCCCAATAATGCCGCCGGCCCATAAACCGCACCAAACAGTGGCTTTTTCGGGATGCATTGGTAGCTGTTGCAATGCTTCTGGCTGATCTTCACTCCAAATGCGGCAATTTTGCTTATTTACGTACCCATTCAACCAAAAATGAGCCTCATCGCTGAACACAATTTTTCGATAAACAACATTTCGAACCGAGCACGAATTTTGATAGTAAAATTCAATAATTTGCAAGCGTTGTTCATTTGTAAGACGATCCATGGTTAAATTGCAAACCAAACTGAAGCTGTTTGACAGTGACACAAGGTACTAAACACACGTCAGCTGTCAAAACCAGTGTTGCCAAAACCAAACCAGCTTAAAAATCACCCTTTATAAAGCTGTTTAAAAACCTTTAAAGAAAATCTTATTTTTCTCGAAAACAACCCCAACTTTTTTTTGTTTACTAGAAATAGTAGGTACGGTCTAACATTTTACAGGAATATATTTTACATTAAGCCATTAATAATATAACTAGTAAAAGTTTTTATATAATACAAATTATATGTATCTTCTGCTAAATAAATCAATTAAAAGAATTATTACTAAAGTTATTTATCGACAACTTCCCAAACTTCCAGTTGTGATCGCCTATGTTTTGAAAATTTCATACTTTAAAAACGAGCCGATTCAATCTTGTGATTCCACATATTAAATAATACAAGTTAGCGTACCAATTTTTTAAAAATGCTTACTTGTTTAGCTAATTTTTATTTTTTTCAAAAATGTTTCCAATATCTATTTTAACCAAAACTTTAAGACGGTGCAGTGCAAATAGCCCTACGGAAATAATGCCCGTGGGTATTTTTCCGAAAATGGAAGGAAATAACACCCACGGGCGTTTTTTCTTTCTTAAAATGGAAATAATAGCTGTGGGTTTTAATTCCTTTTTTGTTTTGAAGGATTTAATTCGAAGAACATCATGGGGAAAAAACTCACTCATTCAGTAAAGAACAAAAAACGATTTTGGACTTTGCCAACAGAATTATTGCATAACAGTACCTTGGGTGGCCCGCTTTGCGGGTTCCAAGGATTTTAAATCCCTCTTTGGGTAATATGTCCCGCTCACGCAACTCCGTTGCTCCGCTTAGGGTATTTTCAGTTGTCAAGCAGGCGCCAATGTCAACAGTTTTCGTGGACAATATTATAAAGTTAAAGAGTTATTGAATCACATTTTATGTATGGGTCTTAATAGCAATTAAGAGAGGCAATAACACCCGCTGGTTTTTATGTTTTATTTTCCAGAGTCTAATTTCACTGCACCCTTTAAGTCTTATCTGGATTCACAATGTATAAACATGCCAATAAATTTTCAGTCGTTTGAAAAAAAAAAAACAAATTCTATCAACTGTTGCTAAGTGACAAATGACATTCTTGCCAATAATTTAGCGTGAGTTCAAATACAGCATGTCCTGTATTAAATGTCAAATTGCTTTTAAGTAATAAAAAAGAACAATTTACTTTTCAGATCTCTGTGTTAAAACTAATATTTTATATCTTTTGTTCCCACAAAACTGCTCTTTTATACACCACAAAAAAAAATAAAAGTAATCACAAGAACGACATAATGTATACCTATACTTTCCCTAGGCCAAATTAAAAAAAAAAAATGAATCTTAAGAAAATCCTTGACAATCTTAATCATTGTAAGTGGTTATCCCCATCTTTTGTTTAGAAGTAAGCATACTTGGCTGACAATGATGTTTAACTATATATATGATTTTAGTTGTAATCGTTTTTGTGCACATTGAAAACAAAAAACTTTCATATATAATAGAGACTAACTTTTAAACCCCCGAACTCAAACGAATCAAGGATCTTAATCAACCTGAGAGCAAACTGATGTAGAGATATTTATTTATGTACCTTCCTACCTTGAATTTACCTGGTGGAAATACCAGCCATCATAATGAAGGTTGTTGCCATAGTAAAGTTATACACACATTATTTGGTATAGGTATATTCAGAATTAGTGTGGTTAACTCAAACTTTATGAAAACACACATGTCTCATTGAACATTGTGCAAAATAAAGAAAAAAGTTATATAATTAAAAGTTTGTTTTCCTCGCAATCTGTCTAACATCGAACTTTTTCTGGTTTATGAGCCAAACAAGAGAAAAACTAGAAATATTTTTTTTTTGTATGTTTTTCTTTTTGTTTTGGCTCATTCATAGTATCATTGTCTAGTATTCATTAATAAAGTCTCCTATACCAAAAATACCTTTTGCCTTTTAATTTGTTTAAGTTTTTTAATATTATTTTAATATTTTTTTTGTTTGTCTTAAAGAATTTATATTTGAATCCTAATTTTGTGGATGTGGATCACGAAAAAGGAATAATTTTTAAGAATTTATTTTTAAAAGAATGTTTTAAAATATTTCCATCAGACAGTAATGGTCTTATTTATAAACGTTGTCCAACTTTAGACAACTGTCCAACTTTGGAAAATGTGTTCTAAAACCTTGTTTATTGTTGTCTTATAGCTGCCTAACTTAGACACAAGAGTAAATTGTCTTATCCGTGAATAATGTGATATTTATTTTTATTAAATAAAACATACATATTTCCACGAATTTAAAAATACAGACAAAAATCTAATAAATACGACAGTAAGTAGTTTACAGATTTCTGGTTGTTGATTTGATAAGGTTTTTTTAAAATAATATGGTCAATAGTAATATTTTGGCAGATTAAGGCCATAAATTGCACTTATTAGTCGTGTTTTCTTGGAAAAGCTATTCACAGTACAGTAGGATTTTACACGACTTACAAATACAACATCCACAGTAGAATTACTGCCAATAAAAGCAGAAGTAGAATCCTACTGCGGATAGGTTTGTGACGTTTATTCGAGTATCGAATGGAATTTTGGTGGTTTTGTTTTCAGATGTTGGTGGGATTGACTATCATTTGCATCTCGATGGCTGTGTTTATAAAGTAGTTGTGTGTTTTTCATGGCTGTTTTTCCATTGACCAAAAAAATCAATCTATCATTTTCGATTCAACCAAAAAAATCAATTGATTTTATTCGTTATCGGTTTTTTTAAAACTTGATTTAAATAAAAATGCATTTAAATGCACTTCTGATTGAAGAACTACATAGAATTCAGTTAAAAAATCATTATATGATCTAACAAAAATGATCGCCGATGACGTCATTTACTACATGATACATAAACCACAACTTACTTCGACCATAATCTACGAACAAACCCCTTTCCTGAAACATATGTTTATCGCTGGCTTTTCCTGAAGAATTTATTTTTATTGCTGAAACCGAAATGTCTGACAAAGGAAAAAGGTAAAAAGAAAATTAATATAAATTATATGATTAAACAATTCTAATCAGTAGGATAGGAGGGTTAGAACGAACAGGACAAAAAAAAGAACTGAAGCGTTATTGGATTTTTATGCGGCAAGGGCCGAAGAGTTTCAGCTTCGTTTCCATTTTCACTGGACTCTAACTGTCGTATTTATTAGATTTTTGTCTACTTAGACACTGTCTAACTATTTTCAAATTGGTGGAAATATGCTTTATTTAATAAAAATAAATATCACATTATTCACGGTTAAGACAATTTACTCTTGTGTCTAAGTTAGGCAGCTATAAGACAACAATAAACAAGGTTTTAGAACACATTTTTCAAAATTGGACAGTTGTCTAAAGTTAGACAACGTTTATAAATAAGACCATAACAGTTCACGCAAAATCTACAATTATTTCATGAATTATTTAAGAAAGAATATCTTTTTCTATGTTTTCTTACCATATCTTCTGAAAAATTGTCCATTTTATGTAACTGTAATTAATTTTTGGCTCAAGTTATTTTTTGTTTTCCTTTTCATTTGTAGCAAACTTTCTTTTATTTATATTTTTTTTAATTATTCTGACAGCTGTTATTCGGTAGTGCCAAACGTGAAATATAAAAACCAGGCTACTGCCGATGCGTTTTTTTGGGAATTTCTTACTGTACTATGTATAGATTCTGAAAAAAACACTGCTATTGATTGAACCTTTAAAACAAGGGAATTTTAAGACATCTTTTTCAGCAATCTCAGTTACTTAAACACGATTCCTTATAGAAGTTTTTTTCAGTTTGTTTTAGTGACTGTATTAAAACTAGTATCGCCTTTGGTCGAAATTTGATCATCTGTATTTATATTTACTTAGTGAATTTTTTATTGTAGACTTTTTGCATGGGGAATGTAGTCAACCGATTCACATACTCTCTTCTGATGGCATTTAATATTAGCTTTCAAATGGTATATTTTTTATTGTCGGGCGTTTAATTTAAGTATAGTAAAAAGGAACTACATGCCTAACAATTATTATGTATAACATTATTATAAAGGGTGATTTGCATCCGTTGTGACAAAAAAAAAAACTAGAACGTATAGGTTGTGTCGAAACAAGAAAAAAATCGTAATGGAGAGGGGGATCTATTCCAAAATTTCAAATAATATGACTTAAAACCGAAAAAAAAATCTAAAAAACAACCGTTACTCGTACAAAAAAAATCCTCAAATTTCTTCTTTTACTTTATTTTAAATAAAGTTCTTAGTGAAATGTTTTTGAAAAACTATTCTTCAAACTCAAAATTTTTACGTTTTTAATAAATATAATAAATAAATATAATAAATGAAATAAGTTTCCCTTAATTTGAATACAATCCATTGTTTAAGTTTACTTTATAGATCCTATTCACTAAAAAATCTAGTTAAGTAGATTTCGTAATTTTCAATTATATCAAAAAGTACTAGACATTTGAGCACCCGGTTTTCTGTTTTTGACTTAGAATTAATAACACCACTGAATTTTGAAAACATAAGTAGCACATACGTAAATTTAATTTGCAAATTTTTTTATTTTTTTTTTTTAAGTAAAATAAATTTTTTGATGACATTACGAACATTTTTTGTTTTAAAATTTTCTACTCAGTAAACGATTTGTTGGATCAGTTAAACTCCGTTCATTAAAAATTAAAATTAATAAACGATGGTTTTTATTTTAATAAACTTTTTTTTGACACAATAAACTAATACATTACTTGGATAATTGTGTTTATCGACTCTTATAAAATTCACAGTATGTTCATGCTGTTATAAAACAGTTGGTAAGCATCTACCATAATTTGCGTCATAGAAGGGTAAACCCAATTGTCGTACTTGGGCGAAACGCAATTTGGAGTTGAGGTCACTTAAATTGAATTTAAAAGCTAAAGTGACCTCAATTTCAAACAATTTTTGGGACAATAAATCGAAAACGTCAGTATGGTAAAGGAAAGCTGAAAAGCAAGTGGAAACCAAATTTTTCAATTTAATACAAATAATTTCACTGGTTAAAAAAATAAGTTTCCTTGGATCAACGAAATAATTTATTGGCACAACAAACAAATTTAGTCAATTCAACAAACTGTTTATTGTCTTAACAAATTTGTTCCTTCAAACAATAAAAAAGTAGATTGCTGCATAAAAACTAATTTTGTTATAGATAAATAAATTCATAAACATAAACATAAACATAATTCATAAAAATATTCACTGTCCCAATAAACTTTTTTGTTGTATCTACGTAACTTTTTGGTTCAGTATGAAATGACATATAACTCATTATTACCTTCTGAAATCAGAATCCGCATAATGGAATAAAAACAAAGTAGGTTATTACAGTTATTTATGTCATGCAACTAGTTTCAAAAAGTAGATACCTATATAATGTCTCTTGAATAATTTATTTATCACATTGCAAAATAATTGCTGGAGTGTCCCACTTTTCAAGGCTCTATTTTATGTTACCTATGTACCTATACCTACATAAAAAACGACATTATGCCGTGTCTCATGGAATTTTAATTTCATTCATTTTCATTTCAAAATAAATAGATAAGTTCCCATATAGCATGTCCTTCCTTACAGTTGGGTATTTAAGCATAAATATGGTACGTACTAATATTTGGGTGTACAAAAATTTACATGCGATATATGCATATAAAGACAATTTGGCCCATGTGTGCAATTCTCTATCTTTCATCTTTTTCCTGACAAAAATAACTGGCTAAACACCACAAAGGAGCAATATTGCTGAAACAGACATCATGTAGAAAGTATATGTACGTATAGAAACAAACAAGTGCTTTTTAGAAAATGGTACAAAATTTAAAATAGCAGGAGATCCTTCGAATCTGATTATCATATCTTTTGTCCTCGAAGTGTACATTTGCTTCTACTTCTATCTTTCTATTCACTGATAAAACTGCATTCAGTTTAATTTGTTTTTTTTTTTCTTTTTATCTTGTATTTTCTTTTCAATTCAACAATCCAAATAGGAAGAGTTGTCATAGAAAAAGTGAAATAGAATAAAAAAGTGAGTCCCTTCATATACATAAAAAAGTATACACATTTGTGAGGGTATAAATACATAAGTATTATACACCTCTAGGTGTCCTGCACTACACCCACTTCAACTTCACTTTACACACATGCAAACTCTATAAAAGCTTTATCAGAGTTCTTATGTATTTTGCTTTTTTAGAAAAGATGTTCAAATGCACAGCGATCTTATCTCATTCATGGAGCCTTTTGTGCATTTGTTGGGATTGGGAGCCCGTATATACTAAAGATATCAAATCAAAAGGACTTTTATATGGTATACGATGACAGAGAGTGTATTAGATAAACAAAGGTAAATGCTTTACTTAGAAATAGCTAATCGTACATGTGATAAAGAAGACCGCATTTTCGTCCTTTGAGATGGAGCTTTATTTTTTTTTTAGATTAATTTATGACTACAAAAACAAATTCGCTTATATAAACATATCTTCTTAGCGTCAAATATGACCTGCAGAAATAAATAATTATTATAAATATGTGTATGTGTACAAATATTAAAATATTAAATATTACCCAACATATATTTTCCTGTTTTTGTTAAATTTACATAGTATAGGCCACAGGGAACAGTTTGTACCAATCGCTCGCTGAAATTCGTTGAACTGTAACTTTCTGTTCAATAAAATGCATTTGACATAACTTCAATGCTAGTGAAAGAGTATACTAGCACACTTTTGCTTCTGGGAGAAATTATTCCAAAAAAATTTGATACATATTACTGAGTTTTTTTTCAAAGGCCTGAAAAATATTAACAAAAAAATGTTTGTGTTTTGCTAAATTTCATGAATTTCAAAGGACTTTTCAAAAATATTTATTTAAGGACAGTTTTCAAATAAAAAAAAAATGTGGTGGATTTGACTGCTTTTCTTTGAAATGGTAGCTACCACGTTTCGAAGTGATACCTATTGAACATTTTTCAAATTTCAAAAAATAGTAACGGTGATGGGTTTTAAAAAAATTACAAGAGGTATCATGCTAAAGGTTGAAAAGATTTTAATTATAACTTCCTACAAGAAGGAATCTCTGATATAAGAAAAGTGGGCGTGGCGTTAGGCAAGTTTCAGAAAAAAAAATTACACATGACATGTTTTGACTCAAGAGAGATTTATTAAAAATGTTCAGTCTTTTAAAGACCGTATAATACAATAAAAATTAAAATCTAATTAGAAAAGTTAGCGTGGTAGTGGGCGTGACAAATAACACATATCATCCGTATTTTAAATTTAAGGACGTTCAATAATAGGAAAATTTAAATTAAGTTAAAAGTGGGCGTGGCAGTGGTCATATTTCACTTAAACAACTTTCTAAACCACCTCACCGCTAATAGGAGCAAACATTTCAGCGAAATTGTTTTTGTAGTTTTCGATTATATAGGCCTTATACCAGACTAATATTAATTTTTATGTAAATATATCTATGTATATATTTAAATAGATAAATATGATGAAAAATGTGTCATTCAAAGTTTGCGGTTAAAAACGAACTTAACCCAAAATATAATAAAATGCACGACTGGGTCACACTGTATAGTTTTAAAGCATACATGGTACTTATACTACTTTAGACTAAAGGATTATTAAAAAAAAAACTATATAATTAGAAATAAATTGATTAAACAACTTCTGAAACTGTTTTTGACCCAAACACATTGTACACCATCCGATTTCTTACACAAATCTCATTTTATGAGAAAAAAATTTTAAAAATCTTTGGAGCAATTTTTTAAAAAATCAATTTTTTTTGTATAAAATTTTGAAAAGATTTTTGTATGGCATTTTTTTGGTATTTATTAATGCGGAGTTTAAAAAATTATTTTGAAAAAAAAAACATCTAGGTAGGTACCTACCCATCTTCGAAATTTTGAATTTTCAAAAAAAAAATCCAAGATTTATTTTTTTGAAAATTTTGATATGCAATATTATCAAATTTATTGGAAGCTCTTGTGTAAAAAATTTCATTAAAAGTTGGTTCAACAGATAATGAGATAGTCAAAAACCAAAAAAATGGTTCTATATGAGAGATACCATTTTTAAACGATAGATAATGTTTTTCCAAAAATATAATAGATCTTTATAACATTAGTTCAAATAAAAATTCTAATCAAAATCGTAGGAGCCATTTTTGAGAAAAATAATATTTTCCATTACGGTTTTTAAACAACTGCATGGTTACCGTTATTTTTGGTCATAAGAATAATTTTTGTTTAAAATCTTCTAAAAATGTTGAAAAACTGCTAAATGCTAAGTTTAATAAAAATCGACCACGTCGTTTTCGAATTGCATATTAAAAGTTCTCAAAAAAAAATTGAAACTTTTTTTTAAAAATAACAAAGATTTTGAAAATTTTGGTGTACATTAGTTTTAAAACTTTTTGAAAATGATTCCATACAAAAAATTGCTCAAAATCAGTTCAGCTGTTTTTGAGAAAATCGAAAATCATTAAAATGGTTTTAACATTTATGTACATATTACCATTTCTCCGAGTTTTTTTTTTTTATGAAATGGTAATCTTTTTGTAAATTAGTGATTTTTTTAAAGTTGTGTTCACGTTTTTGAGAAAAATGGGATTGTTATAATTTGGTAAACAAAAATAGTGGCGGAAGGTAGCGTAATTTTTGGTCTAAAAAATAAAATTTAAAAAAAACATGTGGAGGGTATACCCAAAAACCGCTAGATACCGAGTTTAATGAAAATTCACCCACCTGTTTAGGCTGCAGCCGAAACGACAGGACAGACAGACAGAATTGATAGACCACCTTTTTCCAACTTCGCTATTATCGTAATGTCAATTTTGATCGAAATCTCGAGTTCGAGTTTTTTACGAATACATAACCTTATAACCACATATAGTACCTACATATGTACGTATATATCACAACTCACAAGTAAAAATATATCTCAAATCTAACACCAATATTGACAAAAATACATTTCTATTAATTTAGCATTTCTGTGTTGTTTTTCGTGGTGCGGCGATGCGTAAAGTTGGTATTTTAAAATATTTTTGAAACATTGCTTAAAATTACAAAATTGTCAATATAGTTTTAAAATTTCTCCACTTCTATTGATTGAAATGAAATTAATACTTCCTCTCTTATTTTTTGCAGCAGAGATTTTTAAACTGAACACAAAATATACTTCTTAATAAAGAAGTGTTTATATTTACTACACATATAGCCTCAAGAACTTCCCGTTGACCAGTTTTATCCCAGAACAACAACAACAACAACAAAAAACTCGAACCCTCATAATTTTGTTGAGTTGACCTTTTCTGTTCGATAAATAAAACCAACTCACTTGACAAAAACTACCTACCTTCTGGAATATAATATATGCTATTTTAGCAATATAACCTCTGTTCTCTGTCAATCCCTTTTTATCCACATTCACCAAATCGTACATTTGATAAACATAAAATGATAATGGTTGCGCTTAAGGACATATCCATAATATATAAGTACAATCTTTACGTATGCCATTCACACTTTATATTTATTCCGACACAATAAATCGGAAGTCCCTGAATAGCACCATTATCACACTGTTCGCCCTTTATATCTTTTCGTATTTCTCAGAACAAATTTTATATCTTCGACCAATATTATTCTAAATGGATTGTTTCTTCCTCTTCCATTTCAGGTTGTGCTACTTACTACCATTTTCTGTTCTTTCATATACAAATGTATGTGTATATCTATATATGTATGTAGGTATACATGAATAAACTCATATAATATAAGCCCATATACGGACTGTGGGTCCATCAAAAGGATCAACCAAAATCCAACACATATCGCATAATTATATCCCTTAAATGAAATACCACATCGTCCTCCAGATCGTTTTAATTAAAAACGGAAACATATCATCATCATAATAATCATCATCTTTATCATCATAATCATCTTCAGTTATCTCACACATAGATGCACATTGCTTTACGCTTTGTGATTTCGTTTTTATATCACATTGATGTATCCAACAATATGAAACAAGGACATAACGTCTCGAAGAATATCCCCTTTATGTGATATGAATACATGTATGCGTATAATAACGCTGAAGATTGCTTGAGAATTCAGGTCAGAAGACACATAATACAATTTTCTCCCAGAAACTGAAACAGAAAAAGTAACAAGAACAAGAACAACACAAAAAGCTGTGCTGTATTTCTCAGGCAGGACGAATAGATGAAATTATGGTTGCAATTAGTAAATGTAGTTTCGACAAGCTCACCAAAAACAATGACAACAACGACCAGAGTGCCAACATCATCTATGACAGCAACACTATTAGAAACATGAGAAGAATTTGTAATTGTGCACCGGTAAGTTTTTTTTTTTTTTTTGTATTGTGCACCAGAACAGAGAAAAAAAAGTCGGGTTTTATTCTTCTTCGAAATTCGATGGGCAGCAGCGTTTCTACCATATTGCTTCTTTTCTTCCGAAACACATGATGTGGTTTCTTATTTCTTAAAAACGTTTAGCTTTTTAATAATTTTTTATACAGAATCTATAGTCCGCAGTTGTCCAGTATAAATTCGTCAGTAAAAGCCATAAAAAGTGTTATTTATAAAGCCATTTCAAAGTATGACTAACTTTAAGCAGCTGTCCAACTCTGAAAAATCTTATTACTGCAAACCTGGGAACGCAAAATGAACAAGGTAATGCTTTTAACTGCTAATTTAAAAATCATCTTTAAATGAATGAAATGCTCATTGAACGTATCCAAAATTTCACTCAAAATTATGGACAACTTTCCAAGAGTGTTCTAGGAAAATTTAGTAAAATTACGACTGACTTAGTTTAGCATTTTAATAGAAGATGAATTAAAATCAGTGTTAATTTTACTAAAAATAAAATTCTCAATTTTTTTGGAATTACTTGGAAGAATAAAAAAATCAAGAAAGTGAAATTATTACGACTAATAAAAATGGATGTAATATAATATTAGGCGTGTTTTATTAGAAATGCTCTTTGTTGTATGATACGATTCTGCATGCATTACAAATACAACACCGTCAGAAGGATTACTGCCGAAAGAAGCTAAAGTAATAAAATAAAAAAATAAAATGCACGACTGGGTCGCACGAACTTTCTCTTATGTGCGACTACACTGTGGTTTTAAAGTATCCATGGTACTTACACTTTAGACTGAAAAATTATTAAAAAATCAATAAAATTAGAAATAAAACAACTTATAAAAAAACTTATTTAAATATCGTTGGAGACGTTTTATAAAAAAAATATTTTTTTATATATAAAATTTTGAAAACATTTTTAAGAAAAAAAAAATGGTACACCAGTATTTATTAATGCGAAGTATTTATTATTAATTTTAAAAAAAATCATCTACCCATTTTCGAAATATAGAATTTTCAAAAAAAAATCCAATTGCATTAAAATTGGTTCAACAGATAATGAGATAGTCATAAAATTAAAATAATGGTTATTTTTTGAGATACCATTTTTAAACGACAGATACACATTTTTTTCCAATACTATATTATAGTAGATCCTATTAATATAAGTTCGCATACAAATTTTAATCAAAATCCATTCCCGTTTTTAAACACTTGTATGGGAGGTACCGTTATTTTTGATCATAAGAATAATTTTTATTTAAAATCTGCTAGATATTGTTAAAAAACTGCTGAGTACCAAGTTTAATAAAAATCGACCAGGTCATTATCGAATTACAATTAAGTTTTCAAAAAAAAAAAAAAAAAATTGGAAAATTTCTTTTTATAAAACTTCTGAAACTTTTTGAAAGATTTTCTATAAAAAAAACTTGTCAAGCCGTTTTTAAGAAAATCAAAAAAAATGGTTCTATGGGAGATGCCACTTAAAACCTTTTTTCCGATTTTTGTAAAAAAAGATTAATGATTTTTTTTTTCAAAGCTGTGAGCCTGGACACGTTTTCGGGAAAAATAAGATTTTAATAATTTGATTAAAAAAAATGTACGGCTGGTACCATTATTTTTGGTCTTAAAAAAATGAAAAAAACGTGTGGGGAAATGCATTTGTCGTAAAAATTTAGTGTAGTGAATGGTTTAATAATTTGTTTCTAGCTGGTCTTTAATAAGTTGGGATAGTTTCAATTTTGTTATGCGATGTTTTCTATATTTTTTTCTTAATATCTATATTCCTCGACAAAGCAAAATCAGTAATAGTAATTTTAAAATGGAAACCAGGATGATCATATAATAGCACCTTAGTATATAAATCAAGATAAAGGTAATTGAAAGCCCTTGAGCCGATGCCTTATTTTATCTGAGAGATCAAGCCAAACATAAAATAATTATTGTAGTTTCACTTTTCTTAAAGACTTCTACCACACCTGCGGTAAAGTGTCTTGGTTTGAGTAAAATAATTCAACTTTTGTAATTAAAGTCGGTGATAAGCCGGTTAAAAGCCGAAAGCCAAAAGTCGAAGATACTATAGAGTAGATGTAGAACTCCCAAGGAAGATTATCAATCTTAAGATGCATATTGTTGGACAATAACCGAACCTTCCGACTTGAATTCATCGAAACAGATTTAATTATTAAATAGAAATAGACTTTACCGCAGCCTTCGAGACACCATTGTGCTGTGACGTAATAGTTAGTGTGTTGAAATTTCACGCCGCTCGCTAATGGTTTGCCGATTTATCCACGCCAGTGTTGCAGAAGCTTAAGTCACTTAGAGCTTAAGCTTGGCTTTAATTCACAAGCTAGTGGATGACTTATGAATTTAAAAAAAAAAATGAATTCATAAGCTAGTTGGTGACTTCCGATTTAAAAAAATGTAATTCATGTGCAAGTAAGTGACTTATGAATTAAAAAAAAATTAATTCACAATCTGCTTAGTGACTTATGAATTGAAAAAAAAAAAATAATTCAAAAACTCATAGATAAATTCTGATTAGAAAAATTATGAATTGGAAAATTTATAAGCTAGCATGTTAATTTGGCAAACTAGATTTGAAAGCTAAAAATAGATTCAGAATTTCCAATATAGCAACTTGCTTATGAATTAAATTTTTTTTATTCATAAGTCACTCACTTGCTCCTGAATTAGTTTTTTTTTTACTCATAAGTCACTTGCGCTCCTCGTCATAGTGTTGCTTGGGCATGGAAAAGTGTTTGAATTGACAATTCTCCACTCAACTTGCCAATGGTAGTTTCATAATATGGCGTTGATACTTCATTGAGAATGAGTTCCAAAGAAATACAATAAAGAAAGAGCTATGTACATATATATATATAGATTACAGAGAGCAAATTATTATTATTATAATTTTATTATCAAGTAAATTAATTACAAATGACAATAGTAGTATACAGCCTAGCTACCAAAGACTATCAGCTAGATACATAAAAAAAACTTACAAGTAAAAAAAAATAATTGTAAAATATAAACAGTACATAAATAGCGTTTGTATTAATATTATTTGGATAACTTAAATTAAGTGTTAAATTTTTAATGATTTTAGTATCTTTAAAACGGTTTTTATATTTATTTCGGTTGGGTTTGTAAGCAAATTAGCCAGTAAGCATTTTTTTTAGTAAGTTTGCTGTATCGTTTATCTTCTGGCATAACAGGAGGTAGAGATGGCAAGCCATGCTGAAGTGTATTTTAAAAACGACATTTTATTTAAAAATATGTAGTGATATTTTCAATAAATATAAATACATACCAAAATAATATTTAAAATATCAAAATAGAATCAAAATATTAATAAGACCAGT
The DNA here is from genome assembly GCA_951394125.1 of Epistrophe eligans. Lineage (NCBI taxonomy): Eukaryota > Metazoa > Arthropoda > Insecta > Diptera > Syrphidae > Epistrophe > Epistrophe eligans. The sequence continues at coordinate 25,537,995 of OX596028.1, read as the reverse complement.
TTTATATGTATTAAGTTCCTAGTACCGCTTTGTGAACTTAGGTCCGGTACTAGTGATGTGAAGAAATGCTCAGATACTAACTTTTTAACTTTTCGTTGGGATCGAGTATCAGAGCTAGTACCGGGTCTAGCTAGACTGGGTATGCAGTTGGCTTAGTACTTCTGTGAAGAAATTGAGCGTAAGTAGCTTATAACTTAATGTTTTTTCTTTAATTCCAAAACTCCCAACCCTGATCCACGCACACAGAATAAACTCCAATTCACAATATTTATTTGTGCTTTATTAATTACTAAGAATTTGAGTTGTTTGAAAGACCATTTATGCTAATATAATTACTCATTATTAAAGAACATATAGATTGTCAAAATTTAATTCCAGGAAACCATGTAATCCAGTGGACTACTACTATCACAAATTTATCAAAGAAGTTTCCACCAAACTTACAAAAAATAAATGAAATCGCATATACAAAATTTGTATGTTAACAATTTTAAAAAAAATTACATTTTACAACTCATTTTTCAGTCTTTACTCTAACAAATTGGTTTGGTGCCTGAAATCAATAGCATAGAATGAGCAAAACTAAGTGTTTGCCTGTAAAAAAATGCTGCTCTATAGTCAAATAGTTGACAGTAAGATTATCTATCTCAATACGGCTGTTGAAATTTCGATAATAATTTATTGGAAAATAATTGAAAACTTTTTCCGTTTGCATTATTGACTATAGGTAAACTATATCCCATGAGATATTTCTATAAAATGGATATTAAATTATTGTATGGTTTGCGAAACGAAAATTTCACTGTGACATGAAAAAATGCAATATGGCACGCTTTTCCTATTGAAACTTTTTACTGTAAATAGAGCAAAAATTTTGAAGATATTTTAGGAAAATTTCTCCAAATGGAGTAAAAACTAGCAGAATCTATTATAGTTTAACAAAATACGAATAGATCAAATTACTTTATTTTATGTTTTTCTTGAATTATATATTTTTTTTTTATGGTAAGAATTCTGGTTTTTTAATGTGGCACGAATGTGGGCGGCAACGCTGGGCCTAACTCATTTTGTTGAAACTTTCATTCTGATTTGAATTAAAGGCAATCTTTTGATACTTCTGTTGTTATATAAATATACAAACGAACAATCATGTTTTCAAATGTGAAATGATATAACATACATGACGTATATATAGACCACTAGACTCAAGTTAAAATTTATGATTAAAATAATAACTGTCATATTGCTCTTATGCTGGAGGAAATGTTCCTTTTGTCTCAATTTGTAAAAAGACTTAGGTAGGTATTTTTCTGTGTGTGTGGTTATATGAATCTTTTGATATGTTTCTATTTTCTTACAGAATGTCCTTGAATTTGTTGTAACTTTACAAAGTACTTTTATGAGTTAGGTATATCTATCTACATTTTGTTTTTATTTTATATATACTGAATAAGAACAAAACCACATTTTATGTCACGTTATTCGAAAAAGTGCCTTCAAGCTAAGGGATAATGGTGTGGAACTGTGTTTAGTGCATTGTGAGATTGTAACTCTTGTGTTTTTGGTTTGTGCACTTCAATTTCTCCATGAATAATTTTGCTTGAAGCTCTATATTCTACTACAATAGCTTCGAGCGTTTATGAAATGTGATATATATGGGCGTTGTATAATAATGACTATAAAGTTTTGCTATGTATTTTGAATTCTATAAGGATTTTAAAGCGAATCTTTATCCACTTGAATATGTCTCCAAGGAGATGCTTGCTGAAAAATATGGTAATTTGTATTTATTTTATTGTTTTCTCAAGGGCAATTGATTTTGAAAACAAATAAGCAATTGAAAAACACAATCGATATTTTGCAAAATATTTGTTCATATGTTTCAAAGACTTTGAAGGTGGACTGATAGTTTATGTTATAGAATCATTAATAAGAAAAAAATAGGTACACTTTTTTTAAGCCTTTATTAATGTAGAGTAAAAAAATATTAAAAAAATCATATACTCAAGGCAGTTATATTCAAACTTATCCGATGCTCTTTGTACAATGTACAAAATTTCAACAAAATCGGTTGAACAGATAATAAGATAGTCAAAACCAAAAAAAAAAAATGGTTCTCTGATGACAAACGCCATTTTTAACCGATAGGTAATTTTTTTTCAATGATGGTAGATCTTAGTTGTATAAACATTTTAATCAAAATCGTAGGAGTCGTTTTTGAGAAAAATGAAATTTTTCTTACTGGTTTTTAAGTACTTTAATGGGAGGTTCTATTATTTTTGGTCATAAGAATAATTTTTATCCAAAATCGGCAAGATAATGTTAAAACCTGCTAAATGCCAAGTTTTTTTGAATAACTAATTTTGAAACTTTTTTTAAAAATCGCAAAGAAAATATTTTGAACATTTTAGCATACAAAGCTTTTAAAAAAAATGTTTGAAAGATTTAAAAAAAAAAAAAATTTGGTCAAAATCACTTGAGCCGTTTTTGAGAAAATCGAAAATCAAAAAAATGGTTCCATGGGAAATACCATTTATAACCATTTTTCCGAAAAATTTGTTCTATGAAATTGCAGCTTTCTAGTAAAAAAAACTACATACTAATTTTTTTTAGAAGTGTTGGCAATTTTTTGAAAAAAAAAAGATTTTCATAATTTTGCAAAAAAAAATTGTATGAAAGGTACAGTTATATTTTGATCTTTAAAAAAGGAATAAAACGTTTCGGGGGAATGCCTAAAAACCAAAATACAAAGTTTAAAAGAAAATCGATCCACCTGTTTTAGGCTGTAACCGAAAGGACAGACAGACAGACATCAGGCAGACAGAATTGCGAGGCCCACTTTTTTCGACTTCGCTATCTATCATCGTAATGTCAAGTTTGATCAAAATCTCGAGTTCGATTTTTTTTTACGAATGCATAACTTGCCATATAGTACCTATGTATGTATAATATTGCAAGTAAAAATGCAACCCGAAAATTTCCGATATATTGAAAAAAATAATTGAAAAAATATTTCTTTGCATGTTATCAACAAAAATATTAAGAGGAACGAATTGGAATATAGTTTAACAGATAAATTACAAATTCTATAGAAATAAAAATATCTATATAAATCTATCTTCATATATGTATGTCTTTGATCCTGTGGGATATTATTGAAGTAGGTGTTTGTCATCTTATATGACAAAAACTCTATGTGACAACAACCGCCATTGTCAACATTAATCAATAATATTTATGCGGAACATTGCGTTTGTTAATATTTGAATGTGTGCACACTTGTATCCCATGTGTCGTTTCTCAAAAGTTAGGTTGTTATTTAGGGACCTTTTTTTACATCCTTTATTTTAATATATATATATATATATACATTATAATAATGTTTATTTTTCATGGAAACAATATAAGCACCAAACAAGTTGGCATTTGCTTGCGGAAATAAAAAAAAACGTTCGATACAAGCGTGTAGATAGGTACATAACAAATACTTATTCATGATACATCAGACTCGTTATTCTGCTGTTTTACGCAGATCCCTGTCCTGGGCATGGGTTTAGGCTCTGGTTATTCCCTAAACAATCCAGGGTTTGCATAATGTAAGCGTTGTACTCTTAATATTGTGCCTTGTAGTGGTATAGTATAATCGCTATGTTGGGCGCTATGAACGAAAATACATACTTCATCTTGCATACGTCAGAAAATTTAGATAGCCTCTAGAGATAAAGCAGGGTAAAAGGACGAACGTATATTGTATAATCGTATACCTATGTGCATTCATAGGAGCTTCAAGTAGCACGCATCGGTCTGCATAGCTTCTATACCTCCATGATATGTGCTGTAAACATATAGAACTTGATAGTTCATAGAAAAGGATGCATATAGATAGATGTATATGTATATGTAAGTGTATATATATATGATGATTGACAAGTTGAAATCTATGAAAAGGGACACTAAGAGCATAATGCTAAAATCACAACAATACACCAGGAAGATAATTGAGTGCCATGCACATCCCAGAAGCAAAATTACAGGACTATTAAGCTTTTTGCATGATGGTTTCCATCATCAACAAAGAGGATTCTTTTATTATGCACGTGTAGAAAACAAAGAAAATTTACTTTCGTTCGATATGCAATAAAAGAAGCATTAATGATGAAAAAGGATGAATCTTGGTCAAGTATACATATAATAGAATGTATGTATGTATGTATGTGCAAAGTTCTAAATACGTGAGTGCTTACTATATCGTGTATAACGTATACGTTATGAATATGTACGATACAATAATTAGAGTCAGTTGTCTACTTCCATATGACTATATGGTTCATAATTAAAAAGAATAGTTTCTTATAGATAGGTAAATGTGTATGCATATACAGACAGACTTCTAATTAAAATACTAGGAAGGCATTTAAAGGGCTTTTAGACATATATATGCACCATATTTGCAAAAAGGCTTACTACATAATATTGTATTAAATTCAGTACTATATGACTTATCGTATAGTACACAAGTACTACTTCTGAATTTTCAGTAGGTATTATTTGCCATATTTTTAATTTTTGAAAAGGTTAACTACTTTCTTATCTTTCAAAAAACAAACATATGAAACATACAACACCAGCACCAAGAAAAGTATTTCATTACTAATCTATCACACTTACTTTCGACATATAGGTTGCATATACTTAATTGTTCTCGCGGTTGCACCTGACCGGTATCGTGTTTTTATGTGGCTTTTGGGAAAGTCAAAATAACGGCTTTGAGTATAACTATGAAAAAGAAAGCACATAGTACACTTGAATAAAGGCAACACTTTTATTTAACACTAAATTGAAATTAATTACGTCCCTATAATTCGTTAATTAATCATAAAATTCCTTATACAGGGTCATTTTATCTTTAAATTTAAATAGTCTGTGTGAGTGAATCATCGAAATTTTGTATTCGTTTGAAAAGCCAATTGATGCCCTTGTGAATGGAATTTACCTAACATCATTCGAATGTCCGCTGGTAATCATCGATCCATAGCACTCGCCGTTGACGGTGATGGCCTGGCCAACGTCGGTCGTTCTCAAAGAAATATGGACCGTTGACGCTGCCAGACCAAAGTCCACACCAAACAGTGACATTTTCGAGATGCATTGGATGCTCTCATGTAGATTGGATTCATCCAGAAATGGGATAAAATGTAAGGTCACTTTCCAACTGCTCCAGAGCTCAGTTCCCTGGTCAGTTGAATTTTATACGGGTGTAGACCCAAGTCACGACGAAAAATTCGCCAAGTTATGATTTGCGAAAGTCCAAATTTTTGTGAGTGAAGTAAAATCCACTGCCTCCTGCACACTCTCACAGACAGCGGCGATATTTTCGGCACAGATTTTGTGCCTCGTCGACATACGGCGTGTATTGGTTGATCGTTTACTGAACCAGTGGAATCAAATTTATCCATCACACTGTGAATCAGTCCTCTCGGTAGGATGATTATGGCGACCGCAAAATGGACGATTCGCGCGGAACGTTGCTCGAGCAGAACACCCATTTTGATAAATTTTGATGATTTAGAAAAACTGACTGAATGAATGACAGCCAATTTGGCAGTTGTAACCTTGTAGCTTCAACAATATGGCCACTATAAACTGTCAAAGTTCGGAAGTCCCTATTTGAAGACCCTTTATATCTAATAATAAGTAAAGCAGAGTTGTTAAAATTCTTGATGATGAACTTTATTTTAGAACAATACAAAATTCATGGTATCATTTGTTGCTTTATTTGATGCAGCCTTTTTTTCAATTTAAACAATTTAATGACCAAACATAGCTACACATTTTAATTTTTTTTATTTAAAACACACTCGTTTATAACAAAGGCCCGCACTAGTTTTAATGTGGGGAATGAAAACTTAATCCGCAGAGTACGACATATCGTTAAAATCATTATTATTTTTATATAAAAACTTTCGTGAATAATACCAATTTATTCAAAACTAGAAAATCAAAGACTTTGTGAAACTAATTTTGTCGTAAAAATAATTTAAAAAAATCAATTGTTTTAGTAAAATATTTAAATTTATTATTTGCGTTTTCCTAAAAAAAAGTTTAGTACTTTTTTGTCTGTTTTTTTTTTTTTTCAATTTTCAGTACAATTGATAAAAGTTTATTTTCATCACTGGTATTAGGTATGTACCAAAGGTCGTTCAATATATAGTAGACGGTGAACATCGCTCAGTTGGATATAAAACGTTAAGCTTATTATGAATCTAAAATTATACGGATCTGCCTGCTTAACAGTAAACAGTCGATTGTCGATTGAAATGGGTATCAACCACCACTGATGATTGTTGCTTATCGTAGTGAGCTTAAAATTTTAGAGCCAATTGAGCTAAAAAAAAACTATTTAAACAGCATGGTTGCCCAAAATGATGCTCATTCGGCTTAATTATTGTTAGACTCTCCTTAATTTCATAACCCCCAATTACAGAATCCAATCAATGAGCTGCGGTGAAAATCAGACTCAATTTTAACAATTGAAGATAGGACTTTTGCCTCTCACTCTGGTTGCATTAGCTTTCATAAACCTATCCCTATTTAAAGCTCTCACACGGTTTCCGTAGTTTGTATCATAATACATAAACTATTTTCAGTCTAATTATGCAGAAATTTTACTTTATTCATATGTTTAAGACAACATGAAGCTTTATTTAATATATATATTTTTATTGATAAGGACTCAGTTATTTACCAATAAACTAATTTTATTTTCCAGTTTTTGAATTTAACGGAATCATTTTTTGAATATTTTAATGACCCATCCAATTTATTTAAGCAAAATTGAGTAAAACTGAGCCAAAATCCATAAAATTATCAATAGGTTGGTTCGGTTCCATTTAAAATGCGTTGGGCAGCTAACCACATGCTCAGCCTTGTGGAGGAAATACTTTCAGTGTAGCTTGTGGGGTAAAAGAGAAAAAATACTAAAGTCGGTTTTCTAGATAATATAGGTACCTACCAGCGTTGTCACAATGTTACAAGTGTAACAAAAGTGTTACACTTTTCTTAATTTTATTGTATTTGTTACTATGTTACTTTTTTTTTCTTATGTTACACTTTTTTCTCCAATTTTTTTTTTCTTTAAAATGTTACTTTATCATTTTTTTAATCAGTGTGAAGTGCGCTTAAACAACACTTCCACCTATTTGTACACCTACGTCCTAAATTGAGTTGAAATCACCTTCATTCGACTCGATCGAACTCGTTCAGTTACAGTTTAGTCGAAATCTTGCTATCTTTAACTTCAAATTCAAACTTGATCTCTCGATCCAGCATATACACATGGTTAGATATCCATTCCTCAAAGTATTCCAGTTTCCACATTCCAAAAAAATAATTTATTAACTTATTATTTAATGTTCCGTACAGTTCTGTACTGAATTTAAAAACTGTGATGAAGAAAACTTATGTTCCATATTAAAAATAAAAAATTGAGTTCAAGAGCATTCTTTGCATTTAAATCATTTTTTCAATTTGTTACATTTTTTTCGCTTTTGTTACGTTTTTTAAAAAAATGTGTTACACTTTCGTGAAGGCCAGCGGCAACGCTGGTACCTACTATATGGCTGAGGTGAGGGCCTCGGCAAATTCTAGTAAAAAAAAAAACATGATCTCATCTTGGAAGCTTTTGATAGCGAACGTTTCTCTTCTCGTGATCATTTTTTATTAAAGCTTTCATCGCTTTTATTCTTGTTGTACATATTTCTTTAGTAAGAGTGTTCAGCGGAAATATTTATTCTATTTTCCGAAAACAGAATTAGTGCAGAATATATTTGTTGTCATGACTCGTATGATGGGAATTTAATATTGATAAGGGGAAGACATTTTTATTTTCCTTATGGAGAGTAATTACCTTATAAGAAGCTTAAATTCCAGATTTCTTCCATCAAACTCTTGCAGAGTTTCCGCCGTCCTTAAAGAGAGTTTAAAAAAGTAAAGTCGGTAATAGTTTTTTTTTTAAACGTGGGAAGCAGACAAATATTTTATTTTTTTTGCCATTGAAAATGTTTATAGGGTCGTTTTGATAAAAGTATGGTGTTACCAAAATGAAAAAAGATAGAGAATGAAATCTAGCGTATAGGGGGAGAAAGATTAAATTTTTGGTTGGTGTTACCAAAGAAACTACCAAAATGAATAAAATGAAGAAAAAAACACAAGTGATGAATTTCAGCCAGCGTACCTAAATGTTGATCATCGCCAACCGACGAGATTCAGTGGAGCATTGTATAAAATTCGAAAAATGCTCGATTTGAGCCCACTTAGAAGCCTATAACTTTAGTTATAATTATTGGATGTTCAATATTAAGCTAGATAATTAAAGTTTAAATGACAAGCTACAAATCTGCATAAAAATTTTTGCAGAGGCGTAAAAAATTTCATACTAGAAACTTGAAAAATTGTCTTTTTAGAACTAATTTCATCACGGCAAAAGAAAAAAAAAAACAAACAGAATATGTATGTATGTAGGTACGTACCAACAAAGAATGTATTGATAGAAGGGAGAAGACGGTGGAGTGTGTGCAATAAAAAAAAAACACGTGGCAAACAAAATTAATTGGCTTTGCATCGGGCACAAAAATGATATACATTATGTTTATGTAGGTATGTATGTATGCATGTAGGTATGTGCATTGTGCATGAACATTTGTAGTAGGTATTTTACAAATAATAAAATCGTAAAGGTTGGATTTGGTTGGTTTCTTTGGATTATAACTTCTGTTCTAATAATCGGATGTTTGAGGTTAAGGTCTTAAAATTAAGGTAAAATGTCAGTCTTTTAAATCAATCGATTGTTGAACCTAGAATATGCATAGTTTGAGTAAAAACTTAACTAACTTCTAAATCAATTTGATTGTTGAACCTAGAATATGCATAATAACTACCTACTCGAACCTCTTTAATAAACGTATAACTTAAGTTCTAAGGGCCAAATGCTCAAGGTTAAGGTATGGTTAGGTAAATCAGGCAAGAGGTAGAATTAACTTAACTAAACAAATAAAATATTATAATCGAAAAGGGTCGATTTTGTAAGCTATATATTCTGTTCTAATCATTGGATGTTTGAGGTTACGGTCTGAAAATGAATGTAAAATGTCAGACTCGAAAATGCTTTTGACAAAACTTGACTTACTTCTAAATCAGTTTGATTGTTTAATCTAGAATATGCATAGGCACCTACTTGAACCTCTTAAGGTTAAGGTCTTGGTTAGCTTCTAACTTCTGTTCTAATAATCGGATGTTTGGGATTAAAGTCTTAAAATTAAGGTAAAATGTGACAAAAGTTGATTTTTTTCTAAATCAACCTAAAGAACCTAGAATATGCTAGACAACGTTTGGGTAAATTACGCGACTCGATATTGTTAAATTGATTAAAAGATGAGTTCAAAATATTTTAAAATAAAATATTATAGAATAAAACAATGAGCAGTGGGGTTGGGCTTCGCATCAAATTCTTTGTAAATTTTGTCTCGATTTAAAAAAGGTTTGCCTGGACATTTAATCAAACACACGGGTTGATTCAAAAACAATCAACTGAGTCGAGAACTAAGTTGAACCGAATATGATGTATGCTTTAATCGATCTGTAATAATTCAGTTACCTTTCTGGAAAGCTTAGCTAGGCAAAAATGTCAAATATGTACCTAGATATACGTTAAGATAGATGGTATATGTATTTTTAATTTCGTGTATAAGTGCTGTGCCGGTGCGGATGAAAATGAGTATGATTGTGTAATTGCGAGATAAGCCACAATTAAAACTAAGATTCACCTTATTAAAAAAATTAACAAATTAATTTAACCGCCAACTGGGAAGTGACATTAAATATACAAATTGGTACTTCAGACTGTAGAATGGTTTCTAAGACAGTTTGTGAAGTTATAATGTAACAATAGTATACAAAATAAAATCTCTAAGATTATGCATAATTTTGTTTTATCGACGTAATACAAGTCATTTTCAATGTCCCCATAGTTACTCTATGAGTGAAATCTGTAAATTTTTTAAATATAAAAAAGGCATAAAGTTCAGAGTAGAGTACATTTATCTTATCATAAATGGTTAATACTTTTTTTTCGATAAATTTGAAAATAGAGATGATATCAATTATAATTCAAAATAATGACGGTAACCTTGCTAAGGGTTTATGGTGGAAAACCCGGATTTAAGCTTCCTTGTGTAAATATCGGCTGAAGCATGTTCTAATTGTATCTTACTTTTTTTTATAAAAACTTCTTTCTTTTGGTTATAATTATTAATAAATCATTCTTTCTGTGAAATTATTTGAAAATGTAGTTGTTTTTATTTTCACAAATAAATGTTCACTTGAGGAGTTATAAAACAATTTCCATCCTCTTTTAAAAAGAAATTTTCAAAATAAATAACCTTAATAAGTTTAAAATAATATAAATGTATATATCTGTAACCCCCTGAATGTAAATAACAGGATGTTTAATACGAAATCCAACATTTTATTATAAAATAAAGTAAGTCTGTTGAACTTCCTCAATTGAACCCAATTTGCCAGTTTGGTTTTATTTCCTTTTCCGTGTCAATTAGGATATGAGTTGTTTTGAAGTTCCTCTGCCCATGTTTAGTAGATATATACAAGTATATATACATTATTTTACCCTTTTTTATTTCATGCTTATACATATTTCATTTCTACACAAGTTGACATCAACAAAAAAAAAATATCTCTGAATCCCTTTTGTATACTCCAAAAGTCCTATAACATTTTTCTGTCCACTTTCTCAATTTTGTAACTTCGTATTATTATTTTGTTTTCTTTCTTTTTTATCATAGGGACTCCATACACAAAAAACCCTACCACCAAGAACAACAGGAACCGGAAAAGTGGACGACAAACTAAAGGGAGAATGAACGAATGAACAACAAGAGCCATACCACCGCCAACATAGTGAAATGTACTTTCAGGATGCTGTGTTCCTTTTATACACCCAACAGAAATAAAATACGAATAAACATACTTTAAAGGATAATAACCTTAAACAACAACCGGAAAATAATTCCGACAACAGTAACGTCTCGTTGTCGCGCGAACATAAATTTAGGTAAAGTGCTACATATATATAAACCTACAAGTAAAAATAGTGTTTTAAACAAAGTGCTTGACAAAAAAAAAAAATATTAAAAGGGTTTACTCGGCATCCTCTATTTATATAAAAATAAATACAACAGTATTTAACATACATTTAAGCTTTTAAAAATGGCATCAATACGACCCTGTAGGACCGCTAGATACTGCCATTGTAATTCAGCGATACACAACTTATTAGTGCAAAGTATATCGACCGTTTATCTGTGGTGGTTATTTGGGACGTGCTTAATTCTTTTAACCAATACTGGAGAGTTTTTGATGGTTAGTGCAGCATACATGGAAGCGGATGAACTTATCAACGAATTAGATCGACCAGGTGAGTGTTAACAATTAAATTGACATGCTGCAAAACAAAATTTATTTTTTGGAATATCCAACAACAAAAATAATTAGTTTTAAAAATATATATTTAAAATCCTAAAAATTATCTCACACTCCGGTTCAGAGGCTTATATTATATTATTTTTATATTTTATATTTTATATTTTTTTTAAAAAATAATTAAAATTTCTTTGTGTCCTTTTGCAAATTGGACAAGATAATATCTCTTAATTATAATTAATTAATCAAATAAATTAAAATAATAATAATAAAAATACATTACTTTTGGCAGGTTACAAAAAACAAAAAGAATTAAAGATTATAATTTTCTTTCTTCTCAAAGTTCATAAGAATTAATGTACAAAATTTTGAAAAATTCATTTAGTTTGTTTAGGAGAAATTTATTCAGAAAGGATCGTGAAAGTGGGCGGATTACAAAAAACAAATGTTCAATATAACAAATCAAAAGCTTGTTTATAAGATTATAAGTCCATTTTTGTAACAATTGACATTTAAATTAAAAGGGGCGTGGATATGGGCGGATTTTATTTCGATAAAAAAAATTAAAAAAAAACGTGTTCTTATTGAAATAAAATAATAATAGAATTTCACGTTCTAAGATCCTTTTGAGAAAGGAAATAACTCAAACATTTCAAAGGTAAATTTGCTTTTGAGACCAAAATTTAACGCCTGGGGAACATGCTTTTTTTTTTTAAACAAATTAGGTTATCTCAAAACTTTACCAAAATTTGAAGCTGCAGTTTTGCATATAATTTAACAAATAGTCAGGCTTAAAATGCTGATTATTTTTTAGTGGGATCTAGATTGATTTCTTGTTGCTATATGTCAAACCTTAAAAATTCATAAAAAAAAGTTTTTTTTTTGTTTATTTAATAAAATTATTATTATTATAAATTTTGTTTTAATTAAAAATTTGTATTTACTTTTACAAATAAAACAACATCGTTACATTAAATAAAAAGGAAATAAATAAATCAGCTTTTTGTTATTTTCCTTATTATTTTTATTATTAGTCTATGTATATAAGAAAAATTGCCCAACTTTGAAAAAGCTTTATAAACCAAACAATTTACCATAAAATTATTTTATTAGCTGTTTTTTCAGCTCCATTTTCACTCCTATTAGAAATAATCTACAGCAATCGGAAAAGTTCCATTTAATTCTGGGAAAGTTGATACCACGCCTCCTTAATAAAAAACTCAAATATTAATTTTTTTTATTTTGTACTTCAAGTCCTACCGCTCTATTAATCATTCATCATTCTATAGCAATCGAAAGTGTTCCATTTAATTGAGAGTGGGTGGATATTACGCCCCCAGAATGGAAAACCTCAAATTTTTAATATTTTCCGTTCCACAAGACATATACCACTGTGCGAAATAACAAGATTCTGCGGTGCCGGGAAGTTCTTCATAATTTTGATGATCTGTTAGTAAATAATTGAGTGAGGGAATGTGAATGTGACAGTAAATGTTTTAGCGATTTTTGAAGTCTTATATCTCATGAACCACTAATGTAGATGTTCGTGACGCGCCTATGCCCAGCCCAGCAAATAATTATTATCAATTTCGAGTTTCTGACTTTATTGGTACTGAAGTTAGAATGGATCGCGAATCGCCTGAATTTATACCTGTAAATATAGGATGTAGTGCCACAACTTGGCTAGACCCTATCGTGCCCTTTGATCTGGTAGAAAATATCCTCCGACAATGGGTGGGGCACCTTCGACAGCAACTCACATGATTGGTAACTGATGTAATATATGCTAGTTTTTAAATATAAGTCATCATATATTTTGTTATAAGTAGGTACCTTAAAAAAATAACAAAAAATAAATTAATAAAAAAAACATAAGATCACATTAATTAAATCAGTCTCTAACGCACATTTAAGTTTTTTTAAATCTATATTGAAGATACTCTTCCTTTGGGACATTGATGTGCCCGTGCCCGAAAGCGTCGGCTTCGGTATTTTAGCATAAATATTGCTTCTTAAAATTATGCTTATGTCTGGGACATTTGGATTGATGAAAGTCCAGGAGGCAGGAGTTTGTCATTTTTCGTAGAAAGGACACAGTAAATGTATTATGACCTTGGGCTTCTACTATTTCAGCAACAAAATATATTTTTTTTTGTCAAAGAACTTGACCAAAATGAAGTCTCCTTCACTTAAAATATCATCGTCACACAAAAGGAAGTTACTAGAAGAGCAATTCTCATCGTTATTAAAGTCGTCGCTTACCTATTGCACTGACCCATCGCTATCGGCTACTGTATATAATGACTCATCTGTCGACGAAAATTCTTCCTTTTTTTGCTTTCTTAATCGCCGGTTTCAGCTTTTCTCTCTCTTTCTTTTTTCTCTGCATTTGTGTGCCTTCTACAAACTTTTTTGCCCTTGCCCTTGCTGTCGGAGGTGCCCCGGCTTAAGCTGTCGGAGGTGCCCCACTTAATGTTTTTTTGCTTTCCTTTTTTTCATTTTTTACCAAAGCAATATGTTTCTAATTAACTATTCAAATATAAATAAATACTAAGTATTGTATTTAAAAAACAACTGCTTTGCAAGAAAACATTAAGAACACGAATACAAAAATCTTAAGAATTTACCCTGAAAATTATATCAAACGTACTTTAAGTAAATCTTACATCCTACTTTGGCGGGATTTGCACCTAGACTGCTGAACTTTTTGACATATGCTTGACATGACTAAGGGCACGTTCACAATTTTTTACAGAATTTTTAAAGGTTTACACATAGAGATAATAATGACTGTCGGAGGTGCCCCACTGTCGAAGGGTGCCGACTCTACCCTATAGATTGGAGATTTTCATTTGTTCAGAACGTGTTCAATAAATCACCATCATCCCAAATATTTGCGGCAAACACCCCAAAATTACATCTAGATTTTTTTTCCCTAACCTTACAGCTACATAAAAGAAATTTTATATTTAGGTACGAGTTACCAGTAGCAAGTTCAGTTCGGACATTGTATAGATACGACTACGAGCATGTTAATGAATTGAATTTCAAACAAATTATATGTAGTTAAGGTAAGCCTCCAAAAACCAATACAAATTAATCATTTAACTTCATGTTTGAAGTATGTTGTTTCTTTTGCTGGACTAAAAGATCATTTCATTTTATATATACCCATATAATTTTCTTCCTTATTTTATTACTAGTCTCACGTTTCTCACACAACATTAAATGAATCAGATAATTGCTACATTGATGATGAAATGAAAGTGTGTTTGGCTTTGGCTATATTACGAGCAAAAAAAAAAACGAAAATTGGGCGGATGAATGCCTTCAAATATCATCGTATACTACGACCCTGTGTTGTGTGTGATGCGCTAAAGATATAAATAAACTTTGATGAAAAGTTAAAGAGCAGCGAGCAACATTGGCGTTAACATGCCCTAATTATATGTTTCATATTACAAATTTTTGTATATGTATAGAGTAATATATTATAGGTCGTATGCGTATTGCGTATATAGTGTATTTTGAAATAGGGTATCTTTGATGAGTTTTCTGCAGGTAGTATATATACGCAAAGCTTTTGTATCATTAGTCAAGTTTTGTTAAACGACGATGGTGGATCACCTTTGACATGAGGTATAGTTAGTTGAAAACTTTATAGTTATAAATTCACGATTTCTCCTAAGTTTAATATGTTTTGGCCAGTGACCGTCTACCCAGGATCATTTAACTTGCTTTCTATTGTTTTTAAGATAAGTATATAATACACCTCGTAAACTTGACCTTATGGAGCAATAAGGGGTTTGAACTCAAATTGAGGTCATGAAAAATCTTGGATAAAAATAGTCTGTAAGATTAGATATTGAAAATAATAGTTGCATAAATGCCACGTTTTCCCATGGTTACCCCGATATGTTGCACAAGAAAATTAAACTGAAAAAAGATCAATTATGGAACAAATTCCTACAGAGCCAAATTTTTATGGAGATGTTTATTCGTTTATGTAGGTATACCTATGTCATTAAATTGAGAAGGCGAATATTATTATTTCTAAATGTCTTTGTAAGATTTACAATAACCTATCTACTAAGCACATATTTGGTAGTTTTAAAATCTTGGAATTATATGATTTCTACTTGCAATAGTAATAGTGCTACGGATTTATGTATATATCAACTCTTTAAGTAGTTGAACTATTTTCTGACAAAAAAACGCTTCAAATGTTCTGAGATTTCTTCAAATCGATTATTGATCAAGTTATGAAATGGCGAATGTTCGTTAAAGCTTTTAAAATATTGTTTTCTTACTTACTCAAAGTGGTTCTATAGTCTGGAGTAGAACTTGATCGTGTGCTTCAACCAACAAACCTCTCCAGCAAGTATTGCTCTTTATATGGTATTGTCTCCAGTTTCTGACATTTAGGTGGTGGAGGTCCCCTTAGAATACCAGTTTTTTGTGCTTCAATGTTTAATTTTCCACACCACCAGATAACTTTTAGGCGCTCTATCTAACTCATTTTTTTTTTACGTCTTAAAGACACCTCATGAAAAGTTTTGTAAGCTTTAATTAATGTTTTTATTTATTTATTTATTTATTTATTCACCAAGCGAACTTAATATATGCAATGTTAAGAATATATAATCTTCTAGTTGAAAAAAAAGTAAAAAATAAAAAATATTAGCAACATGCGATGCTTTACAATTAGGTAAATACTTACAAGCCATCCACCAGGATAAAAAATATTTAAGTGATACATCACATTTCTTTTAAATAAATCACGACTTTTATTATTTTGAAAGCAAATATAAAAACTACACACTATTCATTCAACCGTCTTATCGGCTCATTAAGTCCGTAGTTTATCAGAATTTTCTTTGGAACTACGAGAGATAAACCCAAATAAGGAAGATATCGATATGGAGAGAAAAAGGTAGTTTGGGATCAAAGATGACTCCAAGATCCTTTTTTTGGAGACCATTAATTATTGATTAAGTAAAGTTTGATGAGGCAAAGTTACAACGAAAAATTATTTAATCACATTTGGACACATTAAGATGTAATTGGTGTATAGAACCCCAGCTAACTAAACTATATACATTGTTTTGAAAGAGAATTCAATAAGATGCCAATTTTATACATTTTAGCAATTTAATATGATCAGCAAACATAAGACAAAGAGACGATTTAATGATGAGAGGGATTTCATTAACAAAAAGAAGAAAAAGTAAAGGTCCAAGGTGGCTTCCTTGGGGAATGCCAGAGGCATATAAAATATGATTTTTTTTTTTTGTAGAAGTAATAGACTTTGAGAAAAACGTTCCTTAACATTATTTAATTGTTCCTTTTTCCTAATTTTACTATTATCATGATTAACGGCTATGAAAGCTTCAACACCATAATTCTAAAAGCATCTTTCTGGTTTGGAATTTGTATTTTGAGTTTTGCAGTTCACCAAATAGTCGGTGTCATCGAATCGGTGAATTAGAAAGACATTCCGTTTCTTTAATGACCGAGCAAGCAGCTATTAAATTGCACAAAATTTCAGTTTCAAGAAAAGCCTCGGGCCATATTTTGACTATTATTTTAAAACAAAATGTACGCACTGTTATGTTAGCATGTCAGCCCATTTTTCCGCAACCACACAAGGTAATGAACTTTTTAATAGGCACCTAATTTGGATCAAAGCCTCCGTAATTAAAAAATACATACCTACTTTATCGCTTACTTCATTGTGTTGTAGCATGATACCTAATTTTGAAGTCCTTATTTAGACAAAAAAAATAATAATCAGAAATTCATGTTACCGACTTCACTATGAAATTAAAAATTTATAATCTTTTTTTTAATGAATATGATTTTCACTTGCGATATTTAGGTACTATGTCGCAAGTTATACATTCGTAAAAAAAAAATCAAACTCGAGATTTTGATCAAACTTGGCATTACGATTATAGCGAAGTCATAAAAAAAATTGGGCCCCCGACACTTTTTTTTTCAATTTATTTTGTAGACCAAAAATAACGTAAACATTTATTTAACCAAATTATGAAAATCGTATTTTTCTAAAAAATGTGTCCACAAACTTTTTTTTTTTAATTCAGTAATTATTTTCCTACAAGGCTACTATTTTATAAAAAAAAATTCCAAGCATTTTTTTTAATTTTTAAAATAACTCACATTTTATTTTTGAGAACTTAATATTTCGAGAACGACTTGATCGATTGTTATTAAATGATTTTTTTTCAAAATTAATTTTTAATCTTCGTATTAATAAATATTAAAAAATGGCGAGCCAATTTTTTTTTTCCTTAAAAATATTTTCAAAATTTTATATATAAAAAATTAATTTTTTAAAAAACATCTCAAAAGATTTTTAATTTTTTTTTTCTCATAGATTGAGATTTGTGTAAAAAATCAGATGGTGTACATTGCGTTGGTATAAAAACAATTTAAGAAGTTGTTTAATCAATTTAGTTCGTGCCACCCAGTCGTGCATTTTATTTGTAGCTGTACTGTAAATTTCAATAGCAGTTAAGTTAAAAATTGTTTTTTTTTTTTTTTTTAATTAGGGTTTCATACGTTAGCAGTTAACATTACACTCGAATACGAACACCAACTATTTGATGAACTGTAAAATCCAGAATAGAAATAAAAATGCCAATGCATTATTCTAAATCAAAATTCTTCTCCTAAATTTAAAGCATTTATTAAATTTTAACTAAAGCTCTACCAAACTTTTAAATATTTCCTTAATTAAGAGTTAAAATATACTGCGAACAATTTGTTCTTTTCATGAGAATTTCATACCCTAGGGTATGACACATTATTATCCATTAAAGACTTGAACATTTTCTATATGCCTGCCAAAAAAATGTTTGTTTTTTTTTCGATATAATGAATTTTTCGTATACGTTGCTCGATGGTTGCGTCGACCGTCCATAGTAGTTCAAGCCGCCAGACAATAACATTATAATTGCGGACATCACCAAAAGTGGTCGCTCAGATCCTCCCTCTGTGTTAACACATTCACTTTATAATGAGTCTACGCGGCGCTCTGCGGTGCTGTGGTACTCCAAAAGCACTAAATGACCACCATCGCATCAAGCCATTCGTTGTATAGAATCGACCGGCCATCAGGCTATTGGCCAATATATAAAGTTAAAAAAGATTTATGCATTAACCTGATGCCTCCCTTCGATCTCCTTTTATTTTTTCTTCACTTTTTTTAAGTGTGTTCCAATACCTACCTATTTTATTATACAAAATAATATAAAAAAAAAAACAAAAACTTTTGCCGAGCCCAGGTCCTGCTATTGATTTATGGAAGCATTTTTATGTTAACTCGCTGCCCGAAGGCCAAATGATGAGACGCGGGCTTATATCGATTTGAGTCAAATTGGTGCGGCAGCAGCAAAAAAAACCCGAACGTTGCGTGAATAGGGAATGCTGATGATGATGATGACGACGACGACCGACGGTGATGATGATGGCGAGAGGTGATAATTCTGGGGTGTCTGGTGGAATTCGTTGTTGTTACACACATATGGGGCCATAAACCGACACCGAGTGTAATTATTTTTTTTTGTTTGGTTTTATCTGACAGCTTAACAAATTGATGAACTCAATTTGGCGAAAGATTGCAACGAGTCGAGTATAGTAGTTGCTAGCACAAAATATATAAACACTCTGTGATGGGTTGGCTGGAGGAGCTATGAGTTGATGGGGCATTTTATTTATATACATCTATATCTATGTTAACAAATCGGTGTCGGTCGATATTCCAGTGAGCGCGTCCGATGAGAGAAGATAAACAATGATTTAAGGATTCGCTGGAATAACTTTGAAGCCTTTTGCCTAGGGGATATAATGTTGGAGAGAAGATTAAATTGAAAATATCCATTTGTTGAGGAAAGAGTATCATGCCCGCGTCTGATTCAAATCCGGAATCTGAATTTGATTTTCTCACTCTGAAGCAAGCCTATGGGACCAAGGATTACTTTAATGTGTAAAGAGATACTACATACATACATAATATAGAGATATTGAATAAATTAAATGCTATTGTATCTGTGTGTAGACTTTCCCAGGAAATCATAATCTCTGTGTAGATATATAGAGACTTTGTATAGATATGCAAATAAATCTCCAAAAAGTTTCATTTGTCCTATAGTAGTATATTTGGCATTTCCATAATTGGACAAGTAGGATCCTAAATTTATCTTGAAATGATAGTCATGTAGGTAAATCTATAGCTTTAGAGATAGTTATGAAATAAATGAAAACTTTGCAAAGTTTGTTATTGTTGTTTGTGTAAGAAAATATTTTTATATTATATAGGTTTCGAGGATTTCCGTATCTTTAAAATGCCCGTATTGAATTTTTAGTGTAGGTATAGTCATACGCCTGACATCTCTATCTTTCTAATGTTCAATATTATTATGATGTCCTTTGATTATCGAAATCAAAACGAAAACAAAACACATTATGAAAATAAACACACAAATTAGGTCCAATTCAAAGAATTTAAATAAACGATTTTTTTTAGAGCCAGAGAATTTTAAATTGGCAACACTGTTTCTCTTGACAGCCGATTTGATAGTTATATGGTTGTTTTGAAATTTGTTTAGTTTGAAACTTCATTTGAACAGACTAATGACGGATTATTTTCCTATTTAATTTTTTTAAATAAGTCCTCTACAGACAATAATTGAAGCTTAAAGGGCCGATCATATAATTTATTGCATGTATTTGGGTCGATGTGTACAACTGACAGAGTGACAGCTCGATAAAGTACACATGATGTTCTTATAAGAAGCTTCACATTTTGAAGGACGTCATGTTAAATTTAGCTGAATAATATTTTGCAGTTTTTTTTGTTTTTGTAATTTTTTTAGAATAAAATAAAATTATATATAACAAAACAAAACATACTGCAGTACCTATACTTTCATGTAACAAGTTCACTCAATAAATTCAAATATACGCTTGATATTTTTTTTTGTTAACTCGTTTCAACAAGCGCATCATTACGCAGGATACACTTCATTAAATGTCAATAGGAAACACATAACATAAAATTCAATATCCAGCTTCATAAAAATATCAGTAAGTACCTAACTACATCAACATTCAACAACAATGACAAAAAAAAAAGGACAACTTACTCAACCCAAACAAAACAAAGAATCTCCAAAAGTAACACTTTTTTTTGCCATGTTTTCCATTTTATTGATTTAACTTATCTCTCCCAAAGGGTATTTTTATGGTGACATTACGATACATAGTACATATAAAAACATACATATCTACATACTATATATTGTATATTATGTATAAAGAACTCTCACAATAAAAATTGCACAACAGATGAGAATACCGAATAAGAAATCTATAGAATGGACTAGGTCCACGATTTACGATCAAGAGCTTTTTTTTCACAAAATACTCTCGTTATGTTTGCTAAAAGGAAAACCATGTCTTACAGGCTTGAGTCAGGAGTCAGGACATAACAGATATATTTTTTTTGGTGGTATGAATATATTGTTTTGGCCACATGTGTGCATGCGAATAACTTGAAGGACTTTTTCCTTATTCTTTATTTATCTCACTCTACACCAAATTATGGTCAATGAGCGGAATATGTATATCCCTAACCATCTACTGTACCTACTGACACCACAAACTACAAACCATCCTACTTCGAATTCTACCCCCAAAAAAACTACCAGGATTTTTATTAGGGTTCAATAATGGTAGAGAACGGTACCAACAAATGCAAATTTATGATTCTGCTGTTTCCATACAAATATACAACACAGAAAACCACAATGGAATTAAGTACTATCGTGCGTTGGTTGTCGCGTTATTGGATAACAACAGCGGATGAATTTACATCTACTTTTGGTTAGTTGACTAAGGCCCAGTGCAAGATTATTCTTAGTTTAACCTGATTTAACCTGAGTTAACACGAAAACGAAAGATGTTCTCTCAATTTAGATTCCAAGTTAACTTAATAAATTTCGTGTATTTATTTAGGCCGTGTGTAAATTGTATGGCGTTAAATTTGTATCCAAAATTTAGTTTTTGTAACTTATGAGATTAATCTATAACGTGGAAATTTAATCTCGGATTAAATTTGATCAACATTTTAATCCAATTCACATACGGCCTTAACATATATTTTTGACAGTGATGCTGCATTATTCGTGCCGAAAAACTTTAAAAATTGCAGTGTGGCACTGTCGATAGTGAAAGGGTTATTTCCACAGTTCTGCACTTCGATTTTCATACTAAATCATCCACCAGAAAATGCTTCAAGACATTACTCGGGTTAATTTCAGGATTAAGGACCACTTGTGATCCTACAAACGTTGTTAACCCTCGGATTAAATTAAACAACTTAGTGTTATACTAAAAACCTACTTCAAAAAGGTACTCGTGCTTAGTTAAATTGCAAGACTAAGGTACAGTTCTACTCGCTTAAACATTTTTAATCCTCGGATTAAATTAAACAACTTACCATGCATTGCAATAGAAAATTGCTTCAAGATATTACTCTGGTTGAACCTCAGTTAGGTAATCCTTCGAATACAATATTAGTTCAAGAATGAACCACTTTTGTACAAATGGCCCCATAAACTATATGTTAATCTGTTTTAACTCAGCGCTGAAATACTGACTCTTAAGCGCTACGTAAGTAGGTATTTGAAATTATTTGTTGAGTCAATTCCTATTATTATTATAATTGGAAAATGTTAAGACGATACATTTTCAAATAATAAAATGAACAAATTTACTGATCTCCTCTAAATGAAAATAAGACCCAATCTTTCAGTGTTAGATAATCATTGTTCCGTAGTTAAACCCTGATTAACTACTGACAAATGTTTACAGTCAATTGAGATCCTAACTTAACCCTAATCTCGAATCAACTCTGGATTGACTGAATATATATTTCTCACAGATTTGTGTCGAAACACTATCGAATCCCCTCTATTTGACACTATGTAATCGCTCTTCATGTTACTACATTGAAAGCAGTTTGATTTTGGTAGATTTTTTACAAAAAATTATTCCGACTCTAAAAAACAGCTTCTGATTTAAAGTAGGGTTCAATTTATTTAAAGGATTTAACTAACTCTGCTTTAAGTGGCCCTTAAGGTCCTTTTAAAAATTGCATAAGGCCGATAAATTCAATAATCTACTCCTGGATTGTTGTCCTAGAAAAATACCCAGCGACACGTAACAATAATGGGGGCTAGAAGTTATATATACCTAGATACTACATATTACTACTACATCTCTATAGTATACGAGTATATAGGTACTCGCAGGTAGATTGTTCAGGGCATCTGGGATTATCATGGAAGCTAATTGGGTTGTTTGTTATTGACTAAAGGTGAATAGTATGTATATATGCGTGAATTTCAGATGGGAAGGATTGTTGGATAAAAGGTCATCATAAAATCGGAATTATTCACACCTAGTTGGCGTCATCGCCACATCGTCCTTTCAATCGACCATGAGATTTGGTCAATCGTATCGAATCGAAGCGTATAGGTATAGGTATATATTCGAAGAGCTTATTGTTGTTGTGTGAACTCAGATTGGTTTATTATAATTTAAATACTTTTTGCCCTTAAATTGATTACAATGCATGTATAGGTATAATGTAAGGTAGGTGTACCATCAGTGAGGGAATATGTGATAACACAAAAGGATTTGGTTCATTATTAAAGAAAGAAAAAGAAGAAAAACAGCATCAAGGAAAATAAAGTTATTAATATTGAAAATCCCTTTTAAGTTCTGTGTGTGGATGTGACCACAGAAAGTCCAGACCTAAATGTCACTTTCCTTAAGGTTTAACCCATTAAATAGTTAAATAAGCTGTATAACCCTTATTTCAAAGAGATTATTAGGTATAATATATGTATTATGTATACCTATACCTATGAAGAATTAATTTTTGTTTATTCGTATTAAGAAGAAGAAGAAGTAGATATATTGAATAAATAATCTAATAACCTCAAAAAGGAACAATTTAGTTATGTAGAACGAGGTAAGTTTCTCCGGATAGGACACTTTTGTGAAATTTATAATTTACCAAATAAATATTTTGTTTCATTAAATTTTCATGCTTTGAAAAGACACTTAATTTGTTCTTGAATAAGTTTTTTAAATTGTATATATACCTTTAAGTTTAAAAACATTTCAAGGTTCCAATTTAATTCTCAATTTAGTTAAAAGTAAATTAAAATTAATGACTCAAATATCTTAGGAGAGAGGGTTGTAAATGAAAAACTAAATTGATTGATTGATATTTAATTTATGTTTTGTACCGACCATCATAATATTTCTTACCTCACGCAAACAAAATTAACTACCAGGTACCAGGTGGTAATACAATTTTACTAAAAGGTTCGATTGGTTATTTTGTTTTTGGTTTTATGGAAATATCACAGCTTCTATAGTCATCAAAAGTAAAATATATAATTTTTTTGAAATTATTTATTCGATTATGCTTTTAAAACTCAAAAACTAACAATCATATTGAAATGAAATTTACACAATATTTGATTTAAAGTAAGAAGTGCACGTAAATTAAAATTAGGTATATACGTTTTTTTTTCGATAGATGGCGCTTAAAACATAAGAAATAAGAAAAAAATAATAAATAACGATGGAAGTCAAAATTTTACTATACATATTTTTTTATGAAATTGTGGACATTAAAAAATGTTTTTAAATTTTGTTTATAGATGGCGCTGAACAACAAAATATCAAAATTAGCTAAAACTTAAAAACCAACTGTCCGATTGAGCTGATATTATGAGATATATTATATATATTTTTTTTTATGAAATTGAAAGTGCAATAAAATAAAAAATGTTAAAGTTTTTTTTTTATAGATGGAGCTGATTATAAATAGGTACTTAATATAAAAATTAAATAAAACTCAAAATCTGAAAATTTTTCTGAGCTCAAACTTACACAATATATTTTTTATGAAGAAAGAAGTCTGCATGGCTACAAGTTTTGTAATATAAAAGGCGTCTTATATCAAAATCTGATTAAAAATCGAAAATCATTTGATTAGTTACATCTTCGACTCCACCTGAACCCAAAATCCCGTTACCCCGGACACTCCCCTTTTGTCCAACATCACTCACATAACTGTTTCCCACCATTTTTGCGTATACAGCAAAACGTGTCCGAAACGGATACACCCCCTTTTCCCCTGCCACTAACAAAGAAAAATAAAATACTCATATTTCATTTTATTCAAATGAAATATGAATATTTCAATAACAAGTGCATTCCTTTCCCACGAGAAGCACTTCGCGATACACGTTGAAAAGTTTACGAAAATCATTTTATTAATCAGTTCTAATTCTACCAGCCAATTGAAAGGTGCAGCCTCGCTTTGGACAGCGGCCTTTCTTTTGGAAACTAATTAAAAAATAAATGTATTAATAATAAAAAAAAATATATTAATAAAGAAAAAAAAAGAAAAAAACAAATTAATGTTTTTTTTTATAGTAAACGTGTAGAACGTATACTTAACTGGCGCAGTCGATTAGTTCGATAAAGAACGGTTCGATAAAGAACAGTCGGTCAGTTCGATAAAGAACGCTTGAACAGAACAGTCGGTCAGTTCGATAAAGAACGCTTGAACCAGAACAAACAGAATAGTGCGAAAAAGTGCGAATGTTTACATATTTTATTTAAATATCATAGTTCGATAAAGAACGGTTCGATAAAGAACGCTCGAACAGAACAAACAGAATAGTGCGAAAAAGTGCGAATGTTTACATATTTTATTTAAATATCATAGTTCGATAAAGAACGGTTCGATAAAGAACGCTTGAACAGAACAAACAGAATAGTGCGAAAAAGTGCGAATGTTTACATATTTTATTTAAATATCATAGTTCGAATAAGAGCAAAACTGACAAAAGTCAAAAAGTGAACAGTTGTGAAAAGTGACAAATCAAAAAGTCACGATTTAACAAGTGAACATTTATATCGTAAAATAAACAAAAGAGGCCTAAAAGAAGAAAGGAAACTGGAGGGAGAATTCACTGAACGAGCTATTTGAAAAACTATCCATCAAGATGCCTACATCGGACTGCAACAACGCTGGAGTAAGCACCTTATTATCCTTAAACTTAGATCCTATTAAATATCTAAATAGCATTTCCACATACAATGGGAACCTAGAAAATTTAAACAGCTTTATAGAATTATTAGATAGGGTACAACCCTCCCTAGCAAAATTTGACTCTGATAGCCAATTTGTGTTCCTAGATATAATAAAAAGTAGGCTCATAGGGAAAGCTCGGGAGGCAATAGAAATAAATAACGGGGCCACAAGTTGGGAAGATATAAAAAAAATTCTTTACCAGTACTTTGGCGACAAGAAATCAATAGAGCAACTATATGATGAATTGAGAGGTATACAATTTATAGATAATTGTAAAAATTTTTATGACAGAATCAAAATAGCGTTAAGACGATTAAATAACAAGACAAGACTAGATAAAAGCATAATTACCACAGTAGAAATCAAAAGAAATTGTGAAATAGCATTACGCCTATTCACAAGCAAAATACCAGAACCCATGAAAGGGATATTAACGTGTAGACAGCCTAGAACTCTAGAGGAGGCAATAGATATCCTCCACGAGGCAGGCTATGCGTATGATAGGTACAACATCCCAAAAAAAAATAATAACTTACAAAACTATAGATACAATAACACAAACCAACATAGAGATAATTTTAATAACAGCAATAACTATAATTATAGGCACAATCCATTTAATAATACTGATAGGTCTGCACAGTTCATAAACACCGGTTCTGGACAGTTCCGAAATAACAATAATAACAACCCTAATAATAACAACTCTGGAAACTGGAGAAATTCTTCAGGCCAGTTCCGAAATCAAAATAATAACAACCCTAATAATAATAACTCTGGAAACTGGAGAAATTCTTCAGGCCAGTTCCGAAATCAAAATAATAACAACCCTAATAATAATAACTCTGGAAACTGGAGAAATTCTTCAGGCCAGTTCAGAAATTATTATAACAACAATTCTAATAATAATAACCCTGAACTAATGGACACCTTGTCCATATCTCATCAACGACAGGTTAATACTCTTAATGACGTTGAGGATTTTCAAGAAAGCCCAGGGGCAGACTTCCCTATATAGTAATTAAAACAAAAAATGACAAATATAAGTTAAGAATACTCATCGACACAGGGTCAGAAACGAGTATTCTAAACCCAGGACTATGCCACCCAAAATGGCGCACAAAATTAACAAAACCAATACAGATAAAAACAGCAGGTAATCCTATATTTGCACATAGTAAAGTGAAAATACCACTGTTCAAGGAATTCGGAATGGATGATAAAATCGCAGAATTCTTAGAACACAAATTCCACGATACTTATGATGGATTAATAGGCAACAATATACTACTCCCAACTAAAGCCATAATAAATTTAGACAAAAAACTACTATACGTAAATGATAAAGAAATTCCAATCTACTTCAATGAAAATGAAGAAGAAAAAAAGGAAGTTCCATTGATCGAATTAAAGGATTATGAAAAGTCAATACCGGAAGTTTTATTACAAGAAGTTTATCATGTAGAAACAAATACAAATCCTATATTGGACCAAATAAGAATAAACCATTTAAATGAACAAGAAAAAAGAGAAATAAATAAACTTATTCGTGAATACTCGTCAGTATTCTACCAAAAAGGAACTGACTTAACATTTACCAACGCAATAAAGCACGAAATAAAAACATCTAACGATATACCAATTTATACCAAGAACTATAGGTACCCCGAGGTACATAAGAATGAGGTTAAATCTCAAATTAATGAGATGCTGCACCAAGGCATAATAAGGCCGAGCAGTTCACCTTATTCGGCACCAATATGGGTCGTTCCGAAAAAGGAAGATGCTTCTTTGGTACAAAAATGGAGAATCGTTATCGATTACAGGAAATTGAACGATGTGACCATAGATGACAAATTTCCAATTCCAAATATAGATGATATATTTGATAAATTGGGAAGGTCATTGTATTTCACAACATTGGACTTAGCTAAGGGTTTCCATCAAATTGAAATAGCAGAGGAAGACATCAAAAAAACTGCTTTTTCAACCGATAGTGGGCATTACGAATTCCTTCGAATGCCCTTTGGATTAAAAAACGCCCCGGCAACCTTCCAACGTTTAATGAATTCCGTACTTCAGGAATTTATTGGGAAAATATGTCTTGTCTATTTAGACGACATAATCATATTTTCTACAAGCTTGGAAGAACACATTGTGTCAATTAAAAAAATATTCAAAAGACTTAAAGAAGTCAACTTAAAAATTCAATTAGATAAAAGCGAATTTTTAAAGAAAGAAACAGAATTTTTGGGCCACATAGTAACCACTAGTGGAATCAAACCCAACCCCAATAAAATAAAAGCTATACAAAACTATACGTTACCTAAAACTCCTAAACAAATTCGAGCATTCCTAGGAATCACCGATTACTACCGTAAATTCATAAAGGATTATGGAAAAGTCGCGAAGCCCATGACATCATTCCTCAAGAAAGATGCTAAAATTGATACCAAAAACAAAGAGTATATTGAAAGTTTTGAAACCTTAAAAACACTAATAACATCCGCACCCATCCTCATATATCCTGATTTTTCAAAAAAATTTACAGTAACCACAGACGCATCAAATTATGCAATAGGTGGTGTTTTAAGCCAAGATAGTCATCCAATTTGTTTTTATAGCCGTACTTTAAATGAACATGAAACGAAGTACTCAACTATCGAAAAAGAGCTACTTGCAATAGTTGATTGTACTAAATACTTCAGACCTTACCTTTTTGGACGAAAATTCACTATTCAAACTGACCATCGACCTCTAGTTTGGTTGAGTTCACTGAAAGAACCTAACATTAAACTACAGAGATGGAAGATTAAGCTAGAAGAATTTAATTTTAATATTGAATATGTAGAAGGAAAAGCCAACCAAGTCGCGGATGGACTGTCTAGAATAGAAGTTTATCACAATGAAAATGTTATAGACCCTATTGAAGAGATAATCCCTGACTCGCAATCAATGGTAGCAACAATCCATAGTGCTAGAGAAGATAGCACCGACTACATACCAATAATAGAAACTCCAATAAATATCTACAAAACACAAATCATAATAAACGAAACTGAAAATATAAGCAATCATAAAATTTATCACGCCTTTAATAAAAAGAGAATAGTTTTAGAAATAAAAAAATTCAACGAAAACTTTATCCTTGACATCATGAAAAAATTCATTCCGCCTAAAGGAATAGTGGGTATTTTTTCAAGATATGATAATCTGTACGCGAAATTTCAAGACGTTTGCATTAAATATTTCAGTAAAAATAAACTTTTGAAATTCATCAAATGCACAAAATTTTTAGGAGACCTTACTGACAGAGAAAAAGAACTACTTGTTATTTCAGAAGCTCATAAATCCTTAAACCACAGAGGGATTAATGAAACGTACCTAGAAATAAAAGACACTTACTACTGCCCAAACTTAAAAGAAAAAATTCAAAGATATATAAATAACTGCGAAATTTGCAACAAGTCAAAATATGAGAGAAACCCATATAAAATCCCTTTGAAAATAACAGAAACACCACACAAACCTAACCAAATCTTACATTGTGACATATGGTACGCAAATATCAATTTAATGTATGTCACAATGATCGACAAATTTACAAAGCACGTTACTGTACAAGAAATAAAACATAGGACTTGGACATCACTATTGAATACTTTAGAATGTAGATTCGCCAATAATGGCATACCAGACAAGATCATTACAGACAATGAAACAGGATTCTCATCAATCGCAATCAAGGAATTCCTAAAAGAAAACCATGTCGACCTTCATATTACCACACCCTATAACAAGACAGGCAATTCGGATATCGAAAGATTCCACCAAACTCTTAACGAGCACATAAGAACATTTAATGCCGATGAAAACAACAAGGACACCCTACGAAATAAAGTATTGAAAGCTGTAGCAATATACAATAAGACAATACATTCAACTACAAAACAGAGACCCATTGACTTTCTTAATGGAACCATAACAAACCAAGACTACCCAAAAATTATTGAATTAGTTAATAAAAATAAAGAACGTTATATAAGTAAATTTAACAAGGACAGAACCGACATTGATCTTAGAGAAACAGACCATTCTTACCTTAAATGTAGAACAAACAATAAACTAAAAATTAAACATACAAAAGATAACCCTGAAGTAGTAGACGATGACCACGTAATTGACAGTAGAGGACGTACATTCTATAAGACACAACTTAAAAGAAACTACAAATTCGAACAAAATTCTTAAGACATTTTCCTTTCAGATTTTATTCATGATCTTGCTATTAACTACGATAACAAAAGGACAAAAACTAGACGCTCAGAATTTAAATATTGGACAAGGATACATTTTGATAAAAGGCGAAGAAATTAAAATAATTGAAAGATATTCCAAAATTCTACATGTTATAAATTTGACATTATGGACGGACAATCTCGAACTAATTAAACACAATGTAGACAGACTTGACGACAAAAATGAATACCCAAATATCATTCATGGACTAAACCAATTAACACATGAAATCGGTAGCCTCACTGAAAGTAATAGAAAGAAACGAGCACTATTTAACATCATAGGGAAAGGCTTAAAATATTTAACAGGGACTATGGACTACGAGGACGAACAAGAAATTAAAACAAGACTTAGTTTAAACGAACAAAATAATAAACATTTAATAGACGGACTTAATGACCAGATTCAGATCAATACGAAATTTTATGAAACTATATATAACGTTACAAAACACATCAACACACAACAAACAGAAATAAAAAAGCAATTCTCAACCTTAAGCAATGAAATAGACAAAGAAAATTGGAAAATAACAACAATACAACATGCATTTCAGATTCAATATGACATTCAACTACTAAACGACCAAGTTAGGAAAGTAAAGGAAAGTATACTATTGAGTCAATTAGGTTTACTAGGTAAAGATATTTTGTCGCCAAAAGAAATTGAAAAGTATAACGTGACCCTTGAAAAACTTAAAGATATAAAAAGTTCAACAACTTTTCATGAAAACCAAATAATATTTATTGTAATGATTCCCAACTATATTGATAGTAAATTTCATCGTGTATTTATTGAACCAATCCCAAATCTAAACTCTCTTGAGCTTTCTTCTACATATAAAACATTAATAACTGACGGAAAAACAAGCTATCAAGATAAGAATAAAATTTTAAAAAAAGAAGATCTAATAATTATAGATGATAAATGTATACTTAATATTTTTGAAAGAAATACAACTTGTAATTTTATTAAAAATACAAATATAGAAATTAAGCAATTAACTAATAATATTGTTATTTTGAAAAATATACCAAAAACATATATAGAACACAATTGTAATGACTTTAAACTTGAAATATCAGGAAACTATGCTCTAAGATTTGAAAATTGTATAATTAAAATAAATAAAATAAGATACGAAAACTTTATATACTACGATAATTTTATCATACCAAATTTAAGTAATGTTAAAATAAAAAACATCGAAGTAAACTTTTCAACAACGGAGATACACGCAAAACATATGCAAAATCGTAAATTAATCGAAGAACTTAAATATAAATATAAAACAAATACGGGTATCAATTACAGTTTTAATCTCCTTCTTTTCATTTTTTGTATCGTGTTTTTTATAATTTTGCGAAAAAAGGTTAAAAATAATAAAACTAATGTCATAATCGATATAAAAAAATCGGATTCTCCGGAGCAGAATCTTAAGGGGGGAGGAGTTACATCTTCGACTCCACCTGAACCCAAAATCCCGTTACCCCGGACACTCCCCTTTTGTCCAACATCACTCACATAACTGTTTCCCACCATTTTTGCGTATACAGCAAAACGTGTCCGAAACGGATACACCCCCTTTTCCCCTGCCACTAACAAAGAAAAATAAAATACTCATATTTCATTTTATTCAAATGAAATATGAATATTTCAATAACAAGTGCATTCCTTTCCCACGAGAAGCACTTCGCGATACACGTTGAAAAGTTTACGAAAATCATTTTATTAATCAGTTCTAATTCTACCAGCCAATTGAAAGGTGCAGCCTCGCTTTGGACAGCGGCCTTTCTTTTGGAAACTAATTAAAAAATAAATGTATTAATAATAAAAAAAAATATATTAATAAAGAAAAAAAAAGAAAAAAACAAATTAATGTTTTTTTTTATAGTAAACGTGTAGAATGTATACTTAACTGATTTAGCCGATAATATCTTCTTTATGAAATGAAAAGCCCAATCCGTTTACTTTTTAATTTAATTTTTCAAAATATGTTTCGCAGTTATGTGTGGCATGTTCAATCATATACATACCTACCACATACAGCTTTTATAGGTTAAAAATCCATATTTCCAATTTTTAGGAAATTTTCAGTCGTTCAAACTAATTGTTTTTTTATCAGACGGATATTTAATTAGTGGAACATTCTATAAGCTTGGCAAAAAACGTTTTATATTTTTAAATGATTTGACAAATTAATATTATTAAGAATTTGGGGTTAATAAAATGCGATGCAATTAATTCATTTTCTATTCTTTTTTGAACGTTAACTGATTTCAATATAAAATTCATTTTCTATTCTTTTTTGAACGTTAACCGATTTCAATATTTTTAAATAATATTGCATATGTATTCAAATTGTATAACAAATATCAATCAAATTAATTAAATACTAAAAATTAGGGTGCTCATTTTTTTAATGTTCTATTGATTATAAGTACGTGGTATTGACTGCAGTATTATAAATAAACAAATAAATAAATATAAATATCAAGGTTTTTTTTTTTTAATAATAAAAACTCTATATACTACTGAAAAAGCCACTGTTTGGTGCGGTTTATGGGCCGGCGGCATTATTGGGCCATATTTCTTCAAAGATGATGCGAATCGCAGCGTCAATGTCAATGGTGAATGCTACCGAGCGATGATAACAAACTTTTTTTTGCCCGAAATGGAAGTTCTTGACTTGCATGATATGTGGTTTCAACAAGACGGTGCCACATGCCACACAGCACGCGAAACAATGGCGCAATTGCGAGGCGAGTTTGGTGAACAGTTAATTTCACGTTTCGGGCCGGTCAATTGGCCGCCTAGATCGTGCGATTTGACACCATTAGATTATTTTTTGTGAGGGTATGTCAAGGTTAATGTCTATAGGGACAAGCCCGCTTCGATTGACGCACTGGAAGCCAACATCCATGCATTTATTCGTGAGATACCGGCCGATATGTGTGAAAGAGTATGCCAAAATTGGACTCAGCGGATGGGCTACCTGAGACGCAGCCGCGGTCAACATTTGCATGAAATTATCTTTAAACATTAAATTGCAAGGTTCAAACTATCGATTCAAATAAATATTTCATTCATTTTTTCGAATTTTTTGTGTTTTTTTTTTTTTAAAAGTTCTAAACCTCTTAAAAAATCACCCATTAGAAGACTTAGCACTATTTAATTGGACTTGTTAAATTATTGATTCAAAATAGCTTTTTACGGCCTTTAGTCCACAAAAATATGTTTAATGGACTAAACTTAACAAAACTCGCGTATTGACAAGGTCCTCACTAGTCAACTGATGAGTCCAAGTGAGATCGCCGGGACGAAACGCCTAAATTTTTGTGGACTAAAGGCCGTAAAAAGCTATATGAAAATAAAAATATCATTATGTAACTGACAAAATACTATAATGGTTCAAGGTAGTATAATTTGTCTTAATTTAAATAAAAGAATATTTTTAATCTCTTAAGGATTCCATTTGTAAAAAAAAATTGAAAAATTAGAAATCCATTCACATTTAATTGATTCTATAAACTTTCTCCTCTCAAATTACCTTTAACTTTAAAATTACCACAAACAAGCCACTTTGATGCATCCTCAATCTCTGATAAATCTGCAGAATTTATGAATGAAATTTCAGGAGAAGCCATAAAAAAACCATTTTTCATCATGCAACTATGCAACATGCAATGCGTATATAACTTTGAAATATCTACACTAGGTACACATACACATCTACTTATACTTGTTCAACATTTCTTCTATACATATACATATCATAGAGGGGGTAGCTATTGCCCTTTGAAAGCACATTATTTTTTCTATCTTTTCTTTACATTTTTCCATAAGTACCTATATACACTCGAACGATCTTTGTTGTATATTTTTTTTTTATTCTTCTTTATTTCAAAAAAAGTATTTCAGATAGTATTCCACTTGAAAAACTCTCATAACTGAGAGCAAAACGTGACTTTATATTAATCTGAAGCGCAAAATTGTTTAACAGGTTCAATTCATGCTGACATTGTGTGCTTGGTGAAGGGGGTGCAGATGCAGACAAATCTTCAGAAAAAAGCAATTTCAACACCTTTCGCAGGATAAACAAAGATTCTCTCTTGTTGAGAACTCAGAGACGTTGCATTCGTGTGCATGCGAGTATGAAAACGAAGTATTTTATAGATTTAGCAATATTTCGATTTGAAATTGAATAATAACATCCTGGTATTGGTTCATGTTATAAATCATTTAAATGTTCAATATAAAATTTTGAGTGATTCTATATGGTGGTAGGATATACGTATATTGCAATTTCGTAGCTCAAGCGAAAGCATTCTCTCTCAAAATAACTTATAAAGGGGCTTGAAACGAAAAATATTTTCTGCTCAAGTATATTGATGTTCGCAGATATTGTTGACAAAAAAAAAAAAAATTGCCATTAAACTACATAAATAAGCTACACATTCGCATTCTCCATCTTTAGGTTAAATGAGATAGTATTTCGAATAAAATTTTCTTATAAGATTCCAAATGATTTTATCGAAAAAAACGAAATTACATGTAGAAATTAAGTATATTTCAAAAAAATTAACACAAAATTATGTGAAAACAAATCAAAATTAACCTTCATTGAATTAAATTGAAGATATTTTATCTCTCTCTTCTTAATAATACAGGGTGATTCGCATTTGGTGTGACAAAAAGCTAGAGCGTGTAGGTTGGGTCGAGATTAGAAAAACTATTTTTTATTTTTCAAAATTTTCCTTATTTTACTAATTAAAAACTATTTTTGTTTTCAAAATTCAATGATCTTATTAATTTTTAGTCAAAAATAGAAAACGGGAGCTCAAATATGTTGTACTTTTTGAGAAAATTGAAGAAAAATAAATCTATTTAACTAGTTTTTTAGTGTCAAAATTAATGAAGCTGAAAATCGCTGCATTGAAAGTAAAAAAAAATGTAGATATATTAAAAAGTTTTTTTTTTTTAACTTTAAAAAGCATTATGCCTTGCGCTGAAAATTTTCTAGACTTGCAATAGTATTTATTAGATTTTCGTCTACTTAGACACTGTCTAACTATTTTCAAATTGGTGGAAATATACTATATTTAATAAAAATAACACATTTTTTTTTTTTTTTGAACAAAATTATTTAAATTTTGAAAAAAAAAAAATACATGTGTAGTTTGAATTTTTGTTTTCAAAATTTTTAGTTTGAAAATTAATTTTTCAAAAACTACTCACTAAAACAACTTTATTAATAAAGAAAATAAAAGAAAAGATTTCTGGTTTCACAAGAAAGTACAGCATATAGCACTGTCAGTATAACCGTTGTTTTTAATTTTTTTCCGTTTTAGGTCAATTGTATATTTTAAAAAAATCTCTTAATGGTGGAGAATAGACCAACCCCTCCTATAATTTATTTTTCTTGTCTGAACTAAACCTACACGCAGTTTTTTGTCACACCATATGCAAATCACCCTGTATAAGCGATAAAATTAATATAAATAAATAATAATTGTGAAATTGTGGAATTCCTTTATAAGGCTAATAGTTAATTGAAGTCCACTAAATTGCCAATAAGAGGGTTATAATGTATACATAAGTTCAAAAATTGATTTATGATAGGTATATATAATAATATTTTCACCTAATAATAATATACGTGTGTATATGTGTGCGATTTATTTTAACGTAATTTTATTCCTAATTTCATCAAATGCCTGTTTTTTTTTTTTAAGTTTTCCTCTAAACACCTGCTCAGCCCTCCTATAAACAAATCCCATAGGCCACAGCTTTCGTACTAGATACGTGAAGACCCAATCGTGCATTTTTTGTTTTTTTTTTTTTTTTAATATTTAAAGTGCACTATACCTTAAAAAGTAGTTGTTTAATAAAGTCCTTAAAAAAAAAAACACAAATACCCCAGCTGGCAATTATGAAATGTTTTTATCCTTCGCCTATCGTTTGTTTTTTCATCAAAAAATAGCTAGACCGTATCAGAACGCAATTTCCCTACGGTATAATTCTACAAATTAAACCTATAAAACATGGTCCAGTGCTTCTAGAATCTCGTGTGTAAAATAACTAAATTTAATTAAACATTTACAAAAAAAAAAAATGGGAAAAAAATTAAAAAGGAAAAAACAAAAACAGAACCCTAGTGGGTGTTGTAGTAGTTGAATCAAAAGACCAGAAGAACAAAAAAAAAAAAACATTTTTATCAAGCGTAATGCTTGATGTTGGGATCTTCAATAAAATACACTACCTACAGTCTCTTTCTGGGAACTATATACCAGCAAGCAGGAGAGACAGTTCATCTGCCCGTGAATAAAGACAGCAAAAGCCAGATGGGTAAAAGATAGTATAATGATGGTGCCTCTGAATCCAACCGTATTATTCATGTAGATATATAGTTGTATGATATAATAATATGTAAGTGCGTTTGTTTTGTATTCTCTTTTATTTTTTTTTTATTATATTTATAAGTAGATAGTAATGAAAATGAATGTTTTGTCTGTCATTTTAAATGAGCTTAAAGGATAATTTTATCAAAATTTGAAGAACGAACTTTAAATTATTCATCATGGTTAACTATATATACCTATACAAGAAGTAAAATAACACAAAAAATTTCCAGAGGAAAATATAAATATATTTATTTATTTGTTTATTTATTTAGCTTATTGCAATATTATAATTAAAATATAACTTAAAAAAAAGAAAAAAGTAATTATTTATAAAGAATTTAGGGGAGGAGATGTATAGAATTCTTCTGAGGGATGGAGAACTAACACATATTTATTTAATTATTTGCACAAGACCGGCATAAGTTTGTATTAACAATTACACTTTTGCAATATTTTGCAGAAAAATTATAAAGAAAAATATCTCTTAATTTATTGTGAACCTTTTGGACCAATAATTGCAAGTCTTAAGTTGAGCCTACCTACTGAAATTTTTAGGTAGGTTAGGTAAAGATATTGCAATGAAAATTTATGAAGAAAGTATATCAGCAGAATACCTTACATAAGGTAAACTATTGAAGATATACCTAGAAAAATAATAAAACCAAACAAAACTAAAGAAAAAATAATGAAATACAATGTCTTAACACACTTTATATGTAGTTCTACTAAATATTTATTTAATAATTTAATTTAATTTCACTCTAATTTTAATTTGGCTAAAGTACGAAACATATTTTATGATGTTATTTTTGTATAATTTATAAGAAGGAACAAAAGCATGAAAACAAACAAAAAAGCCAAAATTGTCGAAGTGAAAATAAATCCATAAAATAAAATAAATTGGATTGCAAAGTTTTTTTTTTTTTTGAAAGTTGTCCAAGAATTTCAATTTACTAAACGAAAAAAGAAGTCCTCTAGATAGGTATAGATAGGTCTGTTATACCTGCACCATTTCGTTAATTCAATAAAATATTAAAATGTTATTCCTTACGAATTAAAATGAAGTTTTTCGATTATTGAAATTTAAATATTTATTGAGCTTATTAGTTTATTAGCTGGTCCATTACGACTTGTCGCGGGAAGAAATGAAATTTGCGAATACAAAATTTTTTCTAATTTTCAGCTCCGTAGTGTGTTAAGTGTCGGAAGATGTTCAGCCGAGCTATGAGTGTACACCAAAAAACGAATTCATTTTTAAATATTTAGATTAGCTGGTCTACGCACGGAATTTTCATTTAAAGCATTTAAAATTGAGAATAAAAATTATACAATTCTTTTCAATAAATTTTTTGATACCCTCCAATAATTTTATAGAGCTTAATGCCATCCGTTGGAGATCACATTTTTGAAGGGACAAAATAAGCCGATTGTCAATTTGGTAGTGTTTTTCATTCTTTAGAATGCATTTTCGCCTGAGAGCAGCTTGCAATTTCGAGTTTTCACGATTTTTACAATTTTCCAGTCGAAATTTTTAATTTTCGGCTCCTAAGTGTCTTTACCGGTTTAATACTATAGCCTGACCAAAAAATCACCACACATATCATTTTCAGCCGAGTTAATCATGTAAAAACAAATAATCAATTCATTTTTATACATACTATATGTACATATTTAGATTAATTAAAAAAAATCACAAAATCAAAATTTTCCGCTATAATTACTGTTATAGTTATTTCAAATTTGTTATTTAATGATTTCTATGTTTTGTTTTTGCTAATTTGATAATTTGATATCAAGTTGGCGAAATGCCCTCTAAAAAGCTGTAATTTGAATTTTTTATTGATTAATAATTCACCGTTAGCTAAAGTCTTTAAAAAAGTTTGAAAATTTCAATTTTATTGGTGCTATGTTTTCTATTTTTTTTTTTTTAATTGGGTGAGTTAAGCAAAGCCCCTTGTCAAAAATTGGTAAAAACTTGTTGAATTGAATGGTTTATTGCTTTACATTAAATTTGTTTAATTTATTTGTACAGTATTTGTCTACGTTTTTTTGTTTTTATATTTTTTTTGTTTAGTTCATATGCTATTAGAAAAGCAACCCCTTTACAGTTTGTTTAAGACTATTCAACTTAACATTATTACTTAACTAAACTTATTTTCATTTGAATTCATTAATTAACGTTTGTTGAATTTTGTACTTTATATCTTTAATTGAATTTCATTAATTAACTCGTTTTAATCTATAACTTGAATTTGTTATTAAAATTAATTCATTCATTTAAATTTTTGGCCATGTAAATCAATCTCCAACTCCACTGTACTTGCGGTTTCAGATTTGAGTATTTTATTGATTTAACACTTTAACTTATGTATAAGCGGTACTTAATATAATTTAAAGAAAAGTATTGGAAATCCACAGTTGCAGTGAGAGTTGGAGTTTGAGTGAATTTTGGCTGTCGCATGTGGAAGTTCCTTTTCTCGTTCATTTTAGTCTCAACCACAGCACAGCACGGAACCATTGGACAAGTTGGTAATTTGTATCAAATAAATTATTATTTTTACAACTGGCCTTTTTTTTTATGAATGCTTTTTTTTTTGGTGCGTGGGAAAAACGATACGTTTTATTAGAACTTATCATTATTCAACATAAAATTGGTCCTTCGATGCCGTATGTAAATTTTGTTTGAACCAAAACTAAATTGTGATATGATTTAACGGATTTATTAATCAATCAACGAAATTCTGGTGTGTGAAATAGTGCGTGGGAGATATCAAATCTTGCAATTCTCTTCCTCTGATTGTACCGGTTTATGTACAGTACATACATACATATATCAGAAGAAAGCATTTTTTATAACTTGCATTATTTCATTTGACATTCCGTTAACCTTATCGGTTTCTTTTTTTTTTATTTATTTCTTTGAGACAATGAACGCGTTAAAGCTAAAGATTGGGAATGCAAAAGGCAGATTAACTCGTGCGGCAAATTTTGTAGATTCTATTGAGGATTCTACGCCTCTCGAGTTGCTTGAAATTCGTTTTAATAAGGTCGAAACCGCGTGGACAGAATTCTCTTCGTTCCACGAAGAACTCTTTCAATTAATAGAGGAAGGTGATGATACTACCGAACTTGAAAATGAATTTGGTGATTACGAAAACAAATATTTCACCGCTCATTCGCGTCTTACTCAAGCTATTCGGTTACGTAAGATCTCTGCACCGGTGGCGGAGAAAAACGTGGAAACATCGGTCGTGGAAGAGCTAGCTAAGCAACAATCCTCCTTTCTTGAAAAGTTAAATTCGTCGAGAGACACTAATTCTTCAAATGATTTACCGAAAATAGTTGTGCCTCCTTTTTCGGGGGACTACAAGGATTGGCCTAGTTTTCGTGATCTTTTTACTGGATCCATTGATTGTAGAACAAATCTAACCCCGTCTCAAAAGTTTCATTTTTTAAAATCTTTTCTTCGTGGAAATGCTGCGGGTTTAATTAATGATATAGCCATTTCTGACACGAACTATTTTGAAGCATGGGATAGGCTAGAAAGACGATACGATCGTGTTCATATTATAGTTCAATCATATATTCAAACTTTTTTATCACTTCCATCTACTAATATAAGTAATGTGAAGGTTTTGCGAAAAATAACTGACGATGCAGACCAAGTCGTGCGTGGACTTAAT
Source organism: Epistrophe eligans (assembly GCA_951394125.1). Lineage (NCBI taxonomy): Eukaryota > Metazoa > Arthropoda > Insecta > Diptera > Syrphidae > Epistrophe > Epistrophe eligans. The sequence goes on along the minus strand of OX596028.1, from coordinate 25,497,910 downwards.
GCGTTAAATAAAAACAGTCGTGATCCATGGATCCATATTTTATTAAATAAACTCGATTCAGACACTAATAAATCTTGGGCAGAATTTATCGGTTCTAGGGAAGATTATACAATAATAGAACTTTTAGACTTTTTGCAAGCTCGATGTGATGCCCTAGAATCCTGCCAATCTTTAAATCGTTCTGTTTCGTCACGAGCTAAGCCACAAACCACATCAATTAAATCGCATTTAGCTGAAACTTCAGATTCTAAAACATCAGATTCTAAGCCGCAATGCCCAAAGTGTAATAGTGACCATTTCCTAGCTCAATGTGCAAAATTCGTAGAACTTGACATAGCTTCTCGGCGAAGTTTTGTGAAAAGCCTTTCACTGTGTTTTAATTGTCTTCGGGCTGGACATCCGTCTTTTAAATGTCGTTCATCGTATCGGTGTCGGGTTTGTAAGTCACGACACAATACATTGGTCCATCCAGAAGATACAATGAACAACGATTCAAGTAATTCTGCTATTCGTCAACTACAGTCGTCGTCGTCGTCTCCTCAGTCCTCAGTTTCGCGTCAACCTCAAACTTCGTCTTCTCAAACTTCGTCTTCTCTAACTTCGTCATCACAAGCACCGCTTTTGAACAATCATTCACTGGAATTTAATCGTCGTAAAACTACCATTCTTCCCACCATGCTAGCAAAGATTAAAGATTCTCATGGAAAAGTTATTGACTGTCGAGTCTTACTGGATTCTGGATCACAGTCATCATTTGTAGCTGAATCTTTCGCGCAAAGACTTGGGTATCCTCGTACGCATGCTAGAATTCCTATTCTTGGGTTGTCGTCATCAGAGGCAGGCTATACAAAAGGGTGTATTCCTCTTCAGCTGTGTTCGCGTTTTAATTCTACTCGTTTGCTCGTTGATGCATTAGTCTTGAACAAACTCACTTCGAATTTGCCGTCTATGTCCGTGGATATTTCTTCTTGGTCTCATATTTTTGATCTTGAACTAGCGGACCCTAATTTTTATTTAAGTGCACCTGTAGATGTGCTGTTAGGGGCCGATAGACTATGGACCATACTACAAGGAGAACAGATTTACGGTTCAGAGGGCATTCCACTTGCCCAAAAAACTTCGTTTGGGTGGGTAATTACAGGCGAGTATTTGGAACCAAAGGTGTCAGAGGATAGTCTTTGCTTGTCTTCTCTTCACTCCACTATAGATGTAGATACATTGTTACAAAGGTTTTGGGAGCTAGAGGAGGTAAACCCTGTTAGTCAAACCAATGTAGATGATCAGGCAGAGCAACATTTCGTAAAGACGTTCACACGAGCATCAGATGGGAAGTATGTGGTTCAACTCCCATTCAAGTCGTTACAACCTACCTTCGGAAATTCACTATCGTCAGCTGTGTCACGTTTGTACTCAATGGAACGTCGGTTTGCAAGCAATCCTACATTACACAAGTTGTATTCTGACTTCATGCGTGAATATCTTGAGCTGGGTCATATGAGACGTATCCCTTCAGATGAGATTAAAGCCTGTCCTGGCAAGCACTTTTATCTTCCGCATCACGCCGTTTTAAAGCCGGACAGTTCTTCTACAAAACTACGTGTTGTTTTCGATGGTTCAGTGAAGGATTCGACAGGAACATCTCTCAATAGCATGTTGTTAGTAGGCCCTCCTATCCAGCGAGATTTAATTGGGGTTTGTTTACGCTTTAGGCAACATAAGTATGTTTTCACCGCGGATGTTGTAAAAATGTTCCGCCAGATCTGGGTCGATGATCAACATACAGATTTTCAACGCATCGTTTGGCGTGAAAATCCTGATCAGGAAATAGGTCATTTTCGCCTCCTCACCGTAACATATGGTACAGCTTCGGCTCCTTTCTTGTCAGTTCGAATTTTAAAACAGATGGCCGATGACTATAAGTTTGAATTCCCAGATGCTTCTCGCGTTCTAATCGAGGACGTTTACGTTGATGACGTCATGACGGGAAAGAATTCCATTGAGGAGTTGATACATTTGCGGTCAGAGCTTGTAAGTCTGCTCTCTAGAGCTAAACTTGAGCTTAGAAAATGGAGCTCGAATTGTTGGCCACTTCTTGCATCTTTACCAAAAGAGGATTGCGAATTTTCTATCTTTGATACTGAGCGTACACAATCACTAATAAAAGTGTTAGGCATGTTTTGGAACCCCGTAACAGATGAATATTCCTTTCGTATGTCTCAATCTCTTCCAAGTATAAGGTCTACAAGACGGACTCTACTATCCGAAGTCTCACGGATTTTTGATCCATTGGGACTGTTAGCTCCATCGGTTGTCTTGTTCAAGATGCTGTTTCAGGAACTTTGGTCATCTGAATTAAAGCTAGGATGGGATGACCCTTTACCTCCTCATTTAACGGAACGATGGAATGGCTACAGGCAAGAACTTTCTTTTTTTGAAAAGGTTCGGGTTCCAAGACTTGTGTTTTCAGCGATGGAAGAGATTGAACTCCATGGATTTTCGGATGCATCCTCGATTGCATATGGAGCCGTCGTCTACACAAGGTGCAAGATAGCTGAAGGAGAATATAGGGTAACAATTGTTGCAGCTAAAACAAAGGTTGCCCCGCTCAAATCAGTCTCTATTCCGCGTTTAGAGCTATGTGGCGCCTTGCTTTTAACTCGCTTACTAACACTTATAAAATCATCATTTACTGTTAAGCTATCAAAGACATTGGCTTGGTGCGATTCGGAGATCGTGTTACATTGGCTGTCTTCACCACCGCGTCGCTGGGCAACTTTTGTTGCCAACCGTACAGCTGCTATCCTGGAAAAGATACCGCGGAGCGCTTGGCAGCACATTCCTTCCGAATTCAACCCAGCGGATTGTGCTTCAAGAGGTATTCGTCCTTCATCTCTACCTAATCATGATCTTTGGTGGACCGGACCTTCCTGGTTATCTCTAGCAGAGGAGCACTGGCCAAATATAAGATTTGTTTCAAAGGAATCAGATTTTGACGAAAGTTTAGTCGAACAAAAACAATCACGTCAAGTGTTTGCAACTTTCACTGGTTCGGACATCATTCACTCGCTTATTGACAATATTTCGTCGTGGTATCGTGTTCAGAGACTTGTAGCGTACGTTCTTCGTTATAAGTTTAACTTACTTACCCCACAACCCCTTCGTCGAACCAATGGTCTTAGTTTATCTGAAATTCAATATTCTCGAAAACATATCTTAAAAACCGTTCAATTAACATCATTCAGTGCCGATATTCGTACCCTAATAACTAAAAACCAACTGCCCTTGAAATCTAAACTCCTAAGATACTCCCCTTTTATTGATAATGATGGACTTCTTCGAGTTGGAGGAAGAATAAAAAACTCAATGGTTTCTTACAGTATAAAACACCCTATTATTCTTCCTAGCACTAATAAAATTTCCTCTCTCATTATCACAGATATTCATGAAAATCATCAGCATCCAGGTGTATCTGAAACATTTGCCATAGTAAGGCAGCAATATTGGATTTTGGGAAGCCGTAACTTAATCCGAAAAATCGTTAGTCGGTGTACGAAATGTTTCATGCAACGTAAGCTTACAACCTCGCAGTTAATGGGTGATCTGCCATCCCAACGAATACAACCGAGTCGTCCCTTTTTGAATTCTGGTTGCGACTATGCTGGCCCATTAACCATAAAGCTATCACGCGGTCGCAAGCCAAAACTTTCAAAAGCGTACATCGCCCTCTTTGTTTGTATGTCCACCAAAGCAATGCATCTAGAAGTGGTAAGTGACCTTACCACCGATGCGTTTCTTGCTGCTTTGCGAAGGTTTGTTTCACGTCGAGGATTGTGCGCAAATATCTACACCGACAATGGAACCAACTTTCAAGGTGCTCGTAGGTGTCTTAATGAAATGCATAAGTTGGTGATGTCACAGACACATAATGAGACCATAGCAGCTTCGCTCGCCAAGGACAATATTGCATGGCATTTTATTCCTCCCTCCGCACCCCATTTTGGTGGGTTGTGGGAGGCTGGGGTGAAATCTGTTAAATTGCACCTACGAAGAGTTATCGGATCATCAATATTGACGTTCGAAGAGTTGTACACTGTGTTAACTCAAATTGAAGCAGTATTAAATTCTCGTCCTTTATGTGTTCTCTCTGACGATGATTTAAATCCTCTAACTCCTGCTCATTTCATTATAGGTGAACCATTAACAGCGGTACCTGAGCCAACAGTGCTTAACCTAAATATCAACCGGCTCACACATTGGAACCACCTCCAAAATATGGTTCAAGGCTTTTGGAAGAGATGGCGAATGGAGTACTTAACTTCCCTTCAAGAGCGACCCAAATGGCAGCAGGCCAGAAAAAATATAAATCCTGGAGACTTGGTCGTCATCAAGGAGCCAAATCTTCCTCCAACAAAGTGGCTTCTTGGAAAAATTGAAGCCGTAACAACAGGATCAGATGGCCATGTAAGAGTTGCTTCAGTCAAGACAAAACAAGGCACATATGTCCGCCCAATAACCAAACTGGCGGTACTCCCGTTGTCCTGAAACCTGTTCCAGGGGGGCCGGGATGTTTAAGACTATTCAACTTAACATTATTACTTAACTAAACTTATTTTCATTTGAATTCATTAATTAACGTTTGTTGAATTTTGTACTTTATATCTTTAATTGAATTTCATTAATTAACTCGTTTTAATCTATAACTTGAATTTGTTATTAAAATTAATTCATTCATTTAAATTTTTGCCATGTAAATCAATCTCCAACTCCACTGTACTTGCGGTTTCAGATTTGAGTATTTTATTGATTTAACACTTTAACTTATGTATAAGCGGTACTTAATATAATTTAAAGAAAAGTATTGGAAATCCACAGTTGCAGTGAGAGTTGGAGTTTGAGTGAATTTTGGCTGTCGCATGTGGAAGTTCCTTTTCTCGTTCATTTTAGTCTCAACCACAGCACAGCACGGAACCATTGGACAAGTTGGTAATTTGTATCAAATAAATTATTATTTTTACAACTGGCCTTTTTTTTTATGAATGCTTTTTTTTTTGGTGCGTGGGAAAAACGATACGTTTTATTAGAACTTATCATTATTCAACACAGTTTATATATTGAATTGTTTGATAATTTGCTGTTAGATAGTGTTTAATTAGTTATGATAATTCTAATTTTGTCGTGAATTGTTTTCTATGTCTTTTTGTTTGTTTTTTTTTTTCCTAAATTCATTCAAAATGTTCATTGGATTTTAATTCATTAACAATTTTGGTGTGCAATATTTTCTGTTTTTTTTTTTTTTTGTGAATTAATAAAACAAAAACATAAAAAAACATTGCACATCAAAATTTTTATCATCACTAAACTTATTATATTAAAATGTTTATTGTTAATAATAATTTTGTCATGCAATGTTTTCTATGTTTTTATTTTTTAAATTAACAAACATCATAAATTAAAAAACAATATGCGATATAAAATTAAAATGGTCGCAACTAATTAAAGATTATAGCTAATAGCAAATTATTAAGCAATAAAACATTCGCTATTACAAGTTTTACCGGTTTTTGTAGTGGTCCTTCGATAACTTGAAATCAATTTAGTAAAGCACATAACTGCGTCAAATTATTTTTGGATAATAATTATGTGAACCATAATTGTAATCCCTACCGTAAAAGCGATGACCTGCATACTGCTTATCCGTCATTCGAACCAAAAGACATGTTTTTGTTTAAAATTTCCTAAATAACAAAAAAATAACAAGCATTTTCCATCTCGTCTGCATATTACACATATGCATACAATTATAAAAGGAAGCCAATTATTCATATTATAAAATATCCTTAAATAGAAGAAATACAAAAAAAAAAGAAGAAAATTCAGTAAAAAATAAAACAAATTGATAAAGTTCTATAAACTTTTAAGGATAACTAAGTTGTTGTCCTCGTTGTTTCCTTGCGACTCTACACGGACACACAGTTATGCACATTTTTTCCCATAGCACCTATATGTGACTTTGGCCAAAAGCTGAATATAACTAAGAGAAGTTATTTCTGCTCAGATATTAATATATCTATACTTTACTCTTATACCTTACTATATCATGTAGTCATACAAATTCGAAGTCAAGGATCATTCCTTACAGCAAATATGTAGGTACAGTACATATATCTGCTTTCTATTGTTGTGATGGCTTAAACTTTCTTATGTAATGGACACAAAAACCTACCATATGGAATGGACCTAGGGGACCCATTGATGCAGCTGCATTAGTTTCTGGTATAAGCAGAAACCGAACAAGTCCTTATTGTTTTCTCATGAAACTACATATGTATGTATATACTCGACTAGGAAGTATAGATACATACATAGATACGAAACTAACATTCAAGGCATCGAGGATATGGAGATGAAAACTGTAGACAAGAGAAGGACACAAGAAAACACCAACTTCAAGTTGCATCCTTGGCAAATAGCTTAAGGGATTCTTTTCTTAAGTGGATCTTCTCAGCGGAAGATTGAGTTTGGAGGAAAAATATTGTAACCCCCCAGAACTGAGAGTAAATTATATATATATATGTATGTAGATAGTTTATATGCTTTGTGGTGAAGGTAATGTACTTCTTTAGCAGTGAATGTATAAAGGGTCGACAATGGAATTGGGCTTTGTATACATATTACACACAACCCGAATGAATGCGTCTATATAATATACCTATAGGTTAGATATGACTTTTGTTGGATGAGTGTGAACTATTTCACTTATTTTGGATTGACTATAGTTTGAAAAGAGATTTATATCATTGCATTGTAATAAGCTAAGGATAAAGTCTTATCATCTTCATCACAAAAGCGTCCTTTGTCAAAATAGATTCTATGGGTTGATATGTTGTTGAAATATAAATTCAAGAAAAAAATATAAACTTATCTATTGTTAAAGACAAACATATTCTTAAATGATTATTTAATGTTTTTATTTTTGTGAATGCTTTGACTTTGAGAAATAATAAAATAGAAATGTTCAGTTTTATTTATAAATTTTTGTGATGTGATGAAATTTTAAGGTTATAGTTGTCATGTTATCAAATTAATATGTGTTAAATTTAAGGTTAAATTGATTAATAGTGGTATAAGCAGGTATAGCGTATACAATACAACGTGAGTGAAGATCACATAAAGTTCTGGTTTTTCAAATTCAGTGCTAAAGAGAAAAAAGAAAAAAATATTTGGCCACTAAAATTTAAAATATCAAAAAAATTTGTTTTAATGAAATCAAAATTTCAAATTTGTGGAATCCATTATTTTTTAATTAAAAATCAAAAGCAATAAGCAAAAAAACACAAATTCACTATTTAATTCCATATAGCGATAATACTAAAACAAGTTAAAAAGTTAGATCCGAACCTCTCTCTATAACAATACCAAAGCAATATTACCTACAGCAGTACCGTCTCCTAACATTGTGTGATATTAGATTTAATTTTGTTTGCAAAAAAATGTTCAGTGTTAAATTATTTATTTATTTTATATTGTTTTTTATTTAGTTAAACATCTGCTTCAGAAATAATTTTTTAAATTCTTCTAAATGTAATAAAATAACTACACAAAAAACTAAATAAACTTCACCCCTCAAGATGCCGGAAAATAACTGTAGAAACGTAGGAAAAATAATGAATTGGTTTTTTCAATACATTGCATCATGTTTTCACTGATCCTCAAAGTACAAGTTCTAAATAAAAAAAAAACAAAGCAATAAAATTATCCATACAAAAGAATTGATCGATGTTAATGGTGAATATACAACTACATATTTTTACTTGAGATATATGTATAGTTACTATATGGCAAGTTATGGATTCTTAAAAAAAATCAACAGATGATGGGTCGATTTTCTTTAAACTTGGTACCTAACGGTTTTTGGTCATTCCCCCGACACATTTTTTTTTCTTTTTATTCTTAGATCAAAAACAACGGTTTCGCTGTAAATTTTTTTTTTAACAAATAATGAAAATTATATTTTTCTCAAAAACTTGCCCACAACTTTTTTTTAATAAAACTCTGCAATTTTTAGATTTTCGTCTTTCTCAAAAACGGCTCAACTGTTATAGATCAAATTTTATATAGAAAATGTTTCTTTTTTTTCTGACACCTTCGTTGAATTTTATTAAACTTGGCATTTATCAGTTTTTTTAACATTTTTTGGCAGATTTGAAAAAAAAAAAAAAAATTATTCTTAGACCCAAAAATGACGGCCCCTACCACCACTATGTGTTTAAAAACTCATTTTTATCAAAAATAGCTCCGATGATTTTGAAAAGAAATTTGTATGTGAAAATTACAAAGATCTACCATATTTTTGGAAAAAAAATATATCATAGTTAAAAATGATATCTCTCTTAGAACTATTTTCTATGATTTTCGACTATCCGATCTTGATTTAGGGTTGGGGTCGAAATTTTGTATGTGCCAAAATTCGGATTCCAAATTTCTGTATTCCAAAATTCTGTATTTTAAAATTCTGTAAATTCAAAATTCTGTATTCTAAAATTCTGTAAATACAAAATTCTGGATTTTAAAATTTTGTATTCCAAAATTCTGTACTCCAAAATTTTATAAATATGATAAAAGAAAAATTGTTTTGATAATGAAAAAAAAGTGCGCACTTTTTTCATTATTTTTTTTCATGGCTTTGGCTAAAGAGAGGTTTATTAAGGCTTTTAAGAAAAGTGAGCGTTGTATTGGTCGGATTTTACTCAAACTATGTACTTTCTAAATCATCTCGTTGCTAAAGAGGAATCATGTCTTTGAAAGTTCAGCAAAATTTATTCTATATAATTTAGTAGAGTCTATATAAGCCTCATACGAACAAATATTCATTTTTATATACGTATATAAAGAATATAGAAGATACAGACATTAAAAAACTAGCTGGTCTGTCCGTTGGCGCGGCGACGACGATCCAATAATTTTTTTTTACACAAATAAGAACGTTACGCTATCTGTTGGTGATCCCATTTTCGCGAGGGACAATTTAGCCGATTTTAATCATTTTCATTTTCATACAAAAAGGAATTTTCAGATTTCGCCACTATCCAATATCCACCCTTGAAAGTATGCAATTTCTGGTTTTCACGATTTTTCTACTACATAATTGTGTTTACCTGGTTCAATACGATTCAGTCGATTTACGTACAAATAAAAACTAATTTATTTTTATATAGGTACATATTTAGATATTTTCAATGTCTGAAACGCATAAAGTGTTAATTCTTACCTCCTCTCCAAAGGGAGAACCAGAAAATTTGTATGCGATGTTTGATGCACAACAAATATCAAGATCAAGAACAAATACTGGTTTTTTAAACATAGGTACCTAATGGAGTGAAGTTAAGGTTTAAGAAGATAATAAATAAAAACTGCAAAATAATACCACGTTCAATGTATTTATGTTCTGTTAAATAAAACTAACGGTGATCATAGATGCATAACAATCACTACATTTCCTTAATTGACTTATGTAGGACCTACCGTCATCTTATTTTGCAGCTTATACCTGTCAAGAATTGAAAAAATACATACCTAATCATATTTTCAAAAGTCAAGGGGATTTCAAATTCCTCTTTTCAATTAAGGACAATCTCTTTTCTATTTGTTTTATTTTCCTTTAAAAAATCCTTTTGCTGCAACGAAAACTTTCTTGGAAAAATAAAATTTAGGTATGTAGTTATATAGCATCATGATGTTTTTAAGAGCTTGAACATTTTCAGAGTCTGTTTCAGTATCTAACGAAAAACAATTTTTAACTCCTCCTTTAATTTTTTTCTGTTATTTTTTTTTTGTTTTTAGCCAAAGAAAGGAATTAATAAACAAGATAACAAAAAAAATCCCTCAAGGTATAACTTAGATCAGAGCAGACTTTGTAGGTTATCCTTGTTAACGTATTTTCTTTTCTATAGTGACTTTAGGTATATAGTGAGTTTATATATATATATATAAAATATGCATGTGAAGGTACGTACCTAACTGGGCTATCATGTTACAAAATCAAAAGTATAATTGAATAAATTTTAGAAAACAAAATAAAATAAAACAATAAAAAAAAATCTCAAAGAAACAGCAGGAAGCAAGCAAAACAAACCTGTCTTTCCCCGAGATTTTGTTTTGATATTTTTTTTATAATGCGGAGCGTAAGAAAATTGAATCTACTATATATGTATGTATGTATATAAAAGATAGTAAGTGTATAAAAGAGCTACAGGAAAAATTCAAGTGAACGTGAAAGATACGGTTGATAGCGCCCACAATCACAAAAAAAAAAAAAAAAAAAAAAAAAAAACAGAAAAATAAAATATAAAAAAACATCTGAAAACTCTCGCAGAAAGTAGGGAATATATAAACAAAAAAAAAAAATATTTTAGTCCTGCGGCAGTAGGACAGACATCAGCCATTATAAACAAGGATGACAAAATGGTGCCACATAAAAGCAAAACACTTGGCGACAGCTAGCTATATTATGCTTCCTTTGCTTGTGTTTTCAGCTTTGTGGTGAATTTCTTGTTCCCAAGTGAATATCATTTAAAAAAACATGAAATTCAATCGAAGCTATAGTTGGAACGAAATACTTTTCCTTCGGCCATGATGTGAAGTCAAAAGTATGAAAGATTCGCTTTGGTTTTTTTTTTATAATAAATAATTGCTTTCTAGTAGCCATAGATATAGATTGGTCCTTAAACCCAGATAATATGTTATAGACAAAGAAATTTTGTTTTTTTTTTACCTAAAAAATGATTGAAAAAAATTATAATTAAATCACTAGCTTCAGTAGGTATACTTATCTATATAAATCTACAATATAGGTACATATGTATGTAAAGGGTTTTTCAAAAGGGACGATACAAAAGTAGAGCAACAGGGACAGCAAACGACGCCATATTTCTTGCCGCTCTTCTGACATTTCTCTTCAGTAAGGTTTGCCATTTCATGATGGAAAGATAAACGAGCCAACAACGAGTCGAAATTATTAAAATTTACTACCGAAATTTGGAGTCAGTGGCCTCAACGTTAAGAGCGGATTTTCATCGAAAAATCATCTTCAGCGATAAGGCTCCTTTCTGGCTGAATGGCTTCGTCAATAAACAAAATATGCGGTATTGGTCAGGCAGCAATCCATACGTACTCCATGAGTCATCATTGCATCCCGAAAAAATTACGGTTTGGTGTGGGTTATGGGCCGGCGGCGTCGTTGGGCCGTACTTCTTCCGTGATGATCAAGACCGGCACGTTACTGTGAATGAGGATCGCTACCGTTCAATGATAACCGAATATTTTTGGCCCCAATTGGATGATATGAACTTGGAGGACATGTGGTTCCAACAGGACAGCGCCACAAGCCACACAGCGAATGTCACAATCAATTTATTGGAAACCAAGTTTGGAGAACGTGTTATCTCACGAAATGGTCAAGTCGCTTGGCCGCCTCGGTCGTGCGATTTGACGCCGTGGGGTTACGTCAAGTCTATGGTCTATGCCAACAAGCCAGCGACGATTGAAGAACTTCGTACGAATATCGAACGTGAAATTGCAGCAGTATCGGCCGATTTATGCTTGAAAACCGTCGAAAATTGGGTTCAGCGTCTGGACTTCTGCAAGCGTGCCCATGGTGGCGATGCAAAAGAAATCTAGTTCCATACATAATGGCATCGAACGTACTTTCACAGGAATAAAGAATTTCATTGATATCCAAAACCGTTTTTGTTTTATTTAAAAAAAAAAACTTTTGTAGCGCTCTTATTGAAAAACCCGATATTTACATTCATCATAATGCTGTGGTATTTTTACTAAAAATATATAGGTACCGTATAGGGCAAGTTATGGATTCGTAAAAAAATCAAACTCGAGATTTCGACTACAGCCCAAACGACTGGGTCAATTTCTTATTAACTTCGTACTTAGCGATGTTTGGGCGTTCCCCTGACACGGTTTTTTTTCATTTTTTTTTAAGGACCAAAAATTACTAAATTTTCTGTTATGAAAACTTAGTATCGCCTGTGGTCGAAACTCAACCATCTGTTTTTGTTTTTATATTTAATCAGTGGGCTCAAGAAATTTAAATAAATACCTAATACTAATTTTCCGCTTTTGTCCTAAAATTTAATGTTCATTAAACCGATGATAATGATATTTTTGAAAAAAAAAATTTAAAAAAAATGAATCATCAATGAAATCAGTCGGATAATAGCTAATATTGCTGCGACACAATCATTTGTTGTAATCAATTGGACTATCTACATATATAAAATAAAGTTTTGTTTTGTGTACGTTCGCTAACCAGCCAAACCAGTTGACCGATTTTCTTATTTTTTTTTTAAATTAAAGAGGATTAAGGGTAGAAGGTTTAGGACAAAAAAAATTATAAAAAAGTAAAGAAAATCTGTTAAAAAAAATGAAATTTCAATTGGTCACACGGGTTACTGATTTGAACAATATTTAGTAATTTGCGCAATTCTAAAATAATAGAGTTCGTGGGGCAGTGGAAAGATCTCACAAAATCAAAAAAAAATGTTAAAAATGTTAAAAAACGCTGCTGTGGCTGTTCTAGTTTTTAAGTAGTTTTAAGTAATTTTAGTTTTAATTAGTAGTAAGTAGTTTTAACATACATAGTTTTAAGTAGTTGTAAGTTTTATATAAAATAAAAAATGATATGTTACCAAGTTTTTTTTTTGTAAATTCTTTCTTGGTGGAAAACAAAACTGATAAGGAATTTTAGGATTAAATTAGTTTTTAGGCCGAAAGGCATTAGTATTAATATATATATAGTTTAACTTAGAGCGCCCGCATGGGGCCAGTAAGTTAGTTGTAAGTTATTGATAAGTAGGCTAGTTTTTATGAATTTTTGTCTAGCTTTAAGATAGTTATAAGATTTGGAAAAAATAAAAATGAATTAAAAATGAAAAAAAATGAGATCTCCGCTTTAGACGTGAGGAGTCTCAGGTTCGATTCCTGTACCGATTACGCAACCATTTTTTTTAAATTTCAATTTTTTGTCTAGAAATTTTTTAAAAAAGTTTTAAACATTTCATACCAAAATTTTCAAATTTATTTTTTTGATTTTAAGAAAAACTTTTAATTTTTTGTTGATGAGAACTTAATAATTCGAAAACAAGATAGTGGATTCTAATTAAACTTGGCATTTAGTACTTTTTCAATATTATTAAACAGATTTTAAATTAGAATTATACGTATGATCAAAACTAACAGTATAAACTGATAGGGAAAATATCATTTATCTCAAAAACGGCTCCTATGATCTTGATCAAATTTTTTATGTGAATTAATATTATTACCATATTATTTGAAAAAAAAAAGTTATCTATCTATTAAAAGTAGTAGTCTCTCATATTGAACCATCTTTTTGGGTTTTCGACTATCTCAATATCTATTGAATGGATTTAATGAAATTTTTTGCACAAGAGTTTTTAAAAAGTTTGAAAATTTTCAAGAAAAAAAAACAAATTTCAGATTTTTTTTTCAATTTAAAATTATATTTTGAAAATTCGATTTTTCGAATATGGATGAACGATTTTTTTTTTTCAAAATAAATTTTAAAATTACGCATTAAATTATAAATTTAATCTAATTTATTCTAAAACCATTTATAAGAGGCAGGAAAAATAGCTAATGACAAAAGTTCAATTTGTGTCTGTGTTAATTATTTAGAATTTTCACTACCGAATAAATTAGGAATAAGTTTTTAGTCCAAAAAGTGCAGCGTTCATATGTGTTTCTATTAAACTCTTTGAATTATTAGAAAAAAACTGTTTATATCACAATTGAAAATATATCAACTCTATTCCAAATTTTTCTAACAAGAACATGGGAGGAAGTCTTAAGTAACAAAATAAAAAATTCAAATAATTTCACTAATAGTTTTTTAAGCGCTTGTATTATTTTTAATAAAAAAAAAAAAACAAAAGCAGGGTTATGTTATAGTCATGAAATACAGTTTAGTCAATATTCCAAAGAAATTAAATTTCCCCTCTTCTATCCATTTGCTATAAAAAAAATTTAATCTTCCTGAAAGCAAAGATTTTCTTCAATAAAAAATATATACATATAGGTACGTATATATAAAAAAAAAAAAAAAAAACATAGGTAGGGGAGAAGGGGCACGTTTGAACGCTGGATACCTTTGAACATAGCTAATAGAAACTTAACAAATAAATATTTCAAAGTGTAAACTAAATTTTAAACATGGCAATACCATGAACATGAACATGAAGGCTTCAAAGAGACTTTATGCTTAAAAAATTTTGTTTTAATCTTTTTATTTCCAAAAGTCTACTTTTTAACTATTGATTTTTTTTTTACATTTTTTTTAGTTTTTTGTATATTCAGCTTCTACATAATTAATTTATTCCTACAGTTTATTATTTCTGCTCTTTTACTCACATTATTGAAAATAATTATAAATACTTCCGTTTAAAAGTGCCCCAGGTAAATTCAAACCTGCTCCACATGCGGGGTACCTTTGAACATAAGGACCTATTTTGTATTTTAATAAAAATAAAAAATATCAATCTTTATTAAATTTAATCAAAAATGGATTTAAATTAAACTTTAAATATATATCTCGAAGTGCCTATAACATACAGGCAAATAATTCCATCACACTGGGTTTCTGGAGACTCTAAACCGAAAAGTGTTCATAGGTTCCCCTCCTCTCCCCTTCATATATAATATAATATGTATGTATATAGATAAAGCAATTGCCCGCTTGGGTAGTTTCCGGTTTGACTTTTTTACGTTTTACTTATTTTTATTTTTATTTGTTCTCTTTTTTTTTTTTCTTTTCTTATATCTCGTTTCATCTATGGAAAAATATTTTTAAAGACACATTGATTCCCGGCGTTGATTGGATTTTTTGTTTTTGTTGTTGTTGTTTCTTATCCCATTGCTCCCGGTACCTAAAATATACGTAATTACGTGTTTGTAAATGCTTTTCCGTAAAAAGTCAAATTAAATTGAATTTTATTTTCAGATAGTGTTTATATATTAGGTAGGTATTGGTATATATAGTACTTATATTCAGTGTAGATATATACAAAAACAACAAATATAAAATATTTTCCATTTGTATAAATAAATTTATTCAAGTGAAAAATAGAAACTTTTTTGTGAAAAAGCTGCACAGCAGCGTTGGGACAAAATTTTCGGAAATGAAATTTACAGAAGTTTTAAATTCTGATAACCCTCATTAGTTTTAATTGCTTTTGACAGAGAAGTTCGTTGACGCTCCACAGATGGAATAGGTTAGGTATAGTTGTTTTGTTTGAAATTAGATTATATAATTTTTATTTTGATATACCTACACATATACTTATATAATTGATAAGGAGTTAATTCATGTTTTATGTTCTGAGAGAATAAAACCTAATAATAGATATTATGCTTAATGAAAAGTTTTATCTTCAAATGGCTTGTTTTATGAGAGATTTCTCTATAAATAAGGATTCCACAGCACGATTAACATCCCGGACTATACAACCCATCAGTTCCCAATTTCGAATTAAAGCTAAATTATTCACCTTTAACTAAGGCTTTCGGGAAAATAATTTATTTAGGGTTCCTAACTTTTTAAATGATATATGTGTTGTGTAGTATTACTTTGTAACACGACTGTTTTTAGTAATGCAAGGTATATTACTCTTATTGTCATTTATATATATAAATAGAATTTTTATTATTAAAAAAACCCTCATATATCTATAAATAATGCCAGGCCAAGGGCAAAAAACAAAAACAAAAAACTTCTAATTTAATGGTTAGGAATTCTAGTCCTGTTGGATATAGTATATAGTTTACACTAGATATTCGTCATGAAATCTATGTGAGATAAACTGAACTTAACAAAAATTACGTATTGGTCCTCACTAGTCAACTGATGAGTCTAAGTGAGATCGCCGCGCCGCCGGGACGAAACGCCAAATATTTTTGGCCGTTAGAAGCTATTTTGAATAAAGTTAGTCTTCAACTGAACGTCGTGGATTTCTTTAATCTCTTATCCTCTTATTGCATACATAAAATTGGCGACGAGGATAACTGGAAGTTATTTTTTTTTTTGGGACATCGGCATCGGGGGCTTTACATTCTATGAAAGCTAGATATTCGAAGGAGGTAGCAGCAGGTCGTTCAAAAATTCAGGAAAGTTTGAGAAAGCATGGTCAAGATGGGAGGCATGTGTCAAGGCCAAGGTGGTCAAATTTGGCAGACATCCGATGTAACTATTGCAAAAGGTTGGCCCATGTGAAAAAGTACTGTTTTTTTTTTTAAATAACAGTAGAGGCAGATCCAAGAGTAGAACGAGAAACAGCTATCACAGTCATAACGGTAGCAGAGGTAATAAAGTTAGTTGTATTCATAAGAATTCTGAAATCGAAAAATATGAGCCAATTGATTTGGGTTATATTAATAATTTATATATGGAAAATAATCTTCTATATTTTAATTATACTTTGTAATGTAAAGATGGAACTGGATTCAGGGGCCTGTACTTATTATTATGTAATGGCGAGTTTTACATCAGTTCCTGATTGCCCTTGAGTTTTGCTAAACCTGTTTGCATTTAAAGTTAAACCGGTATTATTTAGATATTTTCTATATGATTTTACATCTCCCATAAAAGGGGCTACACATTTCGTTCATGCGATGGTATAGGGTATGAAATATAAAATTCCAAAGTACTTTCCTCCAATGAATATCTACTTCATAACTCAATTCAATATTCCAACAATAAGACACTTTGAAAGCTTCAATTTTCGACATAGTTTACCACCGATTGAACTTAATCAAGTGCAACCGTGTGGTAAATTCATATACATATACGGAAATTCCGTATGTAACAAGCTCACACAAATTCCTCAGCTGTCACACACAATTCACATTGCCAATTGAATTTGACAATCTAACCAATAATGTTCTAGGTCGTGTCAAATATAGAATGAAGTTCCTCTTCCACTTTGATTACATATATATGTCATTCCCTAGTTTTTTTATTGCAAAAAAAGAGCTCTTTTTGCTTAAAAATGATGAAGCATTAGCAATAGGTAGGAGGTAGGTATAATATACAAAGTAGATGGTGCGCAGATTTTTGTTATACCTACTCGTATATGTCATTTCCCACAAGAAGAATAAGTAGGTATATGTATGTACATATGTACTATGTATGTATCTATATAATCCCGCATACATGTTATATCTAAATTTCGAATGTATAAAGGTAGAATATACTTTTAGCAAGCGATGTCATTCCTCCTATGTGGAATGACATTCCCTGGGGACATTTAACTCAGGTACTTTACGACATGCCAAAAAAATTGTAAAATTGTTGACAACTCAATTGGAAAATTCTAGATTAAAAGATTTTTTTACTGTGTGTGAGATTTTCGCTATCCCGAGAGGGTTAAATAGGTATAGAGGACGGTGTATCGTCTTGTATTATGCAGATTAGGATATCCTTATGTCCCTATAATTATTACCCTGAATCACGTTTGATAGCAAAGAAAACTGTCATTTGCTGTTATATTGTGCTTTAAACCTTTTTTATATTTATTTTATCGAAACAACAAAACCGAAGTTCTTGCACTTGTGGTACTGGTTTGGTTGGATGTTAGCCGACATAAAAGCAATTTCAAATTAAATAGTTCCTTAAGAATTTAGATTTTTTATTGGTAGAAATGTTACTATGGAAATGACATTTTTATTTGGTACTTCTCAATAAGTGAAGCAGCCACTGAAGCACTGAATGTTCTCAAAGGAGAGAATGTCACGAGAAAAGGAACTTCATATAAAAATGTGCAATTTAGTCTCAAGCTGGGAAAATGAATATCATCATCAGCATTGAGAATGATATAAATTTATGATATTTTTTGTTGCGTATTACCTTTTTTATTATATGCAATACAAAACCATAAAAATAGCTTGTCGTTATGTAGAGGAAAAGCATCATTGAAAATGAAATATTTGGTTCAGTTGAACTTAAAACAGTCCTGCAAATAAATCTCTCTCTAAAGTACAGCTTAAGAAGGCACTTAATCAATTTTGTTCATAATTTTGTTTTAAAGTTTAAATACGTTTCGAAATTTCTTCATTACCTAATGTTTAGGGCATGCTGTGGGAGAGTTTTTTAGTGCGAGAATAAAGTTTAGCTTAACAAAGAATTACAAATTAAAAATAACGAAACATAAAAATATTAACTTCTCACAGCATTTTAAAATGATCCCAGCTTTCAAAATGATCAGGATATAAGCTTAATAAAAACAAATATAATTATAAAATTATAAAATAGCTATTTGAAAAAAATCAAAATCTTAAGGTTGCATAGAAATTAAAGTAGTAATGACAATGCGACCAAGTGAAAAAGTAAAATTGACCAAAGCAGCAACAGTGATTCTGCCCTTACCTGTCGTAACTCGTAAGTAACATTTTAGTGTACTAAAAAAGAAAAACAAGATGTGCCAATTAATTTTTTCTGGAATTAAATTATGAAATAAACTCGAGATATGCGTTGGATACAAAGTGTGCAATCAGAAGTTTCACCATTCGGGTTCCAAAATATGCTGACCAGACATCCTCTTGGTCTAAGAAACATATATCCGCACCCGGTATCTTTTTTAAATAAGCGATTTTCCTATTTTTTAATTTTTTTTTCCGTAAAACAAAACCCAATAAAATATTGTTTTGGTGAAAACATGGGCGCAAAATTTTAAACAACCTATTGTTAAGGGCTTAGCATATTACTATTTAGCAATTTGCTAAACATTAAGTAATTTACTAGCTCCTCGGAAATTTTAATCCTTTTTTTTCGTTTTACTAACTAGTAAAATACTAATTCCCTTTTATTAAAAACGGTGCATCTGGACACGTCCAAACAATGACAGTTCGTGAAAGAAAAACAAAGCAAACAAACTTAAACCAAGGGAACGTCCTAATAATTTGATTTACCGTTGGCCAGATACACTCCAAAACCTTTTCAATTTTCTTAATTTTTGCCATCATGATGAAAAATGAAAAACATTTTGGAGTGTATCTGACCAACCATAAACCGTACGGCGTACAGGGATGGTTGATACCTTTTTGGAATCACCACCTCCATTAGCTTCAGCAACTCCTTATGTCTTCCGAAAACATTTTATTTTATTTAATTTTATTTGAAAAACAATTAGCACACGAATCATAAAAAAAACACAATTTAACTCTTTGCCAACAATTTTTTTTCGAGGACAATGACAGATTTCATATGGATTTAGCAAGTTACTAAAAGTTAAAGTAGCCATTTTGTGATTTTAACTTTAGTAAAATGTTAAGAGATAGTAAGTTGCTAAAATCGTTTAAAATTAGCAAAATCTTCTTTTTAGCTTAATAACTTACTAAAATGGCTTTAACATTTTACTAAATCGTTTAAAACTTTGCGCCATGGTCTTTAAAATAAATAAAATTTGATTTTCTGTAAGATGCTTGTAAGATATTAATAAATATTAAATTTTGAATTCACTTATTCTTAATTCACAGCGTCATAATATTTTTTCTGTTCTGTTATGAACTTATTAATCATTGAACGCACCCATTCATCTGACTAGTGCAGCGTTGCCGCCCAAAAGAAAATTCCCGTGCCACATTTAAAAAAAACGTGCCATTTTGTGCCAAATTCTTATATTAAAAAAATATAAAATTCAACAAAAAATTGGAAGAAATAATTTGCTGTATTCGTATATTGTCAAAAAATAAGAGATTCTGCCAGATTTTACTTTATTTGGAGAAATTTTCTTAAATTTTTTTCAAAATTCGGTTTCTTTGAAGTAAAAATTGAAATAAGAAAATCGTGTCATATTGAAATTTTTCGTGCCACCACCGTACCACGATTAAATTTTCGTGTCAAAAAAGCATGATCGTGCCACTTCGGCAACTCTAGATCTGACGGCTCATTCAATAACAGTTACCTAACTGCTTTTTTTTTATGTATGGTATCTTGTTTTATGAAAAAGTTTTTGTAATAATTACAATAAAATTCCTCACGCACGCACAAAGGAATTGTTAAAACTTGAAAGTTAGTAACTAGGACCATATGGTTATTCACGAACTGTCGCGCCACCAAATAAATTTATTTTTTTCAACCATCTGGAAGCGAGGGTTCAGACTGATTAACACAGTCTATTTTTCACAAGGGTTGTATTTCACTTCTACAGTTAGTACATATCTCTTATTTTAGTACATGCTTAAACTTAATTTTAATTAATAAATAGTTAAAAAAATAAGTAGCTGCTAATGACACATTTCTTCGGCTGCTTCATGAAAATGCACATTTTTGTACATTTTTAAACTGTTTTCAATCGTGTAACGTCTTTGTTCGAAAAATGAAGCAACGTCTATGCTACTGAAGCGAATCAAAATTCATGTTGTCTATTTTTCATTTCATTCTGCATTCCTTTCATAACAAGATACCTACAATTTTACTCACAGGCTACAATATGCACCTTAGGTACTTCAAAAATAATAAAAAAAATCATAAAGAAAATCCACCTACAAGTTTAAATAATTGATTGACTTTGTTTGCATGTAAGAAACTTCTAATAAGAGCCTTGCATATATTATGAACAATATAAATCACTCAATCGTGCATAATCGATTATACATAAATCGACAATATTTTAGATACAAAGGTATCTACAATTATATATGTATATGTATGTACATTGGTAGATTTGTATATTACAATCGATCAAAAATCGTGCTTCGCTTCTATAGTGTATAAGATTTCTGAACCTATAATAGGCTTAAGTGCGATGGGTTTATGTACACCTTCACTTTATTACTAGTTATGTATTCAGAAATTGGTCAATTACAACAATGGTTTTGGTATCTATGTGTTATGGGGAAATGAGGAAGTCTAGACCATTTATATGAAGCAGCTCAATGATTGGGATTAAGATGTCATCACGCTATGATAAATTTAGTTAGAATAATACTCGTTATTATATATGTATGTATGTGGGAAATATTAAATTGAATTTGCGTTCTTTGGCCAAAATATGAAAAATCGCAAAATAACTATTATTTATATTTTTTAACAAATATCTACATACGTAGTTTATTTTTTCCGCTCTGAGAAATTCAGAATGCATTGTGCTTTTTTTACTAATCGATCCCCGGCGGCCCTTAGCCCAAGGTAAGGTTATAATTTATGATATTATATATTTTATTAAGTAGGTAAAGGTAAGTTTTTTCCTCCTCTTAGAAGAGTATTGAATTTAACGGAAACTGAGTGGAAGAAAGGAAAAATCTTTTTTAAGGCTTTTTTCAATATTCTTAGATTAAATTAAAAATTAAGTTAAATATTTGGAAAATTAAATTTTCTATCGAAAATAAAATAAGAAATGTCAAAAAAGAAATCCAAGCAAGAAAAATCAATTTAATTAAAATCAAAAAATCTAATATTTTAAATTTTCGTACCCAAATGTTTATATTTTTTTCCGAATCCAAAAAAGGGTTTAAGTTATGGCCAAACAAAAACAGAAGAGAACTTTAAAACCTTAAATATGGAAACTTCGAAACGTTCTTTATGTTCAAAATTGACAGATTCATCAACAATTCAAATGGAATCATTTTTTTAATGCTTTTTTTGCAGTTTTTTGTGTAAACCACATTTTTAGTTTGGTACTAGCATTTGGGTATGGTACAGTAGTTATGAACAAATATTCGAACTCAAGATTTAAATTTATAAATTTTGGTATACCTATATAACACCAAATTTAAGATGTTTTTTTTTACTTATGCACTTGAAAATTTTATTAAAAAAAAAATATCAACCTCTTTTTAAAATATTGAATTTATAAAAAATAATTGTAATTTAAGTCAAAGTTTATATACATAAATACCTACAGGATGTTCTGCATAATATGCGGCAAGACAAGACGATTTTCTCAAAAACTAGAAAACATTAAGGAATATGTCTAGACCAAACCTACATTATTCTCTAGGTACAAAAAATTAAAAAAATGGTTTTAGATTTTTTAAAATAAGGTTCATTTTTTTTTTTGAAAACTCAATATTTCGCAAACTTCTTTTTCGATTTTTATCAAACTTGGTATACAATTTCTTTTAAATTTTAAACTTGTAATCCTTACTAATGGTAACTTCCATACAACTGTTAAAAACCTCATTATTCTTTAAAAACGACTCCTCTGATTTTAATTAAAAATTTTCAGTGCGCAAAAAACGATCTACGATTAAACAGGAAAAGATTTTAAATTGCATTAAATCAATATTAACAGTAACTCTCCATGAAACTATTTTTTTTCGTTTTCAACTATCTCATTATCTGTACAACCGATTTAAATTAAACTTTATACAAAAGTTTCTCCAAAGTTTGAAAAATATTTCATTAAAAATTCGATATTTCAAAAACGAAAGATTATTTCTTTTCGAAATTAAATAAGTACCTCCATATCAGATTTATAATAAATTATATGAAATGTGAAAAAAATTTTAAGTGTAGGTACCCATAGAAAAAATTATTTCTTTTGAAAAAACCGCTTCAACGAATTTTAAAATTTTTTTTTATAAATAAATATTTTTTTAAGAAATCGTCAAAACCATTACAGAGGCTGTTCAGGTTCAATCGATTTATTTCTATAATTAAGTTGCTTTTTTAAGTTTAAAACAAAATTTAAACTTTTTTTAAAAATCCAAAAAAATATTTTTTTTAGAAAATGTTCGTAGGTATTCCATAAAAAAAATTGATCAAAATTATTTTCGAGCAAAGTGCAAATAAAAAAATTGGCTCTTTTGGAGATAATCATTTTGTCTATGGAATCCGCCAAAATGGATCCGCAGTGATTCTCGGTGTAAGCTTTTTCTTTTATGTTTACCAATTTGTCGTGAAAAGAAAAGAGAACACTGTACTGATAATTACCACGAATCCAGCTTTGAGTATTTCATCATAATCGTTTTGAATATTAATAACCAATTTGTTGAGATTTTTCAACCAAAATGAAACCAAAAATGTATTTAGAGAAACATACGATTTAATAATAAACAAAATTTTTTTATAGCAAATGGGTAATGTTGTTAAAAAAATTAAAAACAATCACTTTTCATAAAGTTTTTTCAATGTTGAAAAGAAAAACCAGTTAATACTCGGTAGTTGTTAATTCCACAAGCCTGTTTTTTTTTTTTTTTTTTTTAAAGCGAGATAAAAGTTCGGAAAATTTCGTTTCAAAAGAAAATAATAAGTACCTCACTATCACTATCAATCTGTTTGTTTTTAAAATTCCGTTTAACGACCAATTTTTCTATACGTTTGTGTGTTCCCATTGCTTCTATAATAAAAACAAAAATATTGGTTCAAATATCATGTTTTCTATTCTTTTTTTTTTAACTTTTTTGCTGATATTTTCCAAGCCTTATGCTTTTTGACCATTCTATTGGTAGTGGTAATTGATATATGTAAAAGTAAATAATTCCTATTATGGCCTCAAATGAATTGTACTGAACTGTTTTTTCGCAGAAAGTTTTTTTTACAACCAATGTTTTTGTGTTTTTTTTTTGTTGTTGTATTTTACGACCATAAGGATTCGCTTTCACATATAGAATGTACATTTATATATTGTTATTTTAAGCTCATTCAATTAGCGGAATACATCATTGCTATTTGATATTTAATGCATACAAAAGCTCCCTCATTTCGATAGTAGCGATTTATTTATTGGTTCCGATATTATGTGTGCCATCAGCATCAGCCAGCCAAAGTAAAATTTATATTCCAATATTCTTTTTTTTGTATTAAAAACTTTGGAAAAAAATAAAATATAAATAACAAAAAAAAAAAAAAAATGAGGAAATATTCAGTTGACAAGCCGCATTAACAATAAACAATATCCTCGAGGGAAGTTTTTTTTTTTCGAACAAACAGTTTTCCGGATTCCGTTTTTAAGCTTTGAAAAAAAAAATAGTATATACAAATACATAGTATACCCATTACCCAAAGCATCATTATTTGGTCTTACGTACGATAAACAATTTCAGATGTAGTATCTGTATATTGCTTGGATGATTTGGGCTTGGGTGCCAGTTTGGTTTAATTTTTTTTTTCTCTTTGGATGATGGTATTTTTGATTCGTTTTATTGACAATCTTTTACTTTTATCTCTTTTTCAGCAAAAAAAAATGTAGTTATTTATTTATTTTTATTATTGCGTGCAATTAGGTGATTGCACATCACAGGAATAATAAAACGAAGGCTTTATGATAAAAAAGTTATAATTCTGTTGTTACTATTTATATGCGGTCACTTGAACAAAAAAAAAATTGTTGTGGGTGTCTCTGCCTGTAATCACCGTATCATCGTATACAGGTTATTTTACGAATATATAACTTGCAGTATGATATAATACTCTTTTTTGTACTAATACACCGAAGGTAAACATCAAATGTGAGTTCCTCAAATTCATACTCTGGATACCCCCATCAGTAGACATTAACTTCGAAAAAAGCAATCTGACAAAGCCGAATTTCAGTGGAAAGTGTTATAATTGAACTAAATTTGAACTTCTATATACATTTGCTTTTGTGAGGTGATAGATGTAAATACATATTATGTATCTCTACAAAACTATCAGTTTTTTTGATGAAATGTCAAGTCAAAATTAGGTATAGCTTATAAAATTCTACACCAAGAAAGAAATTGTAACACTTCTTCTTGTAAGAGGAATTTTTAAGGAAATAATTAATATACATTCACATAAAGTTGGCTATCAAAAAATTCAGCTCTTTGGGAATTTTTTCGAAGTCAAAGTCTAATTTTTCTGTCTTATTTCCTTGTTTTTTTTTTTTTTTTTTTTGGGATAGACTAAAGTATTCTGTTTTTTTTGTTGGATGTTCTTAATTTTTCAACATGGCTTACATTTTTCTGTATAAAATAAAATTTGACTTTTGTTTAAACTTACCCTAGTCTCCCCTAAGCATTTTAATTAAATGTTATTTAATTATTATACTATCTTTTGACATTAGCTACTATATACCCTTTAATATTCGAATGAAAAATCCATCGAAACATCGGAAATGTCAGCGTGTCAAAGTGTCATTAATACGGTAACAACATTTTGCTAAACAAAACCTTATATACAATAGCTCAAAGCCGAAAAGAGGACAAGGATACTTACAAAATAAATAAATAAATATGACATTGCGTATAGAAATTGAGTTTTCAATAATCCTCCATTATATACGTATAATGACTTTACAGGGATCTATCTATTGGCCTACTTTCTTGACGACATAACGTTTCTTGTTGACTGAAGGGATTGACTGTATATTATATTGAAACTTTGCATTTTTATTCATTACGCTAAAGAGGAGCAAATATTTGTGAAATAAACATTAGTTTGTTGCCTGCCGATAAATTATTATTATTTCTTTTATTTAAAGTGACGATAATAAAACCATCAAGTTTCTCAATTTACTATTGACTCCTCAAACACCTTTTATTAATTTTAGTTTTTTGTTGAAATACCTTTGGATATTTTTTAATTTTGTCGGAATTAATGAAGAAAAAGAGAGTGAATCAAAATTTTAGTTTTTAAATTTCAATTTTTAGAAAAATTCTGTATGCCCAAAATTCTTTTTGACCTAAAATGTTCGTTTTAAAATGTTGTTCATGGACAGGGTGGCGGTGGCGCATAAGTAACGTTATAATTTATTTGATGAATATTACATTTCTGATTTTATTTAACCTTGGTATTTACGGTGGCCATTATCCGCTTCGACCGGACGTACTCTACAAGGCAAAGCATTTTCCATTACTTTTCAGGTCCCAGGGGGCTCTTACTTCTTCTCGGATATTGGCCTTAAGCTGTTGCATGGTTCTTGGGCGTTTGGCTTATTGGCATATACACCTTTCTTTTTAGGTAGCCCCAAAGAAAAAAATCTAGAGCCTTTAAATATGGGCAATTGAAATCAGAAAAACGCCATATAATTATTATATGATTCTTGAAAACGCCGAGCATACTGATTGCTTATACTTAAGGATCATTTGCTTTCAACTCGAGAACCAATTAAATCTTTTATAGAAAAAAGTGTAATTGCCGTAAAATTCTTTGCAAAGACCGTCTAAACTCCTGAGAATACGAAAACTATCTTCAGAGGTCCATTAATAAACTTTACGTCAAATTTTATAATTATTTTTGAATTTGACCATTATTATAAGAATTCTGTGACATAAATTGATCGATAAACTGAATTTAATAAAAAATCAATTTCATACCAAGTAAATTGCCAATTTTGTCTACACAAAGTTTCAAAATTAATATTATTTAGAAGAAAAACCTTACTGTGGCTTTTTAACGAAATAATTTATAATTTGCCTGAAGATATATAGAACAAAGTTTCTTCCCGACAACGACCAACGCCCCCACAACACTCTTACCATATAGGAATCTAAGTATTTATATATACATACAACTCAATATAGAACTCATAAAGATGGAATTTAATTCATTTAAGTTGTTCATGAAAATTAATTTCAAAACAGTTGAAAGCACATAGTTTCATCAAGAGCTGAAGGAAAATTTAAAGTCAGTAAAAGTCAATCATTCAATTATTTTTTTTATTCGAAGGACGGGTTTATGTTTACAAAGAAGATACAAACAATGACAAATAAATAGACTTTAGGTATAAACATCTTTTGTATCGATAGAATGGATTTTCTTTAGTATATCTTTATTAAGAACAATGTATATTTAATAAATACAATTTATATAATATAGATATACTCGTTTATGGTATTTGTATGTATAAGACGTATAGCTTTAATTGAATTTTATAATATGTATATACCTTCTTTTATAGGGCTTAGGATATTTTCAAGGCAAAAGATTAATGGACAAAAAATTTTGTGAATTCAATAGAGAGTTTTTAAAGCATAAAATAATATTGTTGAAAGTGAAGAAATTTTAAATTTCTAGAAATGTGAAAATGGAAAAGTTTTTTAAGTTTGTTTTGTTAGTTGTGATAATTTTGTAATTGTTAAGAGAAGATAGGAATTCCTTAAAATTTATTTTGATTAATGGGGTTTTTCGAAATTACGCGGAAAGAAAGGAAATTAAATAAAATTGCATTCATTTTAAGGTTTTTTTTATACGTACAGGTTGATATAGGCGTGTTTTATTGGAAAAGCTATCCGTTGTATAATACAATTTTACATGCATTACAAATACAACAATTGCAATAAGGTAACGGCCTTAAATATAAAGCTGTTTCTAACTTTTGCTATCAAAAGTTGAGAATGAAATTTTGCACTCCTTGCACAGCGAAATTCCGTCCCATAAAATCAAAGTAGAAGAGAGAAATAAAGAGTTCTCTTTCACTTTCAAAGTTACGAACGAAAATTTATAAATTTTACGAGAAGAATTTTGAATTGTTTTTCTCTTTGGTTCTATTTCGGTTGCTGCTTTTAGACATTTCGATTTGTAATATATTGTTGCGAAATGTTGTTGTAGGAAGTGAGGAAGAACATAGGAGTCGCTATTAAGGGGGAATATGTACATACATAGATAGGAACAAGGAATGTAATGTAGGACTCAAAAGGCTTCTTTCTTATATATTAATTTTAGTTAATTACTATAATTCATTTAATAGGTATATAAGAAATTTAAGTTAAGTATATTGAAGTGAACAAGAATGTAAGTTGAACGGCAAAAACTACAGCAATAATCCCTCGGCTGATTTGATAATGATGGGATAATGTGCAGCGAGTCAATGGTGATATCCTATATACATGTATTGGTAAGGTCTGGAATGTCTACTTTGGGGAACGAGACCTGCTTGTGAAGCGCGGCATAGCGACCCCGAAAGTAGACCTCACACGCACACAAGAACATATATCAGGCCAAAGATTAACGAGCTAGAAAAAGATAAAATAGCCTAAAAGACCGCGGACCGGACAATCATCACACCAAGGGTACTGGAGGTTTTTGAGCAGTGTGGCATATACGTATATACCCACCCAACCTGGGAATCCGGTGGCCTCAAATTGGATTCTCCTGACCAATGGTCCTATATGATGTTCAAGTCACTCTAGTGAGATCTTTATACGCAACCCTGAAACTTTTACAACTAAAGGTCGACTTTATAATGAATTTGAAAAAAAAAACGCTAACAGTAGTTTCTTCATTAACAATGAGGAGGTGTGCACATGATTTGACGAGGCATCTAAGTCCCATACCTATATAGAGAAGAGATCTCTACATATGAAGGTATACTTTTAAAGCGATCAATTTAAACAAACAAAAATATATATTGATACAAAAAATAAGGACACAAAAAGAGACGCTTACAAACTTAGATTTAAACAAAGTTATAAAATTTAAAAAAGAACTAATGAAACTTCCTTATTTTTACATTATATACACAAAAACTTGCGATCTTAAATTTTCTAACAGAATTCGAATTTGTTTTTCAACCAAAAAAAAAAAAAGAAGAAATTCACGTATCATATAAATATAGCTGGACACTATGTATTAAGGATACCAGTTTATTGAAACTTAATCATCCCAATTTCTTTTCATGAATATTAAACTATTCTTGAAATACTTTAAAAATAGAGATAACCTTTAAATCTTAAATGAAATAAATTTAGGTTCTTTTTAGAAAAAAAATAATAATTGAGAGTATTTTCGTTCTCATTTTTTTTTTGTATTCACACCACTCACGTGACCCTTAGGGACTTTCTTTTTATAATATCCTTTTTTTCGTATATGCCGCTGGAATTAAGGACAGAAAAGATATCCCAAATTGTATAATTAAATCAGGCGACGGCGCCAGTTAGTGACCTGGCTCTGACAACTCGGGATCGTATAAAATAAAATATAGGCGGAAAATAAGTAAACAAACATAAAAGACGACGCACAAAATGTATGGAAAAGTGGTCCCAGTCGATTTGGATGAAATTTTAGTATGTTGTAGTTTGCACCATCTAGAACAAAAGTTCCTATGCCCATAGAGTCAGAAAGACAACAGCTTATGCTTAAATCTCCAAAAACCATGCATAAAAAACAATAAGAATTTAATTTGAAATCACAAAATTTGGGGTGTTATTTCATTTTTTGGGGCCTTATTTCCATGGGTTATAATTTCGTGGCAAGTTGCAAACCACGCATAAGGTAGAGCACAAGGTGTGTTTTTTTCCAAATTTAAAAATAAAATTAATTTAAAACCCAAAATAAATATTTCATTTTTCTTGATTTCGTTGGGACATTATTCAATATAGTAGGTCTCATAATATCCCTCATGAATACCACATAAATTTATTGTTTATACAGGAACAAAAATAAAATACTTCTTTGGGTTGTTATCTTTTATTAAAAAAAACCAAAAACAATTTTTTTGTTTGAGTAAAAAACTCAACAAAATATGTATATTTTCAAACCCTTACTTCATACGAAGCCAAATATGGCTCTCTCAAACGAGCAAGATTATAATTTTTTTTTATAAATTAGATCAATAACATAAATAAATAAAAGTAACAATCATAAATAACGAAACATACAAATATTAACTTCTCAAAGCATTTTAAATTGAGATGAGAGAAATGAGTACGAAAATATTTGTAATTAATAAAAACAAATATATTTTTATAAAATCGCACCCAGACGATAGGAAAAGCGCTTTAGGTTGCATAAAAATTAAAGCGAGTTTCTTTTTTCATTTCGTAAAAAAATGACCAAATGGAATAAAAAATGACAATGCGACCAAGTGAAAAAATTATGACCTAACACTAACACTAAAGTTATTTTTTTTTTAAATACGAAAATTTTTTACACTTCTGTTTTCAATGACAACAAGCAACCCACTGTTTGGTGTACGTAGCACGTATGCAAAAGCAAAGCTTTTTGTTTTCAGAAATGCACAGAAGGGGATCGTTTTGTTTATCATCTTTTTTGTTGAGGTCTGGTGAAAAAGGGACATCATAAATGTATAAAGCCATAATTGGCTTCTCATGCGGTAGAGGGATATAGAATCATTTTTTGGATTTTTTACTTTCTCGTTATACGTTTAACTGATTTAAATTAAAATTTTTAAGATGCAAGCTTCTCATTAGTTTAAATAATATTGTTTTTAAAAATTTTCAAAAACGATAAAAAAATAGTAGGTACATTTTTTGGGATTCAATTTTTATATCAAAATTTTGATTCTGTATTCCTGCCGTTAATTTACAACTAGTTTGTCTGAACAAAATTCCTTGTAAAAATAATACACAAACACATAAAATGCATCTGTGTTTATTTGAATGGGTTGCGATTTCATTAGTGTCTACAGAAAATTTCTACAGGATGGATGTTACAAGAAATATTACAAAATTGTCTATTTAAAAAAGAAGTGATAAATTTTTTCAGAATTAGAAAAGGGTTTTTCAGTAAAGACAATTTGTGAAAAATATAATGTTTACAAATCAACAATAAGCCGCATAAAAGGAAAAGGAACCGCTCTTAGACAATTTGTGGCTAGTGAGCTAGAGCTGAATCTGGACCAGGGAAACGGGTAACGTTGAAGGATTTTGAATATCCACAGATGGAAAAGGCTTTATATGGATGGTTTCAAAAGCAAAGAGCGCTGATGAAGATGAAGCTGAGTCGGCCCCCACTTTATAAAAAGCTAAATCAGAAGATGCAGTTCAATCCTTAAACATATGTATGTTTGCAATGGGCCGAAGAGAACAACATTCCAATAGCAGAGATTTTATTGCTACAGAGAGGGCAGTTTAAAAAAAAACGTTGATTCGCAAAAAACTCAATCTAAAATATCTAACAACCTCGGATATTGCAACTGCCCCAATTTCTATTAGTTGCGTAAATCGAGTTTGTACTGTAGGTACTTAAAATTGAAGTACCTATTAGTTCTTATTCCTAAATTTTATTCTTACATTTTAATTTTGAGATTAATTTTAGATAAACATTTTTTTATGAAGAAAATCTCAAAATTTGGCTACATTATTTGCTAAAACAAATTCCTTTGTATTTAAAATTACAAAAAATTTACTTTCGTCGGCAAAGGTGACAAACAACAAAATTCTGCAATATTCTTCAATTTTTTCCATTCGATTTCACAAATGAACTGGTACCTAAGTAAATTGATTGAAATCACAATTTTTTCTTTGGGTATAGGTAAGGTCTATTGATTTTCTTTGATTTCCCTAAGGAATGATGAGAATAATGTTTATGATGATGATGATGACCGTGATGACATTGAACATCCTCCTTACTCTACCATCATTATTATACCTAAACTTCTTCCTGGATTTGTTTTCTTATTGTCTGATGGACTTCCATGCCAGATAAAATTTTATAACGTCAGCAAATAAATTGGAAACTGTCCTTATATACTCAACTCACTTCGCTATATAAATATAACCCACCAGATAAAGTTAAAAGATACTGAATCATTTATTTGAATGGCAGTGGAATTACTTACTTACTTTACTTTTTATATATTTATACAAAAGTAAAAGCCGAAAAACCATGGAGTATGAAATAAATGGGATGTTGTATGTGGCTCTGTGCGTTTGTATCTACAGAACGTTAATGAGCTTTTCCTCGTTATAATATAGAAGCTAAATCGTGTGATTAATTGTTCTATTGACAGCCAAAGCCGCATCTGTTTGTGTTTCAGCTATCGCACGCCGAAATCTTTTATATAATTATCACAAGTTATTGGCTTACAAACCACGCATATGTGCCACCATATACACAAAAGACTTTACTTGACGGTGTGGTAAGCAAAAAGGCGTATAGCATCAGCACCAGCAAAAACATAACATATACTGTGGCACATATGAGACAGACTATATAAGTTAAGTAGAAAATACGCAAGAAACCATAATTTGATGACTACAATTCCATTTTCTCATTTATTCTCCAGAGCTTTATGATGTTCAGCGAGGTTATATATGTATAGCTTAGCGACAGAATGGATTTTGGGGCATGGTTTGAGAATGTTATAGTGGAGGTTTAGGTATGAAAAAGAAGCTGATGATTGAGTTAGTTTTAAAGTGGGTTGAAATTTTGACATTAAGACATGACATTGTCTTAGACTAATCTTTGTTCATTGTTAATCTTAATTTTTTAACATTATACCACGTTAAGCTTACTGTCAACCACAACCACCTATTTGAGATAACGTAAAAAAATACAATAATTAATGGAAATTTAGAAAACCTCTTTTTAAATTTTTAATAATTTACATAGCAATAATTTACATAATAATTATAAGTGTGCACTATGCACTCACACTGTTTTCGTTAGAAGAACAGGTTTTGCTTGATTGCCACCTTCGTTTGCATTACAGGCAAAGTTAAGAAATTGTTGCGATATGCAGGGTCATTCATTAAGCGCTTTCTATCTTAAAATTTAAAAAAACAAAGTGTGTGATCAATATGTTTTATTCGTTTGAAAGGCCTATCGATGCCATTATGTATGGAATATAACATCGTTCAAATCTCCACCGTGGCTTCTCTGGTGTCGCGTGCGCGTCCGAAATGTCCAGACTTCAAAAAACCTCAAAACCTAACGGGGTTAAATCGCATGACCTCGTTGGCCATTTTACATCATCTCTACAAGAGTTTACCATGCCCTCAAATCGCTCGTGCAGAATTTCCATGTGGCGTGAGCTGTGTAGCATGTAGCACCGTCCGTTGAAATCACATGTCATTGGTGTCCATATCATCAAATTCAGGCCAAAAGAAGTTGGCAATCATTAACCTATCGCGCTCGCCGTTGACGGTGATGGCCTGGTCAAGGTCGTTCTCAAAGAAATATGAACCGATGACGCCGCAAGCCCAAAATCCACACAAAAAATGACATTTTGGGGATGCATTGGACGATATCATGTGGATTGGTATCATCCCAAATTCGAAAATTTTGTTTGTTGACGTGCCCATAATTCCAGAAATGGACCTCATCGCTGAAGATGATTTTTATAAAAATGAGGGTCAGTTTCCAACTACTCCAGAGCCCATTCAGCGAACACACTTCGTTGCCTTCAGCTCCTGGATCAATTGAATTCTGT
Organism: Epistrophe eligans; assembly: GCA_951394125.1. NCBI lineage: Eukaryota > Metazoa > Arthropoda > Insecta > Diptera > Syrphidae > Epistrophe > Epistrophe eligans. The sequence goes on along the minus strand of OX596028.1, from coordinate 25,464,806 downwards.
ACGGGTGCAGGCCCAAGTCAAGATGCAAAAGTCTCCTAGTATAAGGCCGATTTCTTGTGAGCGACGCAAAATCGACTGCCTCGGATTCTCCTGCACACTCCCACGGACAGCGGCGATGTTTTTGGCAAATTTAAGATTTCGTCGACGTACTGGTGTTGAATCAGTGTACTCAAATTTATCCACCACACTGTACAGAACACCCATTTGACAGATGTAGCTTCAACAATATGGCAACTACCAACTGTCAAAGTTGGCAAGTCCTTATTATTTATGTTTCATGCTATCAATGGTTTTTCCCAGTTTAAAGATTGATTTAAAAATTATTATAAATTAATTTAAAAATAAAATCTGTTCGCAAACAATTATTGAGACGGAGAATATTATTCGCACTCAGTTAGATATACGACAAATTGCAAGTTACTGTATAAAACTCTTAAAAATCGATTTTCCATGATTCCGTCGATTTTTTATGATATAATTGATTTAAAATCCACAACAGGAAAATATTTCATTTCAAGAGTTTTTGATATCTCCGCAAAGTTAATTTTCGAGAAAATAAGGAGCTTTTCCATTTTTTTCTTTCAGAATTTCAGATGAAATTTCATGTTTCTATAATATCTTAACTAGAACTGGTATAGTGGCCGGAAATGGTTTGTACCTCAACTACCTTTGTTATCTTTCATAACTCATATTTACATTTTTATTCTATTTCTGAAAATAATATGCAGCTCGCCTGATAAAAATGAAAAGGATTTTTATGTAATGAAAAGATCAGAAAATAAATCATAATTTCCAAGTATCTCTCCAATCTACTTCCGTCAGTACCTTGTCAGTTTGGATGGTGCACTTTAATTCAATCATTTATTGTATCTAACCTTTGCACAGGACCGAGTTATCTTATACCTTTCTATAAAGTACACATATATTAATAAAACAGAACTCAAATGTAAATATCATTTATACTAATTGAAGTCTAGTTGTTTGTGTGGTAGAAAGATATTATCTATACATCAGAGCAAACTCACAATACTCGGTTCTTCGATAACCTCGATATTGGAAACGTTGTATGTATATGTACGTACTTCTAATCCTTATTTCTTTGAGCGCAAGTGATTGAATAATTAGTAGTAAATCGATTTTCTTTTTCACCAATATTCAGGAAACTCAATTATGGCCTTTGCGGTGACTATATAAATGATCCTTGACACAGGGAGATCAAGATTCAAGATACTCCTTGCCCACTCTGGTGGACACTTAGCAAAACAAAAACCATAAAACAAGTAGGTATACCGTATATACCTTAAGGTGGATATACTATACACAGAGAAAGGAGCAAGTCTAATTCAAAAATGACATGATGGTGTACAGTGTTTCCACAGTCGCAGTCGGGGTGAATTCATAAATTAATTATGAGCTGACGCCCTTTGGTGTCTTCTTGTTGTGTTTTTTTTTTTTGTATTTCTTTCATTTTATTCTACACTTTTGTATATGTCCTTCTTCTTTTTTTTAACCCTGTCCTGGTTATTTTTTTTTGTTTTTCCCCAGAAATAATCAAGAGAAAAATATGGGTACCTAGGACGACCGACGACGACGACGACAACCACGATGACAACAAAACGAACGACGGTCTTTGAAGAGTGTTTCTTGACTATTTTTAAAGCTCACTCATTAGGGTTATTCCAAAGAGTTCACTGATGGCTGTGCAGAGCCAGCGTGTTTGTTGTTGTTGTTGTTGGTGATTCTATAGTGGTGTGAAAATTAATTTTCATCTCAATGCTTGGTTGTCTTGTTAAAAATGCATTGAAATTCAAAAAAAAAAAAAAGAAACATACAAAAAAAGATTGCAACAGAATGTCAAGAGCTATAGTACATATACAGCAATGAAAGAGAATAAAATGTACATATTTTTTTTGTTTATATACAATACATAGCTACTTACTTACCAACGAGGTAGTTTTGTGTTCATAGCATATTGTGGGAAATATCTTAAAAAAAAAAAACTCCAAGTTAAAAATAAAAATATTAAGTATAAAGTTTTAAAGGACTTTAAGGGCGCACAGCGCACTCATGCACAATGTTGACACTTATGGAAGATTTTTACTTCTGACAAATCACCTCGCATTCTGGCACCTACATAAACCTTGATGATAAAATAAAGTAGGTATACCTCTATCTATTCACAAAAAGTTTATAATAAGAATTCACTGATGCAAAATATAAGAAAATTAAATTGTTAAAATTTACAAAAGGGCTTCAGAACAAAAAATTACGTAATGGTTAATGCGTATTGGATTGTCAGTCTAAAAATCTCAGATCAAATCCTAGCCAAGTCTATTGCACCTTAAAACATAAAAATCATATCTCTTGTCATGAAAAAGTGCCTCTCATCTTATAGCCGTTTGGATGTGGCATAAAATTGTTGGTACCCTCCATTCCTGCACACAACATAAACTAATGTTTGAGGGTTTTAAATAATGGATTTTCGAGAATTTGGTCTTTCAGATTTTGTATTTTATGAATTGTGGGTTTTCGGGATTATTGATCAACCAGCTTATAATTACATATACATACATACATATTAAAATCCCAAATCCCGAAAATCAACAATTCAGAAAATCCAAAAGCCCGAAAGCCTAAAATATCAAATTTTTGTGTACAATCAATACTATTGAAACATTCTACAAACAAAAGTTGAACAAAACTTCCTTAATTGTTTTTGAGAAAAACGACGTTCAACGTCGTCGTCTGTCCTTTCAGCCTTTCAGCTACAGACTAAACGGGTGGATCGATTTTCTTTAAATTTGGTGCCAATAGTTTTTTGCACATTCGCCTCACAAGTTTTTTTTTTCATTGTTTTTTAGACCAAGAATTACCGTACCTGCCGTACAATTTTTTTTACCAAATAATGGAAATCTTGCTTACAACTTAAAAAAAAAAAATCAGTAATTTTTTTACAAAAAAAAAAACGGAAAATGGGTTATAAATTCAACTGATTTTGACTTATAATTATCTTATAGTGAATTTTTCAAAAAGTCTTAAAAGTATTTTAGTTATACCAAAATTTTGATTTTTTTTTGTACGGACATATTTTTAAAAAAAGTTTCAATTTTTTTTCGAAAACAACTTGGTCGATTTTTATCAAACTTGAAATTTTGCAGTTTTTTAACGTTATATTTTAAATAAGTACAAATTATTCTTACGACCATGACTACAAGTTTTTAAAAACTAGTATGGAAAATTCATTTTTCTCAATAACAGCTCCTACAATTTTGATTTAAATTATTATGTGACCTAATTTTAGTACGATCTGCCATAATATTGGAAAAAAAATTATCTATCGATTACAAGGTATCTCTCATAGAACCATTTTTTTGGTTTTCGATTATTTTATTATATATTGAACCGATTTTAATGAAATTTTTTACACAAGAGCTTCTAATAAATTTAAATAATATTGCATATCAAAATTTTCAAAAAAAAAAAAAACAAATTTTGGATTTATAAAAAAATTTCAAAACTGTTTTTTGAAAATTCGATGTTTCGAAAATATGTAGGTGGATGATTTTTTTTAAATTAATTTTTAAACTCCGCATTAATAATTACTAAAAAATGGAATACCAATTTTTTTTTCTTAAAAATGTTTTCCAAATTTTATATATATTATTATTTAAACATATGTAAATAAATTACATTAACAATAATTAAATAAATATAGCGCTAGCTACCTACTCAATTTTGTCTATACGCATAAAATATTATCTCTTGAAAAAAACGTGCCAACGATTTTTAATATTTGTTTAACATAAATTGAGATTTGTGTCAGCAATCAGATCAGATGGTGTACATGTACATGTACATCGCGTTGGTGACAAAACAATTTCAGAAGTTCTTAATCAATTTATTTCTAATATTAATTTTTTAACAATTTTTCAGTCTAAAATGTAAGTTTCTTGCAACACGGTGTTAATTTATTCACATTTATGTAGGACGTAGGTACTCACATAATACTATTGAACTTAGCTACGTTTTTGGCAGGCGGCATAAAATACCTATAGGCTCCCATAAATAACTTCTTTTTTTTTTAATCAGATGATATAGAAAATTTATATGTCGAATAGGTAATAATTTTTCTTACAAAAAAAAAGGATTATCATGAGAATAGCATTGCAATCTTATAAAACTGTTTAATGTCTGTGTATAATATTCAAAACAAAATGTATCTAATAATAATTCAGGAAAAAACAAATGGGAAGCAAAATGTTAATGGATTGGTTTTCAACCAATTCAACCTTATTCTCAATCATCTTTATTATTATCCCCCGGATACTTGACCAAAACAAGGCCCATGTCCTTTTCCACAAATGTATTATACAAAGAAAAAAAAATTTAGGTATTCGTAATCCAACATGCGAGATGTGTACTATAGGTAGATATAGATATATATGTATCTGTTCATTATTCCCAAAAGGACTTAAAATGTCATTTATGCTTTTTTTGTATGTAATCATATACGTACCTTTTTACCAAAAGAATTCCACATACGCAAAATGTAAAATGTACAACCCATACATATATTTATACATATTATATGGTTGCTTTGAAATATTGGTCCTTTAAAAAATATAAAAATAAAAAAAAAAAATAAAGCCCAAGTTGAATTCTCACAGTTTTCAATTCCCTTATCTTATAAAACAATTCAAAACCTATTTTCTCTCAAAAAAATATAATATGGCCCTCTTAAAGCATTTTTATCTACATATAACCAAAAAAAAAAAAAAACTGTCTTCATGGCCACCCACTGTCATGTCAACTCCCATAGAGGAACGGCTATAACCAAAACAACGACCAACCCCTAAGCTTTTATGGGACATGAAAAAAAAATGCCCAAATCAGCATATTTGCAGGAATAGCAAACAACCAAAATGATTCCTCATGCTCTTCACATGTCATTATCATCGTGTTGGCCTAGTGAGGTGGAAAATGAAAGTGGAAGTGGTAGGAAAATCTGTTTCAGACGTTTTGCCAATATATGTGAATGTATTCACTTGCCCACTCTTACTGGTATTTAATTTAGGTATATCTTAGATGTATAGTTGTAGATAGATGTTGAAATTTTCAGCCTCGGGCTGGGCTTACCAAAAATAAGAACAATATTTTGCACCATACTCATTTAGCTATATTGATATTAAATAACAATATAGGTATAAGGTACATAATAAATTTTTACATTACTTGCGATATGGGCACTTAACTGGGTGATTCATTTAATTTTAATTCAGTTATTAAAATTGGACACTAAAATAATAGCATAATCTCACAAATTTCATTTCATATAATTCTTACTTGCGATATTATATTATTTATCGCTCAGTGTACTGTACGCAAGCCATAACCGCTAAAGTTGATTTTTTATAAAAGAAAATCAGTAGCTTAAAGTTCCAAATAGTTTCTAATAGGAATGAAATGTATCTTATTTGTAAGATTTTGCAACTCAAAAATTAAGAAAATGAACTCCTTTTTTTTATAAACTAAAGGTAAATTATAGTTTCCATCAGATAGTTACAGAGCATATGCAATTAAAAAAAAAAATAACTATTTTGATTTTCTAAACGTTAAAAAATTTAAAAGCTTAAGTCGAGTTAGGTTGTTATTCCATATCATCAAATAGGGTCTATATTGTTTGAAAAAATTCATTTTTTGGCATTTCTTTGTTTCGCTTTAGTCGTGAAATATTTCGTTTAATTTGCAATTTGCAATCCTTAATTGGCAATTTAAGTTTTCTTTTTTATTCATTATGTTTTTTAATTATTAGGCAATTAAGATTCGGCGTTTGTATATTTAGTCTTTTTTCAAAAATATTTTAAATCATATCGCAAAAGTGCCAATTTAGCTTTTTTTACATTGGTTGATATTTGGACAAGTATTTTTTTTTTCATTATTTTGCAAAATATTTTCAAGCCATTTATTATTTCGCTAATAGTAACATATCCCGTTATAAGTTGGTCTGATGTTTATAAGAATTATGCATTTTTGAGAACTATTTTTGTATAGTTATGCATATGGTTGGGGAAAATAAAAGTTTCTTTTTAAAAATGCAACAAAATGAACAAAATTAAATTTTTCCATGTATTATGGTTTTATTAGTAAGAGCAAACAGTTCTGTCGTTCATGGTAATTTCACATTTTACTACTAGAACGTAAATTTTTAACAATAAATGGGCATTTATTTGTTTTTAAGGTCTATTAATTTTTTTGTATACACTTTGCTGAATTTTGTTATTTTACTTTTTTTATTTGGCATTCAATTATTTTGTAATATTGGCTTCCATTAAAATATACATACATGTCTTAAAATTTCACACGAAATTGAAAAACAATGAAGATCAAATAAAAAAAGCGATACAACAAAAAACTTAAGTAAAAAAACTAAATAAAAAATGCGAAAGGATAATCAATTTTCATAATCATTTAAAAAACAAAACGTTATTTCCAAAACGCAAAATCCGAAATAACAAAATGCTTAGCACAAAAAAAAAATGCGAACCGAAAAACAGCGAAATGAACCCCCGCGAAACGTTAGTTTGCAAGACAATTCTTGCGAAACATACCATTTAGCGTGGTAGATTTTTATATTCTGAACACAATTATTAAAAATAGGTATAAGTTAGATACTTATAGGTAAGCAAAGTAGGTACTATAGCAAGTTTTGGATTAGTAAAGGAGGTAAATAGTCTATTTCTATTTCTTCCCTTAAAACTTTTCGAAGGACAACATTGTAAGCAACTGACTACTCCAAACGTTAAAATAATGACAATAACTTTTTTTTTAGTTCAAACAATGGAAGAATTCATAGACTCATAAATGTTAACAAATAGTATAAGAAATATGTTTTATTCAGATATAACTATTGTTAATACTTTCTCCTGATGGTTGCATTCATAACCACCAATGTATATAGCCTTCCCCAAAGGACATCCCAACCAACTATCAACAACAAGAACAACAATAGCCCACCATCATCATAAAAGATTGTTTAAAAAATATGCCGAAATACTGTACGCTTGGGTAAAATTGTTTACAATATTAGGAAAGTTTTCAAATTTTCCTGAACCAGATCACATCACAAGTGGTTTGCATACAGTAATTTTTTATTTTACCTTCTCCTGTGATAACAGAGACAATGGACTCTATTTTTTAGTAGGCTAAAATTCTATGCAAAAATAAGGACGTTCGACTATTTTAGTTTTTTCTATAATGTTGGTTGAAATGAAGATTTTTTTTTCTGTTGTTGTATATTCTTTTGTAATCATGAGGGACTACAAGCAAATTGACGATAAAATGAAATCAAAAGCATAACAATTTGCGACTTCGAGAACTTTTATTTCCCATGATAGAAAAAAAGGACAAATTTAAAAAAAAAAAAATAAGAAAAAAAACTGTTTATAAAAAAAAAACATAAAACCTAAAAGTATAATATTGTTGTTTGTTCAGTTTAGTCATAAGTTGGATTAAGGAACATCCGGATGTTGTGCTTGTTGGTTTTATATTCGGAAAATTTTCCAACAAGTATCTTTAGGATACATATTCCTTTTTTTCTTTCATTTTATCCATTATTTCCGCTAAGTTAACACTAAAAGCCGTTGGCTGTGAGAGGATATATACATATACTTATATTATAGGATGTATGTTTTTGTGTACATAACAATCGTTTAAGTATGATGCTTTTAGGGATGAGATAAGGAAGTAAGAAAGTTATTTTAGATAAAAAAAAAGAGACCAAAATCACATTCGAAGACATTCGTCGTTATATTACTCAGCAACGCCTCAAGACGTTCGTTCCCCCGCATACATATATGAATGTGTTTGTTTTCCTACGGCAAAATAAAACCACAACCCTTGTGAATTTTACACCCTCGCTCGTCCCATGTGCATCAACAAAAACTTTCTTGATAAGTCGATTTAGTTGCAAATATAGAGACATGCGATATAGAGTCGTTCATATATACATACATCGTGTTAACTTTAGTTTAAGTGACTTCTTTTTATTCTTGTGTGTTCCATTCCACTTGTAGCTGCCAATTTTTCATGCAGTAAGATTATACTGGATGATATTGTACATAATAAAATAAGACAAAGGAAATAAATTTTGTATCCGGGAGAAAAGGATTTAGGAATCATTGTTGAAATTGTATATTAAAAGCTTAGAGGCGAGCTATTACACTTGTAAATGCGAGTTCTATCTTCGCAGTTGAAATAAAAAATAAAGTTTCTTATTTTATGTATTTTTAGTATTTAACAATTTTAAGAAGCTAGTGTTTAAAAATGAATGTAAGTTAATTGTATGGAGCTTTGAGACTCGAGCACTACTGAACCAATTTAGCTGAAATTTAAAAAAAAAATCTATTAGCAGAAAAATGGTAAAGAAAGTGGTTTGCTTAAAATATGCCTTCGTCCATCATAATCATATTTTAGTTTTTTCCTTATTTAAAACCCATAGAACTGTCAAATTTTGTAACGAAGCTCTATTCAACCAAAAGCATGACGTGAATTATTTTTCCGGCCCACTTCCACGTCCACTTTTTTTATTTGATTATCTTATGCTTTTATAATATCTCTTATAAGGCTGGATAAAGTCCTCTTGAGCCTAAAGTATTACGCCTACTACCACTCTCACTTTTCTTAAATCTGAGATTTCTCCATGCTTATTTTTTTTTACACTATCAGATCTTTGCCGAAGAGAGCTTAGTATAACGACATCTTGCGACCAAATGATAAGATAAAAAGAAGGGGACCTTAGTGGCTTCCCTGAGGAACTCCCAATTTGGAAAAGAAAGGGTTAGATAGAGAAAGAATTTCGGAATTTAACCTGGTAATATCTATTCAGAAGATAGGACGAAATCCAACTGATAGGTCCATTAGGGAGGAGACGCTTCTAATTTAAACAAAATAATTTCATGAAAGAGTTAATCAAAGGAATTAAAGTAATCTGTATAGCAGTCCAGTTCAAGTCCACGTTCTAACGCAGTTATACACTTGTGCATAAAAACAAGTAGATTTGTTGGAAGGTTCGAATTTATAAATTCAAGGACACTAAACCAATTCTAAAGGTTGTTTTGCTCACAAGTTGTTAGCAATATCCGTCTACGTTAGTTTTCACGGCAAAGCTTTCACTTTGATTAAGGTCACGAGTTGAGTCAGTTTTAGCCTTTTTACTTCTGAGGTTTGTTCGTTTAGGAGCAGGACTTAAGTTTTTTGAAAGTTGTAGAACTATCCTACCTATATAAATTTGTAATTTGAACCTGAACCTGAACCTGAAAGATGACTTGTTTTATTTTTATAATTCGGCTACACTCTTTACTTATATTTGTATTTTTTTCCTTATTTTGACTTTATTTTTCTTAAAATTTTATAGTTTTTAAAATTTTCAATAAGTGAAGCTGCAAACCGTGCGAGGGTTCAGTTAGTCTATCATCAAATTGAATGTTAATCTGTATGAGGCTTATAGTTTTAAAAACTTTAACGTAGTCTAGGCCAATTTTTTGAAATTTTAAAAGTTTGTTCCAGCAACGATATGATTTAGAATGTTTGAAGAAAATAGGCCCACTGCCACGACTTTTTTTTAATCATACCTACCTTTTTTTCACCAAATTGAATGTCCTTATGACGTTAAAATTTTTTTATTATAAGTTCTCATCAATCTTAAGCATGATAAGTGTTATTTTTCTCGCCCAATTCCACGCCTACTTTTCTTATATTATAATTTTATGTTCACACAACGTTACTAGAAAGCTGAAAATTTATAAAAAAAAACACCCTTGATCCAAAATCATGACATACATATGTATGTGTGTTATTTTTTAAATCCTTCTACTACCACGCCCACTTTTCTTGTATCTGTGATTCTTACTTAAACCTTAAAAGTTGTAATTTTGTTAACAAAAATATATCGAACCCAAAGCATAACATGGTGTTATATGTACCTCGCACTGCCACACTTTTTATATTAGAATTTTAATTCTGGCAAAACCATTTTTTTATATTAATTTGAATTTTTTTAGTTTGACAATATATTAATGTTCAATTGGACATGGCACTGGGTACTTAATCATCTTTATGCTGAAATTTAAAAGAATTCACTTTTGATTTTTCTGAAAATTCATTTCTGACACTTCGCAAAATAAAAGTCCATTAACAATATTCTAAGCACGTAAACTTTAGAATTCATCTATTATAAATCTAGGATCTGAAAAGGTATATTATATCATTTGAATAATTTATCTGTCATTATATAATACCTGAAAAAGTGTCTTAATTTAACAGAGCATACTAATCCGCCAAAAATAAATAAATAAAAAAAAAACAAAAAAACATTTTCTCAGAAATTTCAAAGAAAATGAGATTATTCTTCCTTAAAAACACAATTAGGCATTCAAATTAATTTTTAATCCTACAAAATCCTTAATAAGATATCTTGAGTCCATCGTTACAGGAAGCACCCAGACAGTGTGCTTAAAACTTATCTCCTCACGTCCCATTTACCGCATAATTATTGTTGCCAAAAGGAAAGAAGAAAAAAAAAATAATATAAAAGAGAGGAATTCAGCTTGATGCAAAAGTTTGTGTATTTCCTCTATACCTAGTATGATGGCGTAAATGCTACCCATCTTCATTAACATACACTAAAGAAGTTGATATATGTATGTATATTTTTTAACCATGTTATATACCTATACCAATGACTACATATCGTACAACTGGGAAGAAAATGCATTGGATTATATTATTTCAGCTCTGACTTTGGGGACTTTCCCAAGGAGAGAGAAAAAGATAGAGGATGGGGTGATGGAGAAACCTGATAATCAAAATAAATTTCATTCCCATGCAATTAGTTCGACTAATTAGTATTTACGGGTGATAAGCTTATTCGTATAATTTGTTGTTAAGGTACCTTACCTACCTGCCTAGTCCAGCCTGTAGCAGTCCAGACTCCTGTCACGATTCTCATTTTTTTTACACTTTTTCACTTTACACGCCAGCCTCGCAAATCTCCATCAATGTGAGCAAAGGCTAAAAGATACATCCAATCGATACGGTGTGAAACTCATAAAATTGGTTTACTTCGTCATGGGGACCGTGAAACGTATGTAATCACATAGTTAAACGATCGTGGTCAGGATAAGTAATGTCCTGATGTTACAACGTTTATCTATGTTACTCAATTGGTTCATATAAAAGAACCGCCCTATCTTTATGGAAATCTACAGACTCAGTGATTTGCCTTCTAAGATAGACCAACTTAGCAATCTTCACTTGCATAATTCTCTTTCTTCGTTGAATGCTGCTGCTTTGATACAGCAAAGACGGCGCGGTATGTTGGCTACTCCAGAATTTTCAAGTTAAGTACCTACCACACGCCCTCTGCACGTTATAGAACGACGACTATAGGTAGAAATAGTAAATGGAACAAAAACATCATCATCATCATCCGGATGAAAGTTCTAATTCAAAGTGTTGCGTTCTTAAGATTTCAAACACACGGATACGATGGAAGATAAGAGTGTTGGAAAATGCAAAATGGTTTGTATCTCAATTTACTCACTATTTTGTGAGCATTAGATGAAGAAAACTCCCAGCACTTTAGCCGTTTAGGTTTAAGCATCGCATGCAACGGCAAAGCTTCTCTAATGGATACCATCTTGCGCCTCGAAGGAGACTGAGTAGGATATTATTATTATTTTTTTTTTGTTTTTTTATTTTTTTTTTAACGGGCCATTCAAAGTGGCTGCTTAGACGGAGATGGAGGAGTAGGTACCTCTATACATACATAAATAGGCATTAGAAAGAAAACGGCTGCAATTCGTGATTATGAAGTTGGCTTGCACTTGGCTGGCTATATTTATAAGATTTCTTCTGCTGCACCAACGTTGTCCGATCCGATATGATGAAAGCATACCAGCACATTGAGAAAATGTCTGAAAAGGCAAAAGCAAAGCAGCCAAGACGAACCACGAGTATAGGTAGGTAGGTAGGTAGGTATCGGTATAAGATTCATGAAAGATACAAAGCTGAGGAATAGTATTTTTCTGGAAGGTGTTTAAAAATCTCGTTTAATAAGCAAATGTTTGTGAAGATGAATCTTTTGGATATTATGTACTTTTTTTATAGAGCATCTGCGAGATGTAGTTCAGTGCTGGGAGGTAAATTATGTATTTGTGGATTTATCGCAATGCAATCGGTATACACTTTAGAGATATGATTGCGCCATTAAGTGCCTTAAATCACCATGAATATACATATTTAATGTTTGTTGTGGAAATTAGAGGTGTTTTTATGGTTGAATTTAGTTAAGTGTATATAAAAGTCAAATAGGAGACTTTGTGAGTAGCTACATATTTGGTTTTCTTTAAAATTTGTTTAAGAAATAGATACCTATCAGGTTTTAAAGGATATTTGATGATCCAATTTAATTAATTAAATTTCTTCAATACCTACCATTTTTTGTTCTTGACTTAATCCAACCTACACACTCGCCCTATAGTCCTTTATCGCATCTTATGCGAAACACCCTGTAGTTTAGGTTGGTATACCATATTTCCAAAATTAAATTGATAAAAGATTCGAAGTTTCAATTTAGAATATGTAAATAATAGATGGTAAGTTTTTTTTTTTAAAGTTGCATATGACTTCTTACGGAGTTTGTGAAATAACAAATGGTCTCTTCAGCATAGGGATGGCATATTGATAAAAATAAATAATAAAATATTTTTGTCGAGTTACTGCCTCTTTCATGAAATTGTCAAAACCTCAAAGAGTATCTCTTGTTATGATAAAGTGCTTCTTAACTTATCCGTTAAGATTCGACAGAAAATCGTAGGTCCCCTTCATTCCTGCCAATAGCACGGGAATGAAGGTCACTAGGCGCTGGTTTTACATGACCTGCTGTACCACCCCACCAATTTATTTATTTATATACTACATTCCCGCGAATTTTTTTTTATTTTCAAACACCAAATTGTTCTTCCCTTGTTCTAAATTCTTTTCCACTTGTGTAAATTTTAAAATATTGGCTCAAAATTTTAGACGATAAGTATACGATGTTAAAGCATTTTTAGTGAATGTTACTTTTTTAGGCTTGTTCAGCTGAAGTTTATTAAGAAAATAGGTTTAGTATGATACTATATAGTTAAAAATTGCAAACTTAGAGTGATGCTTTGGCAACTTGCAGCAGAGCACGTGTTACGACGTCCTACGGGTTTTCTGAAACAAACCAATTCAGATTTGGTTGAATTGATTTTGATACCCCATTTTTCGTAGTATTCCCAAAGACGTCTCACTCTCACGTGCTCTTCTGCTCTTTGGGCGACAATGATCGGGGATAGTGATTTCGCGTACGTTAATGAATCGTTAGCATAGAGAAAATTCATTGCATTATTGGGTTGAGGTTGGTCAGACGCGTATATGTTATAGAGATACAGTCCAAGCTTTGATCCTTCAGCAACTGCCGCTCTAATGAATTGTTAAGGAAATTTTAATCATCTGTTATTTTTTTCGGCAGCGATAAGTGAATGTGAATTGAATGAACACAGAAAAACACCATCTATGTAATTTTGTATGCAGTTTCGGTTGTCTTATTACTTGTTGTGCTGCTTCTGGTATTATTTCGCAGCATAACCTCGTTATCAGTCTTATGGGCGCCTTGAACTATGAGATGTATGTTTTGAAGGTAGTAGGTAGTTTTTTGCTGTTTGCTAAAGTGCGACCAAGAGAGTTGAATAAAAATGTTGGTGTGACTCACAGTACACAAATTTTAGGTTATATATTGCGAAGGTTTTTAAAGTTGAAAGTGTTAAAAAATTAAAAATGGCTGTTTTAATGCCCACAGGAACTCAACGCGCATCATTAGAAACAACAACAAAATATTAAAATATGAAACGTAAAGGGGCACTGAAACCACCTATTTCCCACCATATAATACCTCGATTTTGACAGATGCGCAGAACTGAAGACAAATGAAAACGCTATAATGATATAACCTTTAATATGTGTACTTTGGGTGTGTTGTGTAGCTATGTAGGTAAATTCTTTGCTAAAATATTTAAATAATAAACATTATATGAAGGTTTTTTTTTAATAATACAAACTCTATAAACTACTGAAATACATCAGCCAAGTAGAAGACTTAGCACTATTTAATTGGACTTGTTGAATTATTGATTCAAAATAGCTTTTTACGGCCTTTAGTCCACAAATTTTTTTTTAAACATTATATTTAAACATTAAAATAAGATCCGAAGAAACGTGGACACGGGTCTGCTATTATACATAATTTTATAATTTTATTTGTTCAATATACAAAAATGACGACCATGTCTGGCAATTTCAAGGTTATAAAATTAAAAATGAATTAAATCCCTAAATAATTTTATAGTTATGTAATCACATAATTAATTAAAAAAGGAAATTTTTGCACGCTATTATTATAGCTTGATTTCAAAAATAAATATAAATATTGCAGGAAGATATACAAATATTAATTAATATTTTAATTAACTTATTCTTCTACTACAGTTCCTTTCTACTCTAAGAATTCCCCGAATAGCTAGCTATATAATTATTTTATTTATATATTATGTAATGTAGATATATACATACATACAATACAATACAATATAATATATAAAAATATTAATATTTCTTAATTTTCTTTGTTATTTCTAGTTCCGCTGACTTCCGTTGAAGGTGTCCTAGGACGACAAGCAATGCTTCCATGTGATATAACACCAATGGAACGAGATGATGCCGTTTACATGGTGCTTTGGTTTCGCGAAGGTGACGGAGAGCCCCTTTATAAGTAAGTACCCGAAGGATTGTTACTTTGTTATTTTTATTACGTCGAAGTCGGTTGCCCTCTCAACCGCTTCGTCCCTTTTGTTTCTTTACTTCTCTTTTCGTAATTTCAAGATTCAAGCATTTCTTCATGGGTTGTTAGATACAGAAGAAGATGGTTGCTTTGGTTGTGGTATGGAAATTGGATACTCATGGAAAATTTGATCGAAAAATATCCAAAAATCACTGTATTTTATATAATATACGAAGGGAAAAAAAATTATATAGGAACGAACTCATATACCAAGCTTAAGCTATATGTGTGCTTAAGTCTATTCAAGGATCTCATTGTTGAGATGTCTGTTGGAAATTGCTAGAGGTTTAATGGTTATAGAGGTTTGTGTGTATGTATATAAACGAGATGGTTCTTTGTGATTATATTTTCAGCAAAGGAAAAAAGAATTCGAATGTATACCCACCTTCTCTCTTTTTCTGTTTTTTTTTTTTTTTTTGGGGAATCTTAAAAATGTAAAAAGTACCTATATTCAAAAGAACCCGCTTGAATTCCAATTATATCTCAACATATACATATGTTGTATATGTATGTGACTTTTAGTCTTTCTGTACCAGGTGTAATCTTTTTTTATAGTCACTAGATATCCTTACAAGAAATTTAATAAACACTCTGGCTAACATTCAATTAGCAGAAAATTAGGAGAACGAAAATAATATAAAGACAAACGATAAACAAACCACACAATTCTGCTGGAAGAAAATTAAAAAAAAAAAAAAAACAAAAATGTAATCCAATATGCTTTAAGAATAGGACCTGTAATTTCACATCATACCTACATACGCATATAAATATGTATAATTAAAAAAAAAATAGTTTTTTTGAAGATATAATATTTTTTTATACATAAAAAAATACCTCTAAAAGAATCATCCTTTTTAAAGGATTCTTAAACTGGCACCGAAGGGAATTTCTCTATCATTGCTTTAATTGATTTATTAATCTAGTGTACCTACATAATTTATTTTATTATTATTATTTTTTTTTTTTTCAAAGCAAATAGCAACTTATCTTATGATAAGATAAGATTTTATGATTTTTGGTAACATACGATTTTGTATCTGATTTTGACAGCTTTATTATAATGTACCTACTTATACCTACCTTCATAATAATGTAAAATATTATTTTGACCATAAATCTTGAAATTGAATAACATTTTTGTAATCATATTTTGTTTTTGTATTTTTTTTTTCAATCTTTCATCATTCTAAGTTTCGATGTGCGAGGACGTCAATATGGACAGGCTAAACTTTGGTCCTC
This sequence comes from Epistrophe eligans, assembly GCA_951394125.1. NCBI lineage: Eukaryota > Metazoa > Arthropoda > Insecta > Diptera > Syrphidae > Epistrophe > Epistrophe eligans. Next base: position 25,448,644 of record OX596028.1, on the reverse strand, counting down.
ACCAACAGCATTTGGTACACGTGCATACTTCAGCAGCACATCGCATCCGGCTCAACTTAAAATTGACAATATTAAATTGGCCGACGAGGGTGTATACAGATGTCGTGTGGATTTTCGAAATTCTCCAACACGTAATCTCAAAATCAATTTAACAGTGATTGGTGAGTATAAATAATGCTTTGCTTGTGTTTGTATATAAATTAATAATAATGGCACTGTGAGTGGGATCGTCTCTTATATCGTACACACAAGAATTTTATTGAAACAAAAAAGCTATGCAAATTTAGCACATGGTGGTGTTGTTTTATTAAAAAAAAAAAAAAAGATTGATGACAATACTAGAAAATTCTATACATCAGTTATAAACTTAAAATAATTGATTATTGCTTGAAATTATGGTCTTCGCACCAAAATAACAGTATGAGTAGGTATTATTCATTTTATTAATTTATAATTGACGATGAAGCAATTTCAAAACCTACACATAAATATTTTTAATTTTTATGGGTATCGGACGATCGAAGATAATAATTTCATAAATTAAATAGAACACTTGATTTTATTTTATTATCTTATGTATACCTAATGATTTCATAATTATAAAAAAATAAAATACTTTAGAAGTTCTTAAATATAGTAGGGTTTTCAAGTTAACTGTCTAAATATTAGAGAGATGCAACTGAAATTGGAGCAGAAGCAGGAACTAAAATAGTAGGTCTCAAAAAGTTCCATACGTGCTATTGTTTACGTGCTCACAATGCAGCTTTTTGCCTATTTCAAAGAAAAAAAAAACAAAGCCCGTGCTTTAACTATTTTAGATATTTTGTCTTTTAATTTATATATGTTTTTTTTTTTTACGACATGGAATACGCACTGAGACCTAAAATATTTTTTACCAGCAAGATGGTACCAAGATAGATAGACAGATAGGTAGATACGTCGATAAAATTTTAAAGAATCAAAGAATGACTTCTGCATACATATTTCTTATTGAATGAATGTATTGAGTTTATTTTTTTTAAATAGTCAAGAACAACTAAGAATTACAGTCGACTCTCCCTAAGTCGAATTTTCACAGGATACCAAGATTTGTTCGAGTTGAGAGTTTTGAAAAAATTCGAGTTATAAAGAGATTTTTTTTTGTTTTAAAAGATTTATTTAATAAACAAAACAAAAATATAAAATAATAAAATTAAAAATCAGTTGAAAACCTATTTTGAACGCAACCAACAAAACAAAGAAAAGGATATCAATGTTTTTTTTTGTGTTGCAACTTTTTAAAAACTGTATCTTTTAATGAAAATACGGTGGCTGACGATGATGACACACGCGATGCTATACAACCACATTAAGTGTATTAAAATGTGAAGGTACTTGATGGTTCGTAGTTTAGTTATATACCCAAATAAGAATTTTGAAAGGGCAATGTTTTTTTTTTTATTTTGTTTTGTGCTAAACAAAATTCAACTTGAGGGGTAAAAAGGGGAAGAAGGGATGCCAGTAATCGAGAAAATGTGTTGGAGTTAGAGAGATTCGGCTTAGGGATATTACGACTTAGGGAGAGTCAACTGTATTTTATTTTGTGTTGTATTTTTTAATTAAAAAATGAAACAACTGTAGAATAAATAACAGTAAAACCTCCTATTGCGGACAACTCTCCCTTAAGCGGACAATTCTCTTGGGCGGACAAATTGTCATGACCGTGGATCTTGGATTTTAATTCCATACATTTTATGATCCCTTGATCCCGGACACTTCCTTACCGGACGCGGACAAGAATATCAGACGCAATTTGTTAAATTTAACTCTCTTAGGCGGATAAAAATGTTTACAATTTATAAATTTCAACCATTTTACATTTAAAATCTCCACTATTGTTCACAGCTGCAATATATGCGAACGATAAAAACAATAATGAACTAACTAAAATATAAAAAAAAACAAAAAAAATGTAACAATGTAGATCAGAGCGTTTTTGTGGTACATGCCACCAAATGTCACTGTTTGTTTGCAGCTGTGGTCTATTTTTGACTTTTTGTATCTTGTTTCTTGTATAACTATTTTGTTATTTTTTCCGTTTAACAGACAACTCCCTTGAACGGACAAAAGTGTTGCGACCTTCGTCGTTGCACATATCCATATTACAGTTTAGACTTAAAAAATTTTAAAATCGTTGGAGCGGTTTTTTTATATAAACAAAATTGATAAACCATTTTTTAGTATTTATTAATTCGGAGTTTGAGAGTTAATTTTGAAAAAAAAAATTAACTACCTACCCATTTTCGAAATATCGAATTTTAGAAAAAAAAAATTGGTATGCAATATTATTAAAATTTATAAGAAGCTTATAATCTCTCATAAAGCTCTTTCATTAAAATCGGTTTAACAGATAGTGAGATGGTCGAAAACCAAAAAAATTGTTCTAAGAGATAGTGTATATATGTACAGTGCCGTAGCCAGGATTTTGGTTCGGGGGGGCTTGCTTCCAAATTTTACGAGGAAGTCTTTAAACAAAAAACTATATAAATCCCAAATTTATTGATTTTTATTAGTTTTTAAATTGTATGTACTCAAACGAACATACATATACAATTATACATACTTAAATTATTTTTTTAAACACACATTTTTTCAAAGCAGAATTTGAAATTAGAATTTTCTTACCTGTTTTTAAACACGATTGTATGGGGGGTACCATTATTTTTGTTCATAAGAATAATTTTTATTTTAAATCTACAATATAATATGTATGTTAAAAACTTCTAAAATGCCAAGTTTAATGAAAATCGAGTAAGTCGTTTTCGAGTTGTTAAGTTCCCAAAAAAAAAAACGTTTTGAAACTTTTTTTATTAATTCCAAAAATTAAAAAAACAAATTTAATATTTTGGTACATAATACTTTTAAATTTTTTTAAGATTGGTCAAAATCAGTTGAGCCGTTTTTGAGAAAATCGAAAATCAAAAAAAAAGTCTATGGCAGGAGCCATTTATAACCAATTTTCCGATTTTTTATTTATAAAATGGTAGGTAAAAGGCAACCAGACATACAGACGGACAGAATTGCGGGACCTAATTTTATCGACTTCCAAAGTAAAAAATCATATTTGTCCATGAGATGGCAACCAAATTGGTGAGCCCTTAACCCAGAAAACTTTTTGGTTAAAATCACCTCTCAAATCATTCAAACATATAAATCCATCTCAATCAAAAATGAAAAATTGTTTTTCGTTTGTCTCCCAATATCTGGACTATATAAATTATATGTTATTCTACACATACAGAAAGAGGATTCCTTTTTCAAAACAAGAAAGTTTCGTTATCAAAATGGATTCGTCACAGGCAGAGAGGATAAAGCTTATATTGGTGTGTGAGTGTGGTTTTATTCGAAGAGAAAAACAAATAAGGATTTAAATGGAGATACATATATTTATATACATCTATATAATAATCCTATGGAATAATATTTTTCTTTAATTTCATATCAATATCACCACCCAGTCATTCAATGACGGGAGAATTCGATTATAATTAGAATTATTATACCATCATCATTATTATTATTATTATTATTATTTTATACATCATTTCAATACTCATACAATTATTATTATTTATTTATTAATTCTATTGGAAAATAAAAAGAATAAGAACACGTGCGTCGTCGGCGTGCAGCCATCAAAAGAAAAAATCGACAATTTCAAAATATTTTTAAAACGGAAGTTAGAAAGAGAAAGTTTTATAAATATATCAATAAAATTATATCTATTTTAAAAGACTTCGAGCTTGTTTGAATAAGGTCCCCTTATTAAAAACAAAAATATACATATGGTTTTTTTTTAGATTCTTTTATTTGTTTATCTCTATGTATTCGGGAATAGTAATTCTCTTCTGGAACACTTTTCTCCAAATTTGTTTCAATAAGAGTTGGTTTCTGTAAACATTGACAAATGTACGTAAGCTTTAAGGCATAACTTGTGAAGCTTTTTTTTTTCTTATAAAACGTGGGTTTTCATAAGTTATGTTTGTTTGTTCAACATATCATTTTCAACACTCAACCCTAAATTGAATGAAACTATTTAAATGGAAAGAGAAAAATATGAATAAATTTTTGATGGTTCAGTCTTCAGTGGATTTTAAGGAAAAATTATCTATAGTTATGCCGATTAAATTTTAAGTACTTAATTTTGGAATGTTTAAAAAAGAATATTTACCTACATAGTGCAGAGCTCAAGCCCGAGGCGGTTGGCGGTGTTGAATCTTCAAACTGTTTTTCAGTCTTTGAAGTTTTACTTTACCATTTACCTCATCCTGGGGTGTGACCAAAACCTAAGTTTTTTTTTTTTATTTTCACCAAAATATTATAAATACTTGATGTCCTTTTAATATAAATAGATGTACTGCTAAAATTACAAATCGAGTCTATCATTAACATATAAATATGAATTATTTTTGGGTTTATTTAATAATAAGAAAAAGTGTGATTGTGTGTACCTATATATAATAATTTGTATATGAACCTTAACCAAATTTATTGATCTATACAATTTTCTTATTTTAATTTTACAGTGCCACCAGAGAGACCTATCATTTTTGATACAAAACGTCATGAACGAACAAATAATGTTGAAGCCTACAACGAAGGCAGCGATGTGATCCTAGTTTGTGAAGTTGGCGGAGGTATGTTAAAATTTATTTAAATTAACATTTTTAAATTTTACAATAAACACAACAAAAATATATGTATGTATGCTTTTCCACCATTTTTTTTTTGTAAAGTCATAGAATATCTTAATTGAATATTTTAATGTTGAGAAATAATTTTTAAAAAATCCTGTTTTTAGTTTATATGACTAATTTTAAAATTATGGGCTTTATTTATTGGTTTGAAAATCAAATTCAAGATTTAAAACTCTTTCTCTAGACTAATGAGACGATAAAAGTCTCGGTCATCCGATAATCGGGCTGCTCGTCCGGCGGCGGTGTCTGGAGGTTTGGGAAACAAAAAAATTCAATGCAAAAAAAAAATGCATTTTGAATGCCATTTTTGATATGTTTAGTTTCTTCTTGATTCAAAAATAAGTTTTATGTTTCTTTTAATAAAACGATACCTTAGATGACGGAGACGTTATTGTCCTTTTCGATTTAAAAGCGATGGAAATGTGCATTCTTTAAATTGGTCATGTCCTTCGTACCTAAAGAATTCCCTGACAGGATTTTTTAAATTTTTTCTTAGGACCAAAAATAGCCGCAATATTCCTTGATGGTACAAAATTTGTTAGTAATTAACTAAAATCTTATTTTTCTTAAAAATATATACCCGCAGATTACAAAAAAATTCAGTTATTTTTAATAAGTTAAAGATTTTTTTTCGGTTTTTCGGTTATACCAATTTTTGTTTTGGTATTTCTTCCAACAAAAAAAAAAGATTGTTTTCGAGCAATTAACAAAAAATGAAACCTGCTACAAAATTAAAAGCCAAATTTGTATCAATTTTTAATAAAATGCACGACTCGGTCGCACGAACTTGCTCTTATGTGCGATCACACTGAAAAATTGTTGAAACATTAATATAATTCGAAATTCGATAACACAACTTCTATAACAGTTTTGACAACAATCTGATTTCTCAAACAAATCTCAATTCATGAGAAAAAATTTTTAAAAATCGTTAGAGCGGTTTTTTAAAAACATAATATTTTATATATGTAGATATAGAATTTTGAAAACATTTTTCAGAAAAAAATTGGTAGGTACTCCATTTTTCAATATTTATTAAATGGAGTTTAAAAATTAATTTAAAAAAAAAATCATAAACCACTTTTCGTAATATCAATTTTTTTTTTTAAATTAATTTTTAATTTTTTTTTAAATCCAAAATTAGTTTTTTTTTGAAAATTTTAATATTTAATATTATTCAAACTTATAAGATGCTTTTGCGTACAAAATTACATTAAAATCAGTTCAACAGATAATGAGATAGTCGAAAACCAAAAAAAAAAGTGTTCTATGAGAGGCACCATTTTTAATCGATAGATACATTTTTTTTTCCAATAAAATAGTAGATCGTATTAATATTAGTTCACCTAAAAATTTTAAATCAAAATCGAAGGAGCAGTTTTCCAGAAAAATGAGATTTTCCTTACCGTTTTATAAACACTTGTATGGGAGGTACCGTTATTTTTTGTTATAAGGATAATTTTCATTAAAAATCTGCTAGATAATGTTAAAAAACTACTGAGTACCAATTTAAATAAAAATCGACCAAGTCATTTCCGAATTATTGAGTTGTAAAAAAAAAAAAATTGGTATACAAAAATTTTAAAACTTTTTCAAAGATTTTCTATAAAAAAATGGTTAAATTTAGCTTAGCCCTTTTTGAGGAAATTGAAATTAAAAAAAATGATTTTAAGGGAGGTATTGCACTTATAACCATTTTCCCGAAATTACATTTTAGGCAGCCTTTTTATAAAAAACGTTACTAATTTGTTTTTTTTTTTAAGTTGTGGGTATGTTTTTCAGTAAATAATAAGTTTTTCATAATTTGGTAAAAAAATTTGTGCGGCAGGTCCTACCGTTATTTTTGGTATTAAAAAAAATGAAGAAAACTTGTGGGGGATGCCTAAAAACCGCTAGGTACCAAGTTTATAGAAAATTGACCCACCCATTTATGCTGCAGCCGAAAGGACAGGACAGGACAGACAGATATACAAATAGACAGAATTGTGAGACCTATTTTTTTTGGACTTCGCTATCATCGTAATGTCAACTTTGATCAAAATCTCGAGTGCGATTTTTTTTACGAATCCATGACTTGCCATATACATAGTACCTACGTATGTATATATTATATCTCAAGTAAAAAATATACACAACCAAATAAGTATTGCTACAAACCTTTTGTATGGCGAAAGCCCTCACGGACTAGAGAAGTTATTACTAAAAAAATTCAAAATATTCCAATATATGTATATTGTATATAGCGCCATGGTTATACGCTTCGCCTTCATTTTATGCAATTTAACGAGTTTTTATGCAATTTAAATTTGACATGCCATGCGTTACGTGTATTGTGTTCAACCAGTAATAACAAAAAGAGTTTTAAGGCAATAACTTTATGTTTCCTTTGAAATTCATTTAGAATATTTCACTCTCGCTAGACTGTCAGGTGTAGTGTATGTATCTATATCAGTGTAAAAATAACAGTTAAATTTTATCAAATATGATCAGAGCTCAATAGCAATATTACAGTCAGTAACACTTCAATTGTCAATATTGTTATATTTATCTTTTAAGTATAGGTGGACCGAGAGGTAGCCACTGCAATGTTATCCAATGAAAATGTTAAAATGGATTATACTATATCTCACGTCAGAAAAAAAAATCAAAATAAATATAAATTGTCTCTTAAGAGTAAAAGCCCCCCTATTTCAACCATGTTAGATTACCTATATTAAGGGCTATCAAGCCAACTATAGTGACAGTGACAGATATTTAAATTTTGTTCTACTGCTCTTTGTAACTGTGTGATATGCGTATATAGGCAATTGAGTTGACATCTAATTTAAAATGTATATTTTTGGATTAATTTGCATAAAAACGTGGAAAAATTGTAAAACAAAAAAATCCGTTCCACACCGATTCGTATTTTATTTAAATATTTATATATTTTTTCCTCGTTTGATGTTGCTTTTTATAGGTTGAAATTCAGAATTTAATTCTGAACTTCAACCTATAATACGTTATCTCATTTTGTTTTATTATTTTTTTTTTGTCACAGACGAGTGAATTCAAGTAATATAACTCATTTTTACAGTCATATGTATGTATATATATATTTATTTTATTGGGTACTTTTGTATGAATTTAAAGGATATATTTTTTTTTACTTAAAAAAAAGGGTCTCACAATTCTGTCTGTTCTGTCCTTTCGGCTGCAGCCTAAACGGGTGGGTTCATTTTCTTTATTTCATTTTTTAGGCATTCCGCCCATAAATTTCTTTCTTTTTTAATAAAGCCCAAAAATAACGGTACCTGCCGTAAACTTTTTTTTACCAAATTATAAAAATCTTATTTTTCTCAAAAACTTGCACACAACGTTTTTTTTTTTAATTAATTTTTTTTTTACGAAAAGGCTACCATTTTATAACAATGGTTATAAGCAACGTTACCACTTCCGGAAAAAAAAGTCGAAGTAGATTTGAAGAAAAAGGGAAGTAGATTGAGAAAAATCGAGGTAGATTTCAAAATGATTTTTTTGTATGTATGTAAATCTATACTTTTCAAAACTATTGATTCAAAATAGCCTTTTACGGCATTAAGTCCACAAAAAATAGGCATTTCGTTTCACTTGGAGGTTTATGAGGTTTAATAACGCTTTTTAAATTAATTAAAAAAAAAAACATAAATTATTTTTAACTTCATTTTTACATTAATATTTTTTTAGACGTGGTTTTATAACAAATCTTAGTTTATTGAACAAAAAAACTTAAGTCACTCTTTTTTTTAAAGAAAATTAAAATTAATCAAATTAAATTTCATTTTATTATACAAAAACAAAAGTAATAAAACAAACAAATTTATATTTACATATATATGTATTTTTAAATTAATTTTACTTAAAAAACCAAAACCAAAAAATATTAATTATTTCTACATGTTAATTTTTGTATAATACTAATACTAAATTTTGTTTAAAAAAAAACAAATATCTCAGACTTCTTGTTTAGGTACTTTAGTAATTAGTTTTTGTTTTAAAAAAGAACATTCATATTGGTTTACTGTTAGTATAAGTTCTTACAAAAATAAATAACAAAGATTTCACACTTTAAAAAGTTTTTAGGAATAAAATAAACTTTAAATTGGTTTTGGTTCACATTTTTTAGATTTTTTTTTGGAAATTCTGGGTTTACATACTAGATTGAGAAGAAAAGAAGTTGCTGTTTTTGGTGAAATTGAAGTAGGCTGAAAAAGAGATTTTTAAAATGAAGTAAATTTCAATGTTTTGGTGATGGTGCGAAGTAGGAAGTAGATTTTAATTTTTTTTTTTAAAAAAAGAAGTAGATCTACTTCAATTGAAGTAAAGTGGTACCACTGGTTATAAGTGCTTCCTCCCATGAAACCATTTTTTTGATTTTTGATTTTGCCAAAAACGGCTCAACTGATTTTGACCAATTTTTTTATTGAAAATCTTTTAAGAAGTTTTAATATATTATACTTTTAATTTAATTTAAAAAAAAAACTATTTTTGAAAACTTAATAATTCGAAAACGACTTTTTAACGATTTTATTATTCTTATGAAAATAACGGTCGATACCTACCATACAAGTGTTTAAAAACCCGAATCAAAAATATCATTTTTCTCAAAAACGGGTCTTATGATTTTAATTAAAATTTTTATGTGAATTATTGAAAAAAAAAATGTTTCTATCGTTTAAAAATGGTATATCTAACAGAACCATTTTTTTTGCCTTTCGACTATCTCATTATCTGTTCAACCGATTTTTATCAAATTTTGTACATAAGAGCTTCTAATAAATTTGAATAATATTGCATATCAAAATTTTGAATTTTTTTTTTTTTTTTTTTTTGAAAATTCGATATTTCGAAAATGGGTAGGTAATTTTTTTTCAAAATTAATTTTTAAACTCTGCATTAATAAATACTTAAAAATCGCGTGTCAATTTTGTTTTAAAAATGTGTTCAGAATTTTATATATGAAATATTATCTTTAAAAAGAAAAAAAATATTTGTTTCTCATAAATTGAATTTTGTGTCAGATGGTGTACATCGCGTTGTTGTCAAAACAGTTTCAGAAGTTGTTTAATCAATTAACATATTTCCAATTATGTTTGTATATTGATTTTTTAACAATTTTTCAGTCTAAAGTGTAAGTCACCATGCGTACTTTAAAATCACAGTGTGATTGCACATAAGAGCAAGCTCGTGCGACCCAGTCGTGCAATTTATTTATTCTGAAACAAAAAAAAATCATTCATGGCGTTTATTTTTTTTTTTGTAAGGCAACACTATACAAATAGGTATAAGTATTCCATTAGAGATACAATTTAATTTCCATAGTAAATTCGTCAAACAAACCTTCATACTACACTCGGTGTATCCTCATTTATATTTCAAGAGCGCGAATTGAATGATTTCCATCATGCTCCTCATCAAGTGATCAACTGAATAGAGTAAAGGAAACTTCTTAATTAAAGTCATTAAAGCGATGACTATAAAATAAAGCCTTACATAAAAAAAAAATATATGTATATAAAAATTTCATATATAGCTAACTGACAATATCTTTTTCCTTTTATCTTTTACTCTTTCTATGGTTTATCTGAAATTTCCATTGGTTTCATTACTCTATCGATGTTGGATATACCTGGACGAAAATATTGATTGACATAAAAAAAAAAAAAAACTATTTCAACCAAAACCCAAGGACGCCCACGACCAAACGTAACATGGTACTTGGACAATACTGTGATTGATGAATCCTTTGAACATCGACCGGATGGAAAGACCGTTAACCACTTGTCATATCCAAATATTGGACGACAACATTTGAATGCGAGATTGGTCTGTGTAGCTAGCAATACAAATCTAACGCCGCCCAACAACAAAGTCGTCATCCTGGATGTCAATTGTGAGTATAAATGAAAAATATGGTAGATATTCCCTCTTCTTTTATAGATTCTTTGTATTTTTTTGTATCATTGTTTGGATTTGTATTTTGAATATATGTATGTTTATAGGTGCCTAGCAAAATCTATTTTGCGATGATATAATGTAAACGAGTATTCCATATTGTCGACGACGCCGTTGACGTAAAGGATCAGTGATGCCAGTTGGTATTTTTTTTTTTATTTGTCTTTAAACTTACGATGAAAGTATGTAAGGCTAAGGCCCTGCCGAACCTAGAAGTACCAATCAATATTTTATATTCAAAGAAACGTTAAAAAATGTGACATCTGAAACCTTAATGGAAGTTACATACTTCAACATTTAAAATTTCTCTAAAGACAGTCAGACACACCTTAAGTCAAACACACTTGTCTGCATCAATATTAAGACTAGGAATACCTATACATATGTATGTACATAAACAGAGTGGCAACACTGTTCGTAGAATTTTATTTGTAAAAAAAAATATCTATATGATGCGGTTCATGGTCGTGGTCAATACTTTTCATGGTTTCCTTTTATCTGCAAATATTCTCTGCATATAGCACATCTGACAGTTGGTGCGTCCAGTCCAGTCCAGTCCATCCTCTTTTCCATCCCAATTATTTATTAGCATTATAAGCGTTTGTGATCAGGATTGCATGAGATTGCTCCATGTCGTATCCTTTATTATGGAGAACCATTTACAATATGGGCCTTCTTAATTGTGCGCCTTTTGTTATGCTGATTGAGGACCCAATCCCTGTGTTGGATGGAGCAGTTTTGTCCATCGTCATCGTCTGTCCGGTCGTCATCATGAGTGGTCTTTTGCTAGAACACATCATCGGCTCATTTTATATATGAGTGTGATTGCTGACTACTGTTTTGAGTGCAGCGCAGTATAGTTGCAGGTTGTATAGTCACAGAGGAGGCATACCTATATATCAAAGTTGTCTATATATGATACACAGTTTCGCTATTTATTAAACATCCATTGCATCTTTTATAATGGATGGATATTTCCAAGTTATGTAATGAGGTCCTTTTGTTGAATTCTCATTGGCATTGGCTATTATTGTCTATTCAAGCGAAAGCAATTTTATTCGTCCTTAGAATTGAAGATATTCTTTGTCCCCACATATACATATGTAGCTAGTTGTAATAGTAGTGAATGAATTATTTTTAATTTTTCCGTTTTGTGTGTGTTTTTTTTCTAGTGAAGCCAGTAGCTGTGCATATTCTAACGAAAGAGAAATTTGTTTCGGCCGATCGAACATATGATGTTGAATGCAGAAGTTCCGGATCAAAACCAGCAGCTATTGTAACATGGTGGAAAGGAAACAAACAAATCAAACGATTGGCCAAAAATGTAAGTATCACTATCTATTGTATTTTTTTTATTTTTCAAATCAAGGGTATTGTTTAAATGTGCTAGATGTTTCATGAAAATTCTTAAAGACTCTTAGCAATTCACCAATTCAATTTCAAAAAAAGGTCTCATATTATTACGATTTATAGTAAAATAATTTTCAAAAAAGGTTGGTTGGTAGGTACGTGGTCTTTGTTAAAGTTCCTATGTTTTGGCTGCAATTAACTTATGATGGAGATAAGTGGAAAGTCTACCCTGGTGGAAATGGCTCAAGGGCAGAAGAATGCGAGTTAAAGAAAATCTTGATAATGGATATCTAGATTTTAGTAATCTGCGTTTCAAGATCTAAGTACCTACTGGGGACAAGTATCGGTTAATTTGATATTCACGCCTATTCATTTCAATCCTGTCTAAGTTCTGTAAATCTCGCATCGATAAAATTTGTCGAGAAACGTATGATTTGTTTCAATTTGCATCGTTTCTCGACTCATTGTAGCGATGTGAGAGTTACAGAATGTAGTCCCTGGTTTCAATTTAAATAAAGAATGTGGAAAAATATCTGTAGGTACTAACTACACCCCTGGACTCTTAAGGTCATTGCCGTAAGTTTGAAATTTTAACAATATCTACTTAAAAACAAGGCAAATGAAAATCTTTGTATTTATTTAAGATTTTAGTTAAAATAAAAACAATTTCAAATACAATACAATACACCCCTGGTGGCACTATTAAGCAGGTACTACACCCATGATAACGCTCAACATGACAGTAGACTTTGAATAGTGTAGATCAGCGGGTACAGGTACCTACCGCGAACAACAGCATGGGTTCAAGAGGAAAAAATCAACAGTGACAAACCTCTAAAACTTCTTGCATAAATGTTCTAATGCATTAGAGAATGGAAGTCAAATTGATTGCATGTACACAAATTACTCTTAAGCATTTGATCAACTAAGTCTTAACATTATTATTTACAATTTAAATGTTTCGCTTTTCCACCTTTTTTTATAGCATCATGAATAAAATCTTTCCTTGAAAATAGATTCTATCAAGTAAAATTCCTCAGGTGTTTCTCAAGGAAGTCATCTAGGGCCATTTTTATTTATTCTTGCTATAAATGATGTAGTATCATGTAAACGTTCTAGTGAAATTCTTATATTTGCTGATGATATGAAGATTTTTAAGACAATAAAGGCTTGCCATGACAGTCCGATATTGAAAACTTCACTGTTTGGTGTGGGAAAAACAGTCTTTTTCTCAACCTTTCCAAGTGCCAAACAATTACGTTCTCAAGAAAACGTGTCGTAAGTGCTTTTGATTATTCTATTTTGCAGCACATACTCGACCGTGATTTGGGTGTTCACTTTAGCTCGAATTTAGAATTCACTAATCACATAAACTACATCTTTAAGTAAGCGAGCTCCAAGCTCGGGTTTATAAAACGTTGTTGGGCAAAGGAATTTAACGATCCTTGTGTTAACTTTTCCTTATACAATTCTTATCTACGACCTCATCTTCAGTACGCCTCACAAGTATGGACTCCTTTCTATGAAATTCATAAAAGTCGAATTGAATCAATACGCCATAAATATATTCGCTTTGCTCTGAAATGTCTTCCTTGGGCCTACCCGTTCAACCTATACCATCATATGAACATCGGATCCAGCTTCTGGAGCTACAAAAATGGTGTCAAAGGCGTGTGAATGATAAATTATTTCTTCCCCAACTTTGACGCTTCGCTAATTTGTTAGCCTGTATTGGCATTAAAAGAGCTATGTTTCAAATGCAAAAAGTAGGTTAATCCACTAACCGAGAAAAAACCAAAATAATGTCTAATGGCAGTCAGAAATAAGAGTAGATGATACTATTTTAGAATACCTAGAAAATTATAATTGTTTGCGTCAAATAATAAAGATAGAAAAAATGTTAACCAAAGAATAACAAATGCTTGGCGACAATTCTGATAGGTATGTGAAGAATCTGCTGGATCTTAACATCTCGATCCAAACAAGGAAAAACGTTTTTCACTCTAGAATTCTTCCATTTTAAACATATGGTTGTCAAACAATGCAATCTAAGAGACTCCTCGAAAATAAACTGCAATACTGTCAAAGTGCTATGGAAAGATCAATTTTGAATGTGAGATTATCTCAACAGATTAATCACGAAAATCTAAGACCCCAACAAAAATTTGAAGATGTTTTTCACAAAAGAAGAAAATTAAAATGGGATTGGACTGGACACTTATTTCGGACATCAAATGTACGATGAACCAAAACAACAACTGAGTGGACTCCAATAGATAATAAAGGAAGTGTAGGAAGACCATTCCAGCGGTGGTGGAGAGATGAAATTCGATCTTTTTGTTCAAACTTCTGGAGAGTCGTCAAAAGAAATTGCTGAACTTTTGGTTTTTCCAAATTTCATATTGTGCCCTTGCCCTCCACTGTAATCAGGTTCGAAGACAATTTTACCTTCTCCATTTATATATCAATTTAAGATATTTAAATTCTGCGGATTCACTTTTCAAATTTGTTTGGAGAAACCTGTTTACTTAACCTAGAGTTTATTGTATCCACTACTCTTTTAGTGCAGATACGGAAATTTTTTAAAGTAAAATTAAAAAAGTTTAGCTTGACAGAGCTTCTGTACCAGCAGTACCTACTAATTTGAAATTTAGATTGGCGAATATCTCTAAAATATTTAATGAAATACTAAATTTAAATATTTCACTCAGTTTAAGAATAAAATATTCATAAAAGGTAGATATATTTACTTTAAATAGGTTTGGGCAATCAATTATAGTGTTAAAATTAGATAATCGATAAAAAATCTTTATAAATAAGTTTTAGAGTTAAGTTACTGTCTAAAGTTAGAGATTCTTTGAAATGGGTCTATAAAAAAGATTATGTTTTTCTAATACAATAGATGAAACAATTTTTATTTATCTGTTAAGAGCGTTAATACCTAAAAATTCTCTAAAAATAAAAAATAAAAACTAGATATTAATAACTATATTGTTATTTTTATTTCAGTTTTCTGAACCAGATAATCAATCACTGAGCATATTAACTTACACTCCTAATCGTGATGACGATGGCAAATATTTAACTTGTCGTGCCGAAAATCAATACATCATGGATAGCGCCATCGAAGATAAGTGGCGATTGGTAGTTCATTGTAAGTACCTACTATTTATTTAATGTGTGTATCTATTAAAAACAAACCAATGATATAACTGGTTATAAGTAGGTATGGTTCCCATCATTTTTTATATGGATTATTTATAGTACTTTTCAGAATTAACTATAAAAAAATATGAACATTTCACAAAAATATAGCTAGTACCTACCTATTTTATAAAAAGTTTAAAAAAGGTCAATAATATATTTGCTAATTATTTATTTTTTTTAACTCTATTTTTCTTGTACTTCTAGCATCTTTTAACTTTTTTTGTATATAAAAGTATATCGCATGCTTAATCACAATTAATTTTCAAATTTATGAATATAGGTCAAACCTTATTTTTTTATTAATGAGTTACTCGGTCTGTTTCGTTCCTCGCCCCATTTTGAATTCATGATTGAAAATATTCTTTCTATGAACGCAAAGACAGTTGCAACAAGAAAAAATGTAATGACGTTGTCAATTTTGATTTTGACATTTGACAACAAAACTTAAGGTTCAATCAAAGTCTGTTTGCTACTTTTTTCTTTGATTGATTAATCCATCTGAAATAAATACTATATATATAGAAATGATTAAAGATTTGAAAATTCACTAACCTAGGTAGTAGTGGCAAAGGATTGTTGTGCCGCAAACCTTGGATTCTCGAACCACAGTCTATGCTACTTAAAAATACAACAAATGTTTTTCACGGATTACTGCATCTTGCCAGGAATTGAAAAATCTTCAATTCTTTTCATGAAAAAGTACTTCTGACCTTAACAATTCGGATTCGGAAGAAAATTGTAGGTCCCATCCTGTCCAATCCTGTCAATAAAAGACGGGAATGGTTGGAGTTAGTTCTACACGACCTGTTGCACCATCCAATTTATTTATTGATGATTTATTTATGTTTCTTCATAATTGTTTATATTTTTTATTCTTTTACCCAAATAGTTCTGGTGATTTTATTATAACTTTAATATTATTTTGCTTAACTCTGAAACTTGAATTTAATAGTTTTCAAATTTTAAGTGGCTATAGGTAAACATTTCTGAAAACTATTAAGAATATTAAGGTCACACAAACATATTATATTATATGCATGTCAATAATTTTCTTAATTTACTCTTAAACTACCTTAAAATAACTCAAGATAATAATATAATAAACATTCTAGCTTTGTATTTTGGAATTAAACCCAAAATTAAACATTTTATTTGAATAATCTTACCTCAAAAAGGATGTGGCATTGAAGATAAATGTACATTTATAGGTACATATTTAGATGATAAAATCGATCCATTTTATTTAAATTGGTATAAATGGATAGTCATAATATGATATAGGAATTTATTTTTAGAACCTTCCAAATATGATTGATGAGTTTTATGAATGAAGAGATTACAATACAAGCATATTGTTACTTCTAATTGTATGTACTTTATTCGGAATTCCTTTGAATTGGGCACAGAAAATTATTAAGTTGCTCATTTACCAATTTGGTAATACCAATTGTATGCATATAATTTGAATTGCTTCAGGATTAACATGAACGAAATTTAATCAAAATCTATAGAGCTGTTTTTGAGAAAATTTATAATTTCCAAAAAACAATTACAAAACAAAAGAAAATTAAATTTTGATAAAATTTTAATCGAATTGGTCAACTCGTTTATGATCTACCTTAACGTTTAGTTGACGTTCGGACGCAAATATGGATCGCAGAGGCTCAGTATGGTGAAATCATTTGTTTTTGATTTCTCAATTATAATTATGTAAGATTCGATTAAATTATTGATGAAAATTTTTTTTAAACGCAACCAATACTTGACTTATATTTAGCAAGTAAAAATGAAAATATTTCAAAAGCCATAATAAATGTATTTTAAATGAAGTTTTTTATGAGCTGGCCTTTCTGAACCCAAAATTTTGTTAGCTTCCTGATGAGGGACACTAAACTTTAATATATCCTTACACATATAGCTTTAGCTTCTGTATAAAAAACATCGGCATAATTTTATCGTATCCCATCTGGTCTGTGTGTGCGTATTAACCTAGTATAATTGATCACAACACCAATTTAGATTCGATTCGAGTCATTAGATTTGATCATTTTGAATGACGACCAAACGTTTCAGAAATGAAATTATTTAGAAACATAGAAAATCCTATATGCGCTCTTACAAACCCACAAAATACATAAGCAACATATGCATCATTTTCCATCAAAAAGGATGTCGGGCTAAAAATCACTTAGCCCATATGGCAATATATACAAATTTTGAATCTCGCTCCACTCCAAAAAACACTAAAATACTTATAGAGTATAGTATAGTAGCCGGGGCTATAAAGTCTAATTCGCTTCATCAGCCACAACAGCACAGCAGCAGTATAAACGCAAACAAAAAAATGCTTAGGCGGAAATGGTATTGCTGCTTGAATGAGCTGACGTTCACTTTAATAACCAACAAACCGACACGAACACTAAAATTTAAATTCGAAGTGCACACCTCGCACCCTCCCTCCGAATAAGCTCCATTTAAATTGCCTCAGATATTTGCATAATATGTTTGGGTCCTTTATTTATTTCCTTGGTTTTTATTTACTTTTTTTTATCGTTAACAAATATATTGGAAATGGTAACGAGTGCGGGAAACTAAGAAAATAAAAAAAATTAAATGAGTAAATAAAAGTAAAGAAACAAAGGTGAAGGTACATATGTAGGAAAAACAAACCACTTAAACCATCGAAGTTCTATAACATGTTTTAATAGAAACGTCTCTTCTTTATCATAGTTTATGGATCCAGAATCCTTTAAAAAAATAAGACATTTTATATTCAAATGTGTCAACTAAGAACGGATTACTGCCTCTTGCGAGGCAGACTAATCCTTCGATAATATCTTTTGTCATACAAAAGTGCTTCTTACCCGTTCGGATTCGGCAGAAAAATGGTTGTCGCCTCCACTTCTAGTTGAGAGTTGTAAGTCACTAGGCACTGATTCTACACGAGCTGTCAGCCCACCTTATTTATTAATTTACTTATTTTTTTAATTACTCAATATCCAATACTCCTGCACAATTATTGATATTGAGCAGTAATACTGGCTCGTTTAAGTTTGATTAAAAATTATAGGTTCTCATTTAAAAATTGTAATGATATTTTAATACGAATTCTTCAAAAAAAAAAAAAAAAAACAACTATGCATCCATTATATCTATTTGTTCGTATGTATCTATTAAAGGGTTTCCCAATAAGGACTTGACAACTCTTCAATAAATCGATTGAAAGGTGTGCTGTGTGGCTTTTAGCGCCATCCTGTTGAAACCACATGTCTTCCTAGTCCATATCTTTCAATTCGGGCCAAAAATATCGGTAATCATGGCGCGATAACGCTGGTCATTCACTGTAACGTGACCATCGTTATCGTCGACGAAAAAATATCGCTAATAACGCTGCCGGCATACAAACCGCACCAAAAAGTTATTTTTTGTAGATCAAGTGGATTTTCACCCGACCAATAACGCATATTTTGCTTATTGACGAACCCATTGAGCCAAACCTGAGCTTCGTCACTGAAGATGATTTTGCGCTGAAATTCATCATCTTGGCGCATCTGCTCCAGAGCCCAATCGGAGAACGTACGTGCGTCGCTTCAAATGGTCCATGATGAAAATGTTGAGTTTACTGAATAAATTGACAATGACAGTTCGATGATTAGTGAAAGGGTACGTTCCCAAATTAAATTCAAAGTTGTCAAGTCCCTATTATATATGTATATGTATATATATGATTTACATTTTACATAACTCATCTGTCATCTGACCAAAAAAAACCATAACTCTATAAACGAACTAAAGACTGCATTTCATTTGCATCTTCATATTGAGGATTATTTTTTGTAAAAAAATGTATATGCAAAATATATTACACTTCATTGAGAGGAATTTTGTTTGATAATTTAAAAGGAAAAAAAACACATGAATATTACATACAAAAGAATTTGTATTTCCAAAGTAACAGATTATTCAGTTGAAAATTTGAAATTCACCAAAGCATAAAAATAATTCACACAAGGCTTAATACACAAAGATTAGCTATATTCAACATCCATACTCCAGAGCGTTGCAATAATCGTTTTGCTTTATTTTGATTTTTTTTGTTTCATATTTTATTTTTTAAACAATCATATAGTGAAATCCAGGTAAATAAAGAAGGTAAAAACAAAATACAAAATCAAATATAAATCGATTCAATCGTTACTGCAATATTATATGTTAGAAAAAAATAGGTAGTCTGTCATATTTCTGATGAGAGGAAACCGCAATAAAAAAAAATGCCAATTGAGGTGGGCTATTGGCAGAATGTGGAATTCAAAGGAACAAATATTTTTGGTTTTATTTTTCAGTATACCAAATCAATTTTAGTTTATTTGTTTTATTTTGGTTGGAATGAATTTGGCTCATTTCTTTAAACGAGCTATTCTTGTATATATATTTATATATATATATTTTTACTAGCTGACCCGACGAACTTTTTTCTGCCTTAAATTAATTTAATTATTTATGACCTTTTCGAAAGTCGAGCCTCTATATTGAATGAATGAAACCTTTTTGGAATTAAATGTAATACATTTTATTTATAGCCCAGTCAATAAAGCCATTAAAACAGCAAAATTAGAAAATAATGGCTGAAAAGCTGGATTTTTGTAAATAGCCTCCTCATATGTTATAACAAGCTGTAACATCGTACGTTCGAACTTAATAATGAAGTTATAATATAATATAACTAATGTGAATATTTTAATTACAGGGTGTTTAACATATTATAATTTAAGAATTAAATAGCATCAATCTCTCAGATGTTATATATGTATATATGACTTACATTTTACATAACTCATCTGTGATCTGACCAAAAAAAAACCATAACTCTATAAACGAACTAATTCCATTTGCCTCTTCATATTGAGGATTATTTTTGTAAAAAAATGTATACCTATTGATTACACTTCATTAAGAGAGAGGAATTTTTTTGATAATTTAAATGGAAAACGACCATTGTATAATTCTATTTTTTAAAAACACATGAATATTACATACATAAGAATTTGAATTTCCAAAGTAACAGATTATTTAGTTGAACATTTGAAATTCACCAAAGCATAAAAATAATTCAAACAAGGCTTAATACACAAAGATTAGCTATTTTCAACATCCAGAGCGATGCAATATTCGTTTTGTTTTATTTTGTTTTTTTGTTTTATATTTTATTTTTTAAACAAAACCAACAAATTGTTACCACTAAATTGAATTTCGGTTCTCCATTTTTTCATCAACAATCATATAGTGAAATCCAGGTAAATAAAGAATGTAAAAACAAAATACAAAATCAAATATAAATCGATTACATCGCTACTGCAACATTATATGATAGAAAAGAAAAAACTTAGATAGATATTTTGATATTAATATTTCTGATGAGAGGAAACCGACATAAAATTAAAAAAAAAAAATACCATTTGAGGTAGGCTATTGGCAGAATGTGGAATTCAAAGAAACAAATATTTTTAAATTATTTGTTTTTTCAGTTTTAGTTTATTTGTTTTTGTTATTTTGGTTGGAATGAATCTATCTCATTTATTTAAACGAGCTATTCTTGTATATATATTTGTATATATATTTATACTAGCTAACCCGACGAACTTTGTTCTGTCTTAAATTAATTTAATTATTTATGAACTTTTCGGAAGTCGAGCCTCTATATTGAACGAATGAAACCTTTTTGGAATTAAATTCAATACATTTTATTTATAGCCCAGTCAATAAAGCCATTAAAATAGCAAAATTAGAAAATAATGGCTGAAAAGCTGGATTTTTGTAAATAGCCTCCTCATATGGTGCTCTTAAGAAACTGTCAAAAGTCCCCATCGATATGAGCGCCGCTAACAATTTTACGGGGGGTTAAAGGCAGAATTAAATTTGAAAATTTGATTCTGTAAAATACGCCCAATACCACACCCACATTTTTTTTCTTCTTATTTTCTCAGGAAAAACTTCAAAATGTTTGGATGAAATTTTCAAGGTGTATATTTTCGGAAATGAGTCTTTTTCTCAGAGAGCCATCAAATATTTTACATGGATTTGTTTTGATGAACGAGAAAAAATATTGAAATTGTTTAAGTTAAATCTTCCCACTTCCACACCCTCTTCTCTTATGTCATCGTTCCTAGGAAGGGATGCCAGAAATAGAGTGCCATGTATATATGCTTTTTGTGGTTGATCCTGGAGACATGCTAAAGGTGTGATAGTATCACAGTGTGCAGGGCATCTTCTACTCTAATTGTGACATTATTAAAGTAGTAAATTTGTGGTATTTTCTGTTTAAAGAGTGGAAGTGTATTAGTGTGAGAGTGTGAAAATACGAAAGTGTGGCAGGGTGACAGGGTTGGTTGGTATTGTCAAGGTATGGAGATACATGTGTGGAGTTGCTTCCATATATGTATGTGGAGATAAATGTGAAGACACTTTGCCATAACGTGAAGATGCATGTCGATATACCTCCACACATATGAAGATATATGTTGAGATACCTTGACATAATATGTGGACACAAATTTGAAAATACTTCCACACGTGTGGAGATATCTCGACACTTGTAGATACCTTCCCATATGTGGAGATAAATTTGGTGATACATACATTTACATACCTCCATATATGTACGTGGAGATAAATGTTTAGATACCTTGATATTTGGAGATACTTCCAAATTATGTGGAGATACCTTGAAATATTTATGCGGAGATGATTAAACATATGTATGTAGTTAAATATGGAGATACCTTGACATAATGCGGTGATAAGGGTTGAGATACCATGAAGTATGTGGAGTTACATTTGGAAAATAATCCACTTACATATCTGTGTTGAAACACATGCGGAGATCTCTCTACGAGCTAAGGAGGCGGTGGTGAAACCACAGGTGGAACCTTGAGTGGCACGTTTTTCGGGTTAAACGGATTTTAACTCCCTTCTTGGGTTCTTTGTACCATTCATCAGAGTTGTAAAGATTGTGAAAATACGAGTCAGTCTTTTTGGGACTGCAGTTAAGTCACTAATAAGACTATGTTTCCATAATATTTTAACTTACAAAAGTACTTTAATTTTAACTATAAAGTCAGCAGTTAGTACTTACTTTCTGAAGGTCACTGTTAAATTTTGAATGAGGCATTTGTTCTAAATATTAAACAAAATTATTGCAAATGTTTACTCCAAGGCCTTGCAAGGATTTCTTTTTTAATTCAAACCACTTTTGAATATTGTTCTAATTAGCAGGAAGTGTTAATATTATTTATGATGCTATCTATCTTATCTTGCATTAATAACATTTGAATTCATATAAAATTAAATATTCATAGTTATGAATAAATACTTAAATCAAATATTAAATCATGCCTTAGTACTATGAAAGATGATCAAATAAATGAATAAATAAATTTAAGAACTTTAACATTTCGGGATATCACTATGACATACATACTTTGACAATATGTTATGCTATTTAGAATGCGCTATCCAATACGATATGAATTTAACAATATAACAAAGGTTAGATAAGAAAATAAAAATTAACTCCAATTTGTGTAGATTTTGAAAGCTATTTTAAATCAATAATGGACGAAATAAATCCAATAAGAAAAATTCTTAGTCTTCTAGTTGGCTATTGAATTACTTCAGCATTGTATAAAATCTGTATTATAAAAAACTTCATATAAATATTAATTTGATTTTCGAAAAATATTTGGAATTAATTTTAATCTTTGAAAAAATTAATTTGGACACTGTGGCGTATACTTAACCTTTTTTTTTAATTAAAACAAAATAAAGTTTCACCGACTAAAACTACTAAATATACATTTTTGAAAAGAAGCAAGAAAAAATAACCACCCTTATTGAACCACAATTCGATGTGGGTGATTCTATGCCAACTGTGATTAAAAAAAAAATAAAATTGCTAAAATTAAAACTCATTGAAAATTATTTTTTTTTATTTTATTTTGTCTTTCCATAGACATAGTATTAAACCTGTAAGAGCATTTTACTACACTGGTTTTTCTGTTTTTGAATTTGAATATGATATCACTCTTTTTAAAAATACTTTTAATACTAAAAATACTTTTTATGTTTTGACGTTTTAAACTTTAAACAGCATTTTTTTCTTTAAAATTGTATCTCTTTTAGAATACTGTTTTAAGAGGTTGCAGTCTTTATTTTTATGCTGGATTATTGTTCAACATTTATTGCACGGATTTATTTTGATTCATTTTGACCGAATTATTGATACCATTTTAAATGGAAAAACTATCAAGGTTTTTAGTACCATTACGTGAAATCATTTAATTTACGTTCATTATAAAAATATATTCCACGATACTGACATTCAGACTTTAATTTAACATTTTATCTCAACACTTCTGAGAAAAATAATTTTCGAAATAATTTTAACTTATATGATTTTAAAAGTAATTAAAAACTACCCCAAAAAAAATATCTAACATTGCCACGGTAATGACAAGTAATTTTGTTACACACTTTTTTTGAATAAAAATAATTCACTCATACAACACAATTACATTAATAAAATAAATTGACTTTTTTTTGACAATAAATAAATAGTGTCTCTTTCAAATATGCCACCACACAACGACATAAAACTATAGAGACAAAATGGCAGTTCATCAGCAGGAAATGTTTTGAATTTTTTAATTTTACAATAAAATCTGGAGACTTCTTCCAATTATAATTATTTAATTCAAGAGCAAATATTTCGACTTGATATTTTCAAAATTTAATCAAACAACTATTGCACTCAAACTTCTCTCAAGACAACATTTTTATTCAATAATGTATTCTTATAAAAAATAGAAGAAAAACAAGGATAAAACATGTCAGTACTGACATTTTGAGTATACTTTTTTGAACCAAGGGGAGGGGGAAGCAATTGTTTAAATAACATTCAATGTAAATTGAAGTAAAGTCACTTATTCTCCCAATTCAAAACAGAATTTCATAAGAAAATTTTACATTAAGTTACAAAAAATTAAAGCACTCTGAACATAAAGAATCACAGTTGGCAAAAGAAACCCCTATGGCAGTGGTTCCGGTTAATTTTATTTGTTTTCATTGACTTTTTTTTTCATTGAGTTTTGAGAAATGAGCTGTTAATTGTTTTGGATTAGCTTAAATTCAAAATTGAATGTTTCATGAATGAGTTTAAATTTTTAAATGCATATAGGTCATATACAACTCTGATATGTTATCTTGTAAAAACATATAAAGGATCAAATTTGTATTGAATCTGCATAGCTTATTTTATTCCGATTACATTTTAATATTTTAAATAAAATTCTATTTACATATTTATTTAAATTTAAACAGATCAACCAGTTGCCATAATGAAAATGGGTTCTTCATTGAATCCTGACGATATCAAGGAAGGTGATGATGTTTATTTTGAATGTCAAATTCAATCAAATCCAAAGCCGTATAAGATGTCATGGTTTCACAATGTAAGTTATGATTTATTTTTCGAAATAATTTATTTTATTTATTTAATTTCTATTTATATATTATTATGTTTTTAAAAATAATTAAAGATAAAATATTGTATTTATATCGAAATATCGTATTTAAAAATTAAGCCTAATCTTCAAAAAAAAATTAACAAAATATTAAAAAATCACATCACTATCATTTCAACTAATTTGTACTTGCTATATATAGTACTATATGGCAAGTTATAGATTCGTAAAAAAGAAACAATCTCTAGATTTTGGTCAGATTTGGACATTGATATTGTATGTCAAGTATCCTTCTTAGCTATTGTTGGTCCAATTAATTTTACAAATTTATTGAAGCTGGTTATCCTCATTTGTGTAAAATTTTCTATTAAATAACATATCCCTGTTGATAGGATGCACCCAATCCTCTCTGCAAAATCTGTTTATCGAGTATCGGCTAAAAAATCGTTCAAGAAAAGTTGGCCGACTGCCCCCAGTGTATTTGTATTTCTCAAGCTGAAGAAATGCCGATCAAAGAAAATGAATATTTTACTTTTTTGATTAAAGAAGTAGTAGATTTTGTACCAATCGCCAATTTTTACTAAAAAATCATAAGTAAAAAAATAATAAGCACATGTTTTTTTAATATTAAGAATTCTGAGCACTTTCATGTGCTAAAACTTTCATACTATATTTTTAAGATTCCACTTCATAATCCATACCAACCTATACCTACAAAGGAACAATCGTCATCTTAATATCAATATTAAGAATTTTCAATCGTATTTAAGGCTAATATCCACTGAGACGTGTAGGACGTAGATACATTTGAAATTAGAGTTAAAGATGGGCCATTTCTTCAGAAATGATGCCAAGTGACGCCCAATAATTCCATTAAAGTAAAAAATAGATTTGTGTAAAATCTCTTTAAAAAATCTAAACTTCCTCACAAACTTTGTATTTTCAAACCACCATCAAAAGGACAAAAAGAAACAATCCACGAATAAGCTTCATAAAACGAGACACTTTTTCTAATTTCACAGTTAATTCATCCTAAGTGGCAGCCATCTATACATAGTTGCTTTGCTCATCCATGCAGACAAAGAAAGAAAAAAACAACGCACCAGCAGCAACAATCTTGCAATAAAGTTGCTTCTTCTATATAACCTTAAAAAAAAACTTATCCTTTCACTAAATAGGGAATTCTATAACTCGTCTCTCATTTGTCGTCAATTTCGTTGCAAGAAAATTACCCTTATTTGCTTGCAACATCCTCATCATTTCCATCCAACGTCATCTCTTTTTGTATCAACGAACGTTCCTAGAAAAAAAAAATTAAAAAAAAAAAAATGCACAAAATCAAAACAATTTCAACGGATGATGATGATGATGGTGTCAAAATGGAAAAGCTTATTTTTTCAAGTCGAGCGTTGAAAGCACTGCGACTGCCAGCAATGAGTTTCAGCGTCTCATCATCATCATCCAAGTATACAAGTTTATGTATATTGATGTACATATTTTACATAATATACCGATTTCTTTTTTGTTAGCAGAGATTTTCGTATCTCTAATGCTCAAAAGGATACAAAGTAAATCTCATTACTTATTCATTTCGTATTATCGAAAAAGAATGCATGTGTACGTGAAATTTTGCTGTTTTTTTTTTTTTTGTCTTCTTCCAAATATAGCCTCATTATTATCCTGTACATCCTTGAAACGCGGTGTTGTCATCCACTAATGCTGTTCCAGCTGGCACACCAAAGATCTTGCAAAAAAAAAAAAAAACAAGGGAAAAAAAATCATGAACCCGAGCAAACACAAAGTATTATATGAGACACGGAAAAGAAAAATAATCCTAATACTCCAAGCTCTATCCTTCAGCGTTGGTGGTTCACACGTCGTCGGTAGTTCTGTTTTTTTTTATATTTTCTTATATTATCCTCACACATAGTCTGCACTAAAAAAAACCATGATAAACTACAAACAACAACAACAACAAAATTAAAATAAAAATAAAAAATCTGACGAGTTCTAACCATTCTAATAAAAACCTTCATGAATGAAGTCTTTTGGTGTAGCATCGTCGTTGTCGCTGGTTTCAACTTGACTCTTGCATAGCTTACATTAAAGCACCGTCACATCGTCCGTCATCGTCTTTTGAAGGATGAAAAGTGAGGGTGAATTTCATCAAAACACTACCAAACAAATTTTAAATTTATAAATTTACGCAAAAAGATAAAAAATTAATGACGGGATCGTATATCTATACATATCAATGTATATACATGTGTATCTGCTATATTATGACCAAAACTGCTCTGAAAGTTTTCGTTTGGTTTTAAAGCATATTTAAATTTTAAAATAAATAAAGGCGCGTTGTTTTCAATTAATAATAATTAAAGTTCAATACTGGAAATTTTTTTTTTAAATCTTGAGGAGCTTAAAAAAAATTCACTACACTAACTTTGTTTTAATTTCTATGAAAAAATAGGTAGGTAGGCTAATTTTCAGAATTTATAAATATAGATACTTTGAAATTAAAAAAAAAAAATTAAACAGTTTTTGAAATATCTAATTTTTAACAAATAAATTTATTGAAATATTTTTTTGGCTTAAAGAAAATAATTTTATTATTTTTTTTTTGTTGAAAAATCAAAATCTCGAAAACGATTTAGATTTATTTTAAGAATTTTTTTTTTTTGAGTGTATATCTATTATTAAATACTAAAAATTGGAATAGATACCAAAAAGAAAAAAAAAAGAAAACAAATGTCAAAATAAGCGGAAATGTAAATGTTCATTTTCCAACAAATTTGACGTTTCTGCCGCAATACGACTAGAGTTACCACCAGCCTACAAAAATTTTACAGCTTTTTCTGGTTTCTTTTTTTTTAACCATTAATATAAATAAAAATAAACATTCCTGTGACCAAAAAAGTGTACTATATTCCAGAAGATGAAAAAAATATAAGAATTTTATTGCAAAGCCTTAATTTTCGTTTTATAACTTTCATAGCTTATAACAAATATTTTAAAAATTCACTATGACAATCTTGTTTGTGACAAATGAATTGAGTTGAATCACCTTTCCAAGATGGAAAAATCAATCACAACAGCCATTTGGCTATAGTTCTTCCGACAACCACTCATCACTTTAGCCGATTCCACCCCTGGTTATCCAATACACGATCTGGATACTGTGCATCTACAAATAAGTAGGTATAAATGAATAATGGTTTTTTACTAAGTCCTTCAAGGGAAATATTTTGGTTGAAATTTGAATTGAAGTTTTTTCTTACGTTTTTGGAAGTTCCATAAAATTAAAACTAAAATTATGGATTCCATAATTTCTATCCCTCTCACGAAAATCTATATTCAATCGCCAGACTTTCGACATTGGGGACTGCTGAGTGAGTCCCCAATGTCGAAAGTTTTTTTTAGACATTAATACTTTTGGTAGCCCTCTTACCAAATACATGGTAGTAAAACTATGAACTATGAAGCTATGAATATGAAATGTGAAAACAAAACATTTCACACTTTTAACTTTAACTAATGTTGCTTAAAAATTCTAAGTTTTATGGGGAAAATCTGTCATCTCCACATTCGAAGTCCTATCGTGACATACACATATACCACAGGTAAAAAGATGCCATCATATTCATGAATAAATGTCTACAAAATCTAGCAGCCAAGAAGAGAAATAAATTTTACCATCAATCCTTATCACACGGGATACTTTATCATTATTTTTATCAAAAAGTTTCTATAAAACGTTGGATGAATTCGTCTAGGGTGCGTGATACAGTGAAATTTGTATTTATTTTTTTTATATATACATATTACATTCTTATAAAATCTGTTTTACCGTTCCTAAATGAAAGAATATTGTCCCTAACTTCTTTGTAGTGTTTTTCTTCTCGTGCAAAATTCATGACTTTTTTTTGTGTTCATTTTTCTTTTCTTGTTTCACACAGGGCAATGAATTGCATCACAATATCTCAGCGGGAATAATCCTCTCAGATCAATCACTAGTGTTACAAAGCGTGACACGCGCATCAGCAGGTGATTACACATGTATGGCAGCCAATCCAGAGGGTAAGGGCACAAGCAATCCTGTGACGTTGAGGGTCCGATGTAAGTATATATTTCATATTTTTTTTTGTTATTATCTTACAACACTATGCTCTATCTATAGTTTCTTTTGTACTATAGTAATTCACAATTTGTTGCATTTTCGTGTTAAGTAAGACTGTCTCTCAGCAGCAAGGACATGAATTCTTTTTTTGTTATATTTTTTTTTACAAGGAAACGTTTTTCAATTATAAATCTTTTTTGTAGCACGCTCACGTTCGTTCGTTGGATAAAAATTGCATTTTATTTTTATGAAAAGAAAAACTCTTTTTTTTTTTTTGTTGAAATTTTTCTTATCGTATGAGTGTGGAGTGATGAAGGAAAACTGTTCATGACTCCTAAGAAAAACTTTGTATCTATGCTACAATAGTCTCTTCTGGCTATATGTAATCGTTGACTTAACTCCGATTACTTTTGAAAAGAAGGACGAGAAATAAGTGTCCTCTTATATTTTGTTATTATCGTTAACTGAATTAAGAAAAAAAAAAACTGCTGATGATGACTTATTTTCTGATCATCCTTAAGATTTTCGTAATGCAGGAAGAACAGAACTGCATCTGATGTTGATGGTGATGATAAGTATTGATGGTAGAAGAAATTGTATGAAGAAAGCGGAAAGAAAGCTTGTCTGACGTTATTTTTAATTGAAAAAGGTTAAAATTGTCTAGAAAATATGGATCAGGTGTTAGGAAAACAAATTGTAATAAGCTTGTTTTTGTGAGTTGTAAAAGGGAAGGAAAAAATAAAATATGAAAACATTATTTTTTTTAAGAAAAACCTCTACAAATAAAAATAAAAAATAAAATAAAAAAGAACATTGACATCTCTAAGACATGTTTAACTAATAAATGTGTTTTTTAAAGCACATATTTTTTTACTGAAATTTATTATATTTAAATAGATTGTAAGGCTAGTGAGTGGCATATATCTTGACTTTAGCAAGTTCGTGACTTTCGTTTGAATTAAAGACTTGGGATTTGCTATACTTGATGCAACTTATTTTTAAAAATATATATGTAACGGGTGATTTTTTAGCTGGTTTGGTTTTGGCAACACTGGTTTTGACAGCTGACGTGTGTTTAGTACCTTGTGTCACTGTCAAACAGCTTCAGTTTGGTTTGCAATTTAACCATGGATCGTCTTACAAATGAACAACGCTTGCAAATTATTGAATTTTACTATCAAAATTCGTGCTCGGTTCGAAATGTTCATCGCGCGCTGCTTCCATTTTATGGTCGGCATTCTCGACCTTCTGAGCAGTCTATTTGGAAGATTGTGACCAAATTTCGCACCAAATTTACTTTGTTGGACATTAAACCACCAACACGTTTACGTACTGTGCGTAGTGAAGAAAATATTGCGGCCGTATCAGCTAGTGTGACAGAAGACCGCGAAATGTCGATTCGGCGCCGTTCCCAGCAGTTAGGCCTTTGTTACAGCACTACGTGGAAAATTTTGCGGAAGGATTTGGGCGTAAAGCCTTTTAAGATACAGCTGGTGCAAGAACTAAAGCCAGCCGACCTACCACAACGCCGAATTTTTGATGAATGGGCTCTTGGAAAGCTGGCCGAGGATCCGCTTTTTTTATCGAAAAATTGTGTTCAGCGATGAGGCTCATTTTTGGTTGAATGGGTACGTAAATAAGCAAAATTGCCGCATTTGGAGTGAAGATCAGCCAGAAGCATTGCAACAGCTACCAATGCATCCCGAAAAAGCCACTGTTTGGTGCGGTTTATGGGCCGGCGGCATTATTGGGCCATATTTCTTCAAAGATGATGCGAATCGCAGCGTTACTGTCAATGGTGAACGCTACCGAGCGATGATAACAAACTTTTTTTTGCCCGAAATGGAAGTTCTTGACTTGCATGATATGTGGTTTCAACAAGACGGTGCCACATGCCACACAGCACGCGAAACAATGGCGCAATTGCGAGGCGAGTTTGGTGAACAGTTAATTTCACGTTTCGGGCCGTCCAATTGGCCGCCTAGATCGTGCGATTTGACACCATTAGATTATTTTTTGTGGGGGTATGTCAAGGCTAATGTCTATAGGGACAAGCCCGCTTCGATTGACGCACTGGAAGCCAACATCCATGCATTCATTCGTGAGATACCGGCCGATATGTGTGAAAGAGTATGCCAAAATTGGACTCAGCGGATGGGCTACCTGAGACGCAGCCGCGGTCAACATATGCATGAAATTATCTTTAAACATTAAATTGCAAGGTTCAAACTATCGATTCAAATAAATATTTCATTCATTTTTTCGAATTTTTTGTGTTTTTTTTTTTAAAAGTTCTAAACCTCTTAAAAAATCACCCATTACAAGGTTTTCAGGAAATAATAGTAGTAGTAATAATTGACTTTATTTCATTATAAATGTTACATAAAATATTCCCAAGTCTATATTGGTTTTGCCGAAGGCCGTCTACCAGAGGTTTCCAGGATAAGCAAGAAAATTTGTTCACTCATTATAAATGTAAAACCTCTGTTTAATTCCTTCTTTTTTTTCGTGCGATGTTTTGTATGTTATTTCTTGTTGCTAAATTCATATAAATTATGATGAACTCAGGAACATTCTTTTCTAGCCATAGCTGAGTTGATTTGGCTTTATGGGTTGGAACTGAGTCCTGCTGGAACACCCAATGCATTTTATTGAATAGAGTATTGTTGAGTGGTTTCACCACTTTTTCTTAAACTTCTTCTTTGTAGTTTTTTGTTTTTTTTTTTACGCCTTGTTCACAGAAATGCAACTTGGTGGTACCTTCGTAGCTCACTCCTCACCAAACCATGACCGAACTCCAATGATGTCCCCCTGGACTCTGACAATTTTTTCCTTTGCTTCCTGAGAACTTCGAGCATACACTTTGTCATTTTGGCGGTTGAACGTTTCCTCTATGGTCTCTATGGTAAACATTTTCTCATCAGAAAACAAGATTTTTTGAAAGCTCATATCAGCGTAACATCTGAGCAGTCCTTTTGCTCTTTCATGTATAACTTTTTTTCAGGGCGTTGTTCAATCTCTGCTCGGCGGTAGGCACCCTTGCCAAGATCATTTTTAATTAGCCACGACATAGTTCTTTTTGAAATATCCATCTCTCGTGACCTGATTTTCTACTTACGTAGGGGATTTCGGTGAATTCGAGCTGCCACTGCTCGAATGGCATTTTTTGTCCTCACACTTCGTGGACGACCGGGCCGAGATCGAGGTTTACTTACTTAAATTTATTACATTCTTTTTAATGTTTGTTATAACGAGACGTGGATTTGGATAGTGCAGCGGTACCACGTTGCATTCCGTCATTTCCAAAAAAAGGCTAGAAAATGCCCAAGAAAACAACATACTTGATAAATTTATTGCTGGTTTATGTCCGATGAGGCTCATTTTGATCTAAATGGCAATGTAAACATACAAAATTGCAGTATATGAAGTGACTCTAATCCAGAAATACTTCTTGAGACGAAACTGCACCCAGAGCGAGTCACTGTGTGGTGTGCAGTTTCATCTAGGTGCATTGTCGGACTATATTTTTTTGAAAAAAAAAAGGTGTAACAGTAATTACCACCGGGGGCCGTTATTTAAAGATGTTGAAGGAATTTTTTTTTTTACCATGAACTGCGCCTTTCAGCAGGATTTGGTTATAGCAAAATGGAGCAACTGATGCACACATAGCCAGATCGGTTATGACGGATTTGAAACGAAAATTCCGAAACAAATTAATATCCAGAAAAAATCCCGACTTCAAACCTTCAGGCCGCAATGAATGAATTTCTGGTCAGGTGTCGCATGAGCGTGAAGGTCATTTAGGTCTATCATCTTTAAAAAAAGTTATATACCTACATTTATAAAATAAAATTTAATTCTCTATACAATAAAACAAAATAAATGAAAATTTGAATTTCTTAATGTAGCACGATTCGTGTGCCACCCTATATAGCTTGATGGATAGACAACAAACTATATTTGAACGTAGGTATATAAAATATTCCGATACAAATTTCATATAAAAGCCCTACAACCGTTTTTTTCGGAGCAAACAATTTAATAGAAAAATTTTGGATTTTTTAAATCGGTACATAATTATAGTTAGTACTGGCAACGTCTCAGGCATCCTTCAACGAAATTTAACAGTTTATATAAACCGCGAAAAATTCACAATGATTTAAAATTTTAACGTCGCCGTATTAATACGTATGATCTTCAATGGTAAAAATTTGTAGATTTTTGCCCTTGTCAACTCGGTATCAACGTTTAAAATGTTCGAAAAAGGGTCAGGACTTGCGATCCTCATAGTTTAACATGTCAATGAGTCACGACATTGACCATTGTTGAATGTCTAATCATATTGCTTTACACCACTTTCAACCATTCTTGTGTTTGCGATTTGAGTCAAGAGGTATATGGACGAGATCTACAATTTTCTGTCGAATCGAAACGGATAAGGTGTTTATTTTCATGAAATTAGAAGGTCTCGAAGCATTTTCCACTTTCTCGCATGAAGTGCCTCTTAGGTGTAATAAACTGTGAGCTGATCTTCATCAGGCCTCCAATCCACTTAGGTACTATATTACACTACCAGGATACTAACAAATTTATTTAAGGCCAAGGTTTCGCATTTCTGTTTTTATTTTTTGTAAGTTAGACATCTGCCACTGGTTTTCATCAAAAAGTCATTTCTTTATTTGTACAAAAGGCTGTTTAAATAAAAAACACAAAGGAAAACTAAAAAACTAAAATAGAAAAAAAAATTTACAGATTTCACTCATAGAGTAACTATATGGGACATTGAAAATGACTTATATTATACGTCGATAAAACAAAAACATGTCTAATCTTTGTAATTTTTATTTTGTATACTATTGTTGCATTATAATTTCACAAACTGTCTTAGAAACCATTCTACAGTCTGAAGTTCCAATTTGTAAATTTAATGTCACTTCCCAGTTGGCGGTTAAATTAATGTTGTTAATTTTTTTAATAAGGTGAATCTTAGTTTTAATTGTAGCTTAAATCGCAATTATACAATCATACTCATTTTCATCCGCACCGGTACAGCACTTATACACGAAATTAAAGTTACATACCATCTATCTTAACGTATATCTAGGTATTTGACATTTTTGCATAGCTAAGCATTGCAGAAAGGTAACTGAATTATTACAGATCGATTAAAGCATACATATAATACGGTTCAACTTAGTTCTCGACTCAGTCGGTTGTTGTTCAAATCAACCCGTGTCTTGGCTTGTTATTTGATCAATTTGACGGTTGATGAGAAAATCAAAAGATTTTGAATTTTTTCAAATTGATTTATAAGTATTTCAAATCATTGAACTATGTATATTGTATAAAGCCAAGACATTTGATTTATTGTCCAGGTAAACCTTTTTTAAATCGAGACAAAATTTACAAAGAATTTGATGCGAAGCCCAACCTCACTGCTAATTGTTTTTATTCTATAATATTTTATTTTAAAATATTTTGAACCCTTCTTTTAATCAATTTAACAATATCGAGTCGCGTAATTTTAATGTTTTTGACACTTGGAGCTGTATT
The DNA here is from genome assembly GCA_951394125.1 of Epistrophe eligans. NCBI lineage: Eukaryota > Metazoa > Arthropoda > Insecta > Diptera > Syrphidae > Epistrophe > Epistrophe eligans. The sequence goes on along the minus strand of OX596028.1, from coordinate 25,414,190 downwards.
CTTTTAACTGAGTTTATGAAATGTGTGGCCGAGCGGCGAGCATCAATTTAGTTGACAACCAAATTGAATAATTTATGGTCTACTTTAAGATGAAGCCTAAAATTTTATTTGCATTTGAGGACCTTAAACTTGAAGATCTGACCATTAGGGCTTAAGTTATAAGTTTATTAAAGAGGTTCAAGTAGGTAGCTATGTAATATGCATGTTCTAGGTTAAAAAATAAAATCGATTTAGAAGTTAGTAAAGTTTTTCCCCAAACGTTGTCTAGCATATTCTAGGTTCTTTAGGTTGATTTAGAAAAAAATCAACTTTTGTCATATTTTACCTTAATTTTGACACTTTAACCTCAAAGATCTGATGATTAGAACAGAATATATCAGCTTACAAAATCGACCCTTTTTGATTATAATATTTTAATTGTTTAGCTAAGTTAATTCTAAGAAGTTATAAGCTAACCAAGACCTTAACTTGATGTTTTTTTCTTAGAACTTAAGTTATAATTTTATATAAGAAGTTCAAGTAAATACTTATGCATATTCTAGGTTAAACAATCAAACAGAAGTAAGTCAAGTTTTGTCAAAAGCATTTTCTAGTCTGACATTTTACCTTCATTTTCAGGCCGTAACCTCAAAGATCCGATGATTAGAACAGAATATATAAGCTTACAAAATTGACCCTTTTCGATTACAATATTTGAGTTGTTTAGCTAAGTTAATTCTACCTCTTGCCTGATTTACCTAAACATATCTTAACCTTGAGCATCTGGCCCTTAGAACTAAAGTTATAAGTTTATTAAAGAGGTTCAAGTAGGTACCTATTATGCATATCTATTATAGGTTCAAGAATCGATTGATTTAAAAGAAAGTCAACTTTTGTCACATAATTTCTTTAGAGTGACATTTTACCTTAATTTTAAGACTTTAACCTCAAACATCCGATTATTAGAACAGAAGTTATAATCCAAACAAACCAACCAAATCCAAACTTTACGATTTTATTATTTGTAAAATACCTACTAAAAATAATGTTCTTGCACATACCTACATATGTACATACATGCATATTTACATACATACCTACATAATGTATATCATTTTTGTGCCCGATGCAAAGCCAGTTTTGTTTGTCACGTGGTGTTTTTTTTTTTATTGCACACACTCCACCGTCTTCTCCCTTCTATCAATATCTTCTTTGTAGGTACGTACCTACCTACTCACATACATATTTTGTTTGTTTTTTGTTTCTTTTGCCGTGATGAAATTTGTTCTAAAAAGACAATTTTTCAAGTTTCTAGTATGAATTTTTTTACGCCTTTGCTAAATTTTTTATGCAGATTTGTAGCTTGTCATTTAAGCTTTAATTATCTAGCTTAATATCGAACATCCAATAATTTTAAATAAAGTTATAGGCTTCTAAGTTGGCTCAAATCGAGCATTTTTCGAATTTTACATTCCTCCACTGAATCTCGTTCGTTGGCGATGATCAAAATTTATGTACGCTGGCTGAAATTCATCACTTGTGTTTTTTGCTTCATTTTATTCATTTTGGTAGTTTCTTTGGTAACACCAACCAAAAATTCAATCGTTCTCCCCCTATACGCTAGAGTTCATTCTATATCTTTGTTCATTTTGGTAACACCATACTTTTATCAAAACGACCCTATAAACATTTTCAATGTTAAAAAAAAAATAACAACCCAGTGTTTTTCTTACGAATATTCTACCATACTTTTAAAAAAGTCATGAGTCAGACCCTCAAAATAAGAAACAACATAAAGAAATAGAGAAATAATAATGTGATTTCGTTTTGCCAGAAGTTTACAATAAGGATTATCCGCTTTCTGTGTATAAGAATATATTTCTTATACTTGTACTCAGTTTGTTATGTTTTTAAGATGAATTCCTTTTTTATTTTCTTTCGTTTTCTTTAAAAAGAAGGAAAGGTTTCGACTTTCAAACTGTGTATTTTTATCCTTTGTACGAGTATAAGACAGAGTTATGGATTTTTTGTTCTTCTATTTAATATGTTGGAAAATTTTATATCATGTAGGATGTCATATTATATGTATATTGTGTTATTTTCTTTGGTCTCCAAGTGGTTTATCCTTAAAATTGTTAAAGATATTATGATGTAGTGCTTGCGATATGAAGTCAAGACGTATCCTTGACATGTTATTTTGGTATTTATCTTCTTCTTTTTTATACATACCTATAAGCTATTCTTGTAATATGTTCTCCTTAAATTAAACCATAAACTTTTACTTAAACATCACAATTTGCTTGAATCTTTGAAAGATGTTATGTAATAGTACTCTGCAATATCGTACAAATACATATTTGTATTAACTATGGAAACTATTTAATTATATTTTATTTTCTATTTAATTTATTTGCAGATGCACCAATATGTTCTATGGAACATGAAGAGCTGTTAGGCGCTCTTAAGCATGAAACTTTAATGTTAAAATGCGAAGTGGATGCATCACCACCGGCAGATTCGTATCATTGGACATTCAATTCTTCAGGAGAACAAACCGAATTACCCGCCAGGCTGCATTCTACAGAAGTAAGTATAATATAATTTCAAGGTTTTATCTTAAGAGTTTAGTTGGAAAACAACATAATATGTACTGTACATAGCACATGCTTTGATGTATGTATATGTGTCTTTGTAAATTGTAATAGAGCTGTGATTTCAAATTACATACATATAACTATTAATGAATTATTTCTCTTACAATATGCTCAGTTGTTTGAGATTTTACAAGTATGTATAATTGTATATGTATTAATGTATGTATGTAGATCATATTGAAGAGTATACTCGTACATATACTGATGGAGAAATTTGATCCATTTAATTAAAACACAATTATTTTATATTGGATAAGAATTAAAAATACCTACCTATGTAAGGATGGTTTTGAATTTTTGACTCAAACATACAATGAACTTTCAACTAACGCCTTTGATTTTGAACGTTAGGTTAGGCTTACGTGGATGTCAGCAGAGACGCTTGACAAACTTAGATAATAAATTGGTACATATGTGATACCACAGGAATTTAGGAAACTTTCTTTCTACTCGTTGAACCGCACTTAGATCTTCTTACAAAGCGCGCAAGACTACTAATGTCATAATTTGCCAGATCACTAGGATCATTGTAGTAGAACTCTCCCAGGTAGAGCCTACGCCTTTGAGATAAAGCAGGACACATACAGAGAAGGTGAGAAATCGATTCTTCCTCTTCTTCGTTCATACAACTTCTGCAGAAATCGTTAGAAAATACTCCAAGCCTCGTTGTGTGCTTGCTTATTAGACAGTTCCCGGTAATGACACCTATAACGGAGCTTATTAGTAGTCTGTTTATAGAGATATCAAACACTTAGAGCGCTACCGATCCAGCATGGGCCGGAACTGTTTTTGATCTGTCAGTGATGTAAAAGTGGATCGATTCATCTTCCCAAAGAGATCTGGGATGGTTACTTGAAAGTTCTTTTAGAATTGTAACTGTGGGATGGTGTAGTCTGTAATACTTGGAAGTGATCCGAAAGAGTTCAGAATGATAGAGTGGCCAAATTCATTGTTGGTTTATACAAATGTTTAAAAACCTGTATTGAAAATTTCATTTTTCTCTTACGATTTTGATTAAAATTTTTGTGTGACCTAATATAAGTACCATATTATTGGGAAAAAAATGTATCTATCTTTTAAAAATGGTACCTCTCATAGAACCATTTTTTTTTTGGTTTTCGACTATCTTACTATCTGTTGAAGCAATTTTAATGAATTTTTTTTACACAAAAGCTCGTAATATGTTTAAATAATATTGCCTATCAAAATGTTCAAAAATTCAAATTTTGAATGCCTTCCGCCGGCATAGATTTTTTCACATCAATAGGCTTTTTTTTGAGAAAATAACCTTCTTTTTAAGTTATTCGAATCTCTATGACTTGATTAATTTTTTATTATTTTGCAATTTAGTATAAAAAATTTAGTTTAAAAAAATCATTTAAAAATGTTTGAAATATTTTTTTTTAAACAATAAAAATAATCAAAGAAGAAATCCTTTTTATGTACTTCTGACTTTTTTTTAAACATTGTTTCGTAAAATGTAGCTGTTATATTTATTTGTATAAGATGCATTTTTTATTCTTTTAATTAATTAGGCATTCGACAAATTTTGGGAAAAAAAACTCCTTTTTCTTTGTCCCAAAATTTTAAAAAATAAATTCAAAATAGAAATAAAAGTAAATTGTATACTTTGACAAATTATCAGCGGTTTTTTTTTTAAATACATACAGATATACACATTTATAATAATTTTATTTTTTTAGATAGAATTTTAATTTATACCTAAACGAATTAAGACTTGTAAAAACGAAAGAATATCCTTAGGGCGATCTCCCTTTTGGCACTTACATATATCTAACTGAATTAAATGCCTGGCTAATGATTTTGTGGTGGATTTCTCCGTATATCCTTCCTCTTTAGGATGCATGACACTATTTTACCATTTTAAAAGGGTTGCTGTTTCGGAAATGGTCAGAGAATGGTTAATAGGTGTGTTAAAGGGAAACCTTTTTAAGCTTTTTCGAATGAAATATCAATCCGTGATGACATTTATTATTCAAAGCAATGGCACACGAAAGTGAAAGTACATATTTGGTCGATATATGTATTTATAGAAAAATGGCAGTACGTGCCATATCAGCAGTTTAACCTGGAATATACGAAATTCAAAGAATTATGACTTACAATATCACACAAATAAATTCTATTAAACTGTGAAAGCAATAAAAAAACCTGCAGCCCACATTCCAGAAGGTACAACAAAAATACATCCACGCAATAATTTACCACAAGTTCTCCGCATTTAAGATTACTAGACAACTCTGTTTTAAAAACGAAAGGTATATTGTTGTATCTTCTTTACTCTTTTGTAAATTTATTTTTTTCCAAATGCTAACCACGAACTTTCTCGTAAATTCTACAACATATCTATCTATGTATTTAAGAAAAAAAAAAAAAAAAAAAAACTTCACTTAACTCGTTAAAATCTAATCATTTTTTATTACCTTTGCTCACTTTGCCATTTGCAGACTGGATACTCACGTCTGAATTACACACCAACCACTGATCTGGACTACGGTGCGATATCCTGCTGGGGAAGAAACTCAATTGGAGTTCAGAAGACACCATGCATTTTTCAAATTGTAGCTGCAGGTAATTTAACATTTTTTTCTATATTCATATTATATTGCTTCTGTTTTTTTTTTTTTTTTTTCATTTGTTCACTTTCTGGTCGTCGTCAGCGCGTCTGTCGGTATAGTGGTTTCATTGTCATGGGTCCTTTTTACTTAGATTACAACTTTCGTTATTTAAATGTCACATCAGAATGTCTAGAAAGTAACAGTAGGTAACCTCTACCTATACCTAGTATTGCTGGGAGTTGAAATAAAAACAGAATGACAAAGTGTATTTGGATTTGTCGCAACCGACTGACGACCAATGGAATTTCTTCTGTTTTTTGTTTTTTTGTTTTTTTTCTTTTCATTTCTCTCTAGAATTTCGACCGAACTGGCAAAATGTCAAAAGAATCGCTTGGAGTCCTTTGCATAACACCGAACTATACCAAGTTCGTATTTGTCTGTGCCTTGGACGGACACTGGCAAGAATTTCTTAGAGTCATTGTCGTTCGTTTTGTTCACTGACTCGAGTAAAATTCAGCCAAAAGGGTTTATGACACAATGACTTTGGCTTGGCATTACCATCGTCATAGTCAGCAAGCTAACGAACAAACTTCGTTTGATTTATTCATTCTCAGACATTTCTCTGTGTCCTGACTAAAAAGTAAAAAAAAAACACATTCTTTCTGGTTGTTTTGCAATTCAACAGAGTCCTCTGATAGAAATGGCACCTGAATTTGACCTAAAACTAATTAAGCTAGGTGTTTTGCAGGATCAGCACAATTGAATTCATTTTGGCCTCAGAGCAACGTTTTTCTATGGTTTTTTTTTTTCAACGTTTCATCCTTTTTCATGTTTTACTATCTGTGAAATTTATTTTTCCATTTTATCCGTTCGTTTTTTTTTGTTAATTTTTTTTTCTATTTTCTATTCGTACAGGACGACCTTTTCCGTTGCAGAACTGCACGGTAACAAATCAATCAACAGATTCGTTGCAAGTTGACTGCATTGAAGGTTTTGATGGTGGATTGCCACAAGGATTCATCATGGAATTAGTTGAGTTGTCTACATTGCGGCTGGCAAGAAATTTAAGTCTGACGGTGAGTAGTTGTAGGTATATGTATACTCGTATATACAATACATACGTAGATAATTTGATATATTTTTTGCACGAACATTTAGGCAAAGTTCGAATAAAACTTTTATAAAGTTTTGTATATTAGATTCAGAAAATTCAATTAAATCGTTTTAGGAACGTACATAATGTGCCAGTTTACATATTTTTCTATACATTTAGTCAAATCAAAAGCGAAGCGAAGCTAACTTATGCGTGACATGATTTTCAGCAAATTTTCTTCATCATTATTGGCAGCATTTTTTTTTTGTTTGAAAATTATGATTTTTTATGATTTTTTGTCTATACATCTATTAAGAGACATTTTGAAATGGGATGAAAAGTATTTTTAAAATTTTTTGATAGAAAATTTGTTATCTGGTCATATGCAGTTAAGAAAATCATGATAGAAGAACCAACACATTTTAGAAGTTTAAATTTTTAAGAAGAAATGAAGCTTCGCACTTCGAACCTAAATAAATGTAACACTACTATATTTATTTTAATTTTTATAGCTACTATATCTGTCTTTTTGCTAGGCTCCCGTAACATTTAAAATAAATTTAATATCTAAAAATATAAAGTTTCTAAAGTGATTCCTTAAGTCTATTCTTTAATTAACACTTTTAAAACATACCCCCATTCGATCCTAAAAATAACTAAATTTTAAAACTTCAAAATTACTTTAAATGGAATTTAAACCAAAAAAAATACTTAAAAAATACTTAGTATAAGCTGAAAAAAAAAAATAAGACGGATACCATTTTTTTTCTTTTACCCAAAATATGTAGGTACACAAATAATTTTTTTTTCAAATGTCTTGTCTTAAATCAATTATCTCTAAGTCCGTCAACTATATTAAATGCCCAACTAACAAACTCTCTAGAGCTAAGCTCTCAAAAAATAAAAAAAAAACTTAATTGGGTCTCATAACTTTTTATTTGAAGTCTTTATAATCCTTTAACAACACATGTTATTTAAGAGTTGTAATAATTTTATATACGTCTATAAAAACCCTTACAGAATTTGTGTTTAATACTTCCTAAATATAAAGTTCAAACACAAAAAAGTGTGTGTAATGGTGTGAGAATATTTCGTAAATTATTAAAGAAAATGAGATAATTATTTTTTATTTTTTTATTTTTTCGAAAATTCTGTTCTCTTTTGAGCACATCTCATTGGAAGAGATGCATTCTCACGGCAAGATTTAGCCGAGGTGAGAGCCTCCCATAACCAGGCCTTTATTGCTAGTATTAGAATTCCCCAAGATTACTTTTATATCTCTTACATTAATCTCGTTAAGCTCTTGAAGCATCTTATGAGACGAAAATTTTTACTTAAGCGTTTAAAACACAAGAATAATTTTTAAAACATGATACCATTTTTTTTATTCTAAGCCCATATCATAAAGTAGCTAATTTTTTTGTTTAATATTTCCCTTAAAACCATCTCTTAAGTATAACCTTTCTAATGAAGAATTTTTTTTTTTTAATTTGAAGTGTGGTTTCTGAGATTATCCGGGACATACCTAGAAAATATCAGTGAACAAAAAAAATTCAATCCAAGATCTTTACATTTTTAATAAAGATCTTAGATTGAAAACTTTTTTCATAACATAACATTTTAATAAATTTATTTTTGTCATACATAGCTAATGCATTTTGGCATTTTAAACATTTATAAATGAGTTTGTTTGTAAGATTATAGCATGTGTTTTCATGCAATCTCTTTAAATTGTTCTTGAACTTATTGGACACAAAACGTAAGTCTACAAAAATATAGATCCCTGACCTACCGTTTGGGGCCGAATTATGGACCTTGTCAAGAACGCTGAAAATTTGCGGGGAAGATTCTTTGGTAGTAGAGTAGAAGTGTAGAAGATATAACGATAAGCTATACATCGGCTGAAGTGGGTCCGACATCAAGTGGAATGTATATATGGACCAGCGATGGATGAAATTCCAGCGATTTAAAATTGAAAGCCAACAGAATGTAGAGTTCCTGCTTATTTAGCTTATATCAAGCAACAAAACGTTATTTTCAATCAAAATCTAATAATAAATTGCATTATTGTAAACCAATTGAATTCATTCCTCTTCAATAAAAAGAAAAAAAAAAAAACTTTTACAAACCTTTCTCCTTAAGAAATTCCCTAGCACCATCTAAACTACTCTCTGAGCTATATTATCAGTTCTTATAAAATGTTATGTTATATAAATAAGCTCTTGACGGTATAATATTGACAAACATATTTCGTCCTTTCCCTGGATGCTTAAAAATAAAACTTATTTCATTTAATATCCAACACAACACACACAACTATATCGATCCAAATGCAATAACTTTAATCCATACAAAATACAAATATTTATATCAACCCGCAATATTACAACCTCAGCATATACCTAGATTTCTACCTACTCTGGATTCAATTGAACTTTCATTAACTGTAATTGCAATAGTAACATCCCCTTAGCTTTTGAATGTTATCCGCCCCCCCCCCCCCAAGATCCTCTTCTTCAGCCTTTGCTGATGCCAGGGAACTTTTACAATAACGATAGAAAATAAGTCGCACAAGGACCCTCATGTAACTATAAACATTTTTTCCCATACAAACATTGACTTTAAAAAAAAAAAAATTAAAAAAAAAGACTGAGAAGCAGTACCAATATCCCGCTATATACGTTAAACCGCTAGACATCGTCCTTGAGGCTCCATATTGGAGTCGAGTGGAGTGGAGTGGAGTGTATGAACTAATATTTACATTTCAATAAAATGAAATGAAAATTCGAACTCCATGCGATTTTTGTCGTCCTTGTAGGTTCGAGTTTCCATCCATCTATAAATATGTATACTTTTGTACCTGTGCCTGTAAAGTTTTCAATGTGCCCCAACCGACCGACATTGCTTTCCTTACAAAACGTCTACAATTTAATTAAATTCGTTTTGAATAAGGAGAACTAGTAGGTACATATAACGTAGATAGGTATGTATATCGTGTAAAGTCGATTCTCGAGTCGGGTGGTCATGGATGTCGATATGTAAAACTGTGGATACTCCATACAAAGGTAGTTGAAATTATTCGAATATATGTAGTATACACGTCGAATCTTTCGGACCGTAAAGAAAGAGAAAATTTTGTTCTATCCCACATATAGAAAAGACCAAGAAGGATTTTGCATTCTTTTTTAAATCCCCAGCCGACAATCGCAAAAGGAATGACACACATTCCATTACACAAACATCCATACACAGAGCCACACACACAAACAAACAAACAAATAAAGGAAAGGAATGAAGTAATTTTTGTAAAGTTTCAGATATGGAATGGTACCTAGAATTTTTGGCATTCAAAGTATGCAGATGCAAATCGGACTAGAAACCAAGTTTTTTTTTATAGCATGTGGGGATCCGACAAAAATATTATGTTAATGTAAGGCAAAGAAAATATAATACCTTCGATATATAACATAATGTATATAGGAATGTATATTAGGATAGTTTTAAAGTTATACTGTTGTTTGAATATGAATGCTAAATTGTTTGTGTAAAGGTACTTAAATGCATATAATAATATATGTACATTCAACTTTTAGGTCTTTAGTTTAAATAACTTGTACAAAAGTGAATATATATTTATACACATTTTGAAGGTATAGGTTATAGGATGATAGTTGAATATTGGAATCCTCTTAGACCTGAGTTACTTATTTTAATTTCAAAAGATATTTTAAAAAAGATAAAAGCTTTAAGTTAAGACAAAAATATTTTTAATAATAAAGGATAAGATTACTGAACACATTTTTCAGATAAACTTTTTTAAATAATTGGTAATCAAGCTGAATATAATTATATTAAAATGTAGAATGAACTGGTGTCTATAAATATGTAAGTTTAAGTAATTACATAGAAAATTTCTCAATAGATGTTGCGTAACTGTATAATTATCTTCTAAGAAACTAAAACATACAAATCTCTTAACAATAATAGGTTTGATACTTGGATATAAATATAAATGCTTGTACGTACAGCTCTGACCAACAAAAAAAATTAACGGATCCTACTAACGGGTGGTTAAATTGTAAGGGCCGATGTTGAATGTGAACCACACCTAAACGTCAAGTTTTTTTCTGCATTTCATTTGACATTTCTCCATTTCAGACTAACTCAATTTGAACCATGGAAAGATACACAATCGAGCAACACGTTAAAGTTATTCAGGCTTATTATGAAAATGGGCGTTCAAATCAAAATGCATATCGAAGAAAATCATCTTCAGTGACGAGGCACATTTTCACCTCAGTGGATTCGTCAATAAGCAGAATTACCGCATTTGGGCGCATGATAATCCAAGAGTGATTGTCCAAAAACCAATGCACCCACAAAGAGTGATTGTTTGGTGCGGTTTATGGGCTGGCGGCATCATAGGGCCGTATTTTTTACAAAATGAGGCCGGTCAGGCAGTTACTGTGAATGGTGTTTATTTATTTGGAGACCGTTAAATGCTAACGTTACATATTATCTCTTAAATCTAGTTATAATCTATTGCTCTTAAAAACATATTCTTGAATTTTATACTTTTCAAGTTGTCATTTACAGAAGATATAAGAAAGTAAATTTTATTATATATTGCAATCAATTGATTCAAAGGACTATTAGCACCATAGTTTGACCTACTAAAAATTTGGCAAAAAGGTTGCCGTAATCTTAAGCTTGTGTGGCTAAAGTTAAAATTCAGTCTGCAAAGAACTGAGGAAGATGAAATCTTTCCGTTTAATAAACCAGTAATGAAACAGAATTGGATATATTTTCGATGGTTTTTAAGTGATGGAAGATTTATTAAAACCAACCTATGAATATACAAGGGAAGTGCTGATTCCTGGGACCAAGGAAGAAAACGGAGACAGAATCGAAAAAACCTTCGCTGAACTGATTCAAGCCTTGATTTGTGAATAGAGTAGTGAGATGCCCAGACCACACAGCCGTACTCAAGAATGGGTCGCACAAACGAAATAAACAGAAGCTTGAGAACATAGGGATCGTTAAAGTCACGTGAGAAACGTTTAATAAATCCTAGTGTTTTATTAGCTTTTTTAATAATGTGATCTAAGTGATCATTAAAGGTCAATTTTGAATCTAAAATAATTCCCAGATCTGAGAGTACTGAAACTTTATTTAAAGGGTACGAATCAAATTTGTAGTTATATGTCAAAGGCCTTTTTTTGCGTGTAAAGCTCATAACCTTACACTTGTCAAAGTTTAAGATAAGTCTGTTTTTATTGCACCAGTCCCTGAATCTTAATAGATCGTCTTGTAGTAGTAAACAGTCTGTTTCAGATTTTATTCTTTTGTAAAGTTTAATGTCATCAGCATAAATAAGACCACAAGAGTCTTGGACAATTGAGACGATATCATTTATAAAAAGGATAAACAAAATAGGCCCTAAATGGCTACCTTGAGGTACGCCTGAATTAACTATAAATTGACTAGAACATACATTGCGAAAAGTTACACTATAATGTCTGTTTTGTAGATACGAAGTAATCCAATTAAGAAAATTATTATTAAATCCTAAGTTATTTAATTTATTTATTAGAGTGTTGTGGCACAACTTGTCAAATGCTTTACTGAAATCAGTGAAGATGCAGTCAACTTGATCACGGTCTTCAAAAGCATCTAAACAAAAGGACGTAAAGTTAAATAAATTTGTGACAGTGGACTTATTTTTGACAAAACCGTGTTGACTATTACATAAAATTGATTTACAATGAAAAGAGAGAACATTACATACAATGGATTCAAATAACTTCGGAATTACAGATAATTTAGCGATCGGTCGGTAGTTTTTGACCTCAGTTTTCAATCCCTTTTTATGTATTGGGGTTATGTAAGCACTTTTCCAAAGATTGGGAAAAATAGAGCTACTTAAAGATTCATTAAAGAGAATAAATAACGGATAACACAAATGAGAGACACACTTCTTTAATATAGAGGCTGGAACACCATCAGGTCCCGGACTGTTGTTATCATCAAGTTTTAAAATGCCTTGAGTGATAGAATCCTCAGTAATATGGAAATTTATTGAGTTCAGATGGGTAAATTGTACCGAGGATGAGTTATTGATTTCAGTATTGTGGTTATTAGTATCTTCGAACGCATTTTTGAAAAAATCTGCAAACATATTTGCAATTTCTTCTGACGATTGACCTGTAGAGTTTAAATAAGTCATATCGTGAGATGATAACGAACTTTTTATGACGCGAATTGGAAGATATAGATGTGGATTTGGGGTTATTTGAAAGAAAAGATGCACGTCGATAAGTTAGAAACAAAAAAGAGCTAAAGGATGAGATAATTCGGCACATTAACGGCATAGAACCTCAATTATGCCTCAGCGTCATCGAAAATTTGGACCATCGGATGGAGGTATGCCGCCGAGGTCGCGGCGGCCATTTGGCCGATATTTTGTTCCATACATAATTGAACCATACCAATATTATCATAAAAAAAGCAATTACAATAATTTCCTAAATAATTTGTGTTTTATTCAAAATCAACATCGGCCCTTAAAATTTAACCACCCTTTATTTTTACAAATATTTTTAATTCCTCAATCTATCTATCTATGTACATATATAGCGCCAGTTATAGCTTTCATTGAAAACCATCATTAAAACACAAATCAGTGGAATTGTGGAATGTACAGATTGGTCCCCTTCATCGCGTCTCCCCATTTTCTCATTTTAATTTTGAAATCGATTTATTTAAATTTCTATTGAACGGAGAAAAAAGTGCGAAAACAAAAAATATTCAGTTTAACATTTTGAACATACCGCCATATTATTCACTCGATACCTATATCCAGAATTATACTTAACTTAAATCCTGATGTATTCATATTGAATTTGTATAATTTGCATCCGGATTTAAATTTTAATCCGGATCAATCGAGTGAATAATATGGCCGTTAGTGTCAGAGATCCTTTTTAAATGCAGATTGCATCAACGGTTCTTTGATTAGTAAGTTTTATTTTTTTTTTTCTTACTAATAAGTTTCAGTAAAATAATGTTAATAATTTTTTATAAAACATAAAATTAAAGATCGTACTGTACCGTACCGTATTCGTATAAAAAATTGAATTAAAAGTTTTGATCAAACATGAAATTAAGATGATAGGGAAGACGAAGGAAGTAAGTCTGGCAGTTCTGCCAACGGCAACAGTTCAGCTATCTAAACGGATAAATCGATTTTCCATCAAAACTTGTTTTTTAATTATCAGTTCTAGTGATTTTTATAAAGAATTTTCTAAAAAGTTTTAATTAAATTAATTTAATCTATATTTAAAAAAAAATATATATTTTTTTGAATTTTCAAGTTTTTTTTGCGAGTTGTCGCATATTTCAAAAAGCTGTTTTAAAACTTTATTTAGAACATGTTAATGAAAAACTTTTTTTAAAACCAAAAATATAAGTACCTAACATTAAAATATGTTCATATTTAAAAGCGTTAAGGAACATTTTTTTTAATTCTTTGAGCTTAAATTAGAACGACCAAATTTAACTTAAATCTCATATAGGTTCGCTTCTTAGCTTTACTATAATTATTCTTCACTTTAAATTTAACCTTGAACCCTCGAACGGAGAATAGAGTTTTTTTTTTATTAAACCGTACAGCACGAATGCGTAATACACCTTTAGATTTTTTCTTCTTTTTGACGTTCAAGCATTCAAAATGTATATTTTGTAGTGCCTCCAAATTATAAAAAAAATATTCAAATCTTGACTCTTATAAAGGGTTTTTCAACAGGGACGCTACAAAAGTAGAGCAACAGGGACAGCAAACGACGCCATATTTCTTGCCGCTCTTTTGACATTTCTCTTCAGTAAGGTTTGCCATTTCATGATGGAAAGATACATATACGAGCCAACAACGAGTCGAAATTATTAAAATTTACTACCGAAATTCGGAGTCTGTGGCCTCAACGTTAAGAGCGGATTTTCATCGAAAAATCATCTTCAGCGATAAGGCTCATTTCTGGCTGAATGGCTTCGTCAATAAACAAAATATTCGGTATTGGTCAGGCAGCAATCCACACGTACTCCATGAGTCATCATTGCATCCCGAAAAAATTACGGTTTGGTGTGGTTTATGGGCCGGCGGCGTCATTGGGCCGCACTTCTTCCGTGATGATCAAGACCGGCACGTTACTGTGAATGGGGATCGCTACCGTTCAATGATAACCGAATATTTTTGGCCCCAATTGGATGATATGGACTTGGAGGACATGTGGTTCCAACTGGACGGCGCCACAAGCCACACAGCGAATGTCACAATCAATTTATTGGAAACCAAGTTTGGAGAACGTGTTATCTCACGAAATGGTCCAGTCGCTTGGCCGCCTCGGTCGTGCGATTTGACGCCGTTGGACTATTTCCTGTGGGGCTACGTCAAGTCTGTGGTCTATGCCAACAAGCCAACGACGATTGATGAACTTCGTACGAATATCGAACGTGAAATTGCAGCAATATCGGCCGATTTATGCTTGAAAACCGTCGAAAATTGGGTTCAACGTCTGGACTTCTGCAAGCATGCCCGTGGTGGCCCTGCAAAAGAAATCGAGTTCCATACATAATGGCATCGAACGTACTTACACAGGAATAAAGAATTTCATTGATATCCAAAACGGTTTTTGTTTTATTTAAAAAAACTTTTGTAGCGCTTTTATTGAAAAATCCGATATTAATATAACGTGGTTAAATTTTATTTTTTAAGATTACCTTTTCATCTCTGCATCTATGTATGTATTTTTATAAACAAATACAAACAAATTTTACCCTAAAAGATTCTATAAATGTTAACAATTTCGTTAAAATTGTTTTTTTTTTTTCTTATTTTTCAGCGAGCACCAGTTAGTTTTTTCGTTGATAGCTTGGAGACGGGCACATCCTATCGTATAATACTATTTGCTATAAATGCCAAAGGACGTTCGGAGCCAACAATAATTGATGATATTACTTTTAAGGGTGTTGCAAAGTTCACAGGTAAGTGCATTTTCGTTAAATTGAATTGAGTTATTATTGAATTCCACCCACAAACTCCCATCCCACATAATGGCATAAAAAAAAAATCACAAATAACTTCTGATGGCCTGGTTAAATGTGTAGGTATTTATTTGTGGTACATATGAAGGGTAGGTGAAAGGGTACCTATAAATTTATTATTCATATATATGAACTAAAACAGTGGCAGCTGTCCGGTTTTTTTTAAATTTTCTCAAAAATGACTCTATAGGTTTTCATTAAACTTCGTACCTATCATCACCTAAGTAATGGTAGGAAGACCGTGTTTCAAAAATGCTACCATTTTATAAAAAAAAAAAAAGAAAAATATTTATAAGTGGTAACTCCTATAGAACCTTTTTTTTTATTTTCGTTTTTCTCAAAAGCGGCTCAACTGATTTTGACCAATTTTTTTATAGAAAATCTTTCAATAAAACTTTCAAAATTTTTGTTGAGAATTTAATAATTCGAAAATGACTTGGTCGATTTTTATTAAACTTGGTTTCCTCACCTCAAAATAGATCTATTGTTTAAAAATGGTATCTCTAATAGAACCTTTCCACTATCTCATTATCTGTTTAACCGATTTTAATGAAATTTTTTACACAAGAGCATCTGATATTTATTATAAAAATATTGCGTATAAAAATTTTCAAAACACCAAATTGTGGATTTAAAAAAAAAATTCAAAAATTATTTTTTGAAAATTCAATATTTCGAAAATGATTTGTTGATTTCAAAATAAATTTTTTAATTCTCTTAAATAAAGTCTAAACATGGCGTACGAATTTTTTTTTTCTTGAAATGTTTTTAAAAATTTCATAAAGTTATAATAAAATTAATTTTTCAAAAATCCCCTTCAACGATTTTTAAATTTTTTTTACACATAAATTGAGATTTATGTAAGAAATCAGATGGTGTACATTGCGTTAGTGTCGAAAAAGTTTCAAAAGTTTTTCAATAAATTTATTTTTAATTATAATCATTTTTTTACAATTTTTCATGCATACTTTAAAACCACAGTGTGATTGCACATAAGAGCAAGTTCGTACGACACAGTCGTACATTTTATTTTTCCTTATTTTCCAGCGAGCACCAGTTAGTTTTTTCGTTGATAGCTTGGATACAGGTACGTCCTATCGTATAATACTATTTTCTATAAATGTCAAAGGACAAAATTTGAATAAAAAATGTTTTTCATAAAAAAAAAAAAAAAAAAAAAAACAGAAATAAATTTTTTTCTGTAATGTGTGTTGTTAAACCACACAAGAGCAAGTTCGTGCATAGGTATATTTTTATTAGTACCTAACTTCGATTATATATAGGTTTTCTTCCATTTTCTGGATCAAAAACTTCCTATAAGAACAAAAATATGTGGAACCCGCAGTCCTATATTTTATTTCTTCTTATTTTTTTTTTGATTGAAATGTCCCTTTGTGGTCGTAAACATATAAATTTGATGGACGTTGACACTTTCGTGTCCTTTCATTCCATGTTATAACAACATCAGCAACAACAAGTCCAGAGAAGACTCTTCTTATAACATAATATGTTTCCCATAAAATAAATATGTATGAATCGACACAATATCAACAAAACTCAATCCTACACTCCCTCGTCCGGCTCACAAAATAATTTATTACTTAACCAAAGAATACCTTTGTATACAATTTATAATAATAAATTTGATATGATACACCGTTAGCATAATGCAATTCAATTTGATGGCTATGCCGATGATGCTGTATCGAATGATTATCAGCTAATCATTGGTGTTATCCTTTTTAACTAAAGCTATATTATTATGGTGTGTGTTTTTGTGTCTGTGATATTTTAAAAAAATGGTTGCATGGTTGAGTAGCATTATATCATAGACCGGGAAGTTTGCTTTTTTTGTGAACATCCTGGTACGTCCTGCCTTATACACATTGAGCAATATACAATAAGGTACCAAACTGTGCTTTCTTGAAGCAATTTTCCTAAGAGAAAAGAATCAGAGTTCACAAAACTTTAAAGTGGCATAGAATGCAAAATAGGAAATGAAAAAATAAAAAAATGGATATAAAAAAAAAAAAAAAAATGTTATGGAACGAGTAATATAAAAAGTTTTCCTTTTGCAGAATTGTTTTTCATGTTCTAGCTACTACAAGTATAGCTATAAAGTGGAGGACAAGAACGAGGAGAACATGCTATACAAATGTCGAATGTACGAGTATACTACAGGGTTATCGTGAAAGTATAAGAATTTTGAATAGCGCAGCAGGAAAGCAAAGTCCCATGTTTAATTCATGGGAATTTCAATTAAATTCGCTGGTTGTGTTTTTAGGGGTTATTTGGTACTCTTCTGTCATTGTGAATGTGGCACAGTACCTATACAGAAAGGAATTCAAAGCATTTGTGGTCAACACACAGTTTTTGCATGAATAAATAATGTGGCTTTAATGGCAGCTTTCTCAATATATGTATGTAGCTAGTTGATGACATTGAAGTTTCATCATTCTTTTTTCGAGTGAAGACATTTGACATTGCAAATAGGATTTGATTTGATTTGTAAGTACCTTTGATGTACAGAGGTAGGTTCAATATGTAAAAAAGATTAAGGGATGTTCATTGTTCACTTCAGGACGATTGGATTTAAGTTTCTCTTTGCAGCCCATGCATATAACTTTAATTAAGTGGGAAAAGCAATGAGAATTATTCAGCCTTATTATGAGTTTCACCATAAATATATTTCACCATAAAATTTTTTGTTTTCCCGGAATTTTAATAGCTATATTGTGAGTTTCACCCGAATGAAATTTCGTTCGCCCACAAAAAATAAGTGAACTTTTAGGCTCTCAATAGCATTACATTCCCCCCGAAATCAATATTCACAATAAAGGGATTTTTCCAAACATAAAATTTCGGGTGAAACTCATAATAGGCGAAAAGTGAAATGTCAAATTTTCCGGGTGGAATTTCGTTCGGGCGAATATCACAATAAAGCTGAATCATAATTTTAATTGGGATCATTTATGTAAGAAACCGAGGATTTTTTAGGAGCTAAACGCGGAATGTCATGAAGATCGAATTTGGCCTTATGCTACCTTAAACCAGAAATGTTTTTTCATATATATTACCTCATGCAAGTAATCAAAAAATCCCCCAAGAATATCAATCTCTTGCCATGAAAAAGTACCTCTTGCCTTCGCCGGCCGTTCTGATTCGTCAGAAAGTTATATGTCTCATCCATTCCACAAAACTAACAACACGCACAAAGAATTGCTGAGACTTGAGAGTTTTATGTCACTAGACCCTGATTCCCCATAATCAGTCGTGCCAACAAATTAATTTTATTTTTTTACTTTGGGAAATCATTGATAATAGATAAGATTTTTGAAAGATGCTACATTTCAGAAGTATCGGTCTTGGGCAAGTAACTTTTTAATGGGAAAAGCTAGAAAAAAGTATTTCATGCAAAGCTTGTAGATCATACAATTTTCCACAAAATAGATTTCAGAACTTTTCTTCCTGTGACTTATGGTTTAGAAGACATTCTAAACCTCTTTTTCTTTTCTTTTAACGACAAATTAGTAAAGAGAAAAGAGAGCCCTGCACTGCGGATGCAGTATTGCGGATTCCATGGTCGACATGAATGTTTTTTTTTTTTCAATTAAATATGTCGAAAATGTCAATTTTTCACGTATATAGCTCCTAACCCAGAAGTGATGTTTTTGAAAAAAAAGTTAGTGCAAAGTTTGTAGCTAAATTATTTTATCCTTTATAGGAGAAAAAAATTAACATTTTCTTCCTCAATAGCGACCTAGGCTCCAGTGCAGATATGATAACAAACCAAATTCTTTTCAGAATGAGAAACTTTTTCCCGAAATAAACGATCTAAACGAACCAAATTTTTGCATGACCAAAAATTAAGGCAAAAAATATTACAATGTCCTAACAGTATTAAAAATGTTTGCTATTTGTAAAAAAAACATTCGAAATACCACTTCGTATTCGGTTCCCATGCGCTCGACTTGAACGACACCCCATGATGTAAGCTCAAAACGAGGAAGACCTTTTACAATTCGCTGTAAATTTGACAGTACCTGCAAGTATCATTATGTCCTCCTGTAGGTACTTAAGAGTTTAAATGATTTTATGAAGCCAATCTTCTTTCGCACTCGTACAGTTCCTTGTCAAGTTCGGAGAATAGGTATATCTTTAGTCACACTACATGAATCTCTTATACTCTATACCAGGCTTATGTTAAATCTCAATTTGTACCTTATGTTCAGAAATTCAAAATTTATTTGAATCGGTTTTTTCTTGTTGGGTCATTTATTTCTATTACATTGGATTAAGTTAAACTTTTTAAGAGAAGTCATAACACCTTAAATGCCTGAATACAAAAAAAAAAAATGGTACAAAATCTCATCTTTCAAAAAAACAATTAAATTTAACCAATCACATTCAAACTTTTAACCACTTAAAATCATTTCGGACTGTTCATTTTATTTCCTTTAAACTGTGTCAATAATTAACACAATCAATACAAACCATTTCTCCATATAACAATTACAAAATATCTACCTACTAATAAAATTTAACAAAATATATCCTCTAAATCACCATGAATATACATTTTATATATACTATGTATTTAAATTTAAAATTGCAGGTCCATCAAACGGCCTTACAGTGCCCCTTTCGCCATTTCTCGCCGGCCTAACATTATTTGCAGCTCTACTATTTGCCATCGCATGCATAATCCTAGCAGCCCTCTATCGGAGATACTCAAACAAGTAAGTCAATACAAATACATACTTCTAAAAAAAATATATATATATATATATATATAAACTCGTTACACATATATACATACATATATAAACAGCCACAAATCCACTTTATTGTGGTAATAGCTTTTATTGCGTAAATAAATTTCCTCATCCTCTACGTTCGGTTGTCCCAATTATATATATATTGTAAGCAGCACTTCATATCCAAGGACACTGTTTCATCCACAACGACAAAATCGCAAATACAGTAAATAAAAAAAAAATAAAAATAAAAACAAAAAGGGGGGAAGAATCGACAAAACCATTCACCCGATCAGGTATCAATTTCATCTGAATAGCCCATCAATTTGCTCCTTGTTGACCCTCTAGATCGTTCTTCTCTGGCTATACCAAACGTATAGACAAACATTGATGGTTACGAGAGATTTAATTAAATGACATCGAAGTGCAAAATGTTTGGATTCAACGAGCAAATGGTGGTGGCGTTACCAAGCCCAAACCAAGGCTGTAAAATACTGTTCCCAATTTATGGGTCTAGTTTTTGAAGTCCTCCTAAATTACATGCTCCCCCCATCATCCTCGCATCACCCAATTACGAGTATCTATATATTATAGCTTCTGATATTTAGTATGATTTTCAACATGCCCCTCTGCTACAGCTATACATAGTACATAGAGAAAAAAGGTATAATGTTTGTCGTTTGCTTTTTCAATAATAGAAACAGTGAAGCCAATTTGAAATCTGCCAAACATACCCAGCTGTCGATAATGCCATCCGATTGTCAGCTAGATCCACTTCAAGCGAACCATCACCATCATCATCATCATAATCAACATCAACAGCAGCAGCATCAGCAGCAGCACAATCATCAGCATCATTTGAGCGGTGCTGGCAGCCTTACAACAACAACAACAATGGCAAATACGCCATTAGGTAGTACCACAACGAATCCGCATGATGGCCATCATCAACAGAGTCCACAAATGATGGGTGACCCACCCGAAGGTGATGACACAGATCCAGATGTTATTCCAAATCAATATGGTGAGTTTGCAAAAAAAAAAAAAAATTAACAAAAAATAGCAAACATATTTTTTATTCATATTCACCACCCTCCCTACACTCTACTCTCTATATTGCGAATAGGGGCACTTAGAGTGGATAGGACTGTAGAGAGTAGGGTAGGAATAGGAATAGAATTACCATAGTTGACTTTAATAACGAACACATCAGTGAACGAACAACGAGCTACCAACATAATAAACACATGCGTCTGCTTTGAATGTCCCTTGCAACAAGCTCAGAGTGTCGTATTATTATTTTGTGCCATAAGTTTTGACACACATAATGAGGATTAAATGTAAAGCGAAAAGATAAAAATTTTTGTAACGGATTGAAGCCAGAAACTTCCCTCCTGGAAAAACATTCGACTAATTAGGGCCTAGAGACACTAGATAGTTTCGCTACATGTTTACCCTACAAACTTAGCGAAATTCTTAAGTAACACTTAAAAGTTCCAGTGCACTAAAATTTTCGAAAGAAAATAGTTTTTGGATTTATATTTATTAGATTTTCTCAAATGTCTCTTTTGTAATATGTCATTTGGTTGAGTGTTTTAAGATATTTAAATTGTCTTCAAATGATGTAACTTAAATTCTTATCTAAAATTATTTTCCCATTCCCCACTAAATAAAGATTGTGTCACTTAACCTACTTCTAGGCTGTTTTCTGAAAGCTTCCAAAAAACATCAAACTAAATATTTAAGTGCTGGTTTAACATCACAGAACGTACCCATTTTAGTTTGAAGGAACGTACCCAATATTGAACGTATCTAATATCTATACATCAACGTATCGTAACGTGTAACAGCACAACGTAATGTATTACAGAAATTTCCAATTTTTAAATAAATAAAATGTGAGAATATATTTAAGATGGCGTTAAGTTAAGAGGCCTTTAAGAAACGTTGTTTAAATGTGAAAATTGATTAAGATATCGATTTCGAACTTAGAAGTATTTTAAAGTTAAGAGGGCTTTAAAATGTCTATATATAGATATACATACATATATGGCTGCAAATACTTTGAAAATGACTAAGGGCTTATTTAATAATGGCTTAGTAAAGTTTCGATTGGTAACTCGAAACATAAATATTGGATCATGTTCATTAGAATTCAGTTTCCAAAATTATTTGTGGATTTGTAACTCATTCGGGTGATGGGTCACAAGACAACATTGATTTTTGCTCATTTGGACTTATAACCCTGTACCTGTGTCAAATAACTAATTAAAACTTTACTTAGAAATTAAGCGTGTTTTATTGGAAAAGCTTTCCGTTTTATTGTACGATTTTAAATTAATTGCAAATATAAAATCGCCCGTAGGATTACGGCAGAAAAAAGCTAATGTAGAATCCTACTGTGGATGGATTTTTTTTTAAATTTCAATAGTACCAAATGTGAGATATAAAACTATGATATTGCCGATGCGTTTTTTCTTTCTGAGAATTTATTTCTGTACTATCCATAGATTCCCAAAAAAAAACACGCCTATTCTGAAACATTAGGCGTGTTTTTGTTTTTTATTTTTTCTTTTCTATAAAGTTTATAAAACAACTCAATGAATCAAAATTATAATAACATATCAAAGCAAGAAGACTATACATCTTATGAAAATAGTGCCGATAGAATTCCAGGCTAACGATACACTGTATAGTTGAGTTGCTATGATACGTTATTATTTCAAATTCAATAGAAACTGCATCCTATATTCAAGCTCATTGTTTTGTTTTTTAATAAAATTGATGAACTGTTTTGTAATACTATACCTATAGATTAGAGAAAATAAATACGCCTATTATTAAACTCAGCACTTAGTGGTTTTTTAACGTTATCGAGCAAATTTTGAACAAAAATAATTCATAAAGCCGAATTAAGCTTTGTTCTATCAAACATTTACAAAAATCTTATTTTCTACGAAAACGATTTTAATTAAAATGTATTTGTGTTCTAATCAAATAGTATGTAGGTAGGTACGCTCAACTATATTTGTCAGGATGTATTCCAGTCTTTATTAACAGTACATCTCACAGAAACATGTTTTTGATTTTCTACTTTAAACTTTATTTTATTTATTTATTTATTTATTACTTTAAAGGAGCTATTCTTGTAATTATATACATATTTTATATATAAATTAGATTAATTAAAATCCACCCACTGCCACGCGTTCTTTTGTAATTTCTTAGTTTCTCGGAATTAGTCGGAAGCATCTCCATTTCTCGAAAACGCTAATGAAATTTTTAGAGTTTACTCTGATGAATGAGGCAAAAATTAAAAAAAAAAAATATTTAGTAAAATCAACCTACTGCCACGCCCACATTTATTGTTTCTTAGTTTTTCGGAAACGGCTCTAACGATTTGGAAGAAATTTATAGCGAGTGTTATGATGAAGAAGAAAAAATTTCAGGAAATAGTCTTAGGAAAATGCGCCCATTGCCACGACCTTATATATTGTTTATTGGTTTTCGGGAACGGCTCTTACGATTTGGATAAAATTGGCAGGGAGTGTTCTGATGCACATAAAAAATTCAAAAAATATTTTCAGGAAAATCCGCCTACTACCACGCCCACTTTTCTTATTTCTTGGTTTTCGGAAACGGCTCTAACGATTTTGATGAAATTAGCAGCGACTTGATGAAAGAGACAACAGTTTTTGGAAAATCCGCCCACTCCACCATCCACTTTCATTATGTTTCTTGGTTTTGGGGAACGGCTCTAACGATTTGGATGAAATGCTCAGGGTTTGTTCTGATGAATGAGAAAAAAGTTTCGAAAATGATTTTATTAAAATCTGCCCACTGATGCTCCCACTTTTTTTATTTCTTGGTTTCTTCCAAATTACTCGTATAGTATAGATATGAGAGTAGTTTAGTCAGGTGGTATCTCCACACTTGAGATATGTTTACTTATAATATTATGTAGATATATTATATCTCCACATATGTGGAGATACCATGTGAAGATAAATTTATTTGGACATAAATGTGGAGTTATTTTAAAATTTGTGGAGATGCATGTGGAAATACCTCCATACTTGTGAAGTTACAAGTGAAGATACTTCCACATTATGTGGGGATACATATGGAGGTACTTTCATATATGTATGGGAAGTCGCTTATATCAAAAGTTTGACCATGGAATGACACCAGTGAGATCTGGATTTACACCCCTGTTGGTCTATCTATTAGTTCTCTTCTCTGTCTATATTCGTGTTCAAGCTTTACGTGTATTAAGGAGCAAACATAGTCTAAAGTTAAGAATTCCTAACACTTTCTTAATGTTCTGTCTAGCAGCAAACTGAACTACAAGCAGATTCAAGTGAGCCGATATCAGCGGTGGTGTCGCATTTTTTCTTAAATATTCAATATAAACTGTTTTATTATTAGCTACCTTCAAATTAAATCATGTACATATATCTATTATATAAATTTTTTTTTAATTTTTATTACAGAAAAACGTCCAATTAAATCAATGGCATCCACACCATTGTTCCGAAGTCCCTCGGTGAGACTGATACAAAGGGATTACTGTAATGACACAGATCGAGGGGGTACTGGAAGTGATGGAGTAGTATCTAGTTTAGGTTCATTAGTTAGCACTGGTAATGAAGTGCTTCATTATACATTCAGACCTAGTAAACAAATTGTAAGTATATTTTTGTTTGTAGTATGTTTTTTTATCAATTTAAATTATTAATTAGATAATAGACAGGTACACCTTTTTGTAAGTTTACTTTTAAAAAAACACGTCCCTTCTTGCCACTAATTAATGTCTTGTCAATTTTTTCAAGAAAATCCATAGAATCAACTTTGTTCTCAGTTTTCAGTTTGCAAATAAGACGAACACAGTGTTAATTTTGAAGAAATTAATTTATCAAAGATTCTTACATTTCAACTTTTCTACTTTGCGTATACCTACACCTAACGGGTGGGCCAAATATAAGTTTCTTTTTAAAAATGCAATAATGTCAACAAAAATAATTTTTTCCATGTATTATGGCTTTAGTAGTAGTAGACGTGGCGTAATGGTTAGTCCGTTGGACTGTTACGCCGAAGGTCTTGGGTTCGATTCCCAGCCTATGTCACCTAAAAACAGGAATGTTTTTCACGGGTTACTGCCTCTTGCGAGGAATTGACAAATCATCCAAGAGCATATCTTGTCATTGTTTTTCTCACCCTAGCCATTCGGATTCGGCAGAAATTTATAGGTCCCCTTTATTCCTGCCAATAACACGCACACAGGAATAGTTGAGAGTTGTAAGTCACTAGGCTCTTGTTCTACACGAACTGTCGCGCCGACCAATTTATTTATTTATTTATTTTATTATGGCGCAAACACATTAAGAGCAAACATTCCCATTAATTATGGAATACAACGTCGTTTAAGTGCCTGCCTCGGCTGGTTTCGCAGAAGCGCATTCTGTCACTCCAATTTTCCAAGACCTTCTTGATGGTTCGGGCTGTAGCTTATGGATTGCTTAGATTATATTGGCCTTAAGTGCTTGAATCTTTTCCCGATTGTTGGCATAAAATCGGTGCTTCAAGATTCCCCACAAAAAAAAAGTACAGAGGGGTAAAACCGCAGCTCCGAGGCGGCCAATTGACACCGTCAAGACGGTTGATAACACGGTTTGGGAATTTGGTGCGCAAAAGATCGATTATGGCATGACTGTGTTGCATGGGGCGCCATCCTGCATGAACCAGAGTTCGTCCAAATCCATGTCTTCAATGTCAGTAAAAAAAAAAGTCGGTTGATCGATGGCAAGTTGATGTTCGTGAATTGAATCTCACAGTCTCGGCTACAGCAGCCACATTCTCGTCTGGGCGTACCGTACGACGCGACGACGACGGCGACCATGAGTGTTGTCCTCTAGCATACCAGTCTCACGAAATTTTTCCACAAACTTGCGTACAGCAGGCGCGGTGGGTGCTTCATTTCGGCCAAAATTTCTTTTAAAAAAACTTACTGTTTGAGATACACACCACTCACTTTGGAAATAAATTTTCAATATTTCCCAACGTTGTTCAAGCGTAAAGCGACTCCTTTCTTTCCGCGGAGAACTGATACTGAATTTCTGTCAAGATTTCAAGCGGTAAACAGCTGTCAGTGTCAAAATAACCTATAATTTAAAAAGAAACCACTAGATGGCACACCCTATCTTAAACAAACCCACACTTTAATTTTAATTCCTTTAAGATTTGCCTGCGAGCAAATTAATTTCTTTCCTTTCGTCCATAAAGCTGGACTAGACATAACCTTTCTTCTTTATATTAATGAAGAACAGTGAATGAAACGACAAAAGAATCACGTTTTGAAAAGTTCAGCTAGACGCTAGAGTAGAGGTTTACGAGTATTTCCTTTTATATAGTTAACCAACAACCAAGGGCTCGACTTGGATTTTTAGTTCTTTTGTGAGGAGGAAATAAATTTGGTAGCTCCGAGTGTATGTTTGAAGAGTAAAAGAAAAATCCTTGGCAACACCATATACACAAAACTCATATAGGTATGTGAGTAAATATATTATTTTTCCTATTCTATTCACATTTGAACAACACTCCTTTCTATTCTATTGTTTGTTACATTAAAAATGAAGAATATTATTTGTCTTCCTTTTTTGTTGTTACTGTTATTGTTGTTCCTGTCCTGTTTTGCTTTGCTTCTTTCAATTTATGTATTGTTGTTGTTTTTGTTATGGTGGTGGAAGATGTAAAGGAAACCTCTCTTATTTTTCGAAGTATATATATAAGAGTTTCTTTCGCTTTTGCTTTTCATTTTCATTGAATTTTTAATATGCCTACGGGTGGGTCATGGTCGGTAATACTAAAGTCTTGTCTCATTCAGTGTTAGTTAGGGTATAACTTTTGTCCCTTCTGCTGTGGTGCGGTTAATACCTGGAAGCGATTCTAAGTGAAATAAATGGATAGAAGACTAATGAATAGTTGAACTTGGGTTTTTTTTTTTGTTATAACTTTCGGGTTCGTGTTATTCGCCGATCGATATATACGAAGGTGGAATAATGAAAACGAATGTCACGTGTTAAAAAAAGGTTTTTTCCAGTTTTTTATTTTTTACTTAGGGGATGTTTAAGGATGTAGGTGTGTTTAAAATGTTAGATAGGAAGAGAAAATTGATTAAAAACCGAATGAAAATTCGTGGTTTTTTAAAACTTTTAACTATCATCCTTGAGAAATGGATTTCAAAGCAAATTCTTCTTAAAGTGATTTAATTGACACTTGTAACGGTAGGTTGACCCTTTTCTACAATGAGTAACTTGAAGTATCCTCTCAATTCCAAAAAGAACAGAAATTCCTTTGGACTAAATAGGTTGTCGAATAGGTTGTCCTGGTAGGGAAGCGCAAACGCGTGTGCTCTAAGCTCTAAGGCGGCGTCGTTGGATCTTGTGCTACTACCGGACCTGTTCAAATTTACATGCCTGGGAATATTTTCTCTTATAAACACACCAAACCAAACTCACATGAATCCCGTTTACCGATTGTTTATCCTACTCTGAATTATGTTTGGAAACTATAGCTGGCATTAGTTTCCGCTGCGTATCCCTCCCTCAGTTAAGTTCAATGAACTTCAACCATCCTTGGCTGATGCCTCGCAAAATCTCTTTGCATCAGCTTCTTAATGTACTCCGAGTAAACACTTAAGAATCACTTATTATCCTCCCGTATATAAATCATCCTCATTCCACGCTACCCCTTTGCACTCAAAAGCAATACACCACATCATCAAAAATTTATCTTCGTTCAGAAAAATAACCAACATCGAAAACTGAATTTGATCTTAATCTTCAATTTTTTAATTTATATCTAATCTCTTAAATTCTATAAAACAATTTAATAAATCATTATGTACTCTTTCTGTGATTTGCTGTGATGTTAGTCTTAATAAAATTTTAATTTTGTACATTTACGTAGCTATCTATGAACTCGATTTCAAATTGATCAAGACTAAGCTAATCATAACAAGAGCTTTATTGATGGAATTAATACTGCATGTTACGTAATCCTCTTGATGTAAATTATGGCTTGTAGACTAGGTACTCTGTACCGTGTGTGCAGAATAAAAATAATTCTCACTCTCTTAGTTTTAACCCCAGACCCTGGAAATCTATTACAGGTTGTTGATGTGATGTGGAAGTGAGTCGTATACTTTTATGTAATTAAGCGATATTTCAGCCCAAGCTGACTTAATACCCTGGAGAAGTGATTCCTTACTGTCATATTGCTTCCCTCCTTCGTATACAAACATTTTCTATGATATTCAAGTCAGGTGAATATGGCGGCAAATTCAACAACTCCACTTTTTGACAAACGACTTTACTACGATTATAATATGGATTGGCGCGTTATCGCGTTGATGGTTTAAACATCAAAAAATTTACAAAAATGTTATTCCTGAAAAGAATCATGTAGATATGATTGCGGAGTTCCCAAAAACCTTTGTTCATGTTTTAAGCTCAAAAATGCAATCAATCGAATGAACTCCAAATTGTTGTTATACCCTCTCTTCTAAAACCCTCATGCTGGACATAATTTATGTAGTCTACAGTTTTTCAATTTTTTAAGTCAAAATGGGAAGAATTTCTGGATGGAGGGGAAATGGCAATTCCATAACATTTTGTTTGCCTTGAAATCCCCAACCATTTACATACAAACATAATATATAATTTATTTTCTTAATTTTTGTTTTTGCAAAGTGCTTCAATGATAAATTACCTATTTTTCTTTGTATTTTAGAGTTATGCAACGTTAACCACAAATAACAAAGGCATAATAACGTGTAGTCCCCCATTAGTTGGACCAGCAGCAGTACTACATAGTCAACAGCCCACCCCTCAATCAATGGAAGTTAGTCTACTAAGTCCGAATAATCAATCAGTGACGTCGTCACTAAGCGAATATCGGTTTCGACCGGAAGTCGTAACAACATCTAACCGAATACAGGAAAGTTGTATATAAAATCTAAAACAAAAACAACCCTAACTCCAACCCACACACAAACAAACAACCGTTAGACATTCACTTAACACTGAATGTTTATTCGTCAGCTAGCCATATCTTGAGGCGCATATCTATACATATAACCGACGAAGAGTGGCTCGAGGCCATTGTATCAAAGACTTTAAAGAAAAATTTAAACTGTTTTTTCTAGAATAATAAATTATTTATTTTATTTTCAACTATAAATGTATTTTTTTCTTTTTCCTACAAAATAAAAAAAAAATAAATTTATAAGTGTTCGTATTTAAGAAAATTAAAAGAAAAATGAATTTATATTTAAAAAAAACCATGTAAATAAAAGTTGAATGCTTCTATATTGTTTCAAAACTTCTAGCCAATTAGTAAATTGTATCTATGTGTGCATACTAAATTTTTCTATAAAGAAATTATTTATATATTTTTTAAGGAAACAAATAATAAAAGAAATTCCTCAGTTAATAATCGGACATTAACTTTATAAATTATGTCCGTTTAGTAAAAAACCAACAACAAATTTGTACATATCGAAAATAGTAAACGTGAAATTCTTCCTTTTTGTAAAAAATAAAACCAAGCTAGCTTAGTGAATCAACATATGTATTTATAACTTAACTAAAATTAAGAAACATACTCTTTTCGTTTAAGCAAAAAATAAGATGGAAGAGTGTAGAGATATCCTTGGAAAAAAACAACAATAATAGTGCTAAAGAAATGTGTAATTATTTCTATGGAATAAAATATAAATAAAGTATTATTATACGGTCTGAATCTGGTCTTTTTGTTTATAAAATTTTAATTTAAAAGTTGTAAACTATTATAAATTATATTTAATTTAGTTTAATATTATAATATATTGCGAGTGTGATGTATGACGTATGTGTGAATGTATATGAAAAAATAAAACAATAGTAAGAGCTTTCATTTTATTAGATTTGATTGTTTGTTGAGAATGAACGACCTAAGTTGTATTTAAATTATGTATACAAACAAATTATATATATATATATGATGTACTTATGTATTAAAATTTATAATAAAAATGATATAAGATTGTTAAAAAAGAATAGAAATAAACATAAAATAAGAATTTTAAAAGCTAAAAAGAAAATGATAATAAAAATTGTTTTTGTAAAAAAAAATCTATGCGTTTTAATTAAATATCTTATAATAACTGGAACAACATGGAAAATACTACAATTTCTTACCCTTGGGCAGGATCCGTTCAATAATAAAATGAAGAAAAAAGAAATCCACAAATGGGTCACACTGCCAGCAGCGGCGCGGCGGCTTACTGGATCTTTGCTTAGAATTTAAAAAATTGTTAATCTTACTATAAACCTCCGGTAAAACATAACTTATACCTCAAAGACGGATGCAAAATTTAAAAAATGTATTTTATTTTATGTTCGAGAAACATACGTTACTTAAATTCAACTGATTTACTTTAGCGGGGCGCAGGACACAAATCAGGAGTTAAAATCCTTGTAGTCCTTATTTTTTTGGACCGACAAATTTAAAATAACTGTCGCATATTTCCCGTCAATTCTACAAAATTGTCAAATTAATTGTGGGTAAAAAAATTTAACAATATTATCTAGTTATCACTTTACAAATTATCACCTGTCTTCATTGTCAATTTTTATAAAACAGGGCCAGGCCAGGTTACAGAAATGCACATTCATGACCTGCTCTTAAGAGTACATCTTAGGCTCGGTTGCCCACGAGTTGGTACCTATAGCAACAAGTATACTATCTATAATGCATTTTAATTTTATTTTATGCTCAAAAGTAATAATTATATGTCAAGGTCGACATGCACATAAATTCAACTTGGAAAGTCTAGTTGCAATCATAAGACACTTGTTCCTAAATCATTAATTTCTTTTCAATAAAAGCCCTGTCAGCTCCTTATTTCAACCTCATTTTGATATCAGCAAACTCATAAGTGGTAAAAACGAAATCGTATGCCAGTTTATTTTTAAGCTACTCAACTGTGTGGTGGCACTGAAGTGAGGATTGAGGACGGTGCTTCAATAGCAAAATTAACTTTTTTCAAAATTTGAGATATATGTAGGTTTGTTTGTATATCATGCAACAATTCTGGCACAAATCTTTTCTATCATTCTATTTTTCTAGCATGATAATTTTCCAGCATGCTACTTTTCTAGAATGCTACTTTTCTAGCATGCTTACTTTCTAGCGTGCAACATTTCTCTCATACAACTTTCTGGCATGCATTTTTCTAGCACGCAACTTTTCTCGCATGCAACTTTTATATCATACGATTTTGCTATTTTTCTCGTATAAAACTTTTCTAGCATGCTACGTTTCTGGCATCCAACTATTCTTGCATGATGATTTTCTAGGACGCCAGTTTTCTAGCATGCAACTTTTCTCGTATACAACTTCTTCATTTATTCAACTTTTCTAGCATCCTACTTTAATTGCATCCAACTTTTCTGGCATAAAACATTTCTAACATGCAATTTTTTTTAAGCATGCAACTATGGAATCTTTTAAACCTCTTTGGGTTGCCTTTTCTTTTTTTGCTCGTGTCAGATTGACTTTTTGCAGTCGATTTGTTATGATAAAATTAGGGTCTGTACCAATCAGAAAAGTTTAAAATTTTATACTGTTTATAACTAGTCAAAAATTTAATAAATGCGGCAGTCAATGTTTAGTTATTAATCAGATGCACAAATATAATTATGTATGTACATACATATTTTGTTAGTTTTAATTCCTTGAAATATGCAAAAATAAATATTTATAATAATCAAATAATGTGCGTATTATCAGTGGATAATTTGTTGCCTACTACAAAGGCGCACATTTGTTCTCACAGCAGGTATACAGGTATTCTTTAATTGCAATAAATTTAACATGAACATTGAACATACATATATATGTATGTATAAGGAAGCCAAATTATCAAAATTCTTCTGTCGTAGCAATCGGAGTGTGTGAAATAATTGTATTGACTGCTTTGAAGGTGGAATTTCATACCACAGACACTTTACAGGGTTTGTTGCAAAGTGGACCTTAGGGTGATTTAAACTAACTCTTTTTCCGAAATTCAACCGAGACCGGGCGAAATTATGAAGCTTAGATTGAATCCAATTGATTAAGACCAAAAACTTCAAAACCTAACACCAATTACACCAATTAGAGGTCGGTACTCGCTACCAGCGTTTTTTTTTCAAAAATTTTGCTTAAACATTAGATTTAAATGGCCATGACTCTCGATCTAAGAATTGTGATAAGTTTTAGGTATATCTTTTAAGAAATTACAAAACTATGGCAAGAAAGGCGTTTTTTGTATTCAACCTAGTGAATCTTTTGGTTCAATGTTTTTCGATGCACGATTCACTTTTTCCAGTTTAGTTTTTTGTGCTGGAGCTACAAAATAGAATAGTATTGAATTGAATTGAATTGAATTGAATTGAATTGAATTGAATTGAATTGAATTGAATTGAATTGAATTGAATTGAATTGAATTGAATTGAATTGAATTGAATTGAATTGAATTGAATTGAATTGAATTGAATTGAATTGAATTGAATTGAATTGAATTGAATTGAATTGAATTGAATTGAATTGAATTGAATTGAATTGAATTGAATTGAATTGAATTGAATTGAATTGAATTGAATTGAATTGAATTGAATTGAATTGAATTGAATTGAATTGAATTGAATTGAATTGAATTGAATTGAATTGAATTGAATTGAATTGAATTGAATTGAATTGAATTGAATTGAATTGAATTGAATTGAATTGAATTGAATTGAATTGAATTGAATTGAATTGAATTGAATTGAATTGAATTGAATTGAATTGAATTGAATTGAATTGAATTGAATTGAATTGAATTGAATTGAATTGAATTGAATTGAATTGAATTGAATTGAATTGAATTGAATTGAATTGAATTGAATTGAATTGAATTGAATTGAATTGAATTGAATTGAATTGAATTGAATTGAATTGAATTGAATTGAATTGAATTGAATTGAATTGAATTGAATTGAATTGAATTGAATTGAATTGAATTGAATTGAATTGAATTGAATTGAATTGAATTGAATTGAATTGAATTGAATTGAATTGAATTGAATTGAATTGAATTGAATTGAATTGAATTGAATTGAATTGAATTGAATTGAATTGAATTGAATTGAATTGAATTGAATTAAATTAAATTGAATTGAATTGAATTGAATTGAATTGAATTGAATTGAATTGAATAAATCAAATGAATTTTCCCTGTACCAAATTTTAACCCAATCGGTCCAACCGATTGGACTCTAACTCAAATTATAGTGGATACACTGAAGCACGAACAGCATAATGTTTTTTTTTTTCAGTTGTAGGTTTTTTTCAGGATACTCAAAACGCAATACGCCTTTCCCTACCGACTAAGTGCTTGATTAAATAATTTTGTCAAAAAACTTTCTTCCAAGTGGATCCAAAATTAAACTTTTAAATTTTAATTTAATGTAACCACATTGACATACAACAATTTTAGTTTTGCCTTGCGACCCAAGAGTAAATCTTGATCTCTATCAATTACTGTTTCCGCCGTTCGGCAGAAAATTCAAATTAACCACAAAATTATACCCAAATAACCCATTAGATGAATTGTTTTAGACATTTTCCTTATCCCAAGTTACCAAGT
The DNA here is from genome assembly GCA_951394125.1 of Epistrophe eligans. Taxonomy (NCBI): domain Eukaryota; kingdom Metazoa; phylum Arthropoda; class Insecta; order Diptera; family Syrphidae; genus Epistrophe; species Epistrophe eligans. The sequence goes on along the minus strand of OX596028.1, from coordinate 25,380,318 downwards.
TAATTGTGTATGTGATCTTTGATTTTGACGCTTCCATTATTTCAATTTATTCATTACCAACATTGCCACTAGCTATGTGATTCTTAGCGTCTGGTTATAGAGAGCTCCCAATATTTTACTTATCAAACCGAGAGCTATGATAGGATATACAAACCACCATCAGTGAAAGAGCAAATAGAATTGATTTCACTTGCCCGATTAACTTAATTAGGTAATTTGTATGTGTTTGCGAGGCACATTCTCTCACACCACCCTTACTTGCATACAATATATGTATAACGTAAGTGTGGTGGTTTTACATTGGGCGCCACTTAAGTCCTCCTAAGGCAACTCTGTGCTTGCCTGTCGTCGTTCTTAAGTGTAACAATGTTGTGGGCCATGTTTACATAATTTGGGAGTGTAAGTGTTTGTATAACGTTGGTCTAGGTACATCTTAGGTATACATGTATGTACTTATAATATATGTGGTGGTGTCCAGTCGGGGAATAACACAAAATAAAAGTATTGTACTGGATTTGCGTGTTATCACCCAACAAGGATCTTTCAATTGAGCCTAGGGAGATAAAATATGCATTGCAATAGATGAGATGAATATTAATTTTTGGTCCTTTGGAAGCAGCTCTATTGCGGTATAATGCACACACAACCTCTTAGCGCACGCCTGAATTTGTAATTGAACAGCCTTGTTATGTTATTGTTTTTGTTTGTTTTTTTTTTTTTCTTTTAATATCGAAATGATTTTGGAAAGTTATATAAGGGACATATGTAATATTAATATAATGTATGGAAGATTAGATCACAAGACTTTTTATGATCTTTAAATTAAAGGCAGCAATTACTTTTGATTTAATTTTACAAGTTTTTTGAAGTATGGATAATGGGTGAATAAAAAAGGAAATGTACAAGTACACGAAAATTAGTATAAACTAAAAACACAGTGCTTGAAGTTACATAGTTATAGTACTTTAAGGTATACTAAGAACAAATCCTTAGTACGGAATTCTGTACGGACAATACATATAATTATGTTTACACATATTCCTTTATTGGGTTGCATTTTTGTGATAAAAGTCAACCCTCAGCGTTAGTTTTTTTAATTAGGTAGTTTGCTTACTTATTTTTACGATAGACTATAGCCTATGCCCATGAACCCAAACAAGGATAGTCGCTTCTCTGTTTTAAAAATAAACAAAATTCATATACATATGTAAGCATTGGAAGGTATTATAATTAATAGTCGTGTTTTTTCGGAAAGCTTTTTACAGTACAGATGATTTTTACACGATTTACAAATACAGCATCCACAGAAGAATTACTGGCAATAAAAGCAGCAGAAGAAGAATGTTTTGTCGGCGTAGACATGCAACTATATAAATCTCCAAAAAAAATAATTTGAAATGGCGTCAAACCGCATAAACAAGGTGGCGAGTATTAACAGCTCCATTTCGTGAAATTCAAAATTGAACGATTAGTCCGCCAAATGTTTTTTTTTTCAGTAAAATTGTATTGCACGCTGTATGGCATAATATGTCTGCAATATTAATGGCTTTAAATTGAGGAACGAAGAGTTTTTTTTTGGAATTGACAAACCACCCTAATATTTTTCAAAATAAATTTGTTGTTTGACGAAGTGAATCTATACATGATAATTTTCCATATTATCAAATTTACTTCAAAACAAACGAGAATTATCAAACACTCTGTCACAAGAAATATTGGGTTTGTGCTCTCATAGCGTCTAGACGTTTTTATTCTACAAGTGCTTAAATTGTATTTTTAAGTTAAATGGACTCCGGTCTATCCCCTCCTACTATATTACTAAAACAAATGTGGACTAAGAGTCCCTAAAAAAACATTATTAGGCCTATAAATTCCATAGTAATCGGAAACTGTTTCGAATTCCGAAAAAAAATATCATCAAATCCGTTCCTATTGACAAATAGTATTAGATTTCTCACTACGATGGAATCGTAAAAGTTTCCGATTACGATGCAATTCGTAATAGGGTTATTAGACACTGCGGCAAAGAAACAAATTCTAAGAAATATTTACTGGTGGTTCCACGATGGATCCGCTCCGTCAAATGTGTAGTCTGCTTCGCAGCAGTTGGAAATGGATGCCGCCACCTCTTCTAGTTGTGCGAGCGAGACAACCTGCGGTGTCCACGCATATAATGCGTAGCTTAGCAATGACGTTATTATTGGCGCTACTAAAACGGATTACGGAAGCTTTACTACTCAAACGGTACTTAGTAATTTAATTGCGAACGACAATAACGTGTTTTCTTATGTGATTGCCCGCAAAAGAAGACAAACTTCAACAGGCAAATCTGCCAAAAAAGTGGCTATTTAACGCCACAGCTCTAATAACCGATTCACCCTAACAACAACATAACAACAGTCATGCTTATGGAATCTGCAATATTGGATCCGCAGTGCAGGACTCTCTTTTTTCTTTACTCATTTGTCGTGAAAAGAAAAGAAAAAAAAAAAAAAAACAACTCATAAAGTACTACTACTATTAGAAATAGTGTTGCCAATTTTAAATTTTCCGCCTCTAAAAAAAATCACCTTTTATAAGTTTTACCAATTTTAAATAATAATATAAAATACTAGCAAAACCCCCGCCCGCTTCGCAGGGCGTTAAAAAAATAGTTTTTTTTATTTGTATTGCAGCGAATGTGTTGAAAAAAAAGAGAAAATTATTAAAAATTAAAAAAAAAGGCGCAAAATTTTAAACAACCTATTGTTAAGGGCTTAGCATATTACTAGTTAGCAATTTGCTAAACATTTAGTAATTTACTAGCTCTTCGGAAATTTTAATCCTTTTTTTTCGTTTTACTAACTAGTAAAATACTAATCCCCTTTTATTAAAAACAGTGCATCTGAACACGTCCAAACAATGACAGTTCGTGAAAGAAAAACAAAGCAAACAAACATAATCCTAGGGAACGGACCTAATAATTTGAAATGTCAGAAGTCAAAGTGACCACCTATAATTTATTTTATTTATTTATTTTGTTTATTGTGAGAACTATTTTGTTATTTTATTTTGGTGAAATCAGAAGCCACGGTTTGTTATTCGGTCTTGGATGTTTAGGTTTTCAACCAAGAACCGAACTGTAGTCTTATCAAACCTATACCTGGAGTAAAATTCTCCATCGTCCAGCTCTTCAAAAGGATTTGATCGGGACTTAAAACATCGCACTTTTCTGCACATAGCTCACTCTTCGAACATATCAAAATCTTCGTCCTCCGAAAACATTTTATTTTTTTTTATTCACTTTGAAAAACAATTAGCACACGAATCATAAAAAAAAACACAATTTAACTCTTTGCCAAATTTTTTTTCGAGGACAATGACAGATTTCATAATGGATTTAGCAAGTTACTAAAAGTTAAAGTAGCCATTTTGTGATTTTAACTTTAGTAAAATGTTAAGAGATAGTAAGTTGCTAAAATTGTTTAAAATTAACAAAATCTTCTTTTTACCTTAGTAACTTACTAAAATGGCTTTAACATTTTACTAAATCGTTTAAAATTTTGCGCCAAAGTGTTTCCGGTGACAGGAATCGAACCTGAGATCCCTCACGTCTAAAGCGGAGACCTTTCAACTGCACCACGAACTCTATTAACTTTAAATTGCTCAAATTACTAAATATTGTTCAAATCAGAGACCCATGTGGCCAATTGAAATTTTATTTCTTTTTTTAACAGATTGTCTTTATTTTTTTATAATTTTTATTTGTCCTAAACCTTCTACCCTTATTCCTCTTTAATTAAAAACAAAAAATAAGAAAATCGGCTAACCGGTTTGGCTGGTTAGCGAACGTATACAAAACCAAACCTTAATTTATATAATATAGAAGATATAAAAAAAAATTAAATATAGATGTCTTTAGATATATTTTTATATAAATTACCTACTATTATATTTTCATTTAAATGCATTGCTGTTCATTGACTTAATTAATTTATTTTAATAGACTGTGTTGCAAGTTATGGATTCATAAAAAAATCGAACGCGAACATTGCGATGATAGAAATTGAAAAAATTGGGTCTCGTAATTCTGTCTGCCTGTCTGTCTTTTCGGCTGCAGCCTAAGCAAGTGGGTCGATTTTCTTTAAACTTGGTAACCAGCGGTTTTTCGACACGTTTTTTTTTTATTTTTTTTAAACCAAAAACAACGGTATTGTCGTTCAATTTTTTTTACCAAATTATGAAAATCTTATTTTTCTCAAAAACGTAGTAAAAACTTTAATAAAAAAATATCTGTATTTTTTTTTAAATGGCGTTTTATAAAAAAAAAAAAAAAATTTAAAAAGTGGTTAATCGTACATCCCATAGGTGGAAACATTTTTTTGATGTTCGATTTTTATGGTTTTCGACTATCTCATTATCTGTTAAACCGATTTTAATAAAAATTTTAACTCAAGAGCATCTGATAAGTTTGAATAATATTGCTGATCAAAATTTTCAAAAGAACAAATTTTGGTTAAAAAAAATAAAACATCAAAGACTCTTTTGTGATACGGGCAACATTTTTGCAAATTTTTCTATTGAATTGAAAATTTTCACCCCAATATTGTAGACTAATTTTACAAAGGCAAACCAATGGTCTAAGAGTGTCAAATTTCTTGCTGAGAGGGAAGTCAATTCAAGCTTACCTATAGTATAAACTAAATAGTACACTGAGTTCGACATGGTATTAATCTTCGAATAGACGTGCCTAAGTACACAATATAGATAATTAGGAATCTAATGATGAATAACCAGCTCACACTTCAGCATGACTGGCTAAAAGGGTGCACATTTAATTGTACTTATACATATATAATATATTATCAGATTGTCCGCACTTAATTCAATAAATCCCTAAAGGACCTAATCTGAAGTCTTCTTCACATTATGGTACCTACCTACCAATAATTAGAAAACTAATTGGAACTCCTTTGTAGCCATTCTAAAATGAGTGCTGTCTCTTCAGGTAGGTATCACATAAAAGAGGGTATGTATGTTTTTGCTTAACATTTCACAGACATATAAAAGGACACCTTGTGTCAACATTAATTGCAACATTGAACAAGGCTGTTGCAGGTATGTAGATAGAAAGGTAGAAGGTAGGTAGGAACTATAAAACCCTTAGCCTTATGCCCACTTAACGGTAGGATTTATTGCGTTTCATTTTTCCAACAGAAGGATGAATGCTCATTCTTAAATGAGCTATCATTTATGAGGGGGCTCTGTGATGGATGTATATAGGGGATATTTACCCCATTTCATCATTGCTCTTCTGCATTCATGCTCGTCATCAAGTCATCCGTCAATAATCAATGGGCCTGATAAACATCACTTGACCCATAAAAGTCGAATGTCAAGTACCTAGGGATCCCATTTTTTAACATCACTCGTTTGGACCAATTGTTTTTTTTTTTTTTTTTTGTTCTTAATTTTTTTTTTTTTAACTTTTCATCGAATTCTTGTGTAGTCAACCCCTTTAATTGCACGAGTGGATTGGAAAGAGTAGGATGCTGATATGAGCCTATACTATATAGCCTGAACTGGACTGGTATTGAATGTGATTGAACATGGCTTTGAGGCTGGCGCTGTCATGCAATGAAACAGTGATTTATTGATAATGCTCCTGAATAGGGTTTCAATTGGGCTAAAAAAGGATTTATTGGTGTCCTGGGATATTTCCACAGCCACTTGGATTCCAATGAAAGGTATTTGAAATCTGTTTGATACAAAATATTATTAAAAAAAAAGAAAAAACAACAAAATAAAAGACAAATGTATTCAGACGTTTGGTATTTGTATAAGTAAACTTGACGAGTGTTTTGAATAATATCATGGATACAAAAGGAAATGATAAAAATGTGTGATTAAAATCAATCAAGTCCTGGGGGGCTTTTCAATGATTCATCTGATATACGATGGCTGTGTGGCTACGAAAACAACACAAAAAAAAAACGGAACTGACTTTGAAAGGTTAAAAGTTTTTATTTTCAAAATGGCGCCCAAATAGTTATGTCCGTAACATGGAAACTTCACTATGTATTATAGCCTATAGGTACTAAGAAAGAACCCTCTACACAAAATATGTTTCAAAATAAACACGTTTGTTTTTATGGGAAAATAATATAATTATTTCAGAATTATTTATCGCCTCATTATCATTTTTATCAGCTTGCCAAGGGAAAACGATTTATAGGATCGACTTCTTAGCAGTCTCCACAAGTACTTCTTGTGTATCATCGGTAATCTCTGGTCACCAATGTACTCTTTAACGGGTCAGGAATAAGTCGAATAGAGTCCTTTATTTTAGATGTAATAAAAATGTTATTTTTCTCCATCAAGTCTGTGTATGTACATATAGGGATACGTCCATCGTCCAGTCCGTCCACAATTTGTAGGTATATAACTTCGATTTGGAATTGTGTTGGTGGTGTTGATGTTTTTTCTTCTTCAATTATTTTTGCAAAATTGTTTTCGAATCAAACATTGACAGTTTGTTCGTGCGTGAGGAGTAAGTTAAATCAGTTGGAAGTTCAACGAAATTTATTTACCGTCTGAGTCAATGTATATATGTATGTATAGGTGGTACATGTGTCAGAGTGAGTTAAAATGGCCAGTATACATACATAGGTATAGAACATCTAACCTTAACGACCTAAAGAAACACGAAAACAAAAGACTTATTTTGTATTTCAAACAATAAAAATAAAAGGCAGATGAGAGCTTTCAAAGAAGCGGGTGATTTCACATGACAATAAAATTTATTTCTTAGATTTTTTTTATATCAAAGAAAAATATGATTTGATAAAAATGCTCGAGGATATTATAGAGAAAGGTTATTGGGTTATATTATACCTACCTATACCTACTTTTGTAGACTATTATCATTTGTGTCCTTCACAATGAATTGAAAATAAAAGACATACGCTACGCATGAGTCACATGTAATTGCTTTTGTTTTGCTATAACATTATAATGCCTGTAAAATATGACTTTTAAATAAGATCCAATTTCAACCCACATAAATGGATGACGAGTAGATATATCCAATTTTTAAAATGTTTGTTGTAGTATATACACTGATATTTAATTTATTTACTTACCTATAACTGTTATGACTGCACCTCAATAATTTAAATAAGGATATTTCATTCCCCAAATTTTTGCCTGACTGATTGTCAATTTATGTTCACAAACAGCTTTAGCGCCACACGATTTTCCACACTAGACTAAAAAGGTACAATTAAAATACAATTAAAAAGTTTATTGGGACAGTCAATCTTTTTTATTAATTTTCGTCAAATAAACTGTTTTAGTGGGCAAATAAAAAGCAGTTTACTGGCCCCATGCGTTTATTCTAACAATAAAAGTTTATTGATACTGTTTATTAATTTATTTATTTTTTACAAAATTAGTTTATGGTGGCAATGTACTTTTTCATTGATTGAAGGAACGAATTTGTTAGGACAATAAACAGTTTATTGAATTGAATTGAATTTTGTTTGTTGTACATATAAATTATATCGTTGATTCAAGCAAACTTATTTGTTGAGCCAATGAAATAATTCATTAAAAAATTCATTAAAAAAATTGCTTTCTATTTGGATTCTAGCTTAACTTTACTATTCTTACTTTTTCTATTTATTGTCCCAGCAAATTGTTTTTATGTTGAGGTCATTTGAACTTTTAAATTTAATAGTGACCTCAACTTGATCATACTGTGAATTTTATAAGAGTCCACTTAGATTTAAAAAAAAAGTTTTTGGCGTAGGTACACTTCTAAACACTTCATTGGGCCAATAAAAAGTTTATTTGGCCAATACACAAAAAAAAAGTTAAAATCAATTAAAATGTTTATTGACATTTAATAACTTTTATCAAAGTAAAAAAGTAATTTTATAAAAAAATTGTTTGGGGCAATGTATGTATGTATTGTGTCAAAAAAAGTTTATTAATACAATAACCGTTTATTAATTTTAAAATATTAATTTTCAATAAACAGATTTTAACTGAGCCAACAAATCGTTTATTGAGTAAAAATTTTTAAAACCAAAATAGTTCATAATATCAACAAAAAGTTGAAAAACGGTGTTTATTGATATATACAAACTATTTTTTTTAGTACAATTTTCTTTAATCCTAATAGTTCAGACAAAAAAATGCGAAAACTCAGAAAAAATTCATATAGAGCTAAAAATTGTAAAACACCCTTAATTCGTCATTAAAACTCAATATTTTAAAAACTTCCCATCAATCTGACTTCTGCAAAAAATTATTATTCAAAAGTAAAAAAATCACGGCTTTAATACAATACTGTTAGATTTTCTACATAATTACATCAAATGGCAGATATCCTTTTTCGTATGAGCGATGGTTTAGAAGATTTTACGCTTCCAAGAAGTAGCTAACGATATCTAAAATATTAAATTTTTTGATAAATTCTTAAACCTTGAATGCTATCGAAAATAAGTTATCTAAATACATACATATTTTGTAGATCAGGTGCTTCTCTACAAAATATCATTCATTTTTTTTTTTTTATAATTTTGGAAACATTTTTAAGAAAAAAAAATTGTAGGTACCATATGTTTTAATATTTATTAATGCGGTGTTTAAAAATTTATTTAAAAAAGTACCTACATATACAGGGTGTCCCGAAACTCAACATCGAGCGGGTACCAGGTGATCGAGCAGGACATACCCGTACTGGAAAAAATAAGCAAACAAGCAATATTTAGAAAAACCATGAAAATCGATACCCTAGGCCACAATTTTAGGTACTGTGGTCACAAATTTACAAACGTTGCATTTTTTATGTTATCCTAAATAACTATGCTATTGATTGCAACCACAAATCCAAAAATAAATAATGTACTGTCCGTTTCGTAAGAAAAATAAAGTTTGACTGAGTCATGGTTCAAAAAAATTTTGTAAGCTAAATTTGACTTTTCATATTAAAAATAAAAAATTACTGCACTTCCCTCTGCAAGTTATTTATATAAAATGCACGACTGGGTCGCACGAACTTGCTCTCATGTACCATCACACTGTGGTTTTAAAGTCTTAATAATTTTAAAATCTTTTCATCTCATAAAAGAAATTTATTAGTTAATGGAGCCTATTTTTTAAGCCACTTGCCAACAATATAGTCTAGTTTAAGTAATTATTATGTGAGTACATAAATATGAAGCACCATGCTGTCTTGCACTTCGCACATATGCTATGCATAGAATTAACAGTTTAGACTGAAAAAATGTCAAAAAATCAATAAAATTAGAAATAAATTGATTAAAAAAATACCTGAAATTTATTTGACGTCAACTCAATGATTTCTTACATAAATTTCAATTTATGAGAAAAAATGTTTAAAAACCGTTGGAGCGATTTTTTTAAAAATAAATTTTTTATATATAAAATTTTGAATATATTTTTAAGAAAAAAAATTGGTACGCCAATTTTTAGTACTTATTTATGCGGAATTTACAAATTAATTTTGATAAAAAATCATCTACCCATTTACGAAATATCGAATTTTGCTAAAAATTATTTTGGAATATTTTTTTTTAAATCCAAAATTTAATTTTTTGAAAATTTTGATATGCAATATTATTTAAACTTATTAGTAGCTTTTGTGTAAAAAATTTTATTAAAACTGGTTCAACAGATAATGGGATAGTTTAAACAATAGATATATTTTTTCCCAATAATCGTTTTATTATAAGTTCAAACAAAAATTTTAATCGTAGGAGGCGTTTTTAAAAGAAACGAGATTTCAATACCGGTTTTAAACATTTGTATTGGAGGTACCGTTATTTTTGGTTAAAGTAATGTCAAAAAAATGTTGAAACTTTTTTTTTTAAATCAAACAAAAAATGTTTGGGAAATTTTGGTATACAATATTTTTGAAATAATTGTAAACGTTCTCTATAAATAAAATTGATCAAAATCAGTTTAGCCGTTTTTGAGAAAATCGAAAATCAAAAAAATTGGTACCATTTATAACCATTTGTCATAATTTTTTTTTTTATAAAACTGTAGCCTTTTTGTAAAAAAAATTACTTAATTTTTTCTTTTTAAGTTGTGGGCACGTTTCTGAGAAAAATTAGATTTTTAATTGTTGCTAAGAAAATACGGCAGGTACCGTTACTTTTGGTCTTAAAAAATGAAAAAAAAAGTGTGGGGGGAATGTCCAAAAAACGCTGGGTACCAAGTTTAAAGAAAATCGACCCAACCAGGACAGACAGACCGACAGACCGACAGGACATACAGACAGACAGATAGAATTGAATCATTCGTAAAAAATGGAAAGTACGATATTTTACCCTATTGGTGTAGCTATGATGCAAAAGAAAATATTGAAATATGAACATTTATTTTATCCATAAAACTAAAGAAAGTGTTCAAATTGTTTAGCCTAAGCGATCATTTTTGACAAATTTTTTAAATGTTTAATGTTAGGAAAAAGAAATATTAACGATAAAGTGTTAACGATAAAATGGCCGCTTCTATAAATTTCGAATATACATATTGGAAGCGTGAAAATACCTTTCCACTTTCCATCTATGGATATGTTAAGTTTATGGGATCTTTTAATTCTTCATTTTCATAGCAAATTAATTATTTATATTTATATGAGTTTATATGAGTATTATATTTATATGAGTGTAAGTGTGTATTTTGATTTTATTTTCTGTTCTACCAAAAAGCAAACTAGACCTATTCCCCGGAAATTGATTTGTGATTCTCCGTCTGGTCCATATTATAGAAGTTAATTTGACTATGGACAACTGCAGTTGATTATTATTCTAATTATTATATGCTTGTCTTACATTTTATCGATTAAATGTTATATTAACTATACATCATTTGCAATTATCACGTTTGAAAATCAGCAAACAAACAAAAATTTCATTATACATTATAATAAGCACATTCAAATGCGTCTGGTTTTTAATTGCTCTAAAATTAAAAAAACAACAAAATCCATAAACAGTCAGAATTTAAGCATAGTAAAATACGCTGCTTACAAAAAAACACATTTAGCAATTTTGAGCAATTAACTCTTTTTGCCATGATATATTGTACGCGCCATTAGATATACATATATTTTTGAGAGAAAATTTTATTATTGGGATTTGTTTTCGCTTCATTAATTAAATTTAATTATTGCATTTTGTTTTTATGACTACATTTATTAATTTATATTTTATAATGTTGCATTATAGTTAGATATACCTAGATATATATACAAACATAAAAGATTAAAAAATATTTCGTGAACACTTTGAAGCCGCCGGCTATGATGTGTATTTTGCATCAATTGCATGATTTTATTAATATTCGATTGTAATGTTTGTGTTGAACATTTTTGAGTAGTTTCTGTTAAAATTATCATTATGGAAATCGATTGATGTTATTATGTATATCTACCTATTATCGAGGATATGTTGATTTATCCAAAGCAACTTAGTATTAAAGATTTTAGCGCACACTGAATTAAAGGGTTTTCCAATAAGGACTTGACAACTTTAAAAATAAAACGCAAACCCATTTGAGATATTTCAAAAACTTTATTATCGGCTTAAAGTACAATCAAAAAATGTATGAATAGAACTCGACTTCGTTCATATGGCCACCGCGGGCACGTTTGCAGCGGTCGATTCGTTGGACCCAATTTTCGATGACTCGGCCACACATATCGGCTGAAACGGCCGCGTTCAATGTTGGCTCAGAGCTCAGCCAACATCGTCGGCTTGTTGGCATAAACCAACGACTTAACGTAGCCCCAAAGAAAATAGTCTAGAGGCGTTAAATCGCACGAACAATAACTCATATTTTGCTTATTGACGAACCCCATTGAGCCAAAAATGAGCTTCGTCACTACTACTTTTAATTTTAAATTGTTTTTCTTTCTAAAATTTGGCACTAACGTTTAGACCATAGAATACCTATACTATCTAGAGAACCGACTCGTACACCCCTTGCCTAAAACACCCGCAAATTTAATTTGAGCACAGTAAGAGAAAACTCTCCTAAATATGTACGTGTGAATTGTTCTTATAGCGCAGATCTCTTCAAATTTCTCTGCTCATATTTTGAATTTTGAAAGATACACACAAAAATATGAAAATTACTGAAAAAAAGAAAAAAAAAAATAGGATAATATGGATACTCTATGATCTGGTGGGAGAATAAAAATTGAGCAAAACTAAGCCAAAATCGATCAAATTATCACTATCTTGGCGCGGTTTCATTTAAAATGCATTAAGCTACTAGCAGTGTTGCCCCCCCAACTGGTTCAAAAAGTAGCGTTACAGATTTATAATGTATTAAAATTTACAATGCCTTACTTGAAAATAACTCGTAGTTTGTTTAAATAAAAAAAAATAAAACATGGTAACGATAATTTAAACTATTAATTAAAGAGTTTCAAGAAAAAAAAAAATAGTTTAAAAATAATAAAAATAATGATAACATAAAAAATATATTAAAAGATAACTTGAACTTTTAGTTTAATAAAATAAAATATTCTGAAAGTAAAATGTAATAATTATAAGTAATTATTGCTTCTTATATTTTTATGTATTCGTATTTCTATAATGTGTTGTAGTTATTATGGTAAGAAAAAGTTTTCTGGTTTCCTTCAATTTTTTTTTACTATCTTTAAAATTCTTCTAAAAGTCTTTTAGACCTAACTAGCAACCGAAAAAATAACATTATTATGTTCGCAATAAAACGGTAAGGACATAATTGTCGAAATCGCACCTTTGGCTATTTCAAAAAGAACAATATTAAATATCTATAATCTTATCATTTTAAAAATCGTTGATTTGATGTTGATTTAATTTTTGAGCGTTTACACAAAAAGTGCTACTGGCGAATTTAAGGACTTTCTTCACGACTGCTACTTATGACGGAATTGAGAGAGCCACAACATAGTGCTTACATTTTCGCTTTAGTAGCAGCAGCATTATCATAGCAGCATATCGAAGGTTCCAACGGGGTATTTGGTGGAGTGACGTCCAACCCTAAACAAAAGCAAAATCTTAATTAACATCAAATAAAATACACAATTTTACATTTTTGCAATTTTATACCTCAAAAATAATTGTACACCAAGATCAAAGAGGTTCAATAGCTTCATCTATGGCCTGTTTTTTGCATTCCTTGTAGGAGTTAAACGATGTTCCTTTAGCTAAAAAACATTTTTCAAAAACATTTCGATACCTTCAGACAAATTATGGAAGACATTGTACCTCTTGAATCTCATCGATCACTTGTTGTGCTCGTGGCATATTGTTAGGACGAAAACATTTTTTTTCGCCCTCTCACTGTTAATTTGTTCTAAATCCAGTTGAGCTCCTTCAGGTATTTCATATTCGGTAAATGCGGATTCTTTGTGCGTTTGTGTATTTGAGTCCGTGACATATTTATGGATTTAAAGAGCCAAATAGAAGAAATAAGCCACGCCATCAATAGATATGCTTACAAGTAAACTTTTTAAAGAAATTTAAACAAGCACTAAATTGAATTTCGGAAACTGTTACTTTTGTTAATAAAAACCAAAAAAATCTCACCATTTTTGAACAAACGTCGGCATTTTGTTTTTTGCATCCACAATTCACACGGATTCACAGTAAGGAAAAAAAGAGAGAAAAAAGAGAGTTTTCGCTAACTCACCTCAACAAAAATTTGAGGATGTTTTAGGCAAGGGGGGTAACTTGTCGGTTTTCTAGATAATATATAATGTACCCTGTGGTTTAGACATTGAAAAAAGATTGCTGTTTTTGTTGTCTTCTCTCTCTCTCTCTCTGTTTTCTGTCCATACAAAATACTCACCATTAGTGCGTCGACTATACGCTCAGTAAAAAAAAGTACTCTCGATTCTCGTTCTTTCTTGTACATCGATATACAAAAAATGTGCTAATGTGTGTATGACACTATGTTTTAAAAGGTTCCAAGAAAGACCGACAAAGTTGGATCAATGAATTGACTTAAAGGGCAATAAGATATATTTGAAAGGACTTCAACCGAGTAAACTGCGATCCATAAATCTGTACCAAAAAAGGGCCAATGGGAAATCGAAAATTTCAATCTTTAATTTCTAAGAATTTTAAGCATTCTCTTAAATAATAATCTTTCTCTTCTTTAATAAAAATAAATTGTTTTGCTTAAAACTACATTATTATTGTATACATAGCATTGTGAAATTATCTTAAGCTGAATCCAATATTGTGTACGTGTACCTAACTCAATATTTAAAAAATGGACATTGGCCATAAAATAAGTTCAATACTAATAACTGAGGCAATTTTTGAAAATAATTCTATTTTAAATTCGATTGAACAAAACCACCCTAAGACTATATTATCTATGTAAGTGAAAGTACCAAATTCGAAATTCTCTAAATCCATAAGACAAACTATTAAATTAAAATCGTGATGATGAATGCCCAAAAGAAATGTAAACTTTGACATTCCCTAATAGCTGATGATGGTACTGGTACCTATATCAAAATAAATCCAAATATCGTTGGTAGAATAAAGCTGCGCTATTTGGGAATTTACCTTCAATTTGGGAATTTGGATAGTGAATACTCGAGGTATATGATTGCGAACTTCTAACATGATTTGCATAAATAAATAATAAGGACTTTATCAAAACAATAAATTCATATTTTCGTAATGACCCTCAATTTGTTATCATCGAATTATAATCTACGAATACAATGCATATTTTAAATCAAACATACACATTATTACATTATTCACATATTGATTATTAATTCATTTTACGTGATGAGAACTTATTGATATCATCTTTTTTTTTTGTTTGTTAACGTTTGAATAATTTTAGTTCACATGATAATTTTAATATTTTAGGACTTCATTAGTGTGCTTGTTTAAATAGTCATTTTTGACATTAAATGTCATAAGTTTTAAGCTAAGTATATAGCTGTATAATATCGTTCGTAATTATTCCTTTTCCGTGACCTTTGTTTCTTAATTCAATATATTTGAATCCTATTTCTGAAGCCCACAGAAATAGGATTCAAATATATTGAATTAATATCGTTCGGTTCACATTAAAATGTATTAAAGGCTTTTACAATAGAGTAGGAAAATTTGTTTTTTTTTTTTTCCTCCATTCTTGCCGACAATACGCACCCAAGAATGTTTGGGAATCACTTAATTCAAGGTTTTCCTTTAATAGTAACACACTATTTCATATAAAGTGTCCCCAGCATGCAACCTGGGGAACAACAAAATGGTCAGAATTCTCGAAGAGAACCTTGTCCAATGTCCATTGAGCTTCTTGAAGAGGAGCCCAAATAGTCCATTGAAATGTTACAAAATTTTGCCAGAACATCGCATTTAATATGTAGGGTGAGGCTGTAAACCCCTTCCCCATTTGGCAGCCGGAGGTAAACATTTATTCGCCATATCTAGAGAACCATAAGTTCCACAAACAAAATTTAACCTCAGTTTTATAGAAAATTGAGTTTTTTTTTGCTATACAAACTTTTAACAAAAAATCAAAAATGAAGTTAACATATTGTAATTTAGTTTTCTTTAAAATGAAAATTCTATGCATGATTTCAACATCGATAGAAATCTGTACTTTTGAAATTGAGAACTCTTGAAATTAAAGCATAATACTTTTTATTTTTTCTTGGAAAAATCACCCTCCTCCACGCACACTTTTCTCACATGCCATGTTGTTAAAAAACCTAAAACTTTGTAACTGAGCTCTTTAGAGCCTAAAGAATAATATCCTTCGCCCATCTACTTATGCATGTAAAATGAAAACATTGAAAAAAAACTTGAGCGATATACCTATATAAAATGTAAGGTAAATGATAAGTATTAAAGGTATTTATTTGTAATTAAAGGAGTTTTTGAGGTACAAAAAGAGCTTATGGTAGTCTTGTTATTCGTTTAATATTTCAGTAAATTGTTGGCGGTTAAGTTCATCGTTTCCGAAATATTTTCTTCTGTTTATTTTGTAGATAGGGCATACATACTCCAACCAAGTGAAATGTGTTTTCGGCTTCATCTAGATTGCACAATGTGCACATTCCAGCACATTCCAATTGTTTCCCTTTTGAAGGAGGCTCTGGCGTTGATGTTAGGCAGACCACATTGGGCTTTCAGAGTTTCAGGGTTTTTCGAGGGTCTGCCGGTCTGCGTCGTTGAAATAGTTGGGAACATCAAAATAAATTGCAATATTCATCATGGAGTTGTGATTGAAGGTCGCGGTTGGTGAATTCTGTCCATTGGATCTCCTTCAGTTTAGATAAACGATTGGTTTGTTTCATTGGTCAATCTGTTTTGCACGTCTGTAATATTCAATTTCAGCCCTTTGAAACAAATTCATCCACAATAAACTTGGTGACGTATTTTTATTTCTGAAAGCTTGCTTTTTAGCTTGTTTTGAGGTAATCTTATAACTCTCTGGATATTATTGAAATGTAATTTTAAAGTAGTGAGGTAAGCTTTTAGAATGCCTGTTTCAATGTTAAGAACATAGTTGGGTGTGTTATTTGAAAGCAAGAAATATCTTTTGATAAAAAACCGCTGTAGTTCTTCAACTGGATCGTTTCTCCAAACCCCCATTTCTACTTGGGAGCAGTAGTTCATCACTAAATTTGATGCAGCTTCATAAATTTTGTATTTGCCTGAATGAGGAAAGTTATAACTTCTAAAAAAATTGGACCATATGGCAATTATTGAATTCACTAACATTGAGAGTCTTTGAGAAAATTGGTCTGACCAAGACATAATATTATGTGTAAAAATGACTCCAAGATTATATACATTTTTTTCGTGATTTTGATTTCCGAATCGTTAATATCATAACAATAATATTATCTGAGAAAATAATAAATAACAATATCACCTGCATACAGCAAAACTTTTACAGTCATATTTTCGATGGATATGTTCACCAGGTAGTTCTGAATGCAGATCGTTTAAATATAGTATAAAAAGCATTCTTGTATAACACCTTTGTTAATGGGAAAAATTCGCTGATACTTTTTTCATTCCATTCGGTCGCTTCAGTGTTTTTATAAAGAACTTTCAAGAAATCAATCTTTTTAGTTGAGATACCTAGAACAGCCAGTTTATAAAAAAAACATAGCTTTCCTATTGATATTATCAAAATGTCGCTTTAAGATCAATAAAAAATTCATACAGCTTCTTTTTTCGACTCAGCTGATGTTGAATTAGATAAGGTTAAAAGGTTAAATATCTGGTCTATATTAGAGTATACATTTCTATACGCAGCTTGAAATTCACACAGAATTTTGGTATCATTGGTCCATTGGTTCATTTTTGCAGCCTTTTAAGTAAACACCTTGCCTCAATCACAAAAGTTATTTCTTCTATTTTAATATCACTATCGAGGATTGGGTTTAAAATTACAGATGTGGAAGGGGGTCATGTGAATTTTGGAGAAGTGTTACTGTTGAGCAGGTTTTGAAAATAATTAAACTCACTTTTACAGGAATCAGTGTTTCCTCGTAATATTTTGGCTAACTTCTTTTCCTTAGTTGTGGTTTCAACAGAAAGTGGGTAAGCAAGCAATATTGAGTAAAGTAGGTACTCACTTTTTTTAGAATCAATATTTTTTCTACATTCTTGGTACTTTTTCTTGAAGACGTCTATGTTGTATTTCCTAAAAATTTTCAGATGTTGGTATAGCTTTTTCCTTCTATATGTATGAAATATGTATTGAAAATTTTTGGTCGGCGCAATAGCTAGTATAGAACTAGGGCCTAGTGACTTACAACTCTCAACCTTTTCTGTGTGCGTGTTATTGGCAGGAATATTGAAGGAATATTTGTCAATTCCTCGCAAGAGAAATTAACCCGTGAAAAACATTTCTGTTTTAAGGTGACATAGGCTGGAAATCAAACCCAAGACCTTCGGCGTAACAGTCCAACGCACTAACCATTACGCCACGGGCTACTAAATTTTTATTATTAATATTCTTAAATTTGAGACATGATAGTAAAAGTATAAGATTATTGAAATTTTCTTTATTTGTTAATTTTATACACAATTTCAATTCTATAAAAGGTAAAAATTACAAAAAAGGATATTATTTTGTTTAAAAACATTCTTTAACTAAATTTTTAATCTTATATATTGTAATTGTTTTAAAAATTAAGAAGCATCAAATTGCAAAAATTATAAAAAAATCGATCAAACCATGGATAAATATAATATACTTAAAAATAGGTCAATTTCCTTTAAACAAATTGTAAAACCCCGTAAAAAATGTAAAAAATCAGTTTTCTTACAATTACTTTGTTAGATTAAAATCGTTAGAGCCGTTTTCGAAAAAATTAAAAACAAAGTGTTGTAAAAAAAAATTGTGAATGGTACCTACAATTTTAAAATAACCTCTTCTACTGAATCCTATTTTAGAGTGTCTGTATCGAATTCTTGCATAGATTCGTTATTACAAAATCTTACGGACAGATTTATGGTCAACGAAAACGTTCTAGCTCGTTTCAAGCTCTTCTCCCAGGTTTTTCTTAAGTTGGGCGATTCAACGAAATGGAAAAGCAATTTCGTTGGCAGCTGTGAAATCTGAGTACATTCTCTGGTGCGAAAAAATACCTATCGTCGATTGATCATTCTATCGAAGTTTTAAAATTGCTTAATATACATATGTGACAAGACTTACTTTAGAGGTATAAACTTCTTGCTTTTTTTTGGCCACGCTTCCAGTGACCACAGCTAGTGTTGAAAAAACCTTTTCAACTATAAAAAGGATTAAAACAGTGTCCCGAAGCGTTATGGGGAATGCAAGATTAAGCTCATTGCTATGATATCTGTTCATTCAGGTATTAATGTGGATCCAGATAAGGTGATTGATCTCATGTCAAAAAGCAAATTAAGACGTCTTCTGCTTTGAAAAAATGTGTGTATAAAAAAATAATTTAAGTATAATTTAAAAACTAATAAAAATCAATAAATTGGAATATATATAGTTTTTTGTTTTTAAAGAATTCGTCGTAAAATTTGGAAGCAAGAACCCCGAAATTTTCAATTTTAATCTCCATAGTGTTCATAACGAAACCAACAAAAAAATCACTTTGCAATTCGCATGATTTTTAGCCAATTTATTATTATATATTATTATTTATGGTTGTGTGCAAAATTTGTCATCCTTATAATTATCCCAACTTTTCAATAACTAGTTTATTATCGTTCCAAAGAACTTTAAGCCATAAAGTAAGGTCGATTAAACTCAATATAGTTGCCAGTGAGTCTCACGTTGATAATATAAAATTCATTATTTAATTTAATCAAAAATTATATATTAAAAAGAAACTTCAATGACTATTTAACACGACATTTTCCATAGTTTTAAGTTCATTCTTTTTCATCTATATATTATACTCGTAAGCTTATGCCGCAATGGCTCGCGATAATATAAAACAACTTAGGTATAACATCGACAAATATTCGCAGAGTAAAGGTTGGTACCTTCATATAGGTAGGTAGGTATACCTATAAGTGTTGCGAATAACGGTGTATGGTACATTAAACAATGGCGGTCGCTGCAGGCCAGTTGCCAGTACTTGTGTAGTAAGTGTAAGTTGTAACTTGTAAGTAGGTACCGCTAATGCTCTGCGCGCACCACCAGATAAAGTTTTTGATTTTTTTTGCTTGACTATTTGTTATGCTCGAATAAATCCCTTTCACGTTTTCCCTGCATGGTGTACAGTACACTGTACAGTGTGCGCTGAGTCGTCCTGGCTGGCTGGATCACTAGATGGGGCTGTGGTTTTTGGGATGTAATAAAAACCACCCAAAACCAGATTCGCATTCAGTTTACAATTTACATAGAACCGAGGACAACGAGCGTTTTGTTCACCGCATAAATGACTGCATTCTATATAGTTAAAAAGTCACTGGCTGGCTAGCTTTACTATAACGGGATGTGTATATGACATAAAATACCACCCTGTTTGGATTAATTCGCCGCGCCGCTAGGCACAAATATTCATTCATTCATGGTGGCGGAGAGACATTGTTTTTCTATTTATTTGTATTTGATATAAAGTTTGCTAACCATAAAGCGGAAAGCACAAAATGGTTTGAAGACTTGTGTGAAAGTCGCTATAGTAAACTCGGTGTATAGTTTTGTTGGAAATAAAACGTTTTGTAGAAATCATTAAACTTTTTTTTGTGAAAAATTATTTTTTTTATTGAAACTTTAGATTGAGGAATAATTATTAAAGTTAAGGCAAAATGTTACAATATTTTTTAAACTATCTATTACCTACTTCGAGAGGGTGTACCTATACCTATCTTGCTAGACTATCTGCTTATCCGTTTAGCTTGTGCATATATTGATTATGGAAGTTGGAAATTTACGAACAAATTGTTTCTTAGATGTAACATTTTTGGCAGCAGATTATTAACATTTTTAACAGAAGACAAATTTGAAAGTGTTTGTGTCAGCAACTCATAAATTATACAAGATACAAAGAATGATAAAGGTTGTCCAGCGGGAAATTTTCAACTTTAAATTGCTTACTTTCGAGAAAATTCAGTTTTTAGTTTACAAAAAATATTTTTGTTTTTGGTTTTTCATTCTTTTAATATTCTATCAGCTATATCATGAATACCTAAGTGTATCACTCATATGATATTCTATACATCCTTATCTCTTCTATAGCAGGAACAGTGTTAGGTACTGGTACATATATAAAGTTCAAAAGTTGGTATACCTATATAGGTACCTACCTACTACTTTTGCTACTTTCGCTTCCAACCTTATATCCTGCTAAAATATATATATGTAGAAACAGAAGGTAATGTTTAACAATAAAAAATCCGTTTTATCAATTCTTCAGTCAATTCGACAATATTTCATTTATCACATGTTCGCAGAAAGTTTTCTACAATAACTAAGGCAGTTTTTGCTGTATAGCTACTCCCAATTCCAATTAACAGCAAATCTCTCAAATTAAATACTTGCACATCCCAAGAAAAAAAAAAAAAGCAATCCCTAAACGAATGATCAAAACAATTCCGTAATCCTCGATTATCGAATCATTTTCAGTAATACAATTCCAAATACCTAACCTATACCTATACCTATGTACATACTTGCAATCGCTTCCATATGCCCAAAGCCTTTTACCTCCAACTTTTGGAGGTAGCAAAAAAGAAAAAAAAAACACTGTAGCTTTTGTTCCAAAAACCTTAATCCCACCAAATTCATTTGGAAAACTTGAAAGAAAAAAAGCTTAATGTTAGGTACAACAACAACAATAAAAATATAAAGGAAAAGTAACAGAAAAACAAAAACCTACACACACAAACAATGGGACTAGAGAGAGAATAAATTGGAAATAGTACATCACCTGTGTGCGAGCACTCCGTCTTTTATTTCTCTGTGGAACAACTATAAATCCATTTTTATCCCTTTAAGGGGCCATCTATCTTCCGTGCAAAGAACGACCGAAGACCCATAACTACTTCTTCCATAGGTATGATTCGCATTCACAAATCTTCACACACAGCATAAAATGGGCATCAAGAAAAAAAAAAAAAAAAAAACCTTTTATACTTGACTCATTCAGGCTGCATTATTGAAACCCTCTGATCAGCCTCCTGCCACAAACACAACACTGGCTGCTTGCTTTGCTCTTGCCACTGCCGAGTTCCGTCCGTTCCGTCCAATGCCAAAAGCCTCTGCTGCCGCGCCACCACGCCGCCGCCACCATCATTAGAAACAAAAATAACAACGGTTGCACCTTATAGTCTTATACACCAGCTGCCAGTGTGGTACCTTTTCGTTTCTGCCACTAATCTGCCCAAAGAATATACTGATGGAGAAAAACACAAACAAAAAATGAGGCAAAGAATTCGACAACGACCGACTAACATCCTTCTTCTTAGCCTGGGCCAAATTCCATTCCTATTTATCTCGTGTTTATCCTTCCATGAATTTTTTATATATTTTTGTCCTTGAGCTGATGGGCTGTGGGTTGGAAACTAGCAACTCACATACTATATAGGGACAAGGAGCTTCTTTATATCTTTACATTGCGAATCAGTTAGCGAATAGAATATGTGTGGCCCTATGTAAAACAAAAACACACAGTTTATAAGGACTTTTTTATGTTTTATTCGGAGATTTACCAACACAGGATTTTGTTTGCCTCTTTAAAAATGAGTCCTATTCCTTTCCGGCAAGCTCTGTCTGAAGAAAAAGTTTTGTTGCACAACTGTTTTTCCTTGTCTTGCATGGAGAGGGGTGTAAGGCATCAGAATAAGGCCCCTTTCATTAAATTGCATTTTGGTTTAGGCGCCCGGCGTGGTGCAGCAATCGTAGCCTATGAAGGATACGGTTGCCGAAATGCCGATATACGTAGTATTGGATTTTAAAATTAAACACGAGTACAGGTTGTTTCAAAATTAATATCTCTTGGGAATCGAAATATATTTTCCGACCTTACTTGAGACACAACAGCTTTTCTTCATTGAGTTCGTGGACTGTGGTTCTATATTCTACGGCATTTGCATCCTTCACACATAGGACCAAATTTAACTTCGGAGAATGTTTTATCTCGAAAGAAACCATTATCAGCTCTACCTTCCTGCTTATTATTTAATACTGGGCCCTTTAAAGCATAGCTCCCAGTATGAGAGGGTATTGTATAGAGAGCGTGCATTTTATTTAATGCTTTTCGCCAAACCAAAAAGCAGCGTCTTTAATTCTTCGCTATACTCTGTTCAACAAAATTGGCAGTACAGGGAAGATAGGATGTTTGCCTCTCACTCTGGTTACATTGGCTTGCATAAACTTGTCTCTTTTTAAAGCTTTCACAGGGTTGCCGTAGCTCACATTATAAATCGCCGAGTGTTGATAAAAGATCGCCAAATAAAAGAAGACGAAATAATGGTAAGCTTTGACGTCACATCATTGTTTACAAATGTTCCGATTAAAGAGTGTCTAGGGGTAATTAAACTGAAACTGTCAGATTCTGAAAACTGCTCCAAATTGTTAGAATTATTTGCCATGTGCCTAACGTCGGGGTATTTTATATACAATGGAAAAACTGCCTACAAATTGACGGTGTTGCAATGGGATCGCCTTTGGCACCAGTAGTAGCCGACATATGGATGCAACATTTTGAAGAACTATCTTTAGGAACATTACTAGTAAAACCTACAATTTGGAAGAGGTGATGACACATTATGCTCGTAAATCGAGCACAAACATTATGCGACCCAGACCATATTCAGGAGGAATTAAGACATGTGGGATAAGGCTTTAATAAAAAATGGCTATAACTCAAAACAACGAGCATAGAAGCCCAAGACAACTCAGCCTCAAAATTCCACATCACTTTCGGTGGGAAAACGCGCATTTTTACCCTATATAAAAGGGATTTCTGATGGAATTGGGATTATTTTAGGCAAACACGGGATAAAAACTGTCTTTAAACCTCCAACCAAAGTGCGTTAGCTCCTAAGAACACCCAAGGATACGCTACCTTTCCAAAATCCCGGAGTGTATACTCTGTTCCCTGTATTTTTGTGGTTAATCTTACATCAATGAAACAAAAAGAACAATACAAACTCGCTTAAATGAGCGCATAAAAGCGATCGAGCATAACTCGGTCACAAAATCTGCAATCTGTGTTAGCACTTAGCTTACAACGATGATCATTTTATTCGGTTTGATCAAGCCAAATCAATTTCCACAGAAAGATTCTATGTACCAAGAATAGTAAGAGAAGCAATTGAAATAAAAAAACACAAGAATTTCAACAAATATTCTAGCTTCAAACTATCCCCAACATGAGAACCTCTGATAAACAATCTCAAACCGATTAGAACGAGCACCGAAACATCTAATGTTATGAGCTTTGTATGCACCCAAGCTTTTGCAAACACAATTCAACAACAGCCAAATAATTTGCCACCTCCTGTTAATGTACCAACAACAACACACCGGTACATTTTAGGAAAAATCAATCAAACGTCAGTCTAATCCCGTGACCACGAAGAGTGCAATTTCTTCGAAACCTCGGGAGAAAGAAATAAATAAATAAAATAAAAATAAATAAATAGAAAACTACATTTTAACGGATTCTCCGGAAAAAAATTAAGAGGGAAAAAGCATAACGACAACACTCCGCATACTCAACTTCATAAAATGTATTCTCAAAAGCTGAGAATCCCAAAAGCTCCTTAATAAAATCCACTGAAAAAACTCTGATTGCAATTGAGAATGATAATGGTAACTCTGTTGAGATGTAGATACCGAGCGCACGATCGAATAACAGTAGGTACCTATCCCATTACATTACATTAGCAGTGGGATACAGCGGTCATGTTGGGGTGTATGACTTTTTGCGAGGACAGTGTACAGTGTACGACTTTTTGCGACAACAACAATTCTTTTACGTGAGTCAGTTACTTGCTCTCTTTTTAGTGGCATTTTTTTCCAACTCAGTGTCGTGAGGGTGCATCAGGCGCCACTGCTTTGGAAAAAGCTCGCGCATAAGTCCTGTACTGACAATTTTTGTTGAGTATAGTATCCATAGAGTAATATAGGTACTCTATGATAGTATCTAAGAATTTAATTCAATTCTTAGCATTCTAAATTAAAAAATTGATAAAAATTTCCGAATTTTGAAAAACAATATTCTACCGTGTTATTTGCCCAACTCCCTTCTACAAATGTGTCATACATTTTAGAGGCCTAATTATTTATTCAACGCTATATATTTTAAGCATTTAATATAATTTTAACAACAAAACAATAGCAATTAACTATTAGCAAAATTTTCCGTTCGTGCGAGCAAAATGAAGCTCAAGTGACATCAAAACAGTTTTATAGAGGATGAAGCTCGTGTTCCATTAGCCTATAAAAGTTTCAAAATATTTTTTATTCTACGTAAATCATATTTTTATATTTTACACCCTGTCTACGTATAAAAGTAGCAAGTTAAAATTGTAAGCTTCTTTCTTGTACACTGTATATGGACTATACTCACCGAGTAGAGAAGTGCAGTGGAGATGCTCCTTTTGTTTTTTTTTTTATTAGGCCCACTCCTCTGCTCGTTCTCACCACACCATCAATGAAGGACACGGTAATGCGGTTCGGTGTGTTTCTCCTTTCTCGAGCGTACTATTTTTTTATATTTTTTTTTCTTTTATGTTGTCCTTGCTCTGGTTTAAACTTTTCAAATTGAGTTAAAAGATAAAACGGAACTTTTTGCTGCATGAAGAAGGACGACCATATAAGAGGGGACGTCTGTTAGCTTGAGAATTGACATGCGTTTGTGTGATTTAGTTTTTCCGCACGTACTTGCTCTCGTTCATGACCAAACCGATGACGACGACGAGTATACGACGTGGGTATACAAGAGACCCACAAAAAAATCCATATATGTATTATGTATACCATAAGCCTAGAGACAAAATGTAAAGGAGATGAGTCCTTGTTGTCATTCTTTAGGCGGCTTTATGTATAGCCTTTGGTCCTTCCTATACATGAATGAAAAAATTCTCTCTTCGTAGAATTTTGTCTCTATTTCTAACGATTCTTGATTTTTTGATTTTTATTTGAATTCGACCATTTATGTACAGGAAAAGAGCTTAGGCCGTTGTATTCGTTGTAAGAGGATTCAATATTGGTTGTTTCGACCAACAAATAAACTGTGAGCGAAACTTGAATTCCTGACCATCAACAGAATGTATTTATAGTTCAGTGTACTTATAAAAAAAATGCACGAACTTGATCTTATGGCTCCATGGAATGTAGTGAATAAGATATTTAGAAATACTTATCTTTCTAGATAGACTACCTATCTATATAGGTGGACTAATAAACAAGAACATCTTTGGGTATAGGTACATATAGTAGTAGCAAACTCCAACAAAAACTCGCGGGTGGTAATAGCACAATGGATGAAAAGTGCTTGACTGATTACTTAGAGGATTGGGTTCGAGCCCCACTCAAAGCAGCATTCCTTACTATATCTCGCAATTTCAACTGAACGCCGCACACTTGGGCCAGCGTATGGGAAGCGATACCCAAAACTAAAAAAAAAGTCTTTTGTGTTGAACTGATTAAAAACGCTTTTAAATACATTTGTATACATTATTATTTATGATTCTTCTTCAAACATGTTTATTACATCATTATCAAACATTTTTCTTTCACATAATGACAACTTTCGCATAAGGCTTAAAAATGGGTCGGATGAAATAAGTAATCTATTGATTATATCGGTAATGTTATAAAGCCTGGAAGTTTTTCTTGAAAAAAATTCTCTGTAATAAAGCGTCACGTACAAAAAAAGATCCATGAATTAAAATTTTGTGTAGAGTAGGAGTCATGGGCATTCAAGGATATAATTGTACATACAGAGAAGCGGTCTCGAAACAATACTCTTCAAACTTTTCTGGGTTAATCCTGAATCCACTTGCTTAAATTAAGTGTGGCTTAAACTCCCATCAAACACCATTTTGAAAACAAAACCATTTTTGAACATTCAATAGCTTTTGTTTCAACAACTGGATTTTGGCTTTTTAAAATGCGAGTTACTGTATGATCTAAAAGTGATTGCAAAAGCACTTCCGCTTCTGATTCTGTAACTTTTAGGCTATTGGGGTATGAGCTCCGTTTTTCTGCTTGCACTAGTTTGTAAGATGGAAAAATATCTTTTGTATAGCTTCGGATAACGTTGTATTGATTCCTGCTTAGTTTAACTTCAATAATTATTTAAAGAGCTTCACGGGGCGTAAGTTTTTGAATTTGATGTCCATACAATCTTTAGCGTAAGTTGGAACGTTCGAAACTTTTTTTATAACATCAGCTTCAATTGTTTTACCCTCAGCTCGAATATCTGCTGTTTTTCTGCGCTTCGAATTTTCACTACTTTCTTCAAGGGAAGGCGTCTACCCCCTTTGTTTGGGGTGTGAAGAGTAAGTTCGCACCTTCCATTTAACCAGGCTCTTTCATTTTTAATTAACCTTTAATGATGCTTGCTATGCTTCACACATTTCGCTTTTAATTGGCTTTTAAAATTGCGTAACTTTTCTAATAATTTTGCCCTTTTTGTTGTGCAACAGTTCGTTTGCTACATATTCAACCATATCTTCATCGAAACCCTTATTATTACTTTTGCAGAACATATCAAACATTTTTTCTCTTTTTATTTTTAATCTAGACTCGGTTTTTAGAAAAATACGGAAAACGAGATATACAAATTATTAAAAAAAATACACAAGTCCCTTTTGCCTTCAGTTTCGTGCTAAGAACATTCTAATGCATAAATTAGATCCATCAATTTTAAAAGTGAAATGTGCATTTTCATTTAATTTGTTTTATTATGTTCTATAACAAGATCCTCTACTGTAACTTCAACAAAAAATCATAACTGTATTCATTTTAAAATATGAGTTTTGGGCATCTCTCCCATACAGTGAGTCCCACTGTGCGCCGCACGTAGAATACAATACAATACAATATACCTATACCTGCATCGAATTTAAACAACTTCCTGATTAATAGAAATGAGGACAATGCATATGCGACTCTCTACACTCCTTTCCATCATTTATTTTATATATTTCGTGCATTCTATGTTTTTCTGAGCATGTAATAAAATGTTTTGTACCTAGTCCATTAAGATTTACTTTTATTCAATTAATTTTCAGATTTAAACACTTTAATTGTTTAATGATATGAAAATGGTACAATTTTAGTGTTATTTAGACACAATTCGTTTCTCTTAATTAGGTATGTAGGTACACTGCACAGTAAATCTTTTTTTTTTATCTTACAATATATTTCATGTTTTTTACCGAACATATGACAAAGAAAATAAAGGTAATAAAACTGTTAAAAACAACACACTTTCTCAATCCTAATCCGATATATTCGCCGAAAAATAAAAAGTGACTTCACTTCTAATCGTTTTATTAATCCCCACTCTCAATTGTATGCAATTTAAAATCACTACTTTTTAACAACTAACTTTATGCAATCACTTTCAAAAAAAAAACTCCATCCACTTGCTCTCGCACATCGACTTTTATAGCGAGTTGAATGGTTCTACACTCCTCTTGAATGTTCTGGTCTATGCTTCTAGTACTTTCCTTTTCTACCGGCGCGGCGGCGAATTGAATTATACCACTTGTGTTAGTTTAGACACGACCCTCGCAGGTATGACGTTGTAAGTCTCCACTTAATATTTGGATGGTTATTTGTAAGATCATACTTTTAGGCGCCCTGTATTAAATAAGTCGTTAATTTCAAAAGTAGTTACGTAATAATTAAATCGTTACAATACGAAATGTCAAATCGGTAACTGAATGGAAAAAAAAGGAAACAAAAAGTGATGCAAGATTAAAAACATTAATAAAATATTAATTATTAGAACAAAATAAACTGTTTAAAACGGTTTACTTGGAAATTATGTATGTTTATTAATAAAAATTTAAAAAAAATATGAAAACCAGCGTGAAATTGTGTACAAAAAGCCAGAGAACGGCGGACAAGAGCATTTCCTTTCACAAGTAATTTTTATTAGATTTTTCTCTAAGAAAGTGATGCGAATTGTTCATATTTTAATTAATCACCAATCAAGTTACACATTTTAAATAATATCTACTTTATCTACTTTAAATAAAGCTAAGAAAAATATTAATTAATTGAAAACTGGCACATGGGTTTTCCGGTCATAATTTCGAGAAATGAAATGTCAAACTGCGATTCTGTTAAGCAGGGACATATTTTTTTTTTGTTGGTAATTGTAAGGCACAACTATTTTTTAAGCACCCTTTATATCAGGAAAAACTAAGGTATATTTCATCATATTGGGGAAAATATCGTAAAACTAGAATTTATCATTTTAATCCCAGTTTTTTTTTTAATTTTTTTTCTTCTTTCATTCCTATAAGACGATTTTTCTCAGGAAATTTCAGGTTAACGAATGGTTTGAAAAATATTGTATAGTACAAAAAAAAAATGCCTCTTCGTGATCAAGGGAAACGCAGTGTACTTAGACAATCTTTCAAATTTTATAATATTTATTTAGTTTGGAAATTATGGTCACTTAATTAATGAACTTACATAATGCATAATATGTGAAGCTAACAAATCTGTGCTCTCATTACTTGTGCTTCAACATCAGAACCAATTTACCAAAAAATCTGAGCTACCGAATTTCACTCAAGATCGATGGACTATAATTAGACCTGTACAAACATATTTATCTATTCAGCTAGCTTAACTAAAAATTATTCAAAATCTGGCTTAACTTTTTTTAACTTTTGTTTTTGTGTTTATAATAGCGTTTTCGTTTGGTAATCTGGAAGAAGTCTCCGGAACTCTCCGATCCGGAATGCCAAACGAACAATTTACAACCCTTTTTTTATTCTGAAATTTGTGTTTCATTGGCGCAAAATTTTAAACAACCTATTGTTAAGGGCTTAGCATATTACTAGTTAGCAATTTGCTAAACATTTAGTAATTTACTAGCTCTTCGGAAATTTTAATCCTTTTTTTTCGTTTTACTAACTAGTAAAATACTATTTCCCTTTTATTAAAAATGGTGCATCTGAACACGTGCAAAAAATGACAGTTCGTGGATAGAAAAACAAAGTAAACAAATCTAAACCTAGGGAACGGACCTAATAATTTGATTTACCGTTGGCCAGACACACTCCAAAACTATTTCAAAATTCTTAATTTTTGCCATCATGAAGAAAAATTAAAAACATTTTGGAGTGTACCTGACCAACCATAAACCGTACATGGATGGTTGATACCTTTTTGGAATCAGCACCTCCATTAGCTTCAGTAGCTCTTGATGTCTTCCGAAAACATTTTATTTTATTTTATTTACTTTGAAAAACAGTTAGCACACGAATCATAAAAAAAAACACAATTTAACTCTTTGCCAACAAATTTTTTTCGAGGAAAATGACAGATTTCATATGGATTTAGCAAGTTACTAAAAGTTAAAGTAGCCATTTTGTGATTTTAACTTTAGTAAAATGTTAAGAGATAGTAAGTTGCTAAAATCGTTTAAAATTATAAAAATCTTCTTTTTATCTTAGTAACTTACTAAAATGGCTTTAACATTTTACTAAATTGTTTAAAATTTTGCGCCAGTAACTCTTGATGTCTTCCGAAAACATTTAATTTTATTTTATTTACTTTAAAAAACAATTAGCACACGAATCATAAAAAAAAAACACAATTTAATTTTTTGCCAACAAATTTCTTTCGAGGAAAATGACAGATTTTATATGGATTTAGCAAGTTACTAAAAGTTAAAGTTGCCATTTTGTGTTTTTAACTTTAGTAAAATGTTAAGAGATAGTAAGTTGCTAAAATCGTTTAAAATTATAAAAATCTTCTTTTTATATTAGTAACTTACTAAAATGGCTTTAACATTTTACTAAATCGTTTAAAATTTTGCGCCATTGTATTTAAAATTTGTTTCCATTTTTCATTATTTTTAAATATGGCGATCACTAATTTGGAAGATTTTGATTCTTTTTGCGAATAAAATTGAGGGTTTACCTACATGTTTAGATAATACAATGATATTGAAAAATAGTAAATAAAATAAAACTTTTGTGCAAATGTAAAAAATATCTTGCTTTTTTGTTTTGTTTGCATTTGTTTTGCATGTGTTTTACTTTGCAAATTTGCATTTAGGAATTTGGCCTATTATTTTCTCCATTTTGGTAAACTTGTCTTTGTTTCTTTGTTTTATTATCTCTACTTAATAAATATATTTTTTGCATTTGTGGCTTCAAGAACTCTAAAAGAAAAAATTCTCTATTCAAACGGAAGTTGCTCTTCTCCCTCGAATAAAATACCTATTTCACAAGATTTAGAAGAAAAAATTGAAAAATGTTGCGCATCACTGAGTAAAACATTTTGTGGAAGAGATAAATAAAATGCGTACTTACTTAATTTCTCAATAAAATCGATGAAGTAAATTAAAAGTGGACTCAACAGTTTGAAAGTATTAATAATGCATTGTCCAGTTTGATTGTGTGATTTAATTAAATTGATTCCAATACCCCAGCCATGTTCCAAGTGCAAACTGCAAAGTTGCTTGCTCTCCGAAAGCAAGTCAATTTTCTCGGAAGAAAAGAAGTTGCTTGCGATGCTGTTCTCTTGCTGCTGCCAGAAGAATATAGAATTTGTATAGTTAAAAAAAAAAACCTTCGTTAATATTTTCGTGACTTTTTTATTATCTTAATGATAGGAAACATAGGAAAAAAGTGAATTATTGTTTCGTTGCAAAATGCAAAACTTATAAACAAAAAGGGAAATTTTCTACAATTGTACGGGGATTTTATACAGTTGATGGGTTATAATAAAAGGAAATTTGTACACATTCTATTCAACTCCCGTTACTCCTGTCTAAATTAAAGTTATTGCCGGCGGCGATCGGGAAATCCTTGGGTCAAAAAGTCAAATCAAAAGGGTCTTCAAGCTGATTGAATTCATTCCCGTTTCATTCCAATTTAAAACCAATGCGTCTGTATTGCGCTCCATCACAACATCCTGTTTTACAACATAAATAATAATATTTCAGTTAGTTCCGGTCAATCCGCTTTAATATAGAAATGAACAAGTCAATATATGAGCGGATATGTGCATAAAAATCAATACCTACACAATATGATTTGAACAAATAAAAAAAAATTAAGAATCCTTATTGCATTTTCGATTCCAAATCAGATGTATCATCCTTATTTTATTTCACTTTTTTTGGCTAAAGGTATAGTTACATACCTATATTTAAAATTGAAAATCCGACAACGTCATTGCGGTAAATTAAATTTTCAACCACATCCACAAGAAAATTAAGGCAAACCACACAAAAATCAATTTAGAAATTTGCTGACATGCATCTCATGTACAATGTAGGTACATGATGTGTAGGTGTGTGTGGGAACGAAAAATGAACTTCAAAACCTACAATCGAGTTTCATATACATACATAGTTAGATAAATACGACCACATGCTGTTCGCAGTTATTATTATTTTAAATTTGTTTTTCAAAGTCTGGTAAACTTTTTTCTCAGAGCTTATATACAAATTTTAAATCTAAAAGTTTAGCGTTGCATCATTTATAAAGTGCCTGATATATGATTTTTTTTAATTAAACCAAAACTAAGTTTCTTGACCATACCTACATTATGTAATATGTATATACTTAGAGGTTTCTGTTTTGACTAAAATTACTTTCTTATAATCTCGAGATAACAATTTTTACTTCTTAAATCAATACATAATAAAATTTTAAAAGCCTTACTGCCTGAACATAATGTATACGGAGTTGCAGCTGGAATAGCTGTGAAAATTTTCAATACACACAAATTCAATATTACGAACACAACACAACGCAACTGCAGTCGGTGCTGCAAGAGTTCACCAACTTTTAACTTTTCATGTGCAGCACTTTTGACGTTTCAATTTGTATGGAAATAAATATTGAATAGTTATTTGTTTCGCGAAAAATATTATTAATTAAAAGACAATTATCGGAAATTAAAAAAAGTGATTATAATAATGTGACAGTGATTGTTCTTTTCTTTTCTTTAAAATATACAAAAAAAGCTGTAGAGCTGCATTGTGGGCACATACAAAATAGCACGTACGACACTTTTTCACAGCTGTTGCATCCCCAGTTCCAGTTGCAGCATTCTGTTGTGTTCAGGCAGTTATAATGGTACAAAATAATTTGTCTTAATAAGTGTATAAACTGCTATCGAAATCGCATTGAATGTTTTTCTTGAATCATGACTTGAAATTGCAGACTTTTGATGGCAAACATTTTTTGAAAATTGGCCTGTTTTCAGACTTGCACAGTGAAGATTCAAAAGTCTGGTTTGATCAAGCGCTGCATATCCAGTGATGCAGATTTTTAAAAGGCACTTATGAATGATGTTGATAGCATTAATTAAATAGGGACTAGCTATACAAATCCATGTCTTATCTAGTCTCGGAATCATTTTCAAACTTATTCTTTTACGGCTATGACAGTTGTACAAGGAAATAAGTTTAAAAAAAATAAGTTCACGTAATTTTTTTTTTTTTGGTTAGGTATATAAATTAAAGTTAAGTATATTAATTAGAATGTTCTTTTTTATAAAATAAATAATAAAAAAAAAGAATAACTAAAGCTTAACATAACATCTGGGATATTTTTTTTTTGTTAAATAAAACTAAGAATTATTATAAAACCATGAATAAAACATATACATAAATACATATGAAGAAATGAAGATAAAAATAATGTATGTTATTTTTATTAGATTTAATTAAAAAGTGTTATTTGAAATATATATCAAAAGATGAAGCCTGAAAGACTTTCAGTTTTTAGTTTTTTTTTTAATGCCATTTAAAAAAATTTAAAAAAAAACTTCAATTTTAAATTTACTACGATTTTTCTGATACCAATTCACTTTTTTCAAATCATTTTTTTTTTTTCAGAAAAGGTAACGCTGACCACCTAGGACAAAAAAAGGTTTTACTTTACTTGTATACAAATGCACCCAGCAAAATAACCTGAAATTATTACAGTAGCTACAAACTGAAATTTAATCTCAGCTCTTTTTTAATAATTCGAAATCAAGAAAATCATGAATCGATAAGCTTCGAATTGTTAAACAAACAAACTTTAACTTTTTAACATTTAATTGAGTAGATATATGTATTTACAATTGGTTTACAGTCGCTTTTGCAATTGTTGAAATTTTGTACGTCATTTTGTTATAATTACTGATAAGACATAGTGTGAACTTTAAGATGACGAAACAAATATAATTACATATAAAGAGGTGACGTCGACCTCTTCGAATTGGGTGTCAGCGTTGTTCCTGGGAAAAAAAATGTTGGGGCCATTTTAACATTTTTGGGGCCACTTACTTTTTCCGTATTTAATCGAACTGGTATCGAAATTCGATCATCTGAGCGACAAAATATGATTTCACATATGGCTATTTTTACACAATGTAGTCGACCGATTCACATACTCTCTTCTTATGGCACTTCTAATTAATATTAACTTTTAAATGGTACCTATATTTTTTTATTGTCGGGCGTTCGGTGAAAGTATAGTAAAAAGGAAAATGCTAAACGTATAAATATATATATAATCAAATAAAACATAAGGTTATATTTCGTATTTTTGTGTTTGTGTTTAGTATTTTTATAATTTAATCCATTTTTTTTTATAAAAAGCAACATAAGATATTTTTACATAAGTATAACATAAAATATTTTTTTTTAAATAATTCTGTAGGCGGAATAAAATGTCCACAGGTAACATTTTTTAGATAACTTTTAAAGCTCATAAGAGCAGTAATAACTTCATAGCTGAGTCTATTTCGATTGTCTGTTTTAATATTATTAAGAGATAAACTTAAAATATTAATCGCGAAAGAGCAAATGTTATTATGTATATAAAAAATTTCATTAAAATTTTTCTTGTCTTTAAGACTGTCCCATAATTTAAACGAATCTAATTGTTCCTCGGAGAAATCTATTTCTTCTATTATATTCTGAAGCTCTAAAACCAAGACATCCTTAGAACATTCAAATAAACTAGGAAATTTATTAATAGAATCTCGTTAAATTGAATTGATTGCGTTCAGTAAATATCGATTACTTTGAAATTATCGATTTCTAAAATTTTTAAATTATGTTTTATTAGTTTGTGAATTTGACGATTTTGGGGCCATTTCGTGATGGCCCGGGGCACGGGGCACGGGGCCAAAATAAAAATCTTGGGGCCAAATGGCCCAATTGGGCACTTTAGCACAACGCTGTGGGGTGTATCATACATTGAGATATCGGTGGGTTGCTGGTATATGTTGGTTGTATATTGATGTAGGGTGCTGTTAGTTGCTTTATGTGTTTCGGAGGATGATAGGAAGCTAAAAAGCAGTACAACCGGCCGCCGCACTGCTGGCCGGCAAAATTGGTTATTAAATTCAATTTTAGTATTGGGTTAATTGTTATTACTTATCTAAATCTAAAATGATGTAAAGTAACTCCATGCATTACTCCTTAT
The DNA here is from genome assembly GCA_951394125.1 of Epistrophe eligans. Taxonomy (NCBI): domain Eukaryota; kingdom Metazoa; phylum Arthropoda; class Insecta; order Diptera; family Syrphidae; genus Epistrophe; species Epistrophe eligans. Next base: position 25,345,198 of record OX596028.1, on the reverse strand, counting down.
AGCTAAAATATCTAATATTTGATACATACTTAATTTTAACGCAAATTTTCTAAATATACATAAGTAAGACTACTTTTATTTAAACAAAAAAATGATTAGATAACAAAGGTATAATTCAGAAGAATAGAATATAACTATAATACAATTTTGAAAAAACTTATAAATATGATGTTGATTGTTATTTTTTAACATTGCTTATTATTTAAACAACCATCTTTGTTTTTAGTTTAATTTACTATGACATAGCTCATATAATGCAATATGCTTATTTTATGTTTACGTAAGCGTCTCATTTACATCCTCACTTCTAAATTGACTCGATACTGCAACACATGCGATCGCAAATAATTATTTCCTGTTTGCAAGCAGGTTCCCCTATAGGTGCTATTCAAAATAGTTTTGGATTTTTTTTTTTTTTAAACCTAAGGTATCCAAAGAATTACAAAAGAAAATCACCTCTAACAACTACCGACATTACTTGATGGTAATGGGCTTTCGTGTAGCAGTGCAGTTGATGAATTTTCAACGACGGACAGCAACGACGGACAGCAACGACGACGACGACGGACGGGAGCAGTCATACTTTTCAAGAATTTCTCTTGGATGTAGGAGTAGGATAGGTACCTTCCTCAAGGTTCTGGTTCTAGTTCTATACTCCTTCTCCTATTCTATTTTTATATTAATATTTTTATAATGCACATGCAGCAAGTCCTCAGCTGAAACCATAATTTACCGATTCACGGTGCAATAGGGTATTCCTGATTCGATAAAGAATAAGTATAAATCCTTGCCCCATATATATAACCACTAACCAAAGTAGTATATGCAGCTGCTTTGGACACGCGATTCTCACACTTTTCCAGCATATAACCAATCGAGAATTTCACTCACAGACTTCACGTCGTCGTCGTTGTAGTCGTCGTTGCAGCCAGCTGCCTTGACTGCCCCTTGAAGTCATCATCTTCAGGAACATCATCATCAGAAGCATAGCACAGTACGGTACAGCACAGTTTATAGGTACTTACATACATATATGTAGGTATGCAGCAGGAAGTGAAAAGGAAAAGGCACTTCTTCCAATTGGAGCTGCACACGAAACACACGGAACATAATTAAGTTATTAGCGCCGAAAACCTTAGGCACAGCAAAGCAGATTGATGTAGAAATTATTCACGCCAATCGAATGTCAAATTGTGCACGTTCGCGTCTACCGGAGTCAAACATCCTCTAGTAATGAGGTTCAAGTGACGGTTATTAGCTATGTATGTAGCTTAGCTTTAAGGGAAGAAGGCAACCAAAAGTCCCGCATCGGGTGGTGTTTGGAATAAGGATGGATGTGATTGCAGCATGCATATAACTGCATAATTATGTATATATATGTATATATTATTTACCACTCTTATATGTTCTTCTTCATTTCCACTAAAGTTACAAGTCACATGCACTCCTGTTTGGATTGGCGTAAGTTAAACGTGTTCTATACTATTAAACATAAAATACATATGTAGGTATATTTTAAATACAAAATTATACAGGGTGTCCTGAATTTTTTAATATTTATGTTCAAAAGTTTTTATAGTTTAAAAAAAAATTTTAAGTACCTACTGCATGCCGGTGTGATAGATATATAGATAGATTGATCTTTATTGTAACGAAATTCTTATAATATTTTTATTTAAACCTAGATTGCACAATTTACAGAGATATGGTATATATTATATCCTTCCTTACTACTGAACAAATTTACAATTTGTATTCAATTAAAATCACAGATTTATATACATTTTTGAAGGAAAAGTTACTAGAAAAAACCTTCATTAACAACACATTTGAATTTTTCCATAGGAAGAGAGAAGTGGGGTGCAGAAAATTGTCATAAGATGTTGTTTACATGCATTATTTATATAGTTTAATATAACTAAGTATTTTAATATCACAGAAGAAGAATAAATAATTAAATAAACAATTGAGTAAATAAATTAATAACAAACAAATAATTAAACAAGTAGAAAACAAAATGAATAAAAAAATATGTATTTTAATAAATTAACAATTAAATAAATAACAAATAAATAAAATAATAAATAAATAGAAAAAAAAAAACAAAAAAATTAATAAATAAATAAATAAATATATGCAATGAATTAAATGCAACTCTATAGACAGTCTTCAAATTCTTCAAATCTAATGTCCTCAAAATTCGAGTACATCGGTAAGATAACAGTTAAAAAGTTTCCGGGTCACGTTCTTATCATCATCACGATCCCGGTCGCATCTCGGATGCTTTGTACGTACATAGTATCATCTCAGAAAAGGAAAAAAAATGAACAAAGACAAAAACATACTGCATTTACATTTTCTGGTTTGTACATAAGACTGCCTTAGAAACTTCAAAGGACAAAAAAAATTGCCCCTGGTCTCAATATTTGAAGGAATAATTAGAAAATACTCGGTAATTAAAAGTTTGCTTTTACCCTAGCTACTTCAGTGCATGAGACAATTAAATAAGGAAAGACGTGAACAATTTTTAACGAACTTCCATTTCACTAAAAAAAACACCCCCACCCCCCTATCAGCCTTAGAGACAATAAAGGAAACTCTATATCAAAGGGACAGTAACGGAAGAAAAGTAAAAAAACCTTCCCGTGCTGCGTCCTATAAAGAAAACGAAAACAAAATTGACAGAAAAAAAAAAAGATTTTCCTTAATTTTATAATATTATTCCTTTCACTTCTTTTTTATTCGAATCCTTTAAATGTGCCTTTAACGACATCTTTGTGATTTTTTGCTCTGACAAGCTATAATGTTATACATTAAAAAAAAAAAAAAAAAAAAAAAAAAAAACAACGAAAAAAATATCAACTGAAAGTTTGTCGTCATCGGCAAGATGGAAGCAATGCCTCAAATGCAAAAACACAAAAGCCCAAAACTATGATGATCTATTCAAAAGTCTGTGCAATGAATATGACATCACAGGCAAAGTTTTGCGACCAAGTTTGAAGTATAGTCCAGTATCTATATGCATAGGTACATATGTATATATATAAAACTAGCTATTCATTTTTTTTTTTTAATTTATTTTTTTTATATAAAGAAATCGTCTCGGATAAATTTATCTCTCCTTTTTGTTTAAAAAAAAAAAAAAAGTTTAAGGTTCTTTCGTTTTGCATTGTTCCTTTGAGTTTTGGGTCGTCGTCGCTTTGTTAAAGTTATGGTCATTGTTTTCAAATATTACAACGATTTCGAGTTGAACTATGAACAATTTGGAAGAAGAGAAAAATAAAGTTTTTAGTTTGCGCATTATACTGAGGCGTTGGAGCAACAAAAAATATACATTCAAACTGAAGGATCTGGGAGATTGGAGGGGAGAATATTTCCGGCTAAAGTTTTTATTATCAAAAAAACATCCTTAATTCATTGTGGGATATGAATATGAAATTTTGAATTGCGTTTGAAAAAAGAGTAATGAAATGTTTTAATTGATTTCTTTTTTCTTAACTTCCTTAACCTTCTTCTTAACCTAATTTTTGTTTAAATTTATTTCAAAAATTGGTTTCCTATGTGCAATAAACAATTATTTTATATACCTTATACAAAAAAGCATGAAGCGCTTGATTAACCTTTTATGAGCCTTACATTTTTTTAGTCCTTACAATTAAATGTGGCCTTATATATTTTTATTTTTATGCTACAAGTAGATTAATTATTCTGTAAATAATAATTTTATTATAACTCCTTGTTCGGACGGGAATATTTCTATCGCTATCCATTTCGCTTTCTTGTTTTTCTCCTTTGCAGTTCTGTAGCTGCCATGGAGTAGGTATGTTTTCACAAAATGTTCAGACAGTTTTTTCAGCGGATTAGATAAAGATTTGTATAAATTCAAGTAAGTAGGTTAAAAATGTGATGGCTTTTAATAAATTTCTAACCTTACTAAATAAAAGATGACCACGTTCTTTGAATTCCCAAAATGGAATGACATTTTATTACCTCACAATGTGACAGCTAATAGCTTATGGATATGTAAATACTATGTATTTAATTAGGGTTTTAACATAAGGAGATATAGGGTAATTCATTACAATTCAAATACATGTTAGTCTTCCCCGCTTTATATTACATAGCTTGGTATCGTACAGGTTGAGTCCGCACTCTCTTTTATCTTCTTGGCTCTATAGTAGGTTGCTGGTTGCCATCAGGATTAGTTGTTTCTGTAATCAACTCTTCGGAGTCTAGACTGACCTTCGTCTCAGTTACTAAAGGATTTGACATATCAGTTGCAAATTTTGTATCGCTGGCCTCAGCTTCCTTGATTTTCCCACCTGGCAGGGCATCGCCTCTTACGGTTGCTTCTTCAAAAGTAGTTTGTTGACATTCCGTAGGAAGAGATTTTGGCACCCAATTTAAAAAATTACCTTCAACCAGGGTAGATCGCATTTGATCGATATGCCTCCGATAAAAAGTACCATCGACATCTACTATATAATGAAGGTGTCCATCTCGTAGAGTAATCTTTCCAAATTTCCATCTACACTCTTTATTTTGATAGAAACGAACTTGAACTTGATCGCCTACTTTAAAATGTCGTTTGCACTCAGTTGTTCGATCATTTCCTGTAATTGGGGGCCGCAACAAATCCAACCTAGTTCGGTAGGTAAACTTCAACATCATCTGCGCTGGACTTTCACCTGTAGTCGTGCTAATAGTTTTCCTATGCTGGGCTAGGAGACGATGCAGTTTTGTATGGAAATCTCCTGAGTCATTTTTGGATGAACGCAGACCACTCTTCAAAACTTGAACAAAACGTTCAGCTTGTCCGTTCGTAGAAGGATGAGCTGGAGATGTACGTTTATGTGAAATGTTGTTGAATTTTAAAAAGTCTTGGAACTCCTTTGACGTAAAATTGCTGCCGTTGTCGGAAACCAGGACCCTTGGAATCCCAAAGCGTGCAAATACTTCCCTCAGTGCACATATGGTGTGAAAACTCGTGATTCTCGTCATTGGAAAAACTTCTAACCAATTAGTTTTAGCATCGACAATGATTAAAAAGTAGCGTTCCATAAATGGCCCAGCAAAATCAATATGTAAACGCTGCCATGGGTGAGTTGGCACCTCCCATGGATGCGTGGTTACCTTCGTTGGTTCTTTTAGAACTCTTGCACAATCTCGACAGCTTTAAAAATGGGATTCATTTGGTGCCCTTTTTTAGTGATGAAGAGTGGTGAAGAGTAAAATGTGCTTTAATAATACGCAATACAGACACCATAGAAAATTGAATGCAAATCTTGATACAGTTATTTTGTTGTGTTTGCCTCCTTTTAGTACATATAAACACTTTTACTTATTATATTATTTTTACCCCTTTATAAATAATCGCAAATCAAACTTGAATTATCATTAATAAGTGAGTTAAGTGCGAAGTCTTATCATTAAAACAAAATTGCGAAAATTCCTGGTAGCTAGCGCTATATTTAAATTATTGTTAATGTAATTTATTTATGTTTCCTATAAAGTTTTAATAATAATAATAATAAAACAAAAAATTTGAAAATACATAATTGATATGTTTTAATTAACTATGTTAGCGAAATAGGTGAAGAATGGGAAATTGAGGGCACATAGTTAATACCTCATTTTTTTTCATAAAAACTAAAGTTACAAGAAAAATACGCCAATATAATAAACAAATTTTTATTACGTGGGAAAGAATAAATGCAAAAGTCAAATCTGGTGCCAAAGTATTACATATATTTAATCCCATTAAACATATAGGTATGTATATTAGGGAAGAACCTATACTTTTAAATTGTCAGTTCAGGGAAGATAGGACGTTTTCCTCTCAATGTGTTTGCATAAGCTTGCATTCATTCGTTTTTCTTTAAAGGGATTTGGGATGGTAACTCTTGTTTAAATATCCATGACTCATGGACCATGAGTTCAGTAGATGACAATGATAAGTAAAGGATCAGTCATCAGTCTGCTATCAGAAGTAGTCGTGATGGCGCATAGGAAAAAAATTGTTTCTTTTGAAAAATGTTCACACATAATTGCTCTGTATTGACAATTTTTCACCAGCTATAGTGCCTGTAGTAGCCGGTCCATCCAGACACGTCCGTCTCACTCGACGGTTGTTCTACGACTCACTTGAATATTGGAATTCTTTAAGGTCTATAACTATATGCCAAATCTTTATGAATAGGTCACTCCATCAATGTGAACATGTCGGTACAGGTCACTACATCTCTTCTTTTTCCTATATGTTGTTTGGATTTTCTCTAACGCTGTGAAGTAAACCTGCGTGAACTCTGTTTATTTGAATAATTTTTTTTTATCTCCTTTATATTTTTTTCATAGTATATAGTTTTAAACTCCTCCTAGAACTAAATAGACGCTTGTTTTTGTTTGCTTCCACGGGTGCAGAGTACGACTACCCATCCCTATATTCAAAAACTCGAGTTGACATAGACAGTATTTTCAGCTACGCTACATTGTTGATACAGTCAAGTTAATTAAAATTCAGCCATAGTCAAGCTATATAAGAAGACTGCTACTTTATTTGGTACATTCAATTATGGTGTTAATTGTTAATAGATCTCCAATTGGTTTCAGTTTTTTTTTTTTTTTTTTTTTTCCGCCAAGCAAGTGGTGTTGACCCATATTTCGTCGAAAATAAATTGAACGAAATAAACCAAGAATTCACTCCTGGTCCGGATGGTTTCCCTGTTATATATTTTTATTTTAAATTGTTCCTCTGGAATCTGTATCTTAACTCTAACAGGTCCGAAATACGATGTTTACAATGATCGTCCCATTTTCAAATTCTTACATTTCTTAGAGAATGGTAAGGAATTCGATGTTATTTCAACTCATTTTAGTAAGAGTAACACTTTTCAACTTGTACACTTGTGCACACTCAGTTATCTCAGTCATTAAGTTAAGATGCATATATTTCCTAAATACAACACTGACCAAGAGTCCGTTTCTCTAGTCCTCTAGGTGGCTACTACGAAGTCCCCCAAGGCAGCAGCCACATAGGTCTTCTTCTTTTTATTCTTACTATTATTGGTATTGAAATGGTCAATATTTGCAAACCTCATTCTATGCCATTCATGCCAAATTTTCCAAGATGAATTCTTCGGCTATTTTTCAACAGAATTCCGATAGTTTCTCAGTTTGATGTCTGAAAAAAAACACCATTCATTTTTCGCGATAATGCATCAAGTCTTCTTTCGTCTTTACCTTCTTCATAATAAACTTATATCAACCGTTTAGTTGAAGGAAGAATGTTTCCACTCTTTTCTTTAATTTTATTTTCCTCAAATCCAATTGATCAGCAGATAAATTTTATTTTTAATTTTAATCATTTTTACTCCAATTTAATGGATATCGATTTTCTTTTCTTCTCTTTCCAATTTAATGGATATCGATTTTCTTTTCTTCTCTTTCAAATTTAATGGATATCCATTTTCTTTTCTTCTCATTCCAATTTAATGGATATCGATTTTCTTTCCTTCTCATTCCAAGTTAATGGATATCGATTTTCTTTTCTTCTCATTCCAATTTAATGGATATCGATTTTCTTTTCTTCTCATTCCAATTTAATCGATTTTCTTTTCTTCTTTTTCCAATTTAATGGATATCAATTTTCTTTTCTTCTCTTTCCAATTTAATGGATATCGATTTTCTTCTCATTCCAATTTAATGGATATCGATTTTCTTTTCTTCTCATTCCAATTTAATGGATATCGATTTTCTTTTCTTTGATCCCAATTTAAGGGGTAACAATTCTTTCCTTTTTTTAACACACTTTTTCTCTTTTTTTTTAATTTGTTTTTCACTTAGTGTCCTTCTTTTCTTCTATTTAACTTCTTAGGGTACCTTATTATTATTAATTTTTTTATCTGTTTTATTTTATTCCACTAAATTTATTTTATCTTGTTTTATATGTTTATTTATTTTTTTTTTTAATAATTTATTTTTCTTCACTCCATTATATTTCATTTCACTTTATATTCTTTTATTTCACATTACTTCACTGCACTTCACTTCACTTTATTTAATTTCACTTCACTTCACTTCACTTTATTTTTTTTTAATTTGTATGCATGTTTATTTGTCCTGTTTTGTTCGTTTTGATTTGGCATTGTTCTGTTCTGTTTGGTTTGGTTTTGTTCTGTTTGGTTATGTTATGTTAAGTTTTGTTCTGTTTTTGTTTTGTTCTGTCTGGTTCTATTTTTTTACGTAATGTTTTTTTCGTAGAACATCCCATCCTCGTCGCCAATGTAGTAGCCGGTCCATCCAGACACGTCCGTCTCACTCGACGGTTGTTCTACGACTCACTTGAATATTGGAATTCTTTAAGGTCTATAACTATATGCCAAATCTTTATGAATAGGTCACTCCATCAATGTGAACATGTCGGTACAGGTCACTACAGTGCCATCCAATTTATTTATTTAAACACGATAATGGAGAAATCTAGAAAATTGATTTTCTTGTTGCCGTCCATCAGACTGTTTATACATATTTAATTCTTTGTAGTTCTGAATCCATGACATTATTTATATATATGGGAATATCATAATGAAAATAAAAAATAATTTAATAAAAAAATCGGGCTTCAATTAATTAAACTATGTTATAATGGGTGATTTTTAAAGAGGTTTAGAACTTTAAAAAAAAAAAAAAACACAAAAAATTCGAAAAAATGAATGAAATATTTATTTGAATCGATAGTTTGAACCTTGCAATTTAATGTTTAAAGATAATTTCATGCAAATGTTGACCGCGGCTGCGTCTCAGGTAGCCCATCCGCTGAGTCCAATTTTGGCATACTCTTTCACACATATTGGCCGGTATCTCACGAATGAATGCATGGATGTTGGCTTCCAGTGCATCAATCGAAGCGGGCTTGTCCCTATAGACATTAGCCTTGACATACCCCCACAAAAAATAATCTAATGGTGTCAAATCGCACGATCTAGGCGGCCAATTGACCGGCCCGAAACGTGAAATTAACTGTTCACCAAACTCGCCTCGCAATTGCGCCATTGTTTCGCGTGCTGTGTGGCATGTGGCACCGTCTTGTTGAAACCACATATCATGCAAGTCAAGAACTTCCATTTCGGGCAAAAAAAAGTTTGTTATCATCGCTCGGTAGCGTTCACCATTGACAGTAACGCTGCGATTCGCATCATCTTTGAAGAAATATGGCCCAATAATGCCGCCGGCCCATAAACCGCACCAAACAGTGGCTTTTTCGGGATGCATTGGTAGCTGTTGCAATGCTTCTGGCTGATCTTCACTCCAAATGCGGCAATTTTGCTTATTTACGTACCCATTCAACCAAAAATGAGCCTCATCGCTGAACACAATTTGAACACAATGAACATTTCGAACCGAGCACGAATTTTGATAGTAAAATTCAATAATTTGCAAGCGTTGTTCATTTGTAAGACGATCCATGGTTAAATTGCAAACCAAACTGAAGCTGTTTGACAGTGACACAAGGTACTAAACACACGTCAGCTGTCAAAACCAGTGTTGCCAAAACCAAACCAGCTAAAAAATCACCCGTTATGTTTTTTTTTTTCGGGTCACCCTTGATTGGCAAAATTCATTTGACATTTCTTTATTTCGCTTTACTGTCTGAACACAATAGAATGTTATGGAATTGGAGCTGGAGATGCAACAGCTGTGAAAAATTGTCGTACGTTCTATTTTTTATGTGCCCACAATGCAGCTGTACAGCTTTTTGTATATTTTAAAGAAAAAAAAAAGAATCATGGTGTTATTATTTACTTTATTTTTTTTTCTTTATTTCCGATAATTTTCTTTAAATTAATAATAATATTTTTCAGGAAAACATAACCACAAAAAGCTTCAATATCTTTTTCCAGCTCTTTTTTTTCTTCATACAAATTGTAACGTCAAAAGTGCACGTAAAAAGTTAAAAGATGGTGAACTCTTGCAGCACCGAATGCAGTTGCGTTGTGTTGTGTTCGTAACATTGAATTTGTGTGTATTGAATATTTTGACAGCTATTCCAGCTGCAGCTCCGTATCCTCCGTGTTCAGTTGGTAAATATTTCGTTTAATTCGCAATCCTTAATTTGCAATTTACGTTTCATTTCGCCGTTTAGTTGTTTATGTTTTTTTTTTGAGAAATATTTTTTGGTTATGGTGTATGTATGTAGTATATATGTATGAATTCACTTCTCAGTGAATTCTCATATTGTTAAGACGTGTTTCTAATTATCTCTCTCAAGTATGAATTTAATCTGCCCCCTGTGTGATGAAAGCATTAAACGACGTATTGCTCGTGTTGTTTGCCGGTCGCTTTGCGGGCTTACCTTTCACAAAGAATGTGCCGGACTCAATGATAATGAAATTAACATGTTAAAAAATCCTAATATTTTCTGGAAATGTAACACATGTCCATTTATTTCTAGTTCAAGCCTTGTGCAAAAGATTTGTGAATTAACTTCTGTGGTCATGGATCTTAAAAATGAACTGAGTGTTCTTAAAGAAAATATGGTTCCTAAATCAGATCTTGATACCTGCCAAAACGATAATAGGTCAAAGTGTATCGATCAAGTTATTGACATAAATCATAGTGCCAGTATTTCTAATGAATGTTTACTTAAAAATCCTATTTTATCTAATTCCCAACTAGAATCATGTTCTAATTTAATTCCGCAATCGAATGAAATTCTAATAAATGATGACTCATCAAATTTTATATCAACTCATTCTCTTAATGATAACTATTCCGTTGCCTCTTCAGATGATAGCAATTCCACTGTTCTCCATTACAACAACATAACCAACAATGCTAAGTGGAAATCAAATACCCAAAAGCCTGGCTCTCTTAAACGTGGCAAAAAAAACAAAAACATTAAGTTTGGTACTGATACCTCTTCGTTATTAAATAATTATGCAATTCCAAATATTAAATGGTTTCACGTTTCTAAGTTTCATGTCGACACTCCAACTGAATCAATAATAAATCATATATCATCTAAGACTCAAATACCCCAAAATCAAATCCAATGCTATAAACTAATAAAGAAAGACGCAGTGTTATCAGACTTAAAGTTTATTAATTTTAAAGTTAGTGTTCCCGCGAGCATGATTAATTTGGCAATGGACCAAACAATCTGGCCTGCTCATATTCAATTGAAAATGTTCTTATATCTTAAAAAAAACCAAAGTGCAGTCAATCAAATTCAAGTGACATAACCTGTGCTCTTGCACTCAATAACATTGATATCATTCAACTCTCTGGTGTTTCTCTCTCATGCTCTCTCCCTCTATCTCGTGCTCCAAACCAAGACTTTCTCCTTTATTACCAAAACATTGGTGGTCTTCGTACAAAAACAAATAAACTTCATTTGTATTCATCGTCATCGCAATATGATATTTTTGCTTTTACCGAAACTTGGCTAAACAATGGTTATTCTAACGCAGAACTCTTCGATGAAAATGTCTTCACTGTATTCCGTAAGGATAGATGCATGATTAAAACAAATCAGACAAGAGGTGGAGGTGTTCTTGTTGCCGTTCGCTCTTCTCTTGCATGTCGTGAGATTAAACTACCAACTCTATCAGCTGATTTGGATGTCGATCAACTTGCCGTGTGTGTGTCAATAAATGATTCCAGTGATGTCTTTATAATTTTAAGTTATATACCACCAGGTAGTTCTTTTGAGTTATATAAAATGCATGTCGAAAATTGTAATTTTATTTTAGATAATTTAAATTCCAACCAAAATTCAATTATTTTAGGTGATTTCAATTTATGTAATGTCAATTGGGTTTTTGACCCTGACGAAGTTATTCTTATTCCTTATAACGTTAAAAAAGATTATGAATGTCTTTTTATTGATTCTTTAGCTGATTATGATCTCTTACAAATTAATAAATTTTATAATAATCTTAATCGTATTTTAGACCTGGTTTTTGTTGATAGCGAACTATGCTCAAATGTTAATACAAATATTTGTCCAATTTTTTCAAATTCAATTCATCATTTAGCTCTTTGTCCTTCCTTTTCCTTCAAAATAAAAATGAACCAAAAAAAAAATCCTTGTTTTTTAAGTATTTTTCATATTACCTACTTTCTTTTATAATATGTCATTTTCACATTCTACTCTTAGAAAGTCAATTTTTAACAATAAATGGACAATTAATTATTTCTTTGTCTTATTCATTTTATATAGCCGTATCTATAAAGAAATACCTTTAAATAGCTCTGAAATCGGTATCTATAATCAATATTCACATTTAAGCAACGTTACTTAAAGGCCTCTTAACTTAAACGCCATCCACCACGTTTAAAGGTTACTTAAAGCCATTTTAAATATATTTTGACATCAGAGAAAAATTCTTTTTGTGTATTTATTAGAGAAATATGTAAGTATATATACATATGAATGTATGTAGGTAGATTTTTCAGATTCCCTTAAATAAATTAAGCTAAAAATAAATTGTTTGGTGGTTTTTATACATATTTATATGAAAAGGCTGAAATATAAACCGAGGTAATGTATGAAAACAAAATAGATGCCTGATTCACAATGCGACGAGAAAGCGAGACGTCGCACAGTGTGTTATTTTGCACATCTAGCGGAACTTTATTCCTGTCGCACTTAAATAAAAAAAAAATAGTATTTACTTGTTGTATAATGCTATATATGAAGTTCTATTTAGTTTTTTTTTAAGTCTATAAGCATTTTATATTCAGATACGAGGATATAACTCTAGTTCACTCTTTGTGCGTTCTCTTCTTGGGTTCAAATGTTAATAACTCAAAGACTAATGGATCGATTTTGTTCAAACATTCACCAAAATGTTTATAGAAATATATCCTATAGACCTTACAAAATATATTTTGACGATATGAATATACACTCTTTAACTGTTAATTGAAAAAATATTTATTTTTTATTTCAGTTTAATTTTTGAATTTATTAATTTTTTTAATATATGTACATACTTTTGTGAATGTTTGATTACCTAGTTGTCATCATTATCATCTTCACTAGAACTGCTACCAATTGGATTTTCCTCGGGTTTCCTTAAAAGAGCTATACTCTCATGAGGGAGTGATTTTCTTTTTATATATGGATCCGAGGAAAGTAAAAATCTGTTTAGTACATCTCTGTTCGTATTTTTCCTGGAAGACTTTCGGCCGTAATGCTCTCGGAATCGTCTATGTTCTTTATTGCTCGCTTTTTGTGCCTCTTCGGACAACTGCCCAAGTGGCAGTATACAAGTTTAAATGATCAATTACGAGTGTATGAGAAGCTTATGTATGCTTGCAGGCATATAATACCACGCATAATGTTGCACATAAATATTTTTGGTTTCATTTGCATAACTTTTAAACTTATCCGGATCGATTTCATATTCACTCGATAGTACTTCGAGTAAAATAAGGAAATGGTGGATAAGATCTATGTGGATGCCTGTTATATCTGAGCTTGTTTCAAAATTTCACTAATTTTCATTTTACTGTATGCCTAATAAGAAAAAAAAAATTGTATGGGGGCGGCACCCAAAAGCAAAAACTTTAAATGGATTCTGACAAAGAAAATATTGGAGAAGGGTCACACAAAATATCTCGACGTATACATGAGGATACATTTTTAAAAGCCTTCAGAAAGTCACAAAACAGAATAAAAAACACCAAGACGTAGGGTTTTAAACAAAAGGAGATTTCCACTATGTTATAAGCTCATAGTAATTTATTTCTTACCTTAAGCAATTCGCAGATAACACAAAAAAATAAGAAAATATTATTTAGGGGCTAGCACTACTAATAACTTAAAACGACTATGACCAATTCGACCTACGATTTGCAACTGATCTTTAATATTTGTTTCCTCATATTTCACGTTTGTTTCTGATGTAACTGTACAGTTAATAACGTTTTCATAATTTTTTTTTTGTTGGCATGCTTTGGTCTAGGGTTCTACCTATCATGTCACACCAAAATATTTTCATTCTAACAGCTTTCATATTTTGAATAAAGTTCCACTAGATTTGCAAAATAACACACTGTGCGTCGACGTGACACTGTTTTCCTCTCTAATTGAAGAACTTAAAGCAATAAAATTAAGTAATTAATTAAGTGGGCACAAAATAAATGCAAAATTATACAATAAGTTTGAGTATCCAATATTACATCTAATAAATTCTTCAGTTGGATTCGGTTACTTTAAGAATGTTTTGGGCAATTTTTCATAACAAAAATTTTTTTTAAGCAAAATATAAAATGTTTTAGATAACACGAAAATTTTCCTAAAAATTGGGGCAGTTTTGTATTTTCTGTTTTTTTGTAATTTTTCATTGGGGACTAAAATTTTGGTTGACCATCAGTGACCAGTCAATTAGAAAGCTAAAATCGTATTAAATAAAATATTGATGACTATTAAAACATTGACCTAGGGAGTGCATATTATTAGAATAAAAAGGAGATTGGTGCTTATCATTAATTTGTTTTTAAATAAGAAAACTGCAAACGATCAACCAATTTAAAATAGTCCAGTAACTTTGTCGTCTTATCGGAGGAAGACCTTGCGTCAAATCAGGTAGTTCTGATATTTTGTTCAGTTTTTTTATAATGTTAACCTAATAAATAACCTAAGTTATTGGTTATTTTAACCCTATAAAGGACTAGTTTTTTATTTCAACTACGTTCTACGATTTCAAACTGATTAAATTTTCTTTAATTTAAGCCAAAATCCGTGTCTGTAGAGCCAGTACTTTCCAAGATACACCTTATCAAAATATATACTTTTTGTTTTAGACTTCATATCTAGATTCTAGAAGATTTAAAATAAAAAATTCTTGAAATTACAAAAAAGGGTTCTATCATACGGTATAAATTGTTTCTGTTTAACTAAAAAATTTTCGACTTCCTCATAAAATCTCCTCAATTGAATTATATAATTGTTATATCTGTGATTTAATCTATAGAATTGACGCCTTTTCATAAAATTTCTCATTCGTTCCTGATCGAATACATGGACTTTTTCCATAGAAAATTAACATAACTAAATAAAGATTTCATGATATTGTTAAATTTGCTTCCATTTTCGTTTAAATTGACTGGAGAAATAATACCTTACCTACCTACACATTAATATCATAAAAAAAGTTATTAATCATGATTATGATGAACATTTTTGTTGTTTACGTAAAAATAATTCTTAAAGAAAAAAAAAATTGAAGAGACAAATAAGATCTTACTATTTATTGGACAATTTGTCTCAAGTCATCTTCTTCCTAAAAAAAATTAAAAAAAAAAAAACTGAAGAGAAAACAAGAAAAAAACGTAAAAACCTCACGAATAATATTACAAGTAATCTTTATGTCTCATATCAATCAATACTTACGTGCGAAACCAAACCATCATGCTTTTTATTTTACCAAAAGATTGAAAAAGGATATTTCAACACGCTTCGCATTCCCACCGACCCACATATATAAACACACACACAGTCAAACACAAATTCTTAAACAATGTGCCCGCATCATTGTCCTTGTTATGTTATGTCCTTTTAATATCTCTTTCACACGCCGAACATCTATCATTTATCATAAGGCTAGGTCAGCCCTTTCAGCTCTCTCACTGCTGCCATATTGGCTGCCCTTTTAACAACTCACCTAATGGTGGGTGGTAGTTGGCCATCAATCAGTTTGATTTGAACCGGAACTCCTTCGAATCGATGAAAAGAAAATGAAAAAAAAAAAAAAACAACAACTAGATTTATACCAATTTTTATGACATCAATATATTTCCGAAGGTGATTTATTGTTACAAAGGTTTGCAAACCCCACTCTTTTACGAATTGTTTATTATATAGCAGAAACTTACAGTAGAGCTTTGTAATGTTCTCTTAAATTCTTCAATTAAAAAGTAATCTTAAGTTGACAAGCACTTGTTAAAATAATGTTTAATGATTTTTAAATTATTTTTCTTTTCAAGAGAGGGCGACAAGTAGTCTCTATTTTAAACTTAAACTTTTTTATATATGTATGTACATATATGTGGATATGATACCTTCACATATGTGAATATATTTGTGAAGATACCTCTGCATTTTAAAGTGGAACAATCTTGAGTTGCACGCTTCGCGAGTTCAAAGAATTTAAACTCCCTTTTGCATCTTTTGTACCGCTCATATTCACGCAACTCCGTTGCTCCCCTTCGCGTATATTCACTATTCAGTCACCAGGCTAAACTGTGTTTTTGGGAGGTGGTATAAAATATAGGCTCTCATAAATAATTTATTTCCTTGAAAATCCGATGAATAAGTTTTGAACATCCACACCTCGAAACCACAGTCTGATCGAAAACATAAAAGCAAGTACCTACGTGGCTAGTTTTGCATTTTATTTTTGCTTCAAAGGAAGAAATGAATTTATTTTTTTTTTATTTAAAAAAAAAATTTGATTATTGAAATTAATCTGTTGAAATTTTTTTTAGATAAAATGTTTTTAAAGTTTTGCGTTCTAAAAATTCGACTTTAATGTTTGTTTTTTTACATAATCACGTGATTTCATATTTAAGCAAAACAAAGAGTTTCCTACCTCCGTCAAAAACTATGCCTCAAGCAACTATATTCACCTGTTTTCCACCCGGCCCTGTGGCGGCCTGGGCACACCATGGATAATTCCACTCAACCATTAGGTTTTGAATTCTTAAATACTTTTGATATGAAAATATCCTTTAACCCATTTGTCCAAAGTACCTACTTTAAAGATGCAAATTATGTGAACAAAATATCGATTATTTTCATCTTCATGAACATTAACCTTCCCTTAAAAGATTGTACATGCTCCAGTCCAGGGGGATGGTACTGTCATTACATAGCTTTGCTTTGCCTTTAACAACGGCATTAATAAGCAATGAGTACAAAACATTGATCGGTCGTTAATGTCCAAGTATACTCTGCAATAAATTGTTTCAATGAAGTTGTGAGGGCAAACTCATATTTTAATTACAAATTTAGTTTAGGGATAAATATCTAAAGTACATAATCCTTTAATGCAGTTGAAATGCCGCATGAAAAGCAAGAATTATATATTATTGCATCTATTAACCAATTATTGTGGCCCCCATTGTGCAAGTACGTATATATACTATTTAGATATATAGGTATAGGTACCCCTTAATAGCAATTTTGTAATCTTGTATAAACATTGCTTTTAGCGGTAATTTGTCATTTCAGACAAAAACTAAATCTACACACACAGGGTGGTCGGTGATAAAAGTTGGCCCATGATGTCTGCAATCAATGCCTTCTACGTGGGATTGGGCTGAAAACAGTTCCAAGTGAAAGGTCTTTCCGCAAACCGTTTATTGGAATTTATGCAAATAGGAAGTTTACTGTGTTGCAAAGGGATGGATGGACGCTATGGGTTAAGGTGGGTTGGTCTCAGACATCCGCACCGATTTTATACTTATTCCAATGCAAAACTTCTTAAATGCCTTATATTCAAATTGATATTGGGAGCAAACCGTGTACGAAGGCAATTAATCACCAACGACCCATTCCCATTCCCATACCTGGTTCCCGATTCCCGGCCCGACCTGCCACATTACTTAAACTTGGAACTTAAAATCGGCTTTCTTCGCCGCAAGGCAATGCCAACTTTTAACATTTAGACAGTTTTCGCACACAAACACATTTACACGCACACAATTAATTGCCTTTACCAGAGGAGCTGAATATACAATACATACCTACATATATAAGGCTGGGCGGCAGCAGCGGAAAAGCAATGAAGTGGAACCAATTCAATGCCGCCCTAAACCAACCAACGCCCACCTAAGAATTACCACCTGTCTTGAGGATAAGAGAAATTACATTCCACACAGAGCAATTTAAATGGGCGAGTGCCAATGGAAAATTAAAATCATAGATTTTTATTTGCCTTTTCATCACATTCCCGTTCTATACCTAACCTATTTGAATCCAATGAAGTAGCTAATAAGATAAAAGAAAATCGTAAATTGATTCATAGAAATGTAAAAAAAATTAGAATTTACTGTTAGAACCTTGAAATCCTAATTAATGTGAAGGAAAAGGAATATGTGTATATGTATATATATTTATATTTGCAATGACTAGCCTAGAAAATAAAGAATTTCATTGGAAGAATTTTTCCCGCACTGTTTGGTTAAATCTAGAGTTTGAGCGATTGATTTATTTATAAAGTAAACTAATTAAATAGCGATGCATAAATTAATTTAATTTAATTTGTTAGAGTTACTATTGTATTGTATTGTACATATGTTTATTGTTTCCCCTAAGGGTTACAAGTCTTCCACCACACTCTCCTCTCTTCCCATCCCTCTCTCTTTACTCCTTCTCCTCCAGTGCCTTTATCCACTCTTCCCCCCTCCCTCCTTCGTCCATTATATCCCTCATTTTTTCCCCTATTGATTTTCCTTCATCTACACCTGACCTGCATCTTTCTATTATATATTATATGTTCCCACGTCTCTTGATCACCTTCACACATTCTGCACATTCTCTCTTCTTCTTGTTTCCAGTACCATCTTTCTCTAACCTCATTCCCTAGCTTGACTCTCGCTATTCTCTTTGTTCTGTCTGCCTTCCATCCTACTTTCAAATATTGCGGGATCCCCTCGGTCATTACTTCTTTATACCACCTGTTATATCTGGATTCCTCTATAAGTTCCCGTCTTTCCTTCTCCTGCTCTCTTCTGTCTTCCCATTCTACTCTCTCGTATGTCGTACTATCCTCTCTTCCTTCCCTTCCCTTCCCTTCCCTTCGTTCTCTTTCTCCCGTGTTCCTACCGTGATCCTCTCTCAATTCCATCCCCCTCTCTCTCTCTCATCTCCTCTAAACATTCCCTCGCTATCTCGCTTCCTTTTCCACTTGTTAATTTCTCTTCATAATTCCACGCCCTTTTCCCTGCTCTTATCGTTATCTTATCTCTTTTTGTTTCCTCTCTCACCATGTATCCTGGAGTTTGCCATTCTACCCCTAGTGTTCATTTGAGGTACCTCCTGCATTCTTTACATTTCTTGTCTCTCCTCCCATCCCCTTGTTAGAGTTACTATTCAAAGTATTCCAATTTGCATTTTTTTGCATTTCTATTTCGGATTTTGCAGTTCATTATAATATAGCTAACTTCACTGCGAAGTTAGCAGCACATGATCTTTTGAAAAATAAAATAAAAATAAAAATAAAAATAAAAATAAAAATAAAAATAAAAATAAAAATAAAAATAAAAATAAAAATAAAAATAAAAATAAAAATAAAAATAAAAATAAAAATAAAAATAAAAATAAAAATAAAAATAAAAATAAAAATAAAAATAAAAATAAAAATAAAAATAAAAATAAAAATAAAAATAAAAATAAAAATAAAAATAAAAATAAAAATAAAAATAAAAATAAAAATAAAAATAAAAATAAAAATAAAAATAAAAATAAAAATAAAAATAAAAATAAAAATAAAAATAAAAATAAAAATAAAAATAAAAATAAAAATAAAAATAAAAATAAAAATAAAAATAAAAATAAAAATAAAAATAAAAATAAAAATAAAAATAAAAATAAAAATAAAAATAAAAATAAAAATAAAAATAAAAATAAAAATAAAAATAAAAATAAAAATAAAAATAAAAATAAAAATAAAAATAAAAATAAAAATAAAAATAAAAATAAAAATAAAAATAAAAATAAAAATAAAAATAAAAATAAAAATAAAAATAAAAATAAAAATAAAAATAAAAATAAAAATAAAAATAAAAATAAAAATAAAAATAAAAATAAAAATAAAAATAAAATGTCTGGCTTTTATTCATAGAATAACATTTTAAGTGTTGCCGTTGTTGTTTTATATTTTATTTTTACAATTTAAGTATTTTTTTTTCTTGAAAACTGATCTTCCCGTCTTTAGAACCTACCTAATTGAGTCTCATGAGAATCTTTTGGAATCGACTGTGTCACTTAAATAGAATAAAAAGAGCAAAAGGATCAAGAACCCGATCTATAAAGCCTCAGTATTTTATAAAATAAGGTAAGAAATAAGAGTATACTCTATCAAATTAAAACTGAGATTTATTCTAAGTTGTGTCACAATTTCAAAATATGTACAATAATTTTATGACATCTCACGTTTACAGAGCTTAAATCTCAATTCGAAGAAATAATAATTTTCAAATCCAATTTGCAAATGCAAAGAAACAACATCGAAAAATAAACAAGGGCTAGAAAGACAACTTTTTATGTTATCCTTATCTATACCAACATTATAATGTCTGCAGAGCACAGAAACCTCTACCAGCTTCCGAATATACCGACTCGAGAGCTGCAGGATATAACAACACGACATTTTAACAAAATTATATTTTCTATGATATGAAATTGAAAACAAGGAAAATAGAAATGTCCAATCCACTATAATATCCATGATGCTATCGCTATGGTTTTTGTTTGCATCTTTTAGCTTTGCTTCACAATTTCAGAAAAGCTGAAACACTGCACACCACAGTTATAGTAGTGGTCTCATTAAAAATCCATTATTTTAAGTAATAATGCGAAGATGATAATTACACTTGAAAGTCATAAATAAACAAAGGAAAATGTTGGGATATAACGCTTCGCAGGTTTCCGTTAGCGGTGGAATGAAGAAATGTTTAGAAGGTATGTATCCTAAGTGCAGGTATTATTATGCAAGGTGCCACAAGTACCAGGGTTGATTCCTTAGCAATATAAAGACATAAACATTGTGTTCAACAACTAAAGGAACTTGATTTAAGAAGAAACATGCTTAAAATATTTTGCACTTTATTACTATATTAATGAAAATGAAGACTACCATTAAACTCAGACAACGATGCCACAGCGAAGCGATGAAATAAAATGATGATGTTTTTTTAATCTGCTGCTTTCTTCGGCTATGACGACGACGACGACGGTATAGAAAAACCTTTTTCATGCAACCTTTAAGTGTATCGTTGATAAGAAACTGGCCACGTTATGTAAAAAAGAGAACCATTCAAAACATACATATTTATGGATGTCTGAATTGAAAGAATTTTTAGATCAGATCAAGAAAAAAATTAATCCAGTTTTTACCGTTGCAATCGATTTTCTAATTCAAGTCTTTTTAATTGAAATTTTGAAGAACTGTGTGAACTAGCGAAGATATTGACACTCAAAAGTCGTGAATCGGCGCACTTTTGTATATAAAAATAAATAAATAAAATGTGTGAAAAGACCAGCTCCTGTAAGACCAGGGCCTATTGCCTTATAAATCCTGTATTCGTGTTTTTGGCGGGAATGAATTAGACCTAAAATTTTTTTCCGAATCTGAGTGGCTAAGATGAGCAGCATTTTTTCATGATAAAAGATACTCTTGGAGCAATTTTCAATTCCTCAAAAGAGGTAGCAACGCGCGAAACACATTTCTTTTTCTGTTATTTTTTTTAGATGGCATTTGCACAGTCGTATGCACTAACCATTATGACACCAGCTACTAAAGGGTATTTTTTTTTTTTTGAGGTATAGAACTTTGAAATGGAATAAAACAAAGATGATTTTTTAAATTGACATGAAATTTACTTTATTGGAAAGATAATCTTCTGGCATTATAATTTAAATATTATTTCTGGCATATGCACTTTCAATGACTTTTTCCAACAATTTACGGGTCCGTAACGTGAAACTATGCGGTTACCAAACGTTTCCTTCAATAAATCAAATATGGCACGATCTGTGTGACATGTTGCGCAGTCTTGTTGAAACCACAGCTCCTGCATATCATGGTTGTTCATGTTTAATTGATGAACGAAAAAGTCGCAGTAATCATGGCTCTATAGCGGTCACCATTGACTGTAACGTTCTGGCCAGCATCTTTTTTAAAGAAGTACGGACCAATTATTCCACCAACCCATAAAGCACACCAAACAGTCAGTTTTTGTGGATGTAAGGGTGTCTCAACATATACTTGAGGATTATCATCACTCCAAATACGGCAGTTTTGTTTATTGACGTATCCATTCAACCAAAAGTGAGCTTCATCGCTAAACAAAATTCACTTATGAAAATTGGGATCAACGGCTATCTTGCTTGCTTTTGCAAAGTTTGGAAGCGTTGTTCAGGCGTCCATATATTCATGTTCAAATGGCAAACCAAACTAAAAATAAATCACTTGACAGCTGACAAAATGGCCGCCAGTTAAAACTTAAAGTTCTATACCTCTAATAAAAAACACCCTTTAATTTGTCGTTTTTTGTAATTTTTCCCCTTAATGTTATATTTTCTTCCAATCTGTTATAAATCACTTACAACTGCTATTCACTACAGCAACTACTACTATTTGTATTGCTTTTTTATATTTAAAGGTTAACACCATGAAATTCTTTCAAGTCTTTTCAAATCAATACAATATACATACTTAGTTCAATAAAGCTCAGTTTGTATGTTACTTGTTACACCCACTGTGTCTACATCCTCTACTCATATAAATTCAAATCTTTTTTCGTTCTTCAATGTATATAAAAAGAGATATAATGAAATTCCATTGCCCCCATTGTCTCATTTCATTTCGCATGGCGACACATCCGCCATTAGTGAGTTTTCATTATCTCAACGGATTAGAACAAATGTTCCGGATGTGAGATTGTGAGGTCGCGAGATCTTGGCGAAGTCATTCGCTCAAGCCGCAACCACACTATATACTATACATTGTACATATTTCTTTTAGTCACGTCTGTTCGGTGGGTTTCCACTTCGGATAGCGCGTCCTTGGTCCTTGGCTTGGTACACTATCACTTCACAGAATGAAAATAATCCATGATGCACTTCAAATAATACAATCTAAGGAGCAATTCAATATTGATATGCAAACACAGTCGCATAGTGCTATCTCATTCAGTTGCTATATTATGTAGTTGGGTTCTCCCTCTCAAGAGTCCTTGAGTTCTGGAATTGCATAAAGTCTATACACATAATGAAAGTATAAATATTGCGTATGCGTGTGGCGAAAAGGCTGTTCCTCTGTTCGGGCTCGGGGCTCGGGTTCGGAATGTGTATGCAGAATGCATAAATTTATGCATTGTTTGTTCACTTAAACAAAATCCGTATTGCCAACAAGGGTTTGGGAGCTTGAATAATGGGGAGGGTTGATATTATATGATTTGAGTCGGAGGTGAAAGAAGACCGAGTGCAATGTATATAGCACACAGGAACAGGAACCTAATTATGACATAAACGCTTCTGTTTGCCATCACGTAAATAACTTAGTTAAATAAACCGTTTCACAGATAGGAGGGCAACATTTGTCTCTCTCTCGCTCTCTCTAATGGCTGCTCCCCAATTTCCCTTTGTTCTTGTTTAAATAAACGACAAGGGTAAGAAAATGACAAAAATATTTTGAGAATTGGTCGGGTGTATTTCTGGTATCTGGTGTAGGTACTACTAAGTGTGTGCTCTGTGCTGACTGCTGAGTGTTACGTCTTACAAGTTACGACAACAACGGCCAAGAGTCCTTCGTACTTAGTGGTGACTGCGCAAAGGGCTCTTAAGTATGTGACATTTGGGATGTTTGTCTTTGGTTCTGAATGTTGTCCTGGTTAAAGTTGTATATGATGAAAGGAAGAAATGCGGGTTTAAGAGGATGTGACTTCACTTAACCCCAGTTGAAGACCAAGGGGAACAACAATTTATATTGTGTAATAAGCCATTTTCGTCGGTAGATGGAGATGGGGAGGTAGACAGTTCTCTTTAAATGGTGTATGTATATGTAAAGTATATAGTAACAAAGATAATGGTATTGTTCCCATAGTTTATTTCTTCTTTAGCTTTGTTGGTGCTGCTTTCTGTGTACGGTGCATGGTATATATATTTACTAAAAGGATTTAGTTATATGGTTAAGATAATTTGGTTAGCAGAATTTAAACAATGCAATCTTTGCTAAATTTATTTATAGGTAAATTTACATTTATGTGCAAATACGTACGTATTATTCCTATGTATGCATATAATTGGAGATATTCTTTTATCAATTTAATGCTTAGCGGTATAACTCCATGATGGTTGTGAGCGCGAGGAACCCGGTAAGTTGAAATACCTCGAATATATTTTTAGATATTATAAAATAAAATTATACAGATAAGTAAATACGAAAAAATATTCACCTTTGTGCTATAATAACTAAAAATTTACTTATAATTTAAAAACTTTTTTTTACATAAATTAGATATTGTGAATGATTTAAAACATAGAAATTGGGCTTCTCAATTTTGTGAGTATTGAAATTACCTGGTTATTCTTAATCGCCACAAAATTGTATAAAAGTTAAGCAAAACACGAAAGAGAGAACTATTAGAAAAGCTTATGTCCAGTTTTTTTGCGAAGCCATAACGCTGTTGGAATATGCAATTTTGGAAAACTAGAATTGATCAATAACTATTGGCCTTAGCGGGAAACTTTTAAAGATGCAGACCAAAGTTAGTGAAATCAACTTTTATTTTAATTTTATTTTTCATTACTTACTTAAGGTGGCGCTTCAGTCCGGGATGGACCAGGGCCTCAACCAACATGCCTCTCCAACCAGCTCGGTCCCTAGCTAACTGTTAGCTCTAGTTTCGCACGCCAAGTTGGTTGAGGTCCTCTCCCACCTGCGACCTGCGTGCGCCACCTGGACTCGAAGACTTTAGGGGTCGGAGCGTTGAAGTCCCTTCGCTCCACATGACCCAACCATCTAAGTCGTTGGACCTTGACTCGTTTGACCAGGTCAGTCTCGCTGTACAGTCCGTACAGTTCGTGATTTTATATTCTCCTCCACTCACCATCTATGTAGACGGGACCAAAAACACCTCTCGAAACATGCTAAAGCGTTCTCATCCAGTTTTGACAAGGTCCATGCCTCTGCGCCATATATAAGGACAGGGATGATAAGTGTCTTGTAGACGGGACACTTCAGTTGCTCGAGAGAGGACTTTGCTACTCAATTGCTTTCTTAGTCAAAAGAAGCAGCGATTGGCAAGAGTAATCCTTCGTTTGATTTCAGCGCTGATTTTGTTGTCTGAATTAATAGCGGTGCCTAGGTAGACAAAGTCCTTAACTACCTCAAAGATATAGCTGTCTATGGTGATGTTCTGCCCAAGACGTCGGTGTTTCTTGATGACAGCATATTACTTGGTCTTGCCCTTAATGTTCACAAACTGACATCACGCTGCGTTCTTTCAATTATGTCAATGTCGTCGGCATATCCGAGTAATTGGACGGATCTTTGAAAGATTTTGCCCTCTTGTATTGACGCTTGATTTTCGGACTATTCTTTCCAGAATGATGCTGAAGAAGTCAAATGACAGTGCATCGCCTTGTCTAAATCTTTTTTGACATTAGATGTGTCGGTGAGATCTTTTCCGATCCTGATGGAACAGCGTGCGTTATCTATCGTCATCCTGCACACACGGACGAGTTTGCCAGGGATGCCAAAACTAGACATTGCTCTTAAAAATCGATGAAAAGATGGTAGGTATCGATTTCAAACTCCTGGGTTTTTTCCAAGGTCTGCCGTTAAGTGAATACTTGGTCGATGGTGGACTTTCCTGGTCTGAAGCCACACTGATACGGACCTATCAGGTTGTTGACGAAAGGCCTCAGACGATCACATAATACGGCAGAAAGGATTTTGTAGGCGATGTTGAGGAGAAGTTCAGAGGGTCTCTTTTTTGAGGATTGGGGAAACAGTGCTAAGGTTCTAATAATCGGGAATGCTTTCTTCCGATCATACTTTGCAGATGAGCATACTCCTAACCAAGTCATCGCCTGCCGCTTTGAAAAGTTTGGGAGCGAGGCCATCAGTTCCAGCAGCTTTGTTAGACTTAAGCTTAGATATAGCTATTTTTACTTCGTCGAGGTCGGGTGGGCGGAATTGTTGGTCTGCGTCGCCTAAGTTGAATGGTACTATCTCTCTGGCAGAGGAATTTGGTTCGTCATCGCCGTTATAGAATTTGTTCCCTTGATCGTCCTTGCAGATTTCGGCTCGGGGTTTGTAACCAGAAGATGTTTGTTTAACCTTTTGGTAAAACTTCCGAACCTCATTCCTGTTATGGCATCCCTCTATCTCCTCGATCGCGGGCTTCTCATGCTCTCTCTTTTTTCCTTCTGAGAAGCCGGTGTTCCTCTCTCCTCTTCTGCTCATAGAGATCGCGACTTTATTTCTGAAAATATACTCGTATAACCAACATTTTTTAAAATTGGGTTAAAATGTTTGACTGCACTTAGAAATTGGTAAAACATTATTTATGAAATTATCAAATATTATAATCTTTGAAAATTGCCACTAAATTTTGGCACGGTTTTCTGATTCGTACGAAATTACAGAAAAAAAATTATTTAAGCGTTGTTGTCGGCTATATACAATATACATACGTGGCCAAATTTGCATTACTATAATTTTGGACTAAAATATCGCATCATTTTCCAAAAACTATGAAAATGTTGAAAATTCCATGGTCTGGCGAAACTTTATGATGGGAACAATTTATTTAAGTTTCTTAGGAAAAAAATTGAAAATAAAATAATATAACCCTGTAAATATACCCCCGGTCTCCCCTACACAGCTAAAGTGTACGGAAATTTTCATACAAAAATTGAAAAAACGAAATCATAAACGAAAAATTTCGTTCTAATTTTTTCTGCAGTACGCTGTTCAACCAGCGAAATTAATAATTGTAGCTTTTTTTATTTTTTTTTTTTTGTTCGGCAATTAGTGACAATTCCAATGGGTATTTTTGTGATGCGGTTTTCGTTGCGATTTTTCTATGGTGTTAGATATTACAGACGAATTTCGTATCGCATCATTTAATAAAACTCCCCATTAACATTTTTTCGTTTACGTTTTCGCTATCGATTTGGAAACCACAGAACATTTTCGTTTAGCTTCAGCTGCTAGGCTTAAAAAAAAAACGTAAATTGAATTTTTTTTACAAAACCCATCAATAATTCTTAGTTTAATTATTGTGAGTAAAATAAAATTATTCCGGAGTAGATAGTTTTGTTTGTTTTTGAAATATTCAAGTCGAAAAACATTTTGTATTTTTTTAGTGGTTAGTTTTAAAATTTGTTAATTTAAAAAACAAACATGTCAATTGAATAATTCTACAAACCTTAACAGTTATTGACTACGTTACTGAGTATAGAATAAAATTAGTCTGAATTCGAAACTAGTGTTTGTTTTCGAAATATTCGAGCCGAAAAACTTTTTAAAACGATTTTTAGTATTGTTGGTTTTCTTGCCGTACAAAAAAGACTTGAATTTTTTTAAAACCCATTATCAGTAATCAAATATGGCATCTTTTATAAAATAAAACTACCCCGAAGTTAATTGTTTGTTCTTAAAATATTATTAACGAAAAACGTTTTTCAGGAAATTCTAGCATATTTTTTTATTTACAAAAAATTGTCCGTTTATTTTTTTTTAAATTCTTTTCAATTTTTCATTACATGTTTTGTATGTAGAATAAAATGAACCTTAAGCTCATGACAATTCTTGTTCTCGAAATATTCGAGACGAAAGATTTTTTACAACTTTTTTTTTTTTAAATTGATGTAGTAAGATAACTAATAAATTGAATTTTTTTGAATATCCTTTCTGCTAACTTACTTTATGAAGTTATTATCTGTGAAATGAAATTTATTTGAAATCAATATCTCTATTCGTTCTCGAGATGCAGTGATCGATAGAATGTATCACAAACGTACGAGCGTACGTACACACACACATACAGACATCTTTTTAAAAAAACGACCGATTCGGATTCCTGGGACCTCGAAACGTAGAGATATGTCAAAATTTTCGATTCGACAAATCGGACCAATTACAATAACTTCCAATGGAATGTTAATAATGCAGTTTGTTTGACTGCCCCACCTGTGGTTAGATTAGTATAAGAAGAGGAAGCTTGACTCTTTCCGCAAAGGAGATAAGAAGGGCTAAACCTTGCCTGGCCAGTTTGTCAGCCCACTGGTTTTCCTCAACACCACAGTGACCTGTAACCCAGCTAAGAGTAACCCTGAGAGTCACATTAAGGCTTGCGAGCTCATCTTGTGGAAGTTAAGAGGATGATATAGACGAGGAACTGACTGTCTGTCAGAATAATGGTATTCCGGTTTTGATTGGGATCTTGTTTGAGTAACTAATGCGATTCTTTTTTTGCATCACGAGCGCGAGTTACGATGGTCAAGACAGTTTTCAGATTTCACAGCTGTTGGGCGAGTGGAGGACCTTAACCGAATGGAACCATTTTCTTTCTAAATAAGTAGGTATTTTTTCGAAAAAGAATCGATTAGGCTACTATTTTAATAAGATAAGATTACCACAAGTCAAGTTGTTATCGTTAATGATTGTTTCATCGTTATACAAAATATATTTATATGAATATTTAAATCTATTTATATGTTCCTGATTGTGTTATAATTACCTACATGAACCTAACCCCTCTTCAATGCGTTGGAGTTGTTGTTTTGGTTGATAAAAATAAATTATTTATTCTTAAATTATAAACAAAAAATAATTATCTACACGAAACCACAACTCGTTGTCAAATCCATGCTTCGCATGTTCTATGCAAAAAAAAATGTTAGTTAAAAAAATATGTATATAGAACATCAAAAAATAAAAGTATAGCTCCACAGTCCGATAAAGTTTCATCTCCATCGCTCTAAAACAGAATCAAGCGAAAACGATGGAAAAATAGCAAAATAAATATATACATATATGTAGGTATCTTCTATGTGTAATGTATATTTATAGAAGTAGATATACTTGTAGGTACATGAAAACGGTTACTCTTCGATAGCAATTTGTTACGAGTGATGCGGCATTGGTGCTCCACACAGTTCCATTGTATCCGGTGCACACAATTTTACAGGATGGTTCCGAGCAAATTTTATCCTGTATCATAAAACATGAAAATGTCTTAATTCCTTGCTGTGTGTTGTGTATACCCGGAAGCCGGAACACTGCCACCACCATAACCATGCTGCCTTTTTTGCAAACGCGTTGTTGTGGGAAGAATTGTAAACAATGCAACTAAAATCCGAAAGACTGCATCCATTGTCCGTCCTCGTAAAAATAAGGAAGGATCCAAAAACCAAAATGTATACACTGCTCCTCTGGAAAATTCATAAAAATTGTTGGAATAAAACAAAAAATAAGTAAAAATTAAAAAAAAAAAAACCAACAAAACCAACAAAAAAGAAAAATAACACAATCATGCATTTGTGTTGTGTTATCTTTAGCAGAAGGAGTGTAAGGATAACAACACAATGAAAATGCAGTAAAAATATCATCACTCAGAGCGACAGCGAACCAGTTGTTGTTTGGCAAGAGGAGAGCGTGCTGATGTAGCTAGCAACGAAAATTCATTTACGATCAAGTTGTAAATTATTGGCTTTTATGAGTTCTTTGTGCGAGTTCGCTTTATGGTGTCGCTATAAATACCTTCCATCTTTTAAAACCTTTCCGTAACGGACGTATTCTCGGGGTTCATTACTCTTCTTTGGTTTAGTGTTCCGCCTAGCCTAGAGTGAGTAAAGGGCGACCATATATATACATACATATACTTATACGTTATACCTATCGCTACTACCAAAATCAATTGGAGTCAACACTTTTGGTAGTAAAGCTTATAAAATTGTGTATATACAACTCAAACGATAAACCATCTCCAAGCAGGTACACCTGATATTCGTGAATACCTCGGTGCACCTGGTCTTCTATCCTGTATTCTTATGCGAAGTGTCTTCTTTCATCATCAAAACCCAGACTGCTGTTAAAATAAAGTGTACAACTTGGTCGTAAGAGTTTAATTCCTAGGTTATCTCTAAACCTATAGAAGTGTGAAAATATATAAAAAAAAAAAACGAATTTCAAAATTAAATTAAATTTAAAAAGAGAAAGATTGAAGAAATTTAAATAATTAATAGGTAGGTAGATAAGATACTTACATGAATTTTTAATTACGATATATAGGTACTATGTATGTATATGGAAAGTTATGGATTCGTAAAAACAATCGAACTCGAGATTTTGATCAAACTTGACATTACGATGATAGCGAAGTCGAAAAAAGTGGGTCTCGCAATTCTGTCTGTCTGTCCTGTCCTTTCGGCTGCAGCCTAAAAGAGCAATTTTTTTAACATTATCTGGCAGATTTTAAATACAAATTATTCTTATATGAACAAAAAAAACGGTACCTCCCATACAAGTGTTTAAAAACCGATAAGGAAAATCTTATTTTTCTCAAAAACGACCGCAACGATTTTAATTAAAATTTTTGTGTGAACTAATATTAGTACGATCTACTATATTTTTGGAGAAAAAAAAATTATATCCATCGGTTAAAAATGGTATCTCTCATAGAACCATATTTTTGGTTTTCAACTATGTATCTCATTATCTGTTAAACCGATTTTAATCAATTTTTTAAAACAAGAGCTGCTAATCAATTTGAATAATATTGAATATCAAAATTTAAAAAAAAACAAATTTTGGATTTTAAAAGAAAATTTCAAAATTATTTTTTGAAAATTTGATAGTTCGAAAATGGGTGCTTAGATGATTTTTTTTCAAAATAAATTTTTAAACTCCGCATTAATAAATACTAAAAATTATCTATTTTTTCTTAAAAGAGTTTTCAAAATTTTATATAAGAAATTAATAATAATTTGGATAACAATTTTATTAAATTGAACACATGCCTGAATAAAAAAGGTGAAATCTAGTTAATCCAGTTTATTTTTTTATTACATATTTGCTAAAAACATGGAATGCAAAAAAAGGGATAATCCCGCAAATTTAATAATTGACCTGAGCTGAGATCAAACTTGGGAAAACCGGAAAAAAGTGTTTTCTTGGAAAAAAGTACTTTTAATTTTTTTTTAATTTCTCAAAAAATAAGATACATTTTAGCACACGGTTTTTTTTTTTATTGAAAATTAATAATACCATTGAATTTTGAAAACAAAAATTATACTTTAGGTATAACATACAATTTTGAAAAAAAATAAGTTTGAATTTTAAATTTTTTTTTCAAAATTTCGAGTTTGAAAATTAATTTTTCAAAAACTTTGCACTAATAAAACTTAATTTAAAATGGAAATTAAAGAGTAGAATTCTGGCTTTCTAAAAAGATATGGCATGTAAGTTTTACCGTTGTTTTTAAATAATTTTTTTTTCTGTTTAAGTCAATTTTTTTGAAAATTGCCCCTGTCGCCTAAACGGGTGGAAATAGATCCCCCTCCCAGACGATATTTTTCTTGTCTAAACCCAACCCACTCACTCTAGCTGTTTGGTGCATTTTATACCAACACCCTATAAAAATTGTTTAAATAGAAAATAAGATTGCTGAAAATTTAAAATAATGCTTTCAAGGTTTTTGCTTTCAAGGTTTTTATATACCTAGTGGTATTTTCTTTAGAAGGTACTTTTTCATCTTCCCTATCATCACATGTCTAGTTTGATCAAAAACTTGCCATAATGTACAAATGTTCCAAAGTAAAAAAATTTATAAATTAAATTTCCAAGAAAATTAGGTTTTTATTAATTTATTTTTTTCTTTTTAAAAAATAAAAATGCGAAAAAAATAATTTTTTTGAAAAAAAATTGATTTAGTCATATTAAGCTTTTAAAACTTTGTAAAATACAATAAAAAAAGAGCACTCTATTTATGAAAAACAAGCTTTTACCGCAAGTAGATACTAGATACATGAAACCAATACTTGCCCTATACAGATTATCTATACGTCGCGTCGTCCAATTTACATAGCTAGGAGGAATTTAGGAATAAGAGAGATTGTTAATAAAGGAAGATACAATCGTAAAATCGAAAAACAGCCAAAGGATATATTGATGAGAATATCCTCGCATTTCACGTGTTACATACATTTATATAAAGTCAATTTTTTATGCATGTACTCTCCCTCGACGACGACGACGACGCACGGCGGGCTTATGTGAGTTCCGCATTCTCTTTCTGTATATTTTTGAGACATCGTGAAGCCAGCGATGCTGAGTAAGGTCCTTTTTTCATTTGACTTGCAATGATGGTGATGATGATGACTGAGAGGAGTTCCTATATTAAAAAGGTACTAGTCCATCCTTTTGCCAGACTTCATAAACTTGTTTACAATCTGTTTACATAAAAGAGATAACAGTTTTTCAATCATCATTCTTTAGAATCCTTGTGTTTTTAGCAATAAAGGTATTTTCAAGGATGCAATAAGGTAAAAATGCTTTTATATCTTTCTTTTTATCTACACGATAAAGTTAGGTTTTTGGAGGCAGGCATATACATATGTACAATTCGTTAGCAATATTGAACTCGGGATTTTGATCAAACATGAAACTTTATATGAGATGATAGAGAAGCAGAACAAAAAGCTGGTCCCAAAAATCTAACTATCTGTCTATCTTTAACACAAATATTGAAGAGCCAGAAACTATTAGGTCTTTACCTATTTTATTCAAGCAGCTAGTCTTTTTGTAAAAGGTATAGGTACCCTTGTGAAAAGGTTTACTAATTTGTTTAGTTTAATATGATTTCTGATGGTGACAAATAATTGAATTGAATCGTAAAGTAGATACCTAGATATAAATCTGTCTAAATTGTTATTGAAAAATATTGTGTTTGTTTTAAATCGTTTTATAAGTATATAAAAATTTAACTTTAAATTAGTGTCATTTAGTCATCAAATTATACTGAAAAATTTATTTTTGTATTTATTTATTTATTCATGAAATGTGTTCGTCGTAGAACTTGCAACTTGATTACGATGAAATCGATAGGTATCATAATTTATTTATTTATTTAACATCAATCAGATATACATTGAAAATAACATATAATTTATAGACTACAGATAAAACTATGAGCAACATGCAATACTTTACAAACTTGATTAAATAAGTACCTACTTAAAAAACAAAACCTAACCACCAGAGTTTAATATAAAAATGACGTGACTTTTAAATGTTTCACGACTAATATAACTGTAAAAATTAATATAATTACCAACTAAGTTAGCTTCTCTTAAGCACCTTGCAAATAGTTCATTGATTCCATAGTTTATTCTATCAAAAGGTTCAAAAAATATACTACACACTCGAAGATCCATCGTTGGAGCATATATTTTAATAAGGGACAGAAGAGAAAGGCAATCTATTTGATTTTTAACAATGTCTCCAATAAAAATTATTGCAAAATAATTTCTTCGAGTTTCCAAAAACTGATGGCCAATCAAATTATATCTAGTTAAATAGGGAGGCATT
The DNA here is from genome assembly GCA_951394125.1 of Epistrophe eligans. NCBI lineage: Eukaryota > Metazoa > Arthropoda > Insecta > Diptera > Syrphidae > Epistrophe > Epistrophe eligans. The sequence continues at coordinate 25,311,863 of OX596028.1, read as the reverse complement.
CGTATATTCCAATGAATAACCAATCTAGTAAATCGTTTTTGGATCTTCTGGATACGATTTGAGGGAATGGCGTAGTGGAGGTTCCATATTATACAGAAATATTCAAAGACTGGCCTCACATAGGAATAGAATAATGTCCTGGGAATATAGGGATCGGAAAATTCCTTGGAGTTTCGCAAGATCAATCCACACTTTAGCTTAGGATCGAAGATGACACCTAGGAAACGTTTTCCAAAAGAATACCCTCAATCTTGTTAGTATAGTTTACAGGGGACAAATTTCGGCGGAAGGGTAGGAAATTACATTTTGAAACATTGGTAAATAGCTGATTAGAGTTACACCAATCGCATAAATTATACAGGTCTTTCTGGAGTAAAAGGAAAGGCAGTCATCAAGGGATTTCATGCATCGGAATTATTTGTATGTCTTCCTTGAACATGAAACAAAAAGAAAATTTAATACAATCAGGAATATCATTGATAAGAAGTAAGAAAAGAAGTGGACCCAAATGGCTTCCTTGTGGTATACCAGAAGTAACTATCTACAATCAGATCACACACTATGTTATTAATGCGCACATATTAAATGCGGCCTTTCAAATAAGACTCAAACCATCTCAATGAACTCGAATGAAAACCTAAGCTGTAAAGCTTCTTAACTAAGATTAGGTGATTAACTCTATCGAAGCCTTGACAAATCTGTATAAATTACATCGCTTTAGTATCCATTTTTAAGATTTCCAATAACCACATTTGATAAAATAGTAAGGTAAGTCGTTGTCGATCTCCCAGTAACAAAACCATGTTGAAAAGGGAAGGTAAGTCTTCGAACAATGAAGGATAGTTTTTCATAAACCACTTTTTCAAATAATTTAGTAATCTTAGAAAAAGCTTACTAGTTTTTGGACGGTAGTTAGAAACAATTTGCTTTGGACACAATTAATGAATCAAAGTGATATAAGACACTTTCTACGCTTCTAAAAAAATGGTCTGTTTTTAAAGAAGCATTAAAAAGATGAGTTAACGGATCAGTGAGGGAAGTTACACAGGATTTTAAAACTATTGGAGGAACGCCATCAGAGCCAGGTGGTTTATCTTAATTTAATTCACCTATAGAGCCTTTTCAATATCAGTGTTGTTTAAATGTAAGGAGCTGACATTGATTTGATTCACATAAAAAAAATTATCTGGTTGGGTAGAGGGAGAATAAACAGATTGAAAAAAAAAAATGCCAACAACATGTTCAAACCGTATATTAAGGTCACTTGATATGGTCTCTGAATATCCCGAGTAGCACAGACGGGTTTTCATTTGGTAGATATAACTCCAGTAAAACAGTCAAGTTGTTGCCCATTTATTTCAGAAACATATTTTAGTACAATTGTGTAACCCAAATAGCCGCATTTCCCCTCTCATTTACAACAAACTTGTAGTAATTGGGTTCTATAGAAGTTAAATTTTGTCGTTTCTCAGTTTTATAAGTGTTATTGGAACTAAGAAATGTTACATGTAACTTAATCCTACAATTGTGAAACTTTAATTGAACTCGAAGATGAGCTTTACTAATATTGCAGAAATGTTTATGCAAGGATACGTTGTTACATAAAACAAGAAACAAAAGTTTAAAAAAAATTACAATAACTTGAATAATGTTTCTTTGAAGTTGCTATTACTTTAACTTTAACTTTTTTTGTTCTATTATGGTATAATATAATGAGAAATTTTGTTTCCGAAAACATTGTAAAAGTTTCTGAAAAGTTATTAATCAAATTCTTTTAAAATGTATAATATATTTGAGATGTTATAAAAAAGATAAACTTCAAAGTATTGACAAAAAATAATGCTTCTAATATTGTGATTAAAAGTGCGATTTTTAGCTATTTATGAACGGAAAATCTAATACGAACACCATTTTTATCATAAAGATTGATGTTTTACTTCCATAAAACTCACGTGCCACCCAAAAAATTAAAATTGGGCGAAAATATGAAAAATAGAAAAATATTCATGTTTGTATTTAGGCATTCAAGTTGCAAAAATATTTGTGATTTACATTGCGAAACGAATCTTTCAGCCATTTCCATTGAAATTTACTATGGAAATAGTGATAGCAACTGGAAAAATTAGTTTAAAAATTTTGCATATAAGATCAAATTCTAATAAAAAGTCATTAATTGTGAACAATATGGCGCTTGTTGCAGGAAATATCAATAAAACATTGTCTATTAAAATTAAAACTTACATGTTATTACACTAAAGATACAACAAAGTAGAAACTTAAGGCTATAAAATCCTCATTTTAACCAATTTACACTGTTTATAAAACAGAGAAATTTAGTTTTTTATCATAGTTTCTAATCTTCGTTACTGAAACTAGAATTCTAATGTTAAAAAAACCATAATTTTTTTGTGGCGGGAAAAAAATTTAACAAAAGCTTGCATTTAACTTTTGTATATGTCCGCCAGAGTTGCCGCAATTCACTTTTTGTTTATATTTTTAAAACAGAAATTACGTTAAATGTCAAAATATCAATTTTCTCTTTATTCGAAACCCCATTAAATGTCAAATTCCAGAAAAATTATGGGCTTATTTTTGTAAAAATGTCTACTATTATGATGGATTAAAAAACATCAATTTTTTTGCCTTTCTCCTAATGCTTCATTAAAAATCGATTTCTAGGCAGCCTCCTGACATTTGAAACGAAATATTCATGAAACGTCAAAATAAAGTTTATCTTCTATATTTCAAGATGCCAAACGTCAAATTCCATCTAAGGATGGCTACTATTAAAATGAATTTAAAAAAACCCTCAAAAACATCAATTGTGTTGCCTTTTTCTTAATGCTTCATAAAAAATCGATTTCTAGGCAGCCTGATGACATTTGGAACGAAATATTCATGAAACGTCAAAATATAGTTAGTCTTCTATATTTCAAGATGCCAAACGTCAAATTCCATCTAAGGATGGCTACTATTAAAATGAATTTAAAAAAACCCTCAAAAACATCAATTGTGTTGCCTTTTTCTTAATGCTTCATAAAAAATCGATTTCAAGGCAGCCTGATGACATTTGGAACGAAATATTCATGAAACGTCAAAATATAGTTCGTTTTCTATATTTCAAGATGCCAAACGTCAAATTCCATCTAAGGATGGCTTCTATTAAAATGAATTAAAAAAACCCTTTTTTTTGCCTTTTTCTTAATGTTTCATAAAATCTCGATTTCTAGGCAGCCTCTTGATATTTGGAACGAAATATTTATTAAACGTCAAAATGTGTTCTTTATGACAAGACATGCAATATAAATTTTTTTATTTTTATTTTCGTTTAGTTTATTATGGTCATCTTATAATAATGGATTGTTTAATCTGACTTGGCGCAATTTTTCGAACCAGCGGCAACTCTGCCATGTATAGTAACTCTTTTCTGTCTAAGCAATGATTTTTGTTTGCTAAAAATATACCATTAATATTTAAAAAACTTCATTATAACTTATTACAACTTTGATACACAAAACGTCAACGTAAAATGTAATTGCAACGTTATTGTAACCTTATACCAACTTAAATTGATTTTGATATTTTTTTTCAGACAGCATTACAGTTATTTATTTCATACACTGTTGTAAGACAATTTGTCGTTTGTTATTGTGAAAAAGAGTCGAAATCGGATTATTCTTGTGAAAAAATTTTGTTTAAATAATATTAAAATGCCATATTTAGTGTTGGAAGCCAAAAAAAAAGGAACAAGGTTTGGAAGAGAGTTCAGTTTTGCTCCGAATGGTTGGGTAGACCAAGTAAATGCAATCTTCTACTGGCCAAAGTCGAGATTATTATCAAAAAGACATGAGGAATTTTCTGCTTTCGAATCAGACTGGATTCCTCAACCAATAATTAAAATTCGACATAAGGATCTTTCTTTTCAAGAAGCTGATGAATTAGCGGAGCATTATATAAACAAAGCATCTGAAACTGAAACCGATGATTCCGAATGGGAAAAAACAGCTCTATCCCGAACAGAAAGAGCAAAGAAACGTTTAGTTCCTCAGTTGCCATCATTGCCTCGAAGAACTCAATATTCCTTAGCCATAACGAGTTCCTTATCAGTGAGCATTATATTCTTTCTGCTTTATAAAACATCTAGGTATGAACTTATTTTTTTTTTTAGGGAAATACGATTGAAAATGAAAACTCATCTACTAACATGGATAATGAAATCAACGAAATTATAAGTGAGGCGAACACAGAATTAATTGCCGATACAAATCGCAAATATCAAAGTTATTCAGTCATCGAAGGCGCAGATGGAAATACTATGTTTATAGCACCTGAAAATGTTTCTTCTTCACCTAATGATCAGATTTTTCAAGTTGAAAACATTCAGGACGTACAGACAACCAACACGATTCAAAGTCCACCACATCATTGTGTTTCTAGTCAACAATTCGGGGCTCTTTATGTGTCTATCGGAGAGATGCGTAATGATATTGAGGAGTTGAAGACATCAGTTAGGGGTCTGGGAGATGTGCTGACTAGGGTTCCCAACTTTTTTTCGACCGATTATAGTATTTTTCACTATTAGCTATAAAAAATATAGTACTCTTCAAAAATATATAGTATTTTATAAAAAGGTTAAAAAAGGCCAAACATATTTTTAGTAATTATTTATTTTTATAAAATCTATATTTTTTGTGCTTTTAGCATCGTTTAACAATTTTGTATTTAAAATAAATGTGTCATAGGCTTTATCGCATTCGCAATCAATTTTCAAATGTATGTAGATTAAAAGTTCATTTTTGATTAGTGAGATGCTTGCTCTATTCCTTTCTTCTCGCCATTTGGAATTCATAATTGAAAAAAATTCTTTCTGTAAATGCAGAAGTGGCAGGAATAGAGAGTAGAAAAGAAATTATTTTACATACATTTGGTAAGTTGTTTTCGGATTTTTTTAAAATATATTGCCATTTTTGGTCTGTTTTTCTGTCCTAAACTCATTCATATTTTTTATTCTCGTAAAAATTTCGTTTAGTATTAAAATCAGTCAACAATTGATTTGAATTGAGACAATTCATACAAAAACTGAAAGGGTTGGAAAACCCTTACTTAACATTGAATAAAAACTCACCTGGCCAATTCCACTTTTTCCAATTGTAAATATTGCGTTGAATGGTGTGCATTTTGCATTAAATGCATTTTGGGGATCATTGGTAATCCAGTTAAAAAACTGTTTCCCATTCATGTTTATATTTTTGTAGTCTTTTTTGTACCTTTCGTTTTTTAGGTGTTAATTTACCACTGGAGTTTACGAACTTCCACTTTCGCTTCCACTTTCCATATTTGAAACAAGCTTTTATTTTTAAAACATTCGAAAACTATAGACGTTTGACAGCAAGACTTAGTCTCATTCGGATACATGTATAAAATGGAACCTTAAGGTGCAATTAAAGTGTGTTTGATATTTGTTTATATGTTGCAAAATGATTGATAAATCAAACTGAAATATAGTACTTTTTCGTACTATATATTTCTTCAGCAGTATATAGTACAGAGACCCGAAATATAGTACAATACTATATATTATAGTACGGTTGGGAACCCTAGTGCTGACCCAAATTTTAACACAAACCAGTAACGTAGATAGATATATTACGGATTATTTGAAAAAAACGAATGAATCCAATGAGCGTGAGGCAATTTCAACACAGCCAATTGAAGAAGATTTTTCCGATTTGGAATCGAAGCCAAAATTTAAATCAACACAAGACCTGGAGGAATTTGAGAGATTATTGGAAGATAAATCCTACCAAGTTCGATTCATTCGATTTCTAAAAACAAAATTTAAAATGAACTCTCACGAAAATGGTCAAACATTTTTTACTCTGGTTATCTGACTTTTAACTGAACCATCTCTTTTTCTTCCATATTCCTGGAAAGGTTTACACCGCAAAGATTCGCATAATTTAAGCTTTGAAGGAAAGCATAAGATTTTTACTGCATTCATGTTTCGAATTGTACGGATTGCTGACCACACCAAAGTCCAGACTGATGTCGACAAGATGTTTGAGAACTTGTTGCGTTTTAAAAAGGTAAATATAGGTAATAGTCGTGAAGTTCTTCGAACAAAGCCTTCGAAGAAACCCTCTTCTCGCAGCCGTCCAAAAGGGTTGAAATACAAGACTGAAAGTGAAGCCGGATCTAATGATGAAGCTAAATAAGAAAATAAAACTATTTTTTTTTACAAATAAATTCTTTTTTTGTTAATCTTTATTATAAAAATATTTATTTTATTAACAACTTTAAATTAAAAAAAAATTGATAAAAATATATGAGTGTTTATTGTTTGTTTTCAATAGTATGAAGCAACGGAATGAAGACTGATTTTTCTTTGTTATATTCTATTCTTACGAGTTTACTGTAAATATCTGATAAAGGAACAAAAATAGGTGGTTCCATTTGGCAATCAGATTCATAAATATTAAGTTCGGAAGAACGAATAGGATATTCAAAATATTCATTGATTTTTGATAATGGTGCAGCATAGAAAAAAAGACCAGGATTTTCAGCAAATGTTTTTATAATATACTTCACACATAATACCTTAAAAGATTTACTCAAAAACCACCTATTTTCGTTTTGGTTAGAATTCAATACAAAATTTGATAATTGAACTTGACTGTATATAGTTGCTTTTTGCGCAAATAAAAATGAAACTAATGATGAATCACTGTTATCAAAGTTTTTCATAGGATCTTTAAATTGAAAAGGAACTTTTATCTTTGAAGTCTTCATGTGTAATAAACCTGAACTTTGACGCTCGGAAATTCTTCGGGCTACTTGGCTTAAAGGTGTTCGTCCCATTCGGAGCAATCTTTTTATATAGTACAATTTAGATTCAAATGCGTATGCAGAAAAGGTGTCAAGTGGTCCAAATTTCCGAACATCATTTACAACGTGACATAAATTATGCAAATTACTGGAAAAGTGATCTATTCTATATAATGCTTTAAAATTTATCAAAAAATCTTTAAACATAGATTGCGCTACTTCATAATTATTATCGCACTGATCATTTCTCATACAAATAACAACTGCGCAATAAAAGAGCAAAAAATGTTGGCTAATTTTTGGATCATCGAAAAACTTTTCTACCACTACAATGCTGATATATAATAAAAAAGTCCTGTATTCGGTTCCCTTCCAGTGTGCCAATTCGCTCAAGCCTCGAGCTGCTCTATCGAATTCTTTTGGTAACTTACATGATTCAATAAAGGAAGAAACTTCATTTGATTGATGAATACTCCAGCGAGCTTTGTTATTATTTCAATTTCCAGTTTTCCATCCAATTAAAAAACGTTTTGTTATACCTTTTGGGCAAAAACAAAATAAACATAATCGAGTATATAATGGATTAAAATTATTTCATTACCTAAGTCTATTAAATGTAGGCTATCTGCAATAGGAAAATCTTCGATCATATTTATAGGCAGCTCTCTTATGATAGTACTCAGTTTGCAATGATCGTTGTAAACTCCGGAACGAAATTTTTCATCTGTTCGCAACACAGCATTTATATCTGTATAAATCATTGTTCTTGCGTTATGGGAGTATTTTCCTTTTGTTTCGCACTTCAAACATCCGAAATAACCATTGCTGCCTATCACACCTGTATTGAAAACAAGATATACCATTGGAGTAATTTGATTTTTTAATTTCAATAATTATTTTTGTTACCTTTCAAGTAATGACGGGCTGGTGTGTCGCATATAAAGCAACGGATTTTGATTAAAACCTTTTTTCCATTTATGTCTAGCCCATTTTTTTCGTTAATTGAACGAAATTCATCCACAAAAGGTTTCATAAACCAATTAATGTCCTTGGGTTTGCCTAAAACGTAAAATTTATTTTAAATATACTATTTTCACAAACATATCTTTTCAAATCTTACCTTTTCCATAATAAATTCCAACTACCATGGGTGCGATATCGGATTTTTCGTGAATATTTAAAAGAATGGGCCAGAATTCGAATCGGGAACTTTTGAAAAGGGGCAATCCATCGACGTTAATGTTTATTTGTACCTCCATGTCCCTTTCCGTTTTTCCAAGACAACTTCGAAGAGCTTTTTCCAACCCATAGTGCCAATACGATCCTCCAAATTCATCGTTTTGTATATCGCATTTGCTTCTTGGCGTAACCATGACTGTTCTTGAGTCCTTTGGAAGATCGAACTCTGGCAAGTTTTTGTCCAGCAATGCAAGCAGAGCATTCAAAGCGTTTTGCTTGATTAAATATAATGCACTCCATTCTCTCAAATCCTGGAGAATAGATATATTCTACCTTCTTCTGCTTTGATCTCTTTTTCCAGTTCTGGAAAACTGGTTTCATCAAGTTCTTCTTCCGAATTCTCATCATCGTCATCCAACACAATACAGCTTTGCAGGTCCTGGTTATGAGAACTTTGTCTGCTTTCTTCGAGAGGTGGACTACATACAAAACTGAAAATTATTTTGATTTGGAGTATTTTCACTGCTTTGAGCGAGGTTGGAAAATGCCACTGTCTTCTTGCGAGGACAAACTAAAGACGGGGACATCATTGCGCTCAACAGTTCTCTCCTTTTTTTGCGGTCGTTTCCATTGGATTTCACTTTTTTCCATGACGCGAAATTTAAAAAAATTAATTTCATATTGTTTTTCTTATCCATAATAAATTATTTCTCTTTTTTTATAAATGCAGCTTAGATAACACTCAACTTCACAATTGAAATGCAAAATGACTGCCTGTCAAATATTCACAGCTATAATATCGAAAGTTCTAGAAACTCAACTACAACATCACTTGAATCTGAAGAAATGTTAAAGTTTTGTTTCAAATACAAATTTTTTGTTTTTTTTTGTCAATTCTAGTACTTTGGTTACCTATTCGTTTTAATTTCGTTGCAATCTTTGTTTCATGTTAACAAATAAGAAACCAAAATTTAACAAAGTCTCCACCCATAAAAAATACAAGCAGTTAGGTTTCAATTTAGTTTCAGCGATGTTTATTCTAACATTTTGTTTGTTGCATTCGTGTTATGCCAAATATAACAAAACGACAACATAACAAAACACATTTAGAGTTTCATATTTGTTTTGATGTTGTTAATAGTAACAAGATGTTTGAAATGTAATGAAAAAAAACAATGGTGAAGATTTATGCATACTTCTTTGAAAAAAAAAATGTGCTATTCAAGGAATGATGTTTTTCATTATAATATAATAATTTTTTTGTTCGTATTGTGAGACAACCTCGATTAACTCATTGTTATATATATATTGTATAAACTTGTTAATTTAAATTCTGCCAAAACAAACATTTTAAGAGGAAAAACGTTACAAAAATGTTTTTGTTATTTGTTTTCCCCTTCTTATTTGTAAGTTATATAAAAGTAACCCAAATGTTTTTACAGATTGTCTCAAAAAAGTTATTCTAACATTTAAGTTAGAAGATAAGGAAACAGAAATTCAATAGATGTAATAACAACTTTTTATCAACTTTCAAATGTTTGACTTGGTTATAACCTTTTAATAACAACTTCAGTTTTTTGGAAACAAGTTTAAACCTTTGCGAAACCGACTTGTAACATTTTAATTTTCAAAGTTAGAACTTTTTTTCGATGAACAATTGAGAAACTGAGTTACAACAAATACTGTTGCAGATTACTTCAACAAAACACAAATACAACCAAATTCTTGTTATAAATCGAATTCTGTGCTACTCGGGATTGCATGCAATTTGGAATATCATTGGAACATTTCAATTTTATGAAATTCCAAAAACATAAACTATTCTGCTTCAAATTTGATTCTGTGTAATACAAAAATAATCTTTATAACAAAATCTTTTAAGCATGTCGAATTCTTTTTGAAGTCGTAAATAGTTACGTAATAAAATATTATTGTTGTATAGGTTTCTGGAAAAATTGTATAGGCTTTATTTTTTTTATTGCACAAATTACATAATTTCTTATTGTGCTAGACTGGTTTGGAATTATTTCGAATGACTACTTTTGGTAAATATAGGTCTATCGCTTCAGTTAATGAATAGTGAAAGGGATTATATGCATCAGTTAATTGAAAGTTTCAAAAAAAGAAACAGCACGCGAAAACAACTTTATATGCTGTGATTAGGCAGTGTTGCGACGCAACATGAATCATCCTCGAATACCTACACGGATATCCGTCGGCATTCGATCTAAGATGAAAGATGCAAAACACCGACGGCAAAACATTCATGCACACATTTTTTTTATCCATATATCTACCTACATATACCTATTGCTAAGCCAAAAATTTGGGAGATCATAAAAGATGACACATCGTCATATACTAACTATTTATGGGAGGTAACTAAGCTAAATAGGCTTCTATGTTTTAAATTTTGGCTCCTCCCACCATGCGATGTTTTTTTTGTGCATGTATGCAGCGAAGTGATGGCATCGGTTGACGATCAACGAGGTGACGGTGGATTTGAGAAGAAAAAAAAATGAATATGAGATGTATATGGTGAAGCTATACATATATATAACATCATTCCTGCATAGAAGATGTGCATTGCCTGGGAAAATACCTCTATAGGTCAATGATCTATAGCTGGACCAAAATGCAGAATCAGCTGGACCCAGAGGTTTCTTTTAGATGAAAATGATGCTGTATTATTATTCCCGATTTGAAAGCCGTATTAGAGAGTTAAATAAATAAATAAATTTGAAATTTGAAAACATTTTTAAAGGAAAAGTAACCGTGTTTTTTTTATGCTCTATAAGAACATTTTGTGGTGCTGTTATAGTAAACGTTGCGATTGACTTTGCTTAACTATTTTGAATTTTTTGCTACTCCGGCGATTTTATAGATTTGACTTCGCGACTTTTTTTGACTGCGAAGGAAATAATCCTTTTTTTTTGATATTTTGCTATTGTCCTTGCGGCAAACAGTGGTCCTTCGAGCCGGATAGTAAAGGATTCTTAAAAGGATCACTAAGACTTAAAAACAATTAAATAGACAGTGCGTACAAAAAAGATACGAGTGTGTGCGCGTAGTTTTTATTGAAGAAAAATTGAAAGACAATCGCGTTTGTGCGTCGTGTAAAAGACATATTATTTGAAGTTTGTACGATCGACTTTTATCCTCCTGTAAGGATCTGGATTTGATGAAACTGGTGCAGCGAGGGATCAACGCATAAAACAGGTGTGTGGCTTTTATTATAACATTATTTTCTTTTAAATCATCGATCGTCTCTGATCTTAATAAAATTGTGTGTTGTGTATTCTCCGGGTATTTCATTCATAATGAGTAAGAGCAAACTTCCGAGTTTAATAGATGCGGTTCAAACTATTTCGCAGGATATAGACGCGGATTATAAAGCGTATGAAGGGCTAGGTGTAATGAAAAAGTCTACGCACATGAATGAGGCACGTTTAGCAAATTTAGAGACATCTTTTGAAGAGGCCAGAGTCCTTCATCAGAAGATTGTTGAAGCTCCTACAGAAGAAGCAAAGGTGAAATACATGGATACACTCACATTCCATAAATTAAAAGAACTTTTCTTTAATTATTCTTGCGAGTTGAAAGAGCAACTTTCTAAAAACGAGAACCAAACGTCTCTTAATTCTGAATTCAAGGGATTGTTTGAAGCGATGGTTAATAAAAATACTTCCATATCTGATGCTCATAAATTGCAATATTTGAAGGGTAATTTAACCGGTGAAGCGGCTCGCATACTTCGAAATACAGATACAAATTTTGAATCTGCGTGGGCATTGTTGGTGAAAAGATTCCAAAACATCAGGTTACTGAAAGACAACCAATTCAAACTTCTATTCGAACAATCTAAAGTTATGCAAGAATCCTCCGAAGATCTTAAACTCTTATTAGATACGACTAACGAAGCAAAACAGTCACTTAAAAATCTAGGAGTGGCTGTAGATTCATGGGAAGACGTTCTCATCTTTCATACAGTTCAGAAACTTCCATTTACAACTCGTGGGCTTTGGGAATCGCATATTTCAACACACGTAGACTACCCGAAATACAGCGTTTTAGAAGATTTTATTTTAATGAGGTCACGAACATTAGAGGTCATTGGACAATCGTCCTCAGGTGTAAATCACCAGAAAGGTAAAAAATCTTCATCAAGTTCAGTTCGAGTTCATAACTCTACAGTTGTCAATAAGTGTTCGCTGTGTCACGGCTTACACTCTATTCGAAATTGCTTCAAGTTCAAAGCTTTCAATGTAAAAAAAAGGCATGAATTTGTTAAAAAGAATAAATTATGCTTTAACTGCTTATCAAGTGCACATTTTACTCAAAATTGCACAAGTACCTTTAATTGTTCTACGTGCCACCAAAAACATCATTCGTTACTGCATATGAACGAGTCATCTAACACAATGCATGGTACTGAGCACACTCCGACTCCACAACCGGACAAAGCAGCTTCCTCTTCCGCTGATACCTCCCAATCGGGAGCATCAGATAAATCTGCACCTACAACTGGAATTACTTCAGCTTACAACGCGTTTCTAGCCGAAAACATTCAAGCACCCGTTCTTCTGGCTACGGCTCTCATAAAGGTTTTGACACCTGACGGCCAACCGTGTTTGCTGCGAGCTTTAATAGATCCTGGGTCAGAAGCTTCCTTCATTACTGAGTCTGCCGCTCAACTTCTCAATTTGAAAAAGGAAAGGAACTGTGTTAACATTATTGGCGTTGGTGAAACCAACACAAGTATCTCAAAGTGGAAAGTCAGTTTCACAGTTTTATCTAACGTAAACGGAAACTTTAGTCTTCGACTGAATGCCTTGGTTCTACCCAAACTGACAGCTGTCCTCCCTACGCATAAGATATCGAGTCCTTGTTGGAATCATCTCAAAAACATCGAGCTTGCTGATCCAGGGTTTAACAAACCCAACAAGATCGACGTTTTATTAGGTAGCGATGTTTACCCATCAATTATCCTTGAAGGTATAATAAAAGGTGATCCGGGCACCCCTATGGCTCAAAAGACGGAACTGGGGTGGGTGCTTTCTGGAGGCATTTCACCCAGCGACAAATCACAAGTAACATCCCTTCATATTCAAACAGAAACTCAAACCTTAGACAACCTGCTAAGTAAGTTTTGGGAACTTGAGGAAGTTCCGAATCGAAAGTTACTATCACCAGAGGAAGAAAAATGTGAAACACATTATTGCAGAACACATCAACGACAACTGGATGGAAAATATGTTGTGCAACTACCTTTTAAGGAAGGAACATATCCCTCGTTAGGTTTATCTCAACGGTTAGCTCTTGTTAGATTCCTGCAATTAGAAAGAAAATTCCAAACAAATCCGTCATTTAAAGCGGAGTACAAAAGGGTATTCAATGAATACAAGGAGCTTGGACATATGACAAAAATACAGGTAGCTGAATTAAACTCTTCCCACTATTTTCTTCCTCACCACGCAGTGGTAAAAGAATCTAGTTCTACCACGAAACTACGAATTGTTTTTGATGCGTCCTGCAAAACATCCAACGGGACGTCACTCAATGACCATCTTTTTGTTGGTCCTAGATTGCAAGATGATATCTTCGATCACATCGCACGTTTCAGAAAGTATAAAATTGCATTTACAGCCGACATAAATAAAATGTATCGACAAATTTGGGCCACGGAAAGCGATTCTTTGTTTCAACTTGTGTTATGGCGGGATGTAGAGGGAGAAGAGGTAAAAGCATACCGTCTCAACACGGTAACATTCGGTACTGCTTCTGCACCATATTTAGCGATCCGCACTCTTCAACAACTAGCTGCTGATGAACGAGATGACTTCCCCCTTGCATCAAAAATAGCCATGCGGAACTTCTACGTGGACGACGTTATTCATGGGGCAGACTCAGTAACAGAAGCGTTGGAGATGCAGACACAGCTCATAAGGATGTTGAGGAAAGGAGGCTTTCCACTGCGTAAATGGGCAAGTAACTGCGATAAGCTTTTGATGTCCGTTCCAAAAGAAGATAGAGAGGTACAAATACCACTCTCATTCGACGAAAAAAATGCTATAAAAGCACTTGGCATCCAGTGGCACCCAGCGAAGGATATCTTCACCTTTAAAATCTCTCTTCCGGAAAATAGGAGTATTACAAAGCGGACTGTCTTATCAGATCTTGCTCGCCTTTACGACCCAATGGGTTGGATAGCACCGTGTGTCATCGTTGGCAAACTAATAATGCAAAATATTTGGAAAGAACAACAATCATGGGATTCTGAGCTCCCAGCAACAATCATTTCTGCGTGGCAAAATTTGAAAATGGAGCTAAACCTTTTACAGGCCATTGAGATTCCTCGCTGGATTAATCTCACCAACAAATCAAAAGTTGAAGTCCACGGGTTCTGCGATGCCTCCGAAAGAGCATACGCTGCAGCAATATACCTTAGGGTTATCACCGGAAATGAAACCTTCATCAATCTCATTGCGTCAAAGACAAGAGTGGCACCTCTGAAAAGTAAATCTCTAGCTCGATTGGAACTTTGTGGAGCTCTGTTGTTGGCGCAGCTGTTGGTCCACACTGTGGATATGATGGAACTCCGATCGGCAAAATGTTTTACTTGGTGTGATTCTCAGATCACACTTGCATGGATTCGAAGCGAACCATACATTAGAACAACTTTCGTTGCCAACAGAGTGGCAGAAATTCAGGAACTTACTGATTCAGGATTTTGGAATTACGTTCCCTCTAAAGACAACCCCGCAGACATTGCATCGAGAGGAGTCAGTCCAAGTGATCTCACTCAAAACCATAAATGGTGGCATGGGCCTGACTTTTTAAAAACGTTTGATGAAAAAACTCAAACTCCTTTCGAAATCAAACCTACGGAACTTGAAACAAAAGGGTCAGAGATTTTAAAAACAAAGAGTAAGTTGATCGCATCTGGGTACCCCATAACTAATATTTTTCAGCTCTGCGTTCACTTCACTTCATTTGAAACAAATCAACTTCTTTTTAGACATTTTTCATCTCTAAATCGGTTATATCGAGCCGCTGCGTACTGGCGTCGGTACTTAGCCAACTTAAGACTTAAAGCAAAGAAATTACCAAACCGCGTGTCCGGAGCACTCTCAATCGATGAGATATCTTCAGCCCGATTGCGTTTGATTATCCTTGTGCAACAGGAATATTTTACTGAAGAAGTCTTAAAGCTTAAAAATTGTGAAACGGTCTCAAAAAAGAGCAAGCTAGCGAGACTTTCACCAATCATGGACGAAAATGGTATCGTGAGAGTTGGAGGTCGATTAGAAAACGCTGAGCTTCCTTATACACAAAAACATCCAATAATACTGCCTTCAAGTAACTTTTTAACATCACTTATTGTCCATGATACCCACATGAAAACTCTGCACGGAGGTCAACAATTAATGATGGCTACACTTAGGTCTGAGTATTGGATTCTGCAGTTAAAATCTACTGTCAAACAATGTATCCACAAATGTTTAAGATGCTACAGATTCAATTCAATACAGATGCAGCAAAAAATGGGTGATTTACCTATGTTACGAGTCAATCAAGCTCGACCATTTCAGACGTCCGGAGTTGACTATGCCGGGCCTGTGCAACTCAAGGCTTGGAAAGGCCGATGTAGTAAATTAACCAAAGCATACATAGCAATTTTTGTATGTTTTTGCACGAAAGCAGTGCACCTAGAGCTTGTTAGTGACTACACTACATCTGCATTCCTCGCAGCATTCAAGCGTTTTACTGCTCGTCGTGGAATTTGCTCAAATTTGTACAGTGACTGCGGTACGAATTTCAAGGGAGCTGCAAATATTCTTGAAGCTGAAAGGACAAACATGCCAAAACAATGGACAGACGACATCGCGAAGCTTTTACACGCTAATGGGACTAAATGGCATTTCAATCCTCCAGCAGCTCCGCATTTTGGAGGTCTTTGGGAGGCTGGAGTGAAGTCCATGAAGTACCACTTGAAGCGGATAATCGGACATTACACCCTTACCTTTGAGGAATATGCTACCATACTCGCGCAAGTAGAAGCTTGCCTAAATTCTCGTCCACTTTGTCCTGTAACTGAAGATCCTGACGATCTCTCTATTTTGACACCTGGACATTTTTTAATTGGTTCAGCACTCAACACCGCAACAGAAAGGGATTTAACAGGAATTAAGGAGTCACATTTAGACCGATGGCAGCTTGTGCAAAAAATTCACCAAGACATTTGGAAAAAGTGGAAATCTGAATATTTGGTACGACTACAAAAGCGACCTAAATGGCTTACACCAAACAATGAACTGAAAGTGGGACATTTAGTACTCTTGCCTGATGAGCAAACGCCTCCCACTCTTTGGCGCCTTGGTAGAATAACACAAACGCACCCAGGAGCAGATGGAAAAATTCGTGTTGTAACAGTCAAGACGGCAACCACATCATTTAAACGTCCTATAACCAAACTCTGCTTCCTACCCATGCTAAACGATTCAAACACACAAACCCACACACACACACTTTAAAAATTATTCGCATCTTGTTTTCTAAAATTAACCCCCTAATTTAACCTCAATTTAATACATTAATCTTATAACTAATCTATAACTTATAACCTAGTATTGCCACACACCATTCACCATACCTACCTATTTTTTCTTTCATGTACACCATCGTCGGTCACACGTTGAGGATCTACCATCTCACAATCTTCACCTGTATTCCAAGTCAACAATAAACTCAAGAAAACTTTATTTTGATGACCATTATTTTGATGACATCGTTTCCTTTTCCGCGGGCCCGGCAGGATGTTGCGACGCAACATGAATCATCCTCGAATACCTACACGGATATCCGTCGGCATTCGATCTAAGATGAAAGATGCAAAACACCGACGGCAAAACATTCATGCACACATTTTTTTTATCCATATATCTACCTACATATACCTATTGCTAAGCCAAAAATTTGGGAGATCATAAAAGATGACACATCGTCATATACTAACTATTTATGGGAGGTAACTAAGCTAAATAGGCTTCTATGTTTTAAATTTTGGCTCCTCCCACCATGCGATGTTTTTTTTGTGCATGTATGCAGCGAAGTGATGGCATCGGTTGACGATCAACGAGGTGACGGTGGATTTGAGAAGAAAAAAAAATGAATATGAGATGTATATGGTGAAGCTATACATATATATAACATCATTCCTGCATAGAAGATGTGCATTGCCTGGGAAAATACCTCTATAGGTCAATGATCTATAGCTGGACCAAAATGCAGAATCAGCTGGACCCAGAGGTTTCTTTTAGATGAAAATGATGCTGTATTATTATTCCCGATTTGAAAGCCGTATTAGAGAGTTAAATAAATAAATAAATTTGAAATTTGAAAACATTTTTAAAGGAAAAGTAACCGTGTTTTTTTTATGCTCTATAAGAACATTTTGTGGTGCTGTTATAGTAAACGTTGCGATTGACTTTGCTTAACTATTTTGAATTTTTTGCTACTCCGGCGATTTTATAGATTTGACTTCGCGACTTTTTTTGACTGCGAAGGAAATAATCCTTTTTTTTTGATATTTTGCTATTGTCCTTGCGGCAAACAGGCAGTGAACACTGTGTTCTTTTAACCGCAACCGTTTCCACCGGCAGTATTCCAGTTTTGTTAAGTTCAGTTCGATGAAACTTTTAAGAAATTTTAATTGTTATCTCCTAAAGAAATAATTCATCTATATTCCTACTATTCATTGTGTAACACGGTTTAACTTATTATAACAAGTCGTTTGTTTTAATTTATCATAAAATATAGGGTAAAAGGAATCTCATTAGAATTTTTCTTTCATCAGTGGAGTGGTTAATATAAGTATTTTTTACATAATATGCAATTATCATATTCATTATCCTTATCCTGTAACCTATTTATAACACCTCATTTGGCTAACCGAAGAACATAGACATACATAAATATACCTACATATTATATATCCACTCTCATTTCCTGTGTCCCATTTAATTCATTTGTAAGCAAATGATTTTCTAATTATTTATTCACGTCATCGTCACCCAATGATATAGAGGTTCATTAGCATATAAAACAAAAAAAAAAAAAAAAAGAAACTTGTCCCACAAACGTCAAAATTTTAACAAAAAAGTAGAACAATACGGAGGGGGGATATAAGGACTTCTCTGTGTAACAAAACCAACAAAACAAAAAAAAGGACTAGCTATTACGAAAAGTCCTATTCATACTCTTGACTGCAATCTCATCGTCATCATCATCATCATTGTGGCAGTATAAGTTTGTGGTTAGTGGCTGATAGGATGGTGGATGCTTTATACCTACCTTCAATTAAGCAAACAAAAACAAGCCGGAAATGCCCCTTCGAAGTCGGAAATGTTTCTCACACTCTACAAGGGAACTAATTGCCCCACGTAATATGCTTTAAATCGGACACCATCCTAAATTCAGGTATATGTATGTACAAGAGATTAAGAAAATAAAGCACGGCTTTTTCATAATTTAGGTCCCTGTACCTACTTGTTTTATTTGGTCTGCCACAGAGACAAAATATTTAAAAAAATATTATAAATTTATACCAAAGGACTCTGATTAAAGGATAGAAACTTTTTCCAAACGTTTATATAATTATTTGATGCTGAAAATTTATGTAGTTAATATTAAAAAATAAGCTTTAATCGAAATGTGTTTTGCCCACCAATTGGACTCATCAGTTAGTTAAATTAATGCTGTTGTACTCTCATAAGATGCAAGATTTTAGCCATTGGTTATCGACTTGGGAGAAACGCAAAGATCGCAAAAAAAATTTAACTCAATTTTATTCATTATTATATAGTCCACAAAAACAACAATAATTGTTTTCGTTCTTCTTCTTCAAACAGAAAGGTAGGTGACATAAGTTCTCAGTTTTAATTTTATCTTGATTAAAACATGCGGCTGCAATTTTGTGTAAGTCTAAGATCCGACAGTAAAATTTGGGAGTGGATATATGAACAACCAAAAATAAGTTACTAAATAGGATCAGTACCTTTACGATAAGGATTTATTTGCACAGTAATTCAAGTTTAAAGTGGAAGAAACTATCAGCTTGATATTTTGACAACCAAAGAAATATCAATTTTTCCTCTTTTTTTGAAATTCTTTTTTTTAACCAACCCGATATTTAAAAAAGTCTTTATTAGCATCAACCTCTATAAAAACTGTACTACATAATCTTTACAGTTTAAAATTCAATGAATAATTAACAATGCGTTATTCAGAGCAAAGCAACCCTGAAGATTCTTATTACCGCTCATGGTCCAGCGACCGACCGGTATTCTTCTAAAGTAGATTTAGTATTTAGTATTTAGTATTTATTTATTTCATTGTAACAATTTAATTTAAGATTTGTAAATTTGCATTAAAATTTGGAATCTTAATAAAGAAAGACCTTTTATACTAAAGTTTATTGTACCTCCTTTAGTTATACCCTGGATCCGACGAGTATACCTCAGCCTTAGAAACCAAGGTACATAACAAAATCGAGCAATTATTTAAAATAATTTTTGATTGCAAAAGCGGGATTATAAAAAACGGGATTATAAAAAAACAGGATTTAAAAAACGGGACAGTAAAAAGCGGGATATCGAAATTGATTAATTATTTTTTTTTACCCCATTTTACCCTATAAATAGCTTATTTTTAAATCAAATTTATTTTTCTCAATACTTCGACAAAAAACTAAGAATTGTGAGGAATCCTCTTCATGTAACCGATATTATTGCTGCGAAAAAAAACTTTAAATTAGATGCCATTTTTTTTATTTTTTTTTGTTCTAATTTCAACGTATAAATAGCTAAATTTTAAATATAATCTTTTAAAAACAAAAAGAATTTTTTTAATTCTGATGGTAAATCTTTATTTCTGAAAGTTTGAATGTAAAAACGATCACTTGGATGAACTGCTACCAGGTTTATAGACTAGAGTAATAGCTATTTCACGAGTGCCAGGTCGATCATCAGACTCCTTTTTTTGGTGGTTAGTCAATAATTTTCAATTTCAATTTGAAAAATTGTTTGCCCCAACGGATTATTGACCCTAGACCAGCTTCTTCAGAGCCATACCCACTAACCCTTGCGCTACCGAAGTCACGTTGTCAGGGCCATCTTATTTAAATTGTATTGTTTAACAATAAATTGTATTTGAATCAACATTTTTATTAGTCACAAAATGTTGTTTTTTTTTTAATTTATTCTCCGTATACCAACTCAATATTTTTTTTTGATTTACCCAATTTCATTCTATAAATGGGTATACTTTGAACAATATTAAGTCATAAAACCATATGTTTTAAGTAAAAACCTTTCAAATAACACAAAAAGTATTTTTAAAATGAAATTCATTAATCCCCATTTTATCCTAAATAGTTAAATTTTAAGCAATTTCGATTCTCAATATTTTGACAACAAAACTTAGGAGTTACAATCTGAGATCTCAGTATGGCATTTATTTATTTTTTTTTTTTTTATAAAAAACAAACTGTTAACAAAAATAAGTTTAAAAAAATAACGATAACCTTGCTAAAATCACTTAATCAAAATGGTGTGTATTAATATTTGTCTACTGAACACTGTTCTCTGAACACCCATTTAAAACGCGAACCGAATTAAAAACAAAAACGAGCCGAAGAAGGCAGAAGACTGAAATTGAACTCTTTATTAAATTAAAATATTTTACAAATCTTATACCTAACTTACAATAGGGATTATAAAGTGGATAACGACGATGCGACGCATCCCTTGTTCATAAAACATAATGTTTACAGATGTACATATGTCATAAAATAACACCATAAACTGTTTCTATGAAAAAGGTCATCGCGGCACAGCGTCGCCGTCCACTTTTATCTTAAACTATATTTACAATACATTCCTACTGTCCAAATATAATATATAAATATATAAAGATAACTTAACATCTACTGAACTCATATTTTACTTAACTGCATTTCAAGATCATTGCATATAGGTAATTCCTATATCTACAAAGTAGCGCCAAATTTATTACCCAATCAGAAGATGCCATAATTTTCGCAAAGGTGGCAAATTAATGTCAATTCTAATTTGAAATTTGTGTAGTATTTATAAACAGATGCAAAATTGCAAAGTAGGTACACGTACAAAAAAAAAAAACATCAATCACTATCCTACTCCTAAAGAACGCAGAATAATGGTTTCGATTTTCCGATAGAGTGACTACTTTTGCGCCGTCTTGTATAACAAATTAATTACTGAACAATCGTAAAATGTCTGTTAGTTCCCTCGCCCTTAACTCGAAATTTAAATTAAATAGAAAAAAGAGTTAACTTTAGTTTTTGTTAAAGTTAAAGTTAATATGGGTATTCAATTCATGCAAGGTCGTAAAGTCCTTGTAAACGTGGTAAACTGCGTAAACCTGTAAAAAGCTTATAAAAATGTGGTTTACGCAGTTTACAACGTTTACAATACAACGACCTTACGTCATTGCATGAACACCCCTAATATAAAGTTTAAAAAAAAGGTGTATTGTATAGTTCAATAATGCTTTGTGCAGGACTATATTTCATCGCAATCGCTTCAATCGACTATGACCATTAACTGGTTCGTCCTCAATCTAGAAAACCATCCGGTGAAATCATGATAGTTATACGAGTATGTATATGGAAGCATATTCCAAGCAATAAAGGAACTCTTATGTGCCTTCCCACAAAATTGCTCTTGTACAGTCCTTTTGAAGTGCATAGGTGTAGAGATATGTCCTCGTGGACTTGGTTTTCCTGGAAAACACAGCAAAATGCTTCCAGAGACGTGCAACTGCAATTAAGTGGTATTTTTGTAAGTGATTATGATGGTTTCGTATATGTATAGTTGTTGTTTTGGATGCCTCGTTGCAACTTGCAAGGAGTGTTTTCCTTTTATAGTTCTGTGTTGGCCTGAACTGGACAGTGGACAGTACTGGACTCCGACTTTGACAGAAGAATGTGTCTTATGGATGTTGTTTGGCACAGGGTTAGTATTCTGTATGACCCTTCAACTGAAGTTTAAACGAGCACTTTACATAGGTTAGATGCCCAAACCATGTCAATGTTAGGTACCTACATATAAGAAGAATGGCTGGGTGTCAACAATTTGGTGTCTATTCGATTGTGTGTGGCATGTTGCAGGAACTGCTAGTCTGTGGTACACATTATCTATGTTGTGAATATGGTAGATATACCTATATGTACATATACAATCACCGTTAGCCGAAAGCTTTTTGGTCTTATTTGTTGACATTCGTACGTGCTCCAGGGTACTCTCCTTACCGTGGTACAGTGATGAGAGGGTTGTTAAATGAAAATTGGGCAGACAGATGGCGAGTGCTATTTTAGAATGAACAATGAATGTCAAGTTATTTTGAGAATGACTTGTATATCTTCAGCTAGGAGGAACATAGTACATACTGATACAATGGGCACAGAAAAAGATAGCAAAATAGAAGACATGAAAAGGTCGATGTGTCGAGTGCACTAATTCTAAATTAGTCCTGATGGGAGAAAGAAAATATTTGTTGGACTTAGAATAAAAAATTTGGCACAAGTTTAGCTCCTAAATTATTGTAGAAATTCAAACGAAAGCCAAAAAATAAAGATCAATGACTGATAAGTGATGAATAAAAAATGCTGTGCAAAAATAATTTGAAGGTAAATATTTCTCAAGTTTTAGAAAGTCAAAATTTCGTTAGGGTTGTTTTTTTTTTTTTTTGTCGAAACAAATAAAAATGACTTAAGAAAGTCTTTAATTTATTAACTTTGGCTCATTTATTTGTATATTAAGAAATATATTATGTGTATGTAATTTCAAAAGTTGTTGTTATGCATTGGAATCCACAAAATGTTGGATGAAACAAGGTATCTTGCCCCATTGACGAGGCCAATGCCCCGGGGCCCCTGACCAGAGGTGCCCCCAACCGAGATCTCATTATGTATCTTTCAATCAGTTTTAGCCTTGTGAAGTTAGCTTTGTTCAGCTCAATCTTACTTTCTTAGTTATTTCAGCTCAACTCCAACTGACGAAAAAAATTTAATCCCTGCCATAATCCAACTCTATTTTTAGATCCTACATACGAGTATAATAAATTGAGCATGTAGAAAATTAATTAAAGATGTATAGCACCGTTTTTAACTGTGCCCACTTATATTCATCATATTCAAGTAGGTATTTGTGTTATCGTTTTGTGTCCATTTGATGCATGAAATGTTCATTATTATTGTTAGATTTTAGTTTTCTTCACCTATGTTTCTAAATGCCAGAAATAATCAGCCCAACCACACACATGAAACTAGATTCCAAATTCCAGTGGAAAGATTCTAATCACACAGTACACACACAAACTCTTAGAATTCTATGCATCTCCGAATGTCTGTGCCTAGTATGAGGCTCGTGTTTTTGCTAACGAATTCCAGCAACTGCAATCTGAAAATAATTTTTAATTCATGAGCGTTAACCATCAGATGTTTGTTTTGTTATAAATATACCAATTAAAAAGGATAGAAGTACTGTGCATAAATATTTCAAGTCGCCAAAATGAAACGAGTTTACCCGAGTGGTGCCCAGAAGAGGCAAGAAAAAAACTTAAATCAAAAGAATTGATCAAAAACTACTTGCGAAACACAATGGAGTAGGAAAGACTCAGCAATTTATCATTGATATCTATTGAAAATTGAAGAGCACGGCAAATAGATTTGAGTAAAGTAATTGATGAGTTCGCTTCTGTCAAGGCGAAAAAAAAAAATTTAATAATGTTTTATTCTTGTAAGTAGATATAATTTTTTCAACTCAACAATAATACAAACAAAATAAGAATTTTTGTTAATGAAATTCATTTAACCTATATTTAGGAAATAATTGAGAAATAGGGCCCCATATTTGATCTTGGCCCGGGGCCCCACCAGCTAAAGCTACGGCCCTGGGTACTACACCAAAAAGTACCTACGTGGGTAACTAGTGATTTTCGCCGATATGCTGACACAAGTAGTTTCTTTAAAATTGTTCGAATTAAATTATGTGTTCAAGTTGAATAAAGCGTGAAAATTTTTTTTTTTTAATTTTTTTAATTTTTTACAATATTGGTTTCGTTGTTTAAGGTTAAAAACAAACGTCATAAACGACTCAGCTGAAAATCAAAACAACAATATCTGACGCAAGGTCTTTCTTAAGGCAAGAAGAATAAAGTAGAAAATAAAGTAGAAACTTAACAATTTTTTCTTAATTTGAGGTAAAAATCCTTAAAACCCAAATCCAGAAAACTTTATTTGTTGAATGATTTTTTCGAGAATTTGATTTTTTTTGGGATTTTAGCCTTTTTGGGATATTGGGTTTTCTGGATATTAAATCTCTTCTATCTTCTGGACATTCGGCATTTTCGGTCTTCAGTATTTTTGGGATTTTCGGTTTTCTGGATTTTGGATTTCCTATATTTTTTTTTTTCTATTTTTAGCCTTTCTGCATTTTGGGCTTTCGTGATAGTTGGTTTTCGGGATTTTGGACTTTCTGAATTGTGGGTTTTCTGGAGTTTGAGCTTTATGTATGTTGATTTTTAACAAAATGGTGTTTTCGGGATTTTGAGTTTTTGGGATTTTCGGTGTTTAGTATTTGTATTCGACTTTAAAATTTTTTTCTTAAAAAAAATTCCAATATATATTATTTTAAAATGTCCTTCTGTGATTTTAAAAGATTGGAAAAGTTAAAATAAATTTTTAAATCATTTGTTATTTTATGTGTTTTTAATTTTTTTATTTATATATAATTTTTCTTAGAAATATTTTAATCATTTTTTTTCTATTGAAATTAATACCTATATAGTAAGAATTTTATTCTATAAAAATCAAAAATGGTACCATTTTTTTTTTTAGTTTATTTATACTTTTGGGTATAATATGTTTAAGTTTGCTTAAATAGTATCCAATTCCAGTATCCAAATGGGTTATGCACGAATGCATAGCCTAGCCAATAATGGTTATCTCGACATTTATAAATGGATAGTTTAATTATGACACACACATCTATCTGCGGCTGATATTAGAAGACAATTTTTATCAACAATTTCACAAAAGGTTGCTCAATCTTTCGTTTTCCTCTATATTTTTCTTAAATTTAAATTTTTTTAAAATTGTGCTAAAAATTAATCCAATATTTAAAAGAAGAATAACGTTCATTCTAAGAAAAAGAATTTCGCATCATTAAATTATTGCTTCTTATCAACACCATCTACCGAAGACCACTTCAAAGGATTATACGTAACAGCCACAATTTCCTAGTAGATGAATAGGGTAGATATGTATGAATGTATGTATGTGTATTGTATGTATATACTTTAATTTTTTTTTCATAATAATTATGTTTTTCTGAAACTGGTCGCCATGGGTCAAGTTGTGAGGCTAATTCCTTTTTTGTTGCCCAAATAATTAATCCTTTGTGCGGGATGGAGGTCGCAATTGAGAACGGGAATGGCATAGTCATAATTTTTATTGCGCCTTTTTCTCTTAAAAGAATTAACGGTTGTTGTTATAGCTGTGAAAACATTTTCCCTAATGTACTAGCACTAGCACCATTGGCCCTGTGGAATGAGAGGGAAAGAGAGAGACTTTATTTAGGGATGTTGCTGGCAGCGAGGAATATAAACGGAGTGGCGTGCGGTATTGTTCTTCCTTTTATCCTTTTTTAAAGAGAAATTCATTTTTTTATGGTGATGATAATGCGTGTATAATATTAATTTAATTATTATTTTCTAACTCATTTTATCCTTAAAGAGGAAAAGAATATAAGACTCACTGCAGACAGCTTAAAATAAAGGTTAAGTTTAGTTAAGTTTAAAGGATCTTTTCGTTATTTTTTTTATTGAAGGGGGGCTCGTTTTTTTTGTTTTCTTTTTATTTATGAAGTGTTAATTTCGAAATCATTTTTAGGGATAAAAATCTTTTCTTTTTCCTTTAAAATGTTATACTTGATCGAAGGGTTGCGTTTGATAGCGGATTATGTAGTGGAAAGTTTTTTTTTTTTTTTTTAATAGAAGGATTATGGCTGCAGAATTTCATCTTACGTTTATAATTAAGTGTTGTTGATCAAATAATTGAATTGAAGTTTTAAGCTTCTTTTCTGCATGTTTTTTTCATTTTTGGAGAAGCGTTTTTCCGATATTTTTTTTACATAAGTCATTTAATTCTCATTTATGGCTTTTGATTATAACACTTTTAAGATCCAGATGGAATCATTTCGTGGATCACCAGTGTCGCACGATTGTTTGTTTAACACCTGCCTTTGTTACTTTTCCAAGATGCTTTAAGAGCATGCTTCTGGCTGATGGCCCAGGTTCGCATTGTACTCTGCCAGTATTTTGGAGCCGCAATCGGAAAGGAAAGGTTAAAGAAGAGAAAGGAAAATGAAATGGCTGGTGAAACTTTTTGTGATAAAATTTACCGAAACAGCTAAAACTGCTCTTGCGATTTTGATTAAATTGCATAACAATGAATGACCAAGGGGATTGTAAGATAACGCATTTCAGATTTTTGCCAAAAAATCTACTTATGGAAATATGGTAATGACAATTTTTTTAAAAACATTGCTCTTATTCTTCTGAATGACTGCATCGATTTTGTAATAATTTTCTAATCTGTTGGATCAACGGTTCGACTTACTTGTGCAAAAGAAGTGCTATCAATCTACATATTTTAAAATAATTATTAAGTGGGTTATAAATATTCAATGTTTTACTTCGATAGTGCTTAACTAAAAACTACATTTAAAAAAAAAACACAATTAAGTTATTCCAAGATACTCCTCGATGCTATTCCAAGGTCATGATAAATTTATACTGACTCACAGTATTGGCATAAGGTGTCAGCCAATGACGGATACCTGATAACCATGCGCCACCGGTAATCGTGGGTACATGTTTGTACATTAATAAAAATGAACAGAGTGTATTAAATTCAACTTTTTTTTTTCGTTAATACTTAGAAGCAGAGGGTAAACGATGTATCACCCTATTTTGGATGTATCGCAATGTTTCAATAAATATGTTTTTGGACTTATAAAGCTGATACCCTACGCTTGTTTTTTCTGTATTCAATATCACTAAAATCAAGCATAAAAAAGAGTGTTTTTTTAAGAGGTATAGAACTTTGAAATGGAATAAAACAAAGATGATTTTTTTAAATTGACATGAAATGTACTTTATTCGAAAGATAATCTTCTGGTATTATAATTTAAATATGACATTTGGCATATGACTGCCATGGCTGGCTCGTACATATTCTAATCTGGAGGTCCAATTTTCGATGATTTTTTCCAACATTTGTGGCCGTATATCGGCAATAACGCGGCGAATATTTGCCCCCAAATGGTCAATTGTTTCGGGCTTATCGGCGTTGACTAGCGACTTCTCATATCCCCACATAAAATAGTCAAGCGGCGTTAAATCGCACAATCTTGGAGGACAATTCACGGGTCCGTAACGTGAAACTATGCGGTTACCAAACGTTTCCTTCAATAAATCAATTGTGGCACGAGCTGTGTGACATGTTGCGCCGTCATGTTGAAATCACAACTTCTGCACATCATGGTTGTTCAATTGATGAACAAAAAAGTCAGTAATCATGGCTCTATAGCGGTCACCATTGACTGTAACGTTCTGGCCAGCATCGTTTTTGAAGAAGTACGGACCAATTATTTCACCAATCCATAAAGGATATAACAGCGTCTCAACAATGGCTTGAGGATTATCATCACTCCAAATACGGCAGTTTTGTTTATAGATGTATCCATTCAACCAAAAGTGAGCTTCATCGCTAAACAAAATTCTCTTATGAAAAATGAGATGAACGGCAATCTTGTTTTGGGTCCATTTACCGAATCTACGCCTTGCTCTTCAAGCGTCAGTCTTTTCATGTAGAAATGCCAAACCAAACTAATAATAAATCACTTGACAGCTGACAAAATGGCCGCCAGTTTAAATAATATGCCAACTTAAAGTTCTATACCTCTAAATAATACACCCTTTTTTATATTATATTTATAAAGAAGAAAAATTGTTTTCTTACTTGTTTTGTTTTCTGGGAGTTGAACCGAGAATGTGATGGCTGAGAGTCAGGCACCTTATATATCGAGTCGAGATAATCTGCTATATTTTTAAGGGGTAAAAAATCGAAACCACTTAATTTTCATACTCTCGCACATGCGCCTGACAATCAAGTTTCGTACACAATCCTTGTTAAAGTTGTGGAATCTTGCGCTTGATTTAAAAACAAAATAGCTTGTTTTAGATGTTTGATAGCAGGCCCCTCATTTTATTTTTTTTAAATTTTATTTTTGAAAACACCACCTTTATTTTTATTGCTTTGTTGATTATTGTTTGCGTTTGTAAGTCGGATATACAATATACCCAACAAAGTACCTATTTATAATCACTTTATTCATAGATTTTTATTTAGAAGCTTTCAATTTGACATGAGGACCCCAAAAACTAGCAAAAATATATTCACCTCCAAAAAAAAGAAAACTAATCTTCTCCACATTTTTCTAATCAAAAATGTCTACACATTCGTAATGATCATATTACCATTCGTCGAGATACTAGACATGTTCCACCTCTACTTCATTGCACTCAAAATTGAATAAAGGAAGTTTGCTAGCGTTTGCTGCTGCTGCTATATGGAATAGGTATACCGCTACTGATACGACTATTCTCAGTTACAAGGACACAATCAAAACCCGCTCAAGTCGTTGGCTGCTTTCAAATATGTATGTAACTGCTGATGCCTTTACAACAAAATAAATTCCATTCCAACTCATGTGTGTACACGGATATTAGATGAAATTGAACATGGCTCATATGTGAAGAAGAAAAGACGCAGAGTTACCATGGGAATGCTCTGCGGCGCGATGCTTAATGCTAAATGCTTGTGCTCACTATATATACTAGAACCAGTGCGGTGGTAGTGTCGAACTTGAAGCTTGGATTTAAGCTCCATGCCATTGCGAAAATGATACCAACTGCAACGGGTATAGCAAGTGACGACGGGAATCCTTTATTTGCTCCTTGTAAAACGAACTTACAGAAAAGAAACTTTTACATTTCGTATTTTTCTTTTACACTTATTATTTTTTTTACTCCACGATTGCGGATTGTTGAAGCGGATGCGGATGCATTCGATTCGACATGAATGAACATTTTTGGCTAGACGCCATTAGTAATATATTTAAAATTCAACCAAGGGAACACAATAGATAAGGAGGCGAATAAATATTAAAAAGTTTCGAATTTTCAACGATTGTAAGAGTGCATACATACATGGGTATCTTTGAAGTATTTGGGCTGCGGGGTAAATACATTTGGTTGTGCGCTGCGGTTGCGAAGCCAATTTATCTATTCCTACTCATACTCCATCCGTTGTCATTTGAATGGAATTATGGATTGCTTGAATTTAAAAATAGGAGATTTATTTTTTTTTATTCACCTATTATATGTAATCTTTGCCGCAACTCGGTATCCAGTTGAATTTAAGCTGATTGTAAGAAGTGGCTTTGAACACAATAAAAACAAAATCTAGAATCCATTTTTTATATATATAAGAGATTATTTATGATGTTCGTGCGATTAAACAGTTTTCCCTATAATCACAGTAAAAGATGTTTCCAAGGAAGAAATAGCTGGGATTTAAAATTTTAAGAAAATTTTTCAAGTTACATAAATGTCGTTAAAGTTTTTCAATCTATAATCTTGGATGCAGTTTAAAATCATATCGGTATCACTTCAACGTATTTCATAATGCCTAGCAACAAATTTGACAAGTGTGATGTATTGTGCGGTGTGGTGTGTTGTGATGGAATCTAAATTGTTCCGACTGCGCCACACCCCGCTATGCCGGACACATATATTTCTGTGGTAAAGAAAAGATAGTGCTTGGGGAAATAAAATAAATTCAGTCTGCAACACAACAATGTGATTAGGCACATTATATGCCTCACAATACAGCACACGAGATAGGAGTGGTAAAAAAAAATTCCAAAATATTTAAATAATCGAAAATTAAAGAAAAAAAAAAAATGCAAAATAGTACGTATACGCCTGAGTGTACGCTGAAATTCTCCTACTTTTACTTATATATTAACAATAAAATGAACAACCTGGATAAACAATTATTGTTCTTGTGGTGAAAAAAGGTATAGATAACGTTTATTGTTAGACTAAAGGGGAAAACAGTTAAATTCCGTTTTTTATTATTTTGCAAAAAAAAAGTAAGAAAACGTAATATTATTTGAATAAATCCAAAAATCTAGAAAATTATTCTTATCTGCTCAAAAGAATTCATATATTTTATTTTTTTGTGTTTTTTTGTCCATTCTCCTTACATGTTTTTTTTTGTTTTTTTTTTTAATATAAATTTTTAGCGGTTCTCAAAATTTTAACACGCATACATACATACATAGGTTACTATTTGGTAACAAGAAAATTTACGAAAATATCGATGGCACCTTCCGTAGAATTTATTTTCGAAATTAAAAAAATTAACAATACCTATTTTATAAAAATGTCAAAAGAAAATGTTTGAATTTTTTTTAGAAAAATCACAAATTTTCAGTATGATGATACTCGTTTGGTTTAATTTAAATAAGTATTTTTTTAACATTATCGTAAATATAAAATTCAGACTTTAAAACCAAGTCTGAATAGTTTAGATCTATTCATTTAATTTTAAAAGAAATAAATTAGTTATGAGAGCCTATATTTTATGCCGCCCGCCCAAAATATAGTTTAACTTAAGGTAGAGAACATCAATATGAAAAGTATAGCACGGTGTTGCACATATGCATGGAACTTACACTTAAGACTAAAAAATTGTTAAAAATCAATATAATTTTAAATGATTTGATTTAACAACTTCTAAAATTGTTTTGACACTAATGCGCTCTGTACAACATCAGATTTTTTACACAAATCCAAATTTATGAGAAACAAAAATTAAAATCATTCAGGGACGAAACGCCTAAAATTTTTGTGGACTAAAGGCCGTAAAAAGCTATTTTGAATCAATAATTCAACAAGTCCAATTAAATAGTGCTAAGTCTTCTACTTGGCTGATGTATTTCAGTAGTATATAGAGTTTGTATTATTTAAACAAACCTTCATATAAACAATGCCAGGCCCTGGGCAAAAAACAAAAACAAAAACTTCCAATTTAATGACTAGGAATTCTAGTCTTGTTGGATATAGTTCACACTAGATATTCGTCATGAAATCTATGTTAGATGGACTGAACTTAACAAAAATTGCGTATTGACAAGGTCCTCACTAGTCAACTGATGAGTCCAAGTGAGATCGCCGGGACGAAAAGCCTAAAATTTTTGTGGACTAAAGGCCGTAAAAAGCTATTTGGAAAAATTAAAATCGTTGGAGCGGTTTTTTAATAATATTTTTTTATATATAATATTAAAAAAAAAAAATAGTAGGCCATTTTTTAGTACATACTTAAAATGTAGAGTTTAAAAACTAATTTTGAAAAAAATCATCTTCCCATGATATAATATCGAATTAAAAAAAAAAAATAATAATTTTGAAAATTCTTTTAAAAATCAAAAATTTATTTCTTTGAAAATTTTGATATTAAAAAATATAGATATAAAAATCGGTGGATCTGGTAATAAGATATTTTAAAGTTCGGCTTTACCACTTCTTTATCAACCTTAGATCTTACATCTTGCAGTAGGTATGCCTAAATTTGGTTTTGATCAATTTGATACCTATAAAGTCATTATGAGAAACTTTACGTGTGATTTTTTTTGTGTAGTTTCATATCATTTGCATTAATTTAGCTATAAAACCGAAAAATTTATAGTTGCTAAAAAATAATTATTTATTAACCAAGAATTCAAATTTCATATTCTATTAAGTAACTTTAAAATATCATCTTATTATCATCGACATGTGCCATATTGATTCTCTTTATTTAAGGATCTTAAGTCATACGCATTCTGTCATACTTCTCAATTGAAAATTAATCTGTAACTTCATTGAGACCCTATTAACAAATACAATAGGGGAGAGGGGGACACCTTTGAACACTTTTTGGTTAAGAGTTTCAAAAAACCCAGTGTGATAGAATTATTGGCCTGAAGTTATTGGCACTTCGAGATGTGTATTTAAAGTTTAATTTAAATGCATTTTAAATTAAATTTAATAAAGATTGATATTTTATTTTTATTAAAATACAAAATAGGTTCTTATGATCAAAGGTAACCCACATGTGGGGCAGGCTTGAATTTACCAGGGGCACTTTTAAACGGAAGTATTTATAATTATTTTTAACAGTAAAAATGTAAGTATAAGAACATATCGATTGTAGGAAACAATAAACTGTATGAATAAATTTATTATGTAGAAGCTGAATACATAAAAAACTTTAAAAGGATGTAATATCTTTTTAAAGGTGTAAATCACTAGTTAAGAAGTAGACTTTTAGAAATAAATATTTAGATTAAAACAAAATTATTGAAGCAAAAAGTCTCTTTGGAGCTTTTATTTTAATACCCTTAACATTTCATCTGTCTTTTTAGGACCTAGTTGTAAACCTGTTCAAAGGTGCTCCCACTGCACCGTTTCGTTCAAAACTGCCCCAACATGTTAAACAACATAAAACTCGGCCGTAGTTATTATAGGTACCTAACATATTTATCAATAACTTTACTTTTATGTTAATCAAAATGAAGGTGTGAATTTAATAATAATTTTTCAAAAATCAAAACATTAACAAAAAAATTTTAAACCCTTACAAATAAAATATTACAAAAATACAATTTACGCATAAAAGCTGCATATCTAGCTACTGTCAGATGAACATAAAAGAGAAACCGCAAAGTTATTGACATGTAAAGATATCGGTATTGCCATGTTTAAAATTTAGTTTACACTTTGAAATATTTTATTAACCATGTTCAAAGGAACCAACCCCGCGTTCAAATGTGCCCCTTTTTACCTTTGTTTTATTTATTTAGGTTTGAGCAATCAGATTTCATTTTCTCAATTTTTTTATTATCATCATTTCTCACAAATTAAAATTTAAACAAAATATAAGGCCACCACATTTCCTTACTGTTTCATTCATAACCTTGGTTTAAAAAAAAAAAACTCAATTACTTTTTCTCTAAAACTTACCAATTAGTTGCAAAATGTATATATTTTATGAATGTAAATCAAATTGTTACAAGTTCTTCGATAGATGGAGATAAACACAAAAATCTTATTTATCTACTATAGCTTTTTGTTAATTTTGTTTGTTTATTTATTTAATTATTTATTAATTCATTTATTTATAATGTGTTAATTTAATTACCAACATCTGGGATATATCTATATTTAATGTCATAATACAATTGTGAACAACACCTTAGGTCAGTTACCTGGACCCCACCTCTCTCTTCTCATGGAATTATATATGTGTTTTCTCAATGAAGGTTTTTATAGTAGTTTTTCCTTCTAAACAATCTTTAACCTGTGATATTATTTAAATAAAAATTATTAGTTATCAGTAGTAAGGTAGCATTATACCATATCTCTGTAAATTGTGCAATCTAGTTTGAATAAGAATGTTATAAAAATGTAACTACAGTAAAATCTAATCTAATCTTTAAAAAATTGCTAAAAATTAAAAAAATAAAATAATTTTTTTTTTTTTATTAAAAGAAAAATTTCAGTTTATAAAATGTGATGTAATCATCATATTTACTTGGTTAACTCAAACCAAAAACCACAACTCTCTGCGCTTAAAAGTTTTACTTGTTATATTTATTAATCGGTTTTATTTTCTTGCTCTTAGTTTTGCTTATAGTACGAAATTTAAAATGCATTTTTAACTTCAATAATTTTGCATCTCACAACTCATTCTTTTTTAAATTAAAAAAAAATTCATCAATGATATTGAAACTTTTACGCGATTATGCATTCTCCATTGAAAAAAAATGCCGGGTTTATAAATCTTGCCATTCATAAAACTCTCACTCACTTTGCAAGATTTCGTCTTTTTGAAAATAACATTTTTCCAACATTCCATTACTGCTGCCATTATTCAATAAAATTTGCAAAACAAATTCCACAGATCTAAGGCAACTCAATCCATCTCCCATGATGCTAAATTAAATAGAACATAGATTTTCTCGTTAAGTACAGAAGCTTCAAAATAATGAAAACAAAAGCTTACCTTAATCCTCAAAAAAAAAAAAAAAAAAAAATATAAATAAGGATAAGGATAAAAAGGAGAAACCTTAAACCACTTCATTCCACGCTTCGTCCAATATACAGAAAATTTCGCAAGTAAGTGTTACACGCAGGAATAAAAATGTGAAAAAAAATCATTTTATTTTTTCGGACAAAGAAACTCAAACTTAAAAAAAAAAAAAAATGTCCAGGTTTGTTGTTGTCATTGGTAAAACTCTTTGATAAGCACTTGGGCAGCAGGGGTTTTTAATATTATCTCCTGCGGCACTAGTACTTAGAAAAGCATTTTGTTCCTCTTTCATTTAGATTCTTTTGTTTCTTATCATCTGCTTTGAAGTTTCTTTATCTTTATGATAAATAACAAACAAAAAATAAAATAAATATCTCACAGGAGTTTGATATAGGATAAAAATATTACTTAGCTATAAATAAAATTCTTTATTTAATATTATTTTTTATTCAAAACTTGTACTTACGAATGTAACTTTATTACTCAAAGTGTTATAACTGCTTCCGGCTATACTTTTGTATTATATTAATTTGTTGCTTGGTCCCTTTCTATATCATAACACTTTTCTGTTCAAGGTGTCTAGATCAATTTCGAGAAAAAGAATATTGTTCCTTTGTGTAACATCAGAAGCAATATAGCTACCTACTTTTAATTTGAGAATTTTAATAAAGTGGGAACATTGCATACATAATATCTGAAAAGAAAAGAATATATTTTTGAAACAATACTTATATTTGATAGTGTTGTTGAGAAATAATTCGCAGATACTTGTTGTATTTTTCTCCGCTTCGGAGGCGGAACAGCAGTTTTCTAAAAAAAAATATTAAAAACAACGCTAATAATAATGTTATCATTTTCTATGCTTATTCCTTCTAGCCGCAAAAAGTGATTTGAATAAAATCCACGCACTGCCAAACTCACTACTTTCTTATTTTATTTTTTTTCTTGTTGATTGTCTTGTTGAAAAGTCCTTATAATTAAATTTTCTTGAGCTAAAATCATGTTATGTCCAGTTTTTCCAATCCACCTACTAACACGCCCAATTTTCTTATATATGAAATTTTTCTTTACTTCGCATCTAGAAAGTTGAAATTTTGTAACTTATGTAAATCTCTGGAGTCTAAAGCACGATATGACGTGTTATTATTTTATAAATTCCGCCTTCGTTCACACCCAATTTTCCTATATTTCAGTTTTTTTTTCTTTTTATATGTTTCCACAAAGCTATAGTTTCCTTTGAAAGTTGAAATTTTGTAGTTTGATAAATATTCAATAGATGCCGCTGTGTTCAGCTAATTGTAAATAGATATGAAATTCTTCATAGCAGTCACTTTGAGATTCAATTAAACAGGATTCCCTGGAAAATTGAAAATGGTACATACATACATGCACAAAATTCATAACTTTAATTTACATGACAGATGGTCAAACAAAAATGTCCTCATCAAGTAAGTGGAAAAAATATAGGACGAAAAAGAGAACAGTTTTGAAATCAATAATAGTCTCAAAATCAAAAGGTCTCTATACTATACTGTCGCCAACATTACTTTTTATCCCTTAAACAAAAACAAAAAACAAAAAAAAAAAAACTATCCCTGGTAGGTACTGTAGCAAAATATTCTGACAAGGATATAAATCCTCAGCAAAATCCCACAACTCTACTCCACTTGATAGATATCAACACACGATAATCAAGCCAAAGGCAACACGGAATATCTGCTTCTGTGCTGATGAAAACAACATTTTTCAACGAAAGCAAAAAAATTTAAATTCCTATTCCACGAATAAAAAAACAAAAACTCCGGAAATGAGGCGGAAAAACACGATTTCAGTTCTGGACGCAAGGCTCAAGTTAGAAAATAATGTGTATAGCTGCATCGCAACCATACCTATATGGCATTTGTTTCCCAAAAAAAATCTCTTCTATCCTCCTTTGCTAAGCGATATGGTCTCTAGTTGCCTCGATTTAAAAACCAACCGATATACAACGGCAGCGTAAAGCTCAGACAAATCTGTGGACGGATTTTTTTTTTTGTCTGTAGATGGCGTATCGCCAAAAGCAAATCAACGATTGGGTATTAGACATGACAAGCTTATGGTATCCTACCTACTCTGTATAGTCTGGTCATTGATTACCATAAACGGTTCATCTCTATAGGTACACTGTCCATCGTTTAGGACCTGATGAAAAGACTAAATCCTAGAAACTTTTGTCAGTTTAAAAATTTAAAAATGGAATGTTTACCGTAAATTATGAATCACCCTATGTAGACGAGAATAAACTATAAAATAAATCTTTAAAAGTTTAAAAAACTTTAAACTTGAAAAAAATCTTCTAAATTAATTTGGTATTCTTAAAAACCAAAGGTAAACATTTTTTAATATTGACTTAGACACAGTTTTTCAGTGGTTAGGAGTTTAACCAGAGTAAGTTAACTCCGGGCATAAATTTATTTACAGTTAATTCAAGAAGCAGTTTATGACAAAATCGGACAATCTGTTCACCAAATTTGGTGAATTAACTTTAATTTCAAAAAAACAGGGTTAAGACTTTTTGTTCAGAAACCAAAGACGGAAGTCGGGTTTTCATTTAAAGTAAAGTAAAAATCTAGGATTTTTTTTTATTAATAATTAGCTGAACCCTGCTATGCCTCACTCGCCACCTTTTGCATATAATATTAAAAAATTTAAAAACTTCAAATATAATTGTTTGTATGTATGTACATATAAGGAAAAAACTAAATATACGCCAGAAGGAGGACTTTAATGCTTAAGGTCCAAGAGATTTTAATTACCAAATTTGATGTACTAAAGATGTGAAGTAAGGAGGAATCTCAGATATAAAAAAATGGGTGTGGTAATAGGCGGATTTCTAAAAAAAAAAAATTAAAATGTCATACATCGTGGTTGTGCATCAAAAAAGTTATATTATAAATTTTCGGCCTTCTAAGGATATTTTAAATATAAAAAAAGTGGGTGTGGTTATGGGCGGGAAATGACACATACTATGCTTTAGTTTGAAGAGAGTTTAAATACCAAATTTTAAACTTCTTATAAAATTATGAATAAGAAGAAATCTAAAATATGATAAAGTGGGCGTGGCAGTGGGCAGATTTTACTCACTTCTACTTACTACCATCTTGCTGTTAATATTTTTTTTCTTAATTTCGGCAGTCTCGAAAAAGAGGAATTGAGGGGACCTACAATTTTCTGTCAAATCAAAAAAGTTATTCCCAAATATTTGTAAGCAAAGATTATGGACTAACTTTTATATTTCTTTCCTTTTAACAAAATCCACTTGACTGTTGGAATTTCACGCAAGAAAATAATAAAAAATTGCCTAACAAATCGAGCATACCCTAACTGGAATAGAATTACGATTAAAAAAAAAAAAAAAAGAAAAATTAAAATTCCACCGAGTTCAACATGTCTCAACTCTCAAGTGGGCCTAAATCACACGGTCTGCAAATGTCATTGCTGTAAATGGATGACAAAAGCCGGAGATCTGTGTGCCTTGCACAGGCACATTATTCATCACAAATTATATTATAGGTAGATAGGTATATATAATATGTATATTGTGCGGGTGGATATGATGCCGAAGAGTTCTCGACGTCCGACGACCGACAATAAGGCTCCTGAGGCTATATTGTGTTGGGGATTACAAAAGATTGAGTTTTATCTTTTTGAATTAGGTTCATATCTGGACCAGGGGACGACGAACGACGCACGGGATGTTATACGATTGTGTTTCTTCCGCATATCACGCCACAACGCGCCAGTCATTTATTGTTCGTCGTCTTTTCTTCTATGATCATTGACCAACGCACATTAGGTAGAACATACAACAAAAAAAAAAAAAAACGTACGATGACGATGACGGACGACAACGGAGGCACACACTCACTATAAACGACATCAAGCCAACAAGGGGTCAATTAAGCCAATTTAAATTTAATAAATTAGACATCTATTAAGTAATTTACATGTTCAATTAATTCATTTGTTTCTGCGTCCCCGGTTGTTGTCGGCCTCGGTTTACATATATGTACATTTTGGTTTTTATCTATGGAAAGCGGCATTTCATCGGTCTATCGTTTATATGTGCACGACAATGGTCCGTCGTCGTCTTCGGTCAGCAGTGACGAAGACTAGACATCAGCTCTCTATCTATGTATTTGAATCTATGATGTTGCTGGTGTCGGCATATGGATGTATACCTATGTTTATAAGATTTTTCATTGCCCTCATTGTCAACATTTTCTGTGAACTGTCCATTGTTGCCCACTTGATTGGTGGTTTCTCAAATTTGTGCTGTTGTCATCTGGGTATTTGATGTGGGTATATGTACATTGTACATATATCTCTACAAAAGGGTTTTCTTTGGGTTTACTTTGGTCCGGAGATGTCTTGAAATCGTAAAAAATCTGTATCTAATTCTGCTATGGAGGATGCTGTTGAATAATCTAAGATCGTTTGAATGATATACACAAAACCCAAATCGACCACATGATGGGTTAGTGGAAAATAATAACAAAAATAAAATGTCCGACTTAATCGTATGAACTTGCTTTCATATAATTGAAAGCATTAAAATGTTTGGCCACTAATTTTGGATGTAGGTTATTGACTTATTTATTATAATAATTATAATAAGTTAAAGAAAGCATAATTATATAGGTTTATTTTTTTTTTTATTTTTTTTCCTGAGGTAAGTCCGTGATAAAATAAAACTATACTGAAGGATATGGATATTTTTGCTGCAACACTTATATAATTTATCTTGAAAACAGTTTTATAAATAATTTTAAACAGCTGCAGGAACTTATAAACTAAAACACAAATTTTCATCACCTTAATGTTAAGTTTTATTGAAATTTTGAGCTTTATTTATTCGAAACCAATATTTGCCTTTAATAAAGAATAATTTAGAAAAATAAGTAGTTGGATCCTATTCTAAATTAAAAGGTCACGAAAAAGAAATAATTCAAAAAATAAAAGAAGTTGTTTTTGCTTGTAGATTTTCTTACGATTTGTTACAATTTTATCTTGATTCTAGATCTTTTCTGTCTCTAGTTTATTCCCAAACACAAACAATTTTGTATGTGTCTTTTATACTAATTTTTGCAAACGTAAACTGCCTACTTATAAAAATCATAAAGTTTTTTTTTTTACTTCATCTAGAAAATGGCTTAAAGGACTTTTAAATGCAATAGTGTTTTAGAACAGGATTGCGCTGTGCAAATTATCATTTTCTGAAGATCTAATCGTTCAAATAATTATATACTGATTGATTTAAATATTGTAGCTTTTAATATTTTTTGTTTGAATAATTTCTGAAGATCTAATCGTTCAAATAATTATATACTAATTGATTTAAATATTGTAATTAATTATTCCTTTTTCGTGAATTTAAATATTGTAGCTTTTAATATTTTTATTTGAATAATTTCGCTCACTTTTACTGTAAATCTAACTACATATTTAGTATTAGTACGAGCAAACTAAAATTTTTAGCATAATGATTTGTAACAGGATATTTTTTG
The DNA here is from genome assembly GCA_951394125.1 of Epistrophe eligans. Taxonomy (NCBI): domain Eukaryota; kingdom Metazoa; phylum Arthropoda; class Insecta; order Diptera; family Syrphidae; genus Epistrophe; species Epistrophe eligans. The sequence continues at coordinate 25,272,008 of OX596028.1, read as the reverse complement.
GATTTTGTATGTTCCCCAAACTGAAGCATTTTATTACAATAAGGGTTCGTATTTTTATTCCCCATCCCAGCGCAAACCATAATTTTGCCACTTCTATATAAAAAAAAAAAAACGATTTATTTCGGTTGCTATTGACCGGAGAGAAAAAGCGAGTACAATAGATTTAGGTATAATCTTTAGGTAAAATAATTTAATTTAATGGTTAGTTAAATCCCGCCTATAATTGATTCTAAAAAAAAACCCTCCTAGAAAACTGAAAATATGTTACATACATATCTGTGCAGTTAATTGAATGGCGTGAAATTTCTTAGAAATGATAAACAAATTGTAGTAATTGGGAAGCACTTAATTAGTATTAAAATCGTCAGCTCGGTTTGCCTTTTGCCAATGTTTAGTAGGCAATAGGCTTGTAAAAGAATGCAATCTTTTGTGAATGCAGTCTTTAAAAATCATTTATTGAATTCAATTAAAAGATTGCATTCATTGATTTTACTTTGGGACTTCACACTTCAAATTATGCAATCACCATTCACTCGTAGCAAAAAGATTGCAATCATTTTTTCCTCCCATTCATTTTACAGCAATCAATTGAATGCAATCTTTTGAGAATCCATGCATTATTTGCATTCTTTTGCATTCTTTGAATTCATATGTAATCTTTGCATTCTTTTACATTGTATTGCAGTCGTTTTAAATCACATTAAACTTTTTCCATTTACGTGATTTGTTATGATTTGACATGAGTCGTTCAAATCACAAATTAAACAAAGTGTTGTGGCTGACATCAAACATAAGAAAATACATAATACTAATGTTTTCACAAAAAAAACATTCTATAATGAATTTATTAATTTATTAAATTAAATTAAAAAGAATACAGTACTCCTTGTATGTTGATATTTTAACTTAAAACTTACTCATCTCAATCATAACAAATCACGTAAATGGAAAAAGTTTATTTTAACTTAAAACGACCGCAATACAATGTAAAAGAATGCAAAGATTACAAAAGAATTCAAAGAATGCAAAAGAATGCAAAGAATGCAAAAGAATGCAAAGAATGCAAAAGAATGCAAAGAATGCATGAATTCTCATAAGATTGCATTCAATTGTGTGCTGTAAAATGAATGATTGCAATCTTTTTGCTACGAGTGAATGGTGGTTGCATAATTTGAAGTCTGAAGTCGCAAAGTGAAATCAATGAATGCAATCTTATTATTGAAGTCATTATAGATTGCATTCAAAAAAGATTGCATTCTTTTACAAGCCTACTAGGCAATCGGAAAGGCTATACCAATAGTAAACTGGAATGTAACAAAATTTTGCCAAAACCTTGCATAGGACAAGATATTTTTATTTAATGTGTACGGTGCGTCAGTAATGTGAGTATAAAATATGTTTTAACCACCTTATTTGACGGGCGGGGGTATAAAAGGGGGTGCAGTGCAATAAGACCCACGGAAATAAAGCCCGTGTGGATTTTATTTCCCAAAATAAAAGGAAATAAAACCAATATTTTTTTTTACTTTTGGGAGTGGTAATAACACCCACCACAAAAAAGCAATAAGACCCACGGGAGTTATTGCCTTTCTGAATTGACATTTAGACTCATACTAATATTGTTATTCAATAATTCATTAATAATTTACTTTACTTTAACTGCGCCTGCCTGACGACTAAACGTAGATACCCTAAACGGAGCAACGGAATTGTGTGAGCAGACACAGGACCCAAAGAGGGAGTTAAAGTTTTGAAACCCATGAAGCGGGCCACCCAAGTTAGGTACTGCTGTCCAAGAAAACTATTGACATAGTCCAAACTTCAAAATTATCGTTTTTTGTTCTTCAATAAAAGAGTATATTCTTCGAATTGAAATCTACAAGAAAAGGAAAGGAAAAAGGAAAAAGGAAAAAAGGAAAGGAAAAAGGAAAGAAAACCCACAGCTTTTGTGCGATTTTATTTTCCCTTTTATTTTGGGGAATAAAACCCACGGACTTAAATTCCGTGGACTTATCGCACTGCACTGTAAAAGGGTATATTCGCCATATACATATAAGAAACCATAACCTCCACAAACAAATTTTTTTTTTATTTTTTTTGTTTTCTACAAAATTGAATTCTCTAAAATTTTGGTATACATACTTTTACCGAGAAATCGGAAATATAAAAATGTTATAATTATATATAATATAAACAATTTTCCCGTGTAAATATCCAAATGATTTTCCGTCTAACTTTCACAACATTTTTGAACCTACCCTTCTATTATTAAAGAAGTGACAGATTAAAGATGAGCGAGAAAACATCCCACACATTGACACATTCTACAAATACTCATTGTAACTGCCGGCTAAATTTTGTTTATTTTTTGTTCTGATTTATTAAAAAATAAATAATTTTATAAATATTAGTAATTTTCTTTCTTATACAAGTTTTCTTATATTTATACACATTTCTTTATTTAAGAAAACACGGATACAAGAGAAGGAATCGTTTGGATTTTTTGACTTTCTTATATCCATCATCTAGACTGTAACAGTCTTATTTAATAGAATTCGCTAAACAGATAAATACTAATTATACACTGCAATTAGGTTTTATGTAGCTTCTATTCATTCTTTCTCCATATAGTTACAGGACTTATGTCCTGTCGTTTAACTTCACAAAATGAGAAGCAAATCTCAGCTGTTCGTGACAAATAAATAAAGGAGTTCTGCTGGGCCAATTGGATTCTTTCGAATTTCTTTTAATATTATGCTCATTACTGTTTTTTGTGTGGGTTTTTTGTTGTTTGTAAATAAAATAAAATATATGAAACAATGAGTGCATGCTTTTGATTTATTGAAAGAATTTTTTCAAACCCTTGGAAGTGTATTTTTGTTGAGATTGAGAAGAATATACAACTGTTAGTAAGCGCCATACTAATGTCTGTGTATTATGTTGTGGGGTGTGAGTCAAAGTGAAATTTTGATAATAAAATATACGTATATAGGCACTATTCAACCCTCAAACTGGTTTAACTTATAATGCCTCTATTCAACGTTGCAAAAGTTTTTTAAATAACTTTTTCGGCTTAAAATTCTTTATCTTGTATCCTTCAAGGAAACCATCTTGAACCTTTGTTGTTTATATTTAATGTTAATAAAATTTTATAGTTTATATTTATTATTGCAGACGATTGCAAAAGCGGGATAATAAGAAGCGACGGGATAATAAAAAGAGGGATTTTAAAATAGCGCGGAATTATAAAAACCTGGATTTAATAAACAATTTTAAATAACGGGACTATAAAAAGTGAGCTATCGAACCCAGCCCGACAACGCCGTTTTTTCACTACTGCGATTACATCTTCAGCGATTAAGCCCATAAATGTGTGAAAAACCTAAATTGTTATAAATTGGAACTAAATCAATTCACACGTGATAAACTACACCGGCACCAAATGAATTTAGAAAAAATCACTGTATGGTTTTGGAAGAATTCCGTCAGGCCAAAGGTCCCACGTCCAGTCAGAATTCTTCCAAAAACAAACTGACATTGCCATAACATGACCTAACCATCAACAGTGAGTAATCCAGATTAATCATAAACCGTTGATAAGCCGTCTAAGAGCCGTATGATAGGCCGGTTAAGTACCGTTGATATTTTACTTTAGCCGTAATAAGAAAACCTAGCAAGGAAGATTTTAAGATTCTTATTACCGCCGCACCGATGCGATGTTCCAGCGACCGACGTATTCTCTAAAGCAAATTTTATTGTAACAATTTAATTTAAGATTTGTAAATTTGCATTAAAATTTGGAGTCTTAATAAGAAAGACCTTTTATACTAAAGTGTACTATACCTCCTTTAGTTAGACCATGGATCTGACGAGTATATCTCAGCCTTAGAAACCAAGGTACATCACAACTATTTAATATGTGGCATTAAATAATGTATATGATATGGTTCCAACATGACGTGTCACATGACACAGGCCACGATGAACATTCATCACAACTTGTTTTATTTTTCCCTCTAATTGTTTTAAGCAAATCTGTAAGAGGAAATTCGATAAATGAATAAGATAAAATAAATACTTTTCCGCTGATAAATCTCAATAGCTAAGAAAATATTTTATTTATCATAAGAACCTAAGAATCAAAAGAGTTCATAATATGGTGACAGGGTGTTTTTTTTTTTTTTTTTTTTGCAAGGAATGTTTTTTTACCTGAAATTTAATTTTGGTGTATTCTAAAAAGATATGAGTAGAAAAGTAGTGTAATCCTCAAATTATGTTTTGTGATTATGCTTGGAAACTACCAGTCGTATTTATTAGATTTTTGTCTACTTAGATACTGTCTAACTTTTTTCAAATTGGTGGAAATATGCCTCATGTAATAAAAATAAATATCTAACTATTTTCAAATTGGTGGAAGTATGCTTTAGTTAATAAAAATAAATATCACATTATTCACGTTAAGGACAATCTAATCTTGTTTCTAAGTTAGAAAGCTATAAGACAACAATAAACAATGTTTTTGAACACATTTTCCAAAGTATCCAACTTTGTCTTAAGTTGTCTTAAGTTAGACAAATTCTATAAATATGATCATACGTATATAGTCATTTTCGAGAAACACGATTTGTTCTTTATTGGTTATAATTATGGTCGTGAATATCTACAGTGATAGTCATAAAAATACTTGTTTCATGGAATTGAAATAAAAATGTGTTTTTATTTATTACTTATTTTATTTATTACTTTATTTATTACTTATAAAAAAGAAACAAAAATCGCAGTTAAAAGGGTTACGCACTGCATAGACTTTTAGTTTAAATTAAATACGTTTCTCGATCAATATGATCATTTAAATTATTTTTATTAAAATAATAATAAATTAACTAAATAAAAAAAATTTTTACTCAGTAATTTAAAAAAATAATTGCAAAACAAAACCGAACTGTAATTTTACTTGATTTTACGACTTTAAGAATGGAAATGATCATTACCAAAACTGAAATATGGAAATAAGACTGCGAACTAAAGGCCATATCCAACAGGAACTTTACTTAACGATGATACTTTGCTCCCTCGAGAAACAATACGCTTGGCAGTCGTCGTCGGTTGACATTCAACTCTCTCTTAAAATAAAGTTTCCATTGGCAACTTTAGCTTATTAAATCAATACCTACATATATACCTCAAAATCAAATGCAACAATCAATATTGAAAAAAAAAAAACAATCACATTGGTTTCGGGTGAAAGCACAGCAATTTCTCTTATTTCAAGGAAAAAGAAAATCACTAAGAAACCAAAAAAGCCTTTGTACTTGTTACCTTCCTACATTTTTCTGATAAAGTTCTTCATTTCGATGAGATTTACAGAACCGCCAACAAGTACACATACAAACGAATAAAAAAGAAGGCCATCATAAAAAATCTTTTCTTTTCTTTATTATTGTTTCCTTCTTATTTTTTTTTATTTTGAGAAGCAATTCTTTAGCACTTCGAGGATTTTACTTTTTCCATTACATCACACCGTTGGTATTGTTCTTGTTTGTGTCAGCCACAAACCATCATAACATCTTTTGACATTGTGTCTCAAAAAGAAAAGTAAAAACTTTTCTGCGATATTAAAATGTCATACACTTTTTTTTGTTTTGTTTTCATTTTTTTGTTTCGGTTTGTGTTGTGTTATTTAAAGCTTTGTCCCTTTGTATGTTGACAATTTTGTTTTCATCCTTCTGCTTGAATGAATACCTACAATGTCAGGTTACAATTGACAACTCGTGCCTTAACGATAAAGAGAATTTTATTGTAAATAAATATATGAGTTTCAAGAATAAAAACTGTACGTGATGATGATGTACGGAATAGATAGAAATTATAAAATCTAGCATTTGCTCGAAATAAATTTTCAAAGTAAAGTAAAAAGCTGTTAAGAAATTATTTTAAAAAATAAGAACTAATGAAAGTGGCGCAAAATTTTAAACAGACTGATGTTAAGGTATTAGCATGATACTAATTAGCAATTTACTAACTTTAAAACTCTTTACTAATATTTTCTTAGTTTTAAACATTATTTAACTAGTAATATACTAAAGCTATTTTTTTTAATAAACTTCAGCTGAAAACACCTAAAAAAGCGACAGTTCGTGAAAAACCAGTAAGCAAACATACCATTTCCATATTTTGAATTGTTAAGTCACATTTGGAGTTAGTATGGTACTAAAAAGTTACAATAGTCATATGGTGATTTTATAAATCTAATAAAATGTTAAAAAGTACTATGCTAACTTGTTTAAAATTTGGAAAATCCTGTCTTTAACGTAGCATCGTACTAACATCGTACTTTTTCTTAAGTGATTTCAAATATTCACTGCCTAAACACAATGGATACGGAGCTGCAACTGGACCTTCAGCTGGAATAGCTGTCAAAATATTCAATACACACAAATTCAATGTTACGAACACAACACAACTGCATTCGGTGCTGCAATAGTCCACCAACTTTTAACTTTTCACGTGCAGCACTTTTGACGTTTTAATTTGCATGAAGAAAAAAAGAGCCGAAAAAAAATACTGAAGCTTTTTGTGCTTATTTGTTTCGTAAATATTATTATTAATAAAGAAAAATATCAGAAATAAAAAAAGTGAAAAATAAGCTTATGGTTGTTTTTTTTTTTTCTTTAAAATATACAAAAAGCTATACAACTGCATTGTGGGCACATAAAAACTAGCACGTACGACACTCTTTAACAGCTGTTGCAGCTCCAGTTCAAGTTGCAGCATTCTATTGTGTTCAGGCAGTCAAACGTAACATTTAACTGCATCTGAAAAAAACTGATTTTATAGAAGCAGTTGATGGTCTACAATGTAAAATTCTGAAACCTTACATATCTAAGTTAATTCAATTTTTATTGAGAATAGGTCAGCATTGAACTATATTTAACATGATGCTAAGTGTAAACTTTATTATGTCACATAATTGTTTTTTTTTTTTTTTTCTAAGGTAATATTGTATAAAATTCCAAATGATATTACTTTTTTTTTTTATTTTTTAAATCCTTACCTGCTCCATTTTAGTTGTTGACAACCTTTAATTCGGGCCAGCATCAATTTCTTTGTTTGCCATTTCACATCTTAATTCATATAATTATATATACCTATGAACTTGAACATCGAGAGTTATAAGATTTGTCTAGCTGAAAAGAAAAATTGGAATAGCTTAAGATATTATAATTTTTAAAATACATATATAGATTGTTAAAAATAATATAGTCGAACACATCATTTCTAATCTTCTTAGGCCCAATTGTTGAAACAAAACTTAAATATTTAAGTTCAACATAACAGCTTATTTGTAACAATTTACACTGAAGAATAAGAAAAAAAAACATAAGCATTTAAGTTGAATCGCTAGTTGAATCGCGAACTTAACTAGCTGATGGCTAGTTAGAACTTTGTGAACAAACTTAAGATCAATTAAATTTGTGTAGATAGAACTCTGTTTTCTGATTTTTCTTCAATTATTTCCGAAACCATAGAGAGATTATATATAGCGGAAATCAAAAGAGCCAAAACTTTTTATTTCGACGAAATATAATAACTCAATTTAAAAAATGTCAGTTAGAACCAAGTTTCTTTTCAGCAAATGCGCCTTATTTGGTTATGTTGATAGTTATTTATATGATCAATATGGCAGATTTGTACTTGCAAATAATTTTAATGGCAACTATTGGTTGTGTGCCAATAAAAATTGAAGTTTTACTAAAAACTAAGATTAAGATGGTGGAGAAGTTCAAAAAGACAGAAATCACTTTTTTCCCAGTTCAAGACAAGTTTTTTTTAAGAAATTTTGCCACTTTCTATCATTTTAGGCACAAGCTGCAAAGAGTCGGCCTTAAAACAAGAAATGATCATTGTAAGCTGAATACTTTCTGAGTACACGCTTAATCTCCCATCAGGCTAATAGGAATTGAAATAAATAGGTTTAGTAAATAAATGGGACAAAATAGGGGGAAATTTTCAAAATTTTATTATTTGCCTTAAAAAAATGTATTGTTACAATTTATTGTGAAAATCTAAAAAAAAAATCAAAATTATCAAACCAGCTAAGATTTTGATTTTTATAATCTTCATAAATATCACGTATTTTGAGAGTGAAAAATTACTTTAATTACCAGGTGGCGATATAATTATAAAGTCGTGAATGAGGATTAACAGACTTCTTGCAATCAAATAGTAAAATTTAAAATTCTATAAAAATATTGGGAAAAAACGCCAAATGCTTTGTATTCATAATTTATTTATTTGGTAAGAAGGCAATTCAAGGTATCCAAAAAAGAAAAAAAATGTTGACGAAAATTCCGGAATGAATTAAATTCAGGCGCATTTTTTGTTGTTTTTTTTTCGATCAGGTTTAAAAATGTAAATCGTAAAAAAGCCAAATCAGAATGTTGAAGAAATAAATATTAAGCAAATTTTGTTATGAATATTTTTGATCAAAAATGTAGTCTAATGTTAAGTGTTTTTGTCACAGAAATTTCTTTTTTTTTGACCACAATGTTTTTGCATTATTAAAATATCAAAAACATTTTTTTAAAGCAAATTAAAATTTTTATTCGTCATGATAATTTTAATATATCGAATGCATTTTGGCCATCATCAGCGTTTTACACGATATACATATGTATGTACTTTCTTTCTGCTTTAAAAAAAGGTTATTTTTGGTCTTTTAATAGTTACATAATACATAATTACATAATTTTGTGGTCAAAAAAGAAATTTCCATGATAAAAAACTAAACATTATACAACAAATTTGTTTCAACTTTTACAGTGTTAAATTAAGAAGTAATTTTATACAATAAATGAGTTACTTAAAATAAAACAAATTTATTTTAAATTAAAAATGGTAGTCAGTTGAATAGAGCTATTATAGGCTGTCGAAAAGTTTACCTTATTACTCCTTAACTATATTCATAAGAAAAAGTCCTAGGCATTTTTTTTTTCCATTCCGACGGGGATATTAAGGTTCGCACCATTGAAGTTTTTTCGTAATACCTTATCCGTGGGACTGTATACCTAACCTAGTTTCGTCTGCGTCCAATAGTACATATAATCTTGGCACATCTTAAGAAATACATATATTGCGTCTCAAATTGAATTTAACAGAATTTGAATGTGTGTGTGAGTGTTTCCAAAGCTCATAATGTCATAATTAATATTGTTGTGTGATTTTTTATTTAATAATTTTATATTTAATCAAATTCTTAAATATACGCTACCTAACTAAAATATTTTAATGATGTACATGTACAATCATTCGGAAGGCATTAAATACTTTAAAGAAGTAGGACTCTACATTATTTACTATATTATATAATACCTACAATATTTTCTTGGCTTACATTCTAGTGTATCTGTCACCGTAAATAATAATCTATCTTTTCAATGGTCATCTTATAGCTGTCGTCATTATTCATCAACATTCGTCGTCACGTCGCATCGTCGTCGTCGTCGACATCGGCGGCATCTAGTTGTACATTGTGTAAATGAACGAACGAACAAACGAACAGACGGACGTACTCCGTTACTATGATTCTGACATGACACGAACATGATGACAAGAACTATACGAACAATGAATTAGAGGATAAAAGTTTCTCCGAGTATTTACAGCTTTTAATGGATTAAAATTTATAAAAATAAATACAAGAGCACTCTAGAGAGATAACAACTTCTTTATTCTTTTTACAAAAATTTACGTCTCCGTAATCTTTCTTTTTTTTTATAAAGATATACATAAAATATAAGACCATTCTTAGCCATCAATTTTACTTAAGAATATATAACTCTCTCTCAAATCCACACTACTCTATGTATGTAGGTATATTAAATCTTATAACTTTATTTAATAAAGGCTGACTTGGCCTGTTCGTAGAGCCTATACTGAAAAATGCGTATTTATCTGCAGTTATTATGATTAAGTATCTTCTCGTTCGGTGTGCAAATCCAATATACAATACTTTGCCACATCACAGTTCTGGTGGTCAATTGTGTATATTTATGTGAATGTGATGTCCATCAAAAATGTCGGATCTGTCATCAGCTATACACATACATACATATATGTATAATATTCTGTTGTCTGTTCAGAAAAAAAAAAATTGTGCAACTAATCCCAACAACAGATGAATAAAGCAGTTGTTACATTTATATTAATGATAAGTTCGTTTTCGCAAAGATTTATAACAATATAACTCAGAGTTATCACGTAAGTGAAATAAATCAGGGATGTTAAAAATAAAATATATTTGGGAGTTTGATGCTTATTTTGTGCATTTATTTTAAAATATGCTAGGAAGTGTTCTTAATGTTTCCATACAGTTTCTTTAATGTTTATTTCTTTTTATGTTTAAAGTTCCTGTTTTAGATAATGCTGATCTTTCATTTAAAATATAAAAAAGGATAGTTATTATTGAAGGAAGTACTTTTTAATAAATATTTTAATATATTTAGGGACTTACATTAATAAAATATTTTTTTTTTTTTAAGATAATTTCTATAACATCACTGTTTTTCATAATTTATTGCTCATTCTCCAACGCCCAAAATCCTTACTCATATCCGTCTAATGTGTTCTAGTATTATCTTATTGTTTGAGCTGTGGTTTGAGTGATGTACTGATGAATCAGCTCTCACTCAGTCACATCAAAATGACTGTAAGTTAGTGGTACCAGATGGATTTTTTTTTTTTAATTTGGTTGATTAAATCAACCTATTTAAATTAAAATAATGTAGAATGGAAATTGCTTAAATGAGATTTAAAAAAGAAAAAAAAATCAAAATTAATTACATCAGGCTTTTTCTATTTCTATTTCAAAAGAACTCAACAACATAATTTTTATAATACGTACACTAACTGAATCCTGCCAGCATCGCAGTGCCATCTTTTGAACATTTAAAATTTCATTTTTCAAAAGTGAGTTTGACAGGTAGACTTAAAAAAAAATGTGTGAAGATGTGTTAACATCCGCTTTTGTCTCAGGGAACAAATAGTCACTCATTTCACTTAAATGTTCAAAAAAATATCGATCCGCAATGGTAGCATTCCATTTTCTTTCCCTATACCGCGAGCCAAGATGTTTACACATCAAAAACGTACAAACAAAATTAAATTCAAATTTCAGTTGAAATATTTTCAAATATTTCTCTCCAACGAATGATGTTTAGCATCCGGTTCGTGCATTCGATAACCCAGTATTTTTTTAGAAACAACAACCCTTCACGTAAAATTCTTACACTTATCTATTTAAGACCCATTCCGCTCCACATCATTTCTAACTTTCTATAGGCATGCAAAGTAAGGAAAAATTTCAGGTATAAGAAATGTGGGCGTGGTTTTTTAGCGGATTTCTAAAAACAAACAACAAAAGTTTTGGCTTAAGAGAGATTTATTATAAATTTCCATCCTTCTTAGGACGTTATTTATAAGGATTTGATTTTAATATAAGAAAAATGGGCGTGGCAGTGGGCTGAACAGTCCATCTTATCCCACACCCACTCTTTATTTTTGATTTTTTTTCCTTATGGAGCTTTCTTTGAAGTTTTAATTTTTTTAGTTTGACAAATGTTTTCTAGGTGGCACTGCGAAATGTGGGAGGGTTCAGCTAGTTTTTTTTATATAACAGTCATATCATTTAAACTACTTCAAAGTTTCATATTTCAGAATCGTAACGAAATCAGTCCAGCTACTAACGAGATAAATGTGCGGAAATATCCCAAAAATAATACAAATTCCCAAGGAAAACATTCAAACTTCATTTGCGTTATGTGAATTTTTTAGTAAAACAACATTTTTAAACTTCTCCATCATCGTCATGTTATTTTGATTGAAACCTAAATTATTATTTTTGACAAGAATCCAATATTTATGAACACTGTGTGAATCTAATTTGTTCCATGCGGTAACTCTGGTGACAGTGACAAACTAAGAATGAGTAATGAATCTAGTTATATTTTATCCAAGTCATTGTTTGCAATAGGAAGGAGGGGCAGAGGATATATAGAAGTGAGACTGGGGTCACAGTAAAAGTTATACGGCCGAAGGTCTATGGGGTCAAATTAATTTATATTAAATTTGTACTTCTCGTTGCGACAGTTCATTTGACCGAAATAAACCGAACCGCATATTATATCTTCTTCCATTTAGCTATGTATGTATGTATGTATAAAAAAAAACTCTAATTTAATAAAGCGGCGCGATTGCTTTTATATAGTTTGAGTTTTTGAATGACATATTCTTTGAGTGAGTGCACTCTCTGAAATGAATAATACGACCCGTTGATTGTGATTTAGGGGTTGGATAAACAGCACAGTAAAATTGAGGTTTGAGAAAAAAAAATATATATGTATATTTTAAGTACCGGCAAATTTGAAAATAGACTTTTCTGCTTATTGAAGTTGTAAGAATTCTCCGTCCGTCACTGCCCGTCTCAGCCGCATGTGGCAAACTATTAATTTATTCTATAATTAAGGCAGTAACGGTGGTGGAGATTGTGGGGTCTAATGTACTGTACATACCTATGTAACATAGAGTGATGGTGGATGATATTATTTTTATTATTGTTGTTGACGAACGGAGTGAATGTGAATGATGATGATGTATAAAACTGGACTTGATTAATGGCATTTTAGGTTGAGAGTTTAAATTAACAACATTGCTTTAAAAGAGAGTGAATGTGATGCTATTCTAATTTAGTTTGATTAACACTAATCATGTGGGTGGTTGTGATTTTATTTATTTTTTTTTTCTCCTCACTTGAGAGGGTAAATGGACTCGTTTTAAATTGACCAAATGAATGATGTTGAATATATTTAAGTAGATTGTATAGGAAATAGAGATTCTTTAGAAATTATAGGGGAGATCGGGGACAAAAGTAACAATTTTTTTATTTTTGAGATTCCTGATTTCTTTTGTAGGAATAACATAAAACGAAATATGTTCCTTAAAAATATGTTATTTATCTACAAATTGAATAAAATGGCAAATTCAGATTTGTTTACGACGAAAGTAATACGAAAGTAAAACTAATTTTCATTACCGTATTTAATCTATTATTGCCTGATATAAAGTATTGGTTTCGTTTATCATAATATTATTTTTACCAGTTGATTCACAGTAGTGAAAGATGAAAGAGGAACCTTTGATTTAAGGTCTAAATATAAAAGCTTTTATAAATAGAGGTGTCAATTGGTCTTATTACGAAAAACACATGATAACTTTCAGATAGACATTAAAAAAACTCCTTATGAGTGAAAGTAACTTAGTTAAGTTCATCGCCGCGCCGTAGTTAAGTATTACTTTTGTAATACTTTTACAAAACTGCATACAAGAAAACGCTTTAACACTTTTACTGAGGCTGTGCCCAGTCTCCCCTATTATATACAATATTGATTTTTGGATATTTATATATATACCAGAGCTTTAGGCTCACTATATCTGATGGAAATCAAGTCATGGAAAAATAATATACATATATTATCATCTTTTTAAAATTCGGTACACACTATTTGTCTTTGATTACCAATAATAACCCGCAGTAAAAGTATATTTCCAAACAAAAATCCGAAAAAGCCAGATTTTGGTGTTCAACTTAGTTTTACGTAAGTTTTGTTTTTCGTCGTTTAAAAAATCATCATTTTTTTTAAAAGAAAAGTCGACGTGGAAATTGTAGCTCAAACAAAAAAATAAAAAAAAAAAAAACAAGTTTCAATTCTTTTCAGATTGATTTTTTGGAAATTCGAACAAATAGTTTTTAATTTTTTTTTTATGATTTAAGAAAATTGATTGATGGAAGTTATTTTAAAGAAAAGTGAAAAATCAAAAAAGGTTAATTACTTTCCAAAATTTGTTTTCCATAGATACATTTTATTATTCATTGAATTTTAAAAAAATTAAATTTTCATTACTGACTTAAATTTTAGTATTTTTGGTCCAAAAAAGGTTTCTAGGGAATTTTTGGATAAAAAAACCAATCATTTAGGGTGTGGCAGACGGAATGGGGAGCCCTTTTCTTATTATATTAAAATATTCAAAATATGTATTGCCATAATTCTCCGGAATTATTTGATTATAAATTTATATTTTCTATTTGATTTGATTTTCGAATTTCAGAGTAGCCACATTTATAAATACGAGATTTTTATAATACACGAAGTCCAAATGAGATCGCACCGGGACGAAATGCCAAATTTAAAAGCCGTTAAAATCTATTTTGAATAATTAATTCAACAAGTCCAATTATAATAGTGCTAAGTCTTCTACTTGGCTGATTTATGTCAGTAGTACATAATATAGAATTTGTATTATTAAAAAAAACCTTTATGTTTAGGACCTCTTATATAGAGTACCCATAATTTCAATAAATTAAATTGTTTTAAAAAATGTTTAAAGTAAAAAATACTGTTTTTTTTTTTCTCCTTTCTCATAAATGGGTCAAAAAAAATTATACTCACGTTATAGTATGTACTATAAGAAATATCGTATTAACTTTTTTCATACGCGGCATCACCTAAGAGATATTGTCACTGTAAAAATGGATAAATGGTCAAGTTATATGCGAAAACCCTAGTAGTTATGCCGAAATGAAAGTAAATTCGTTTAGGTTTTAGAAATATTCATTTTTTTTTCCACATATTGACACTATTTTTGGACTTTTTTCCTGGGCTAATATTCGAAAATTGACCATTTTTTTAAGTTGCGATTTATAACAACATTGGTGGAAAAAACTTCATGATATTAAAATAAAAACTATTTTTCGAAAAATCACCTTTTGAGACTTAAAAAAAAAAACGGTATAAATTATTAATTTACTCTGAAAAACTTAATTAAAAAAGGCTAACTTGCAAAGCCTACAAATGTATATATATTATTTTAAGACCATTAAACTAAATAAATAGAAGCACTGCCTAAGATCTATACCAATATCTATATTTTGATAAAGTGACATCACTGGCTAATGAGTGTCAATAGCCTAACAGCATATCCAATCTATCCACACTTCAAATTCATACTATAGCTGCAAAGCTCGTATATTATTTCCTTGTCAAACACACAGGATTAAATGTCTATAGAACGAATAATATTTACCTTCATTCACAACTCCTTTTTTTTTACTTGTTTATCCATCGATTCATTCAAATGTTTCAGTGGTGATTCTTAAATATTTGCACGAAAGTGAAGACTGAAGACGCCTCATTTGAATGCATGAGTAATCATATAGCAAACTCCTAACCCCTTTTCTGGTATTTATAAAGGTGTAACCTGTGGTGACACAAGAAAAATAAAAAACACCTCAAGGCCATCATATTTTCAAAAACCTGTGTGTATGTCATACCTAGGTAAGTACATAATATATGTGTATGTATTATTGCTTCTTTAGGTTCGTGTCAATTTGTTCAGTAATGAGATTCTAAAAATAAAGCGAAATGTAATCGAAGAGACCTCTTAAAAAAATAAAAAAATAAAAAAAAAAAAACTGTTCGACATCAAACATCCCAATCAACTCAGACTTAATACTCAAACCATAATAATCCATATTCCCAGCCCCCGATTCGATACCGCAACAGTGTTGCAAAGGGTGATAATTTGTGATCTGAGTTTATTTTTTGCCATATACATACGTATATATGTACAAGTACTTACATTACACACCTACATTTATAATACATATGTATACAAAAATTGCGAACAAGTACTTATAGTCGGAAGGAATTGAGAGCTCTAGGCGACAATTGTAAATTACAAATTGATATCGGATTGGATTTTTCCCTTTGAGCTACCTATGACTACGTATGTAGTGTAAGGAATGGACGAACGGTAGCAGGCACAGGGGTTGTCGACGGATATTATGTCGATGAAGTCATTACCTCATTTTTACTAGGTATAGGTAGGTACCTACAACATATACTGCGGTTTCGAGGCCCCTTGAATTCTTTTCAAATAATATATTCAGGGAAGATTTTTGATGATGGCATGTGGGTCGTTGGTTGATGATGATGATGGGATGGCAGGGTAATAAAATTGACATGGGACGTGGATAAATTGGTCTCCATTACCTGGGATATCGTGAAAATAACATATCCATGATAAGTGACACTTTTTACTTTCTTTTTCTTTATGATGCCTTAAGGTTTCAAACGGCGGTGTTATGTATAGGTAAAATTTTATAGGTTGGTATGTATGTAGATATAAGGAACATCCATAAATAATAATGGGGAATTTTTATAGAATAATATCATCATGGAAACTATAAATAAAAAACAAAACTTAGTTATGAGGTTTCTTTTTTTTTGTTTTGTTTTTACGATTTATAGTTACATAAGTCAATTAAAAGTTACAAGAAAATCGATGATATTTTAATTGCAGTTTCAAGAAACAAAATAAAGCTGGTACAAATAAACCTTATTTTGTACAATCGTATTGATTTAATTGCAAATAAAGCTTGTCATGTCCTTCGAGAGAAATTTACAAGAGAAACAAATATAATTAATAGACCAAGTTCATGTTACACCTACAGTTTCATAAGTGAATGCAAATGAGTTAATTTCGTTGAAAATTTCTAAATTAATTTTTAGATGAATTCACATATACTTACTCACTTCCCAGATAGCTCCTAAACCATTAATAACACTGACTACATTAGGTCCAATAATAAGTTAACTTATCCACATGGTCCGATTACAAGGGAAAAGCTGAAATGGGCAATCAATAGCTTCGAACCATACAAGTCAGCTGGACCAGACGGAATAATACCGCTCGAACTCCAAATGAATTTAGATTTAATTCTGCCAATACTGGAAATGCTTCTTAGTAGTTGTTTGGAATTGGTTCACATTCCTCTGGTTGGCTTGCTGAATTGATTAATTAAATGCTGACTAGCAGGATTATTAATTCAAAACTGGGATGGCTTTTCTGCTAGAAGGACTGTTAGCAGAAGTACGCCGCAAGGCGGTGTTCTATCTCCCCTTCTTTGTGAATGAACTTCTTACATGCCTGGAAGCGGGGAGCTTGCCGTAACAGGAAAACATCCTAACACATTGAAAGAGATCGCTGCGTATTGGGTGTTAACCCTCATAAGACCGATCTTGTCCTCTTTTCCAGGAAATACAAAATTCCCCCTTTTATGGACCCTCCTTCTATGAAAGGTGTACCACTAACATTCACAGATGAAACAAAATATTTGGGTCTTATTTTAGATAAGAAGTTAAGCTGGAAAATGAAAAAGTTAAAAAAAAGCCACTGTGGCACTTTTCTCGTGGAAAAAAGCCGTTAGGAATAAATAGGGTCTCCAACCCCGCATATACACTACGGTAGTCAGACCGATTCTCACATACGGTGTGTCAGTTTGTTGGACCGCCTTAGAGAAAACAACTAACTGTGGAAAACTAAGCAAGGTCCAATACTCAGCCTGCCGATGCATGGGTGGAGTACTTCGTTCCACTCCACCAATCTCCAACATCTTAAGTCGACTTAATATGATTTGCTTTTTAATGATTCCTGTTACCAATAGAGAGGCAGGCGCACAATTTTCTCTTTTCCACATTATTCTATTTCACTCCCTTCTTTTTATTAACGAAAAAAACTTCATCTTATGTACGAAAATGGCATGGCGATATGGCGACACAAGGTAAAATATCTTAAGTCCATAAAAGATGTTCTGTTCAATCAAATAATAAAACTTTAAGTAGACTTAAGATTATTTTATCTTTAGTATCTAATAGTAAAAAGTTAAAACATATTATGTTAACTTAAGATATTTCACCACATGCAAAACAAAACAAAAATCAGGTTTAAGTCGACTTAAAATAAAATATCTCAAACAATTCTAAAAAAAATTGAGAAAAGTCAAATCATTATTAGGTATGGTGATAAAAGATGTTTTCATGAATTTAAAACCTTGATTTTCCTTCCCCTAATTAGACATAGGGTACTTTACCGTTTTCAAAATAAAATAATACATGAAATACTGATGACACAACATACATAACATTTAATGGCATATTCATACTCATGTGCGCATGCGTTTTTCCTAAGCTTCAAAGAAAATTGCGGGTTAAAGGATATTAAAATAGGATTACTGATTGATAAAAAAATATAACGGAATATTTGGTGATAATATGAAGTTTATCTGTTACCAATGAGATTTAATTTTTGACAATTTTAAATCCTTTTTCTGAGAACAAAAAATCGACAAAAAAAATGAAATTTGTTAAATTTTGAAGAAGAAACCTAGATTTTTTACTAGTTAGACAGTGTCTTAATTAAATAACTCTTAGACAACAATTAAACATGTTTATTTATAACTATGGACGGCTGTCCAAAATTAGACAACGTTTATAAATACGACCCCTAATTTTTTAATAATTCCGCACTTTATTTTTAAATTAAAAGATTTAAAATAATATACAATTGTTCTTTATCTTTCTTTTTTTTTTAATTTGTTTGCTGGTACCGTTAACTTTAACAACTCAAATGTGATAAAAGTAAAGAAATTTCATTTTATGACTCATTTATTTGTATTTATATTTATTTTTATACTTCAGAGATCTCAGAGATCTCAGCAATCTCAAAAGTATAAACAGGATTCCTCAGCAAAATTTCTCAGGTTTTGTGTAAAATATTGAGGAACAAAAATCTTGAATTCACCTGCTCAACTTTTGACGGAGCAAAATTAGTGAGGGCTCGGAAATATAAAGCATTTGGAATTCATCTTAAATCGACCTAGTACCTCAAAATGATTTTCGAAAAAATTAGGCAAATTGTCTTATCTAACTTAATATTTTTGAAATCGATACCTAATTGAAAAAAAATCAAGAATATAGGCAAACTATCTTATGTCATAGTTTGCCCTATAACTCACAAAATATTAACAATATCTTTTTACATTTAATTTAAAAATTTTACCTTTAAAAAGTTTATTGTAAAAGTTTTTTTGCTCTCCTAAAAAATTTTAAAAAGTGGACATAAGATGATTTATCTTTTCAACCAAGATTTAGTTTATCTATCATTATAGAAGGTGGCACACACTTTGTCACCGGCGCGGCGGCAGCAAGAAATGTCACCAGTTGCAAATGGCGGTAAATGTCAAAATCGAAAATCATTATTTTCAAGGAGGGTGGACTTGTATTTTGTATATTCTGTATCAATCCCAAAGGATTGCGCAAGAGTACACCGATTAGTAGATTGCGCGATCCTCCGATTTCTCACAAATGTTAAAAAAATAAAAACAGAATACATTATTATGCTTCTTCTTCGAATAAGTAAAATTTAGTTTAGCTGAGAGAATGCTAAAAATAATATTTTCAACTTTTTATATTTTTTTAATTTTTCTCGAAAACTACAATTATTTATTATTGTTAAGTAAATCGTCAACCTAATCATCCCAATCAACGTGTACCAACATTCGGGAAATAATATTACAACAATATTAATCATAAATAATCTTCCGTCAGTTTCTAATATATTGTCTTATCTATGTAGATTTAGTAATCTCGATTGTAAACTGTTTCGAATGGATTGATGTGAATGAAACAATTTGTTTCTAAATATCGACAAGATTAAGATTATAAATTTTACAAGAAAAATGTTTGTTTTGTCATTTTGACTATGGTGTAAATCTGTTTAGTTAAATGTAAATGAGTTATCTGTCGTTGGTGTTTTTTTTTTTTTTTTGATAAAAAACTCGAATTCACGCAATACATTAACGTGACTTGAAAAAATGTAAATTAGTGAGTTTGCAGTCGAAGCCTACCTTTCGAATGGATGTTGTATGATCACATCCCATTGTGTCTTTCAAAATCTCTTTAATTTAGCCCTGTTAGGACCTGCAAGGGACCGGAAATCAACATCTTTTCGTTCAAACAAACCGCGATATGACAAGACGAAGAACCGGAGTACCTCTACCTATTAAATTACCTGAGAACATTGCGGAAGTATGAGCTACAATCTTGCAATCTCCACAGCGGGGCGCGGTGATTGCGTTCTGCACACAAAAATATAAGTCTGCAGTAAGGACTTTCCCATTCTTAAGTCAGGAAAATTATTCACGATAATATTTATTAGTTAATATTATATTACTATATCCGTACACGTTGGAAATTGTACAGGAACTCTATAAGAATGATGACTGTTTTGGAGAAACTCCTCTCCGAGCCTAAATTCCTCATCTGAGTAAGGGGTAATTCGGGGTGGCCAAGCTAACTTTATATTTTGATATCCCGCGTTTATATCAAGCTTCCAAAATCCTTCAAGACCTTCAAAAATTCAAAATTGTTCAGGTGTGAAAGGTTGAGTCCAAATGATTTTTTTAATAGAATTAATAATTGAGTCATAAGATTTATATATTGGCATCGAAATAATCACTGAGTTTCTTTTAAAAAATATCTCAAAATTAAAAATGGAAATATTCAATGAAAACTATAACTATAGCACTTTGAACTTAAACTAAAATTGTAGCCAAGTTAGTACAAAGTTCACTGAAAAATTCAATCAAATTTTTTATAAAAAATAAGGTTCTCCTTCACTATGTAGTATTATAACAAATAACCATATATTTGTTTTTACAATTATAATTTCAAAAAAACCCACAGAACATCAACATTTTGCAAAAAAAAAAACAAATACATACATAGTTAAGTTATATCATATTTTTTTGGCTGGAGATTTAAACTTTCGAAAACAGACACAGATAGACAGAGTTCCGTGACCCACTTTTTTCGTATTGCCTTCTCAACTATCTGAATAATTATGTTTTTTTAATCAAATTCGATTTTTTATAATTGCAAAAAGTTGCCATAGATATTAGGTATCGTAGAAAATTATTTAATAATGTACCAACACAAAAAAAAAAAAACCATGGCCTTTTTAAATAATTTTACATTTTCCTTCTTATGGGGCTGTCAAGCCTAAATAACTTAGATGCGCCTTTAGTTCTACAGTGACACTAACGTTTAATGTCTAAGATTTCCCATTTACAATATTAATTAAGTACAGAATTTTGTAATTCTTCCATAATTTGAAGCAATATTCAGAAACAAACAAAAAAACAAAACACAACTTACCGACAATAGATAGGTAGTCTTGTATCCTTGCTGCTTTGTTCACTGCCACCAAGCGTTCAACAATCAAATTTCAACATTATTTTAAATGTAAAATCCTTGTCTTAGTGTTAATATCACATGTTTTGATTTTTGCAAATTTGTTTCCTCAAAATATTAAAGAATTGTATGTCTTTCACTTCAGTAACCGATACAAAATAATAAAAAAAAACATGTTTATTCCAAATAAAAAAAAAAAACTTTTATCACATTCTGAACAACCACGTTTGTAAGCATCTCCCTCTACATAAATATGTATAGTATCATTTGATAAGCTGAGATTTATTTCTTTTTTTTTTATATTAAGATTTTGTTCCGAAGAAACTGGCGACGACGACACACTATTAAAAAAAAAAAAATGTTGATAACATTATCGCACTTAGGTCTTAACCCATGTTGTATATTTTCGTGTGGAGCTATTTTAAAATGCGATTAATAATTGTGGATCTACTTGCGTGTAGGAATATTGAAAATTGATTTTTATTCAATATTCAATTCGTTTGATAGGCAGGAGAAAAATGCACATCTTGAACTTGGTAAGTGCAATAAAGGAATCGGTTTTTATTTTTTTGCTTATAGTCTGTTTGGAGATGAGATGATACACTATCTTGATGGCTGCTTTAAGTTAACTGAACGACATTAATTCTTGAACTGACCGTTAGAACGGATCCTCACTTCCATGTCATTTTATTTTCTTAAAGCGATACACTCACTATATAATATGTACAGTACATACTCGTACTACATCCCCCATTTAGCGGTTGTTTGGGAATTAAGTACGAATACAACCATATCAATCTCGTCTGTGAAGTCTGAATGACGATCTCATCCCCTCCCCAGTAATATTAATATTCGACCTCGTGCTGTGTGTGTGTATTTGTTTGGTGTGTTGCTCCTATCGTTCGGGTGTAGCTGTTCCTTAATTAACAACAACTTAACTTACTGTAGAAAAAATTACATTATAATGAACCGCTATAAAAGATTGCCCTCTCTCTTTTCTGCTTTGCAAAATACTGCTACTTAATTTTATTTGTTGTATTGTAATACATGCAATATTATCAGTGTCGTAGTGGGCATCTTGTTATGTTTTTCTTCTTTTTTTTTAATAAATAAATGGTGGTCATCGCACGGGATTTGAAAATCTCATTTTATTTAATTTTCCTATTGAACGATAGCTAACATTTTCGAAATATGTATGTAGGTACATTGTACATAAATCTACGCTTAGAGTAACGACCTTTTTGACATTGTTCTAAATGTGGTTGGGTTTGATCTTGCATCAGTTCAGTACGCAAAATAGACCCTTATCTCTAAGGGACACAGCTGACCGTCCGTCATAATGGGGTGTGACATTCAGGGAAGGCATTATTATTCGTATTTATTGTTTTTTGGCTTGAGAAATGAATGATAACATTTTTTATGAATGACCCGGCCTTACGAATTACGATCGTTGTTAATGAAGAATTATTGATTTGGATTTTATTTTTATATTTTGGAAAGTTGTATTAGGTCCCGCACAATTCGGTAATGTTTTCAGAAATGCTGTGTGGTGATGTTGTGTGATTTTTGGTTTGATTTTTTTTTAGTTATTGCGATTGAAAATCTGGGGTGAAATCGCGTAAGGCGATAGTTGATTGTTGATCATCAAAATGAATGAGTTTATCAAATTGACTATCACATTTTTGCTATGGTTTGTTGGTGACAGCTATTTAGGTGTCACTTTCATCCATTTTGTTTAATTTTTTGAGAAAGATAGGTTGTGTGAGATTTCCACTAATCGAGTTTAGTGAATAAGTGAAAACGATATCAAAGTTAAAATAAAAATAAGTGAACGATTATATACAGGACTTCAATGCAAATTTTCTATGAGGCTCCCATTGAAGTTTTTTGGATGTTCTCCCTGAGCTGCTTGACAGGGCATTGTAGAACCTTGCCAGCTTGGGGTGTGTTTCCATGTAAAAGGAAGTCATTTATATGTTATGTGTTGTTTTATGACAGTTCTTAAAAAAATAAACATTTTAATTAATTTATAACTGTTGCAAGTTATGTAGGTATACTTACATTTTTTGCAGAAACGAAACTATTTATTGTAAATTCCAAAAAATTAAAACAGCAGATGATAAAAAATAACATTTATGCCTTAGTGACTTGAAATTTGTACTAAGTTTCCCAAACTTTAAATTTTTAGCGATTGCTTTATTCAGAACAGAGAAAAGTTGATAATCAAAATTGGCTATCAAAATAGTGACAATCAACTATCGCCTTACGCGATTCCACCCCTGGTTAAAGTGATATCTGATAAGAAACTAAATACCTTTTTATAAGTGCGAAGGGTGGTTATATTGTTCACGTCTCCGATTGTATAAAAATCTTGGTGTAGAAAAAAAGAGGAGCGAAGGAATATTTTAAACACTTCTTAGTCAAGAGTCTTTTAAAAAACCATTGTAAAGGAATGACTGGCCTATAAGTTATTCACACTTTGAGAAATAGAATTAAAGTTAAATTTTATTTACGTTATGTTGGTTTATTAGTTGTTTTTATTTATATAAAAAAAGGCTATGGTGATCGAAGCCAGTTATCTCCATGTGGGGCAGTTTTGTTTTGAACTTTCTGGACCATTTTTGAACGGAAGTAATGTATTTATAATGGCTTTTAACAGAAAAAAAGAGTACATTTGGTCTTCCCTTTTGCAGAAAACATTATTTCGTAATGAAATAAGACCCCAATGAAGTATGACCCCAAAACTAATTTTTGGGGTCTATTTTCATTTTATTTTGAAAAATATTTTGGGGCCTTATTTCATTTTGCATAATATTACTTGTCTAATTACATTAGCGCAAAATTTTAAACGATTTAGTATGATGTTAAAGGCTTTTTTAGTATGATAAAATGGCTTTAACATCGTACTAAATCGTTTAAAATTTTGCGCCATTTTGTTTGAAAAGAAAAACATTTTGGGACCTTATTTCAGCTACTGTTACAAAAATCGCGTGATTTTTATCAGCTATTCAATGTAAAAATCGATTTTGTTTAAAACCATTAAAAATCGCGCGAATTTTGTCAGCTAATCTGTTGCTAACTAATGGTTTTTAACACAATCTTCACATTTAAGAATTAAAAATCTTACTTCGTCAAAATATTCTATATTCTAAACATTTAAAAATTTGTGCTGAATGCAATATGAAAATTCAAGCAGAATTGATTGCTGAAACCCAGGAGAACTACAAATGTCCATGCTGTAGATAAATTGTACAAGATACAATGCCAGTATTTGTTTGACATTTTAGGATATTATTTCAAAACAAATTGGGGTTTTATTTCATTTTTGAGAAAAACTATGGAATCAAAATTGGGGTATTATTTCATTTTTGAAAAAAATATACAAATATGCACAAAACAAATTGGGGTGTGGTTTCGTTTATTTTTGCGGTGTTTTTTCATTTCGTTGGGGCCTTATTTCATTATAAAAAAAGCTCCAATTCTGGGGCCTTAATTCATTTTGATTTTAGGGTCTTATTTTCTTGGGCCTAATTTCGCCTAATTTGACCCAGTTTATTAAAAAATAAAAAAAATAAAAAAAATTATAGATTTAAGTATTTAATGAATTTTATTTTTAAAAAATGTAACTTAAGTTAAGAAAACCAATTATTTGTTTTAATTTGATCTATCTAAAAGTTTATA
Source organism: Epistrophe eligans (assembly GCA_951394125.1). Classification (NCBI taxonomy): domain Eukaryota; kingdom Metazoa; phylum Arthropoda; class Insecta; order Diptera; family Syrphidae; genus Epistrophe; species Epistrophe eligans. Next base: position 25,247,181 of record OX596028.1, on the reverse strand, counting down.
ACAACATCCTAATGCCAGAGATGTTATATATTCTATAATACATTTATATTTATAGCAAGCTTATCTTGGGTATGTATTTTAAGATCAATTACAACTTAACCACGGAGGTGAACACTCATTTATATTAAAGTATAAAGACACAAGTTGATACATAATCATTCATTTAATTGAGATATAACAGTCTGAATTCAGTTTAAGGTCAGCTTCTCGTAGCGTGGCTTTAAAGTTTTCGAAATTTTCGTTAAAACATTTTTCTGAGAAAGTACATGTAGATTCTTACAATATAACAATCAAAAACTATAAAGGTGTGTTCTCAAATTGAGCGATTAGCACAAAATGACATTTAAACATTTTTTATAACGGGCAAATTAAAAGAGGGTTTCATTGCCTATACAACTTTGGTCTTGACAACTTTACCACTAAAACCAATAGTTTTTGGAAAAATATTTTCAAATAAATTCGCATCCTCCTTGAATGGCGGATGCAGGGTCCTTGTCTAGATATCTAAAAGCTGGGTTTCAGGTTTTCTAACAATCTTCTTTCATTCAAGGAATATTTCTTGATATATTTTCTAATTTTACAAGGAATTTCAAAACATAATCAAAAACAATTAATTTTTATTTCATATCAAATTAGCTGGTTCGCCCGGCGCTGCATGGATTTTTGCATTTTTCGGCACTCTCCAATAATTTTTATTATTATATTTTTTTTATAAATGTAGTAGTCCTGTTAGCTTAACGCCATCGCTTTTTGGGTCTCATTTTCGTGGGGAACAAAATTGTAAATTTTATTCCATATAGCGTTTGTCGTTTCTTAGAATCAATACTTTCTCTTTCCCTTACAAAATGAAATTTTCAGATTTAGCGACATTCCACCCTTGAAAGTATGCAGTTTCAGTTTTAAAGATTTTCCAATTTTTCCGGTCGAAAATTCCAATAATCGGCTCCGTTATGTGTTTACCTGGTTCAATACGAGTCCAACAAACATTCGGATAACATTCAACCAAAATTATACGCAAACAAAAACCAATTCATTTTTATAAAATAAGATAAATCACCAATTTCGTTTTAAATTTTTTTTTTTAAATTAAAAATTTTAATTCTCATTTCTCATTTTGATGATAAAGTCAAGGAAATTTATCAAAATTTTCAAACCTACTTCTTATCAACACGATTACTTAAAGAAATAAAGGCTCACAAATCCATATGTCAAAATCATATATTATACCTACACCAGTGTTTGTTGTCACTTCATTAGAATTCTCTTCCTCTTTTATTTTGTTTCTTCAGTCAAAAGTTTTCGCAAACCATTATTTCCTGCCTACACTCTCGAAAACAACATTTATTCAAAACTTTCTAACAAAAGTCATGCCTTTCAATCTGTCAAACCATATGCGCCATCCAACATCAACAAAATGTGAAAATGTCCCATTTTGTGTGCTTTAATGTCATTATAAAGTCATTTCTGAAAGGGCTGTGCTGCTCCTGCTGCTGCTGCTCTGCTGCTATATGATGTACTTTTATCAGGCGTGTTAAGTGTGCAAGAGATTTTAAAGTATCCTTTTTCTTTATACCAAAAATAAAACATCCACCAACTCATCCTCCCGTACATCCATCCACACCCAATTTATAGATATTCATATGCAAAAGAAAGGACTTAAAATTCCTTGTGAAACTTTTCAAACCGCGCCGCCATATTCTCAACAAAAAAAAAAAAGCAATGGGTAACGAAACGATATACCCAACTCTACACACACATTCATCCTTAGCACATATGTTATGCCATGCATATCATTATGTTCCATCTGGAGCTTTATAATCTCAATGACTTAATTCTTAAAAGTCATCAGAATATGAATCGCAGGCGAGACGTTGACACTTCATAGACAAAAGGATAGAATTGTACGTGTTCTTCTTGTTCTTTTTTATGTGTTTTTGTTTCTTTTTTTTTTTTGGCAGAATGAAGGACTTAAATGATTAAATAAAACTTATGTCTTATAATATAGCAATCATGCCTTGAATACTTCATTTCACGCTGTTATCGTGCTTGGTTGAAAGTTCAAGGTAAACTCAACATGGGAACCATGCCGAGCTGTTGAGCAAGGTTGAACACAAAGAAATAAAGGAATCATAATTTTGAATTTCAATGCCATATCTATTTCGAGACTTGTGTACTAAATAATTGGCTTGCTGAATTGATGGTTCTGATATTATACACAGACATCTTTTTGGCATCACTTTAAACTTAATATTTTATGTTGGTCGATTAGATAACATTTAACGAAATGCATGTTTATATGTAAGACAGAAAAAAGTATCCAAGGTTATGTAACCGAACACCGAGATTATACATAGATATAAAATTTATTTTCAGGTGCAACGTGCATCCTTCCAAAACTCGGAAATTTTATTATCTTTTCCTCATTTCCATGATCAGGATTCCTCAGCAAAATCTCTCAATACTAAAATACCATGTAGGTACCATGTGATTTTGACTTGCGATGTATGTATACATACATAGGTACTATATGGCAAGTAATGGATTCGTAAAAAAAATCGAAATCGAGATTTTGATCAAAGTTGACATTACGATGATTCAGAAGTCAAATAGTGAGTCTCACAATTCTGTCTGTCGGTCTTTCCTGTTCTCACTGCCTAAACGGGTGGTTTGATTTTTTCATTAAACTTGGTATCTATCGTTTTTTGGGCATTCTTCCGACACATTTTTTTTTTTTAAGACTAAAAATAACGGTACGTGCGGTACAAAAATTATATCATATATTTTTTTTTAAATGGTTTGTTGTATAGAAAAAATGTCAACGACTAATTTGTATCTTAGAAAATTTCCTACAAAAAACATTAATATACTTTTTTCATAAAAATAGCCGTTTTCGAAATAAACCATTCGGAAGAGTTAAGGGTTTTACTTTTCTATGTAGTGGGGCGTTTTAATTCAAAAATTGTGCATTTTGTGATAAAAGCATAATTTTTTTTTTTAATTGTTAATACATTATTACGAACATGATTTTAAGATATTGGTCCACTCAATATGTTCGCCGGGGCAAATTAAAAAAACAATTATTATAAAATAGAAATCGAATATAAAAGAATAAAAAAACAAAACGGCAATACTTTATTATGTTATAGCTTTTTTAAAGCTTGTATAGTTCATTCTTTACTTGTGTTTTAAAATGAAGTTATTTTTTGGCTTAGTTTTTAAATAAATAATTTTTTTTTATCTCGTTTTCAAAACTTTGAGTTTGAAAATGATTTATACAAAAACAAAGCCATAAAAAAATACATTTAAGAACACAATTAAAGAATGAACTACTGGCTTTAAAAAAAGCTATAACATTATATTGTAAGTGTTGCCGTTGTGATTTTATATTCATTTTTTATTTTCTATTTTTTTTTTTATTTGCCCCTCCTCCTCCCACTCAAAAAAGCGGATATATAGAGTTGGCCAATATCTTATAATCATGTTCATATGATGTATCAACAATAAAAAAAATATGCTTTTATCACAAAATGCACAACTTTTAAATTAAACTGCCCCACTACATAGAAAAGTAAAACTCTTAACTATATTCCGATTGGTTTATTTCGAAAACGGTTATTTTTATAAAAAAAAAAAAGGATTTTCATAGTTTTTGTAGGAGCTACAAATTAGATCTTGCAGTTTTTTCTAAGCTACAAATTAGATCTTGACATTTTTTCAGTACAACAAACCATTCGGGAGTTATTACTGGAAAACCGTTTTGGGGGGCTTTTAACCCCCCATAGAACTGTTAGCAGCGCTTATATCGATGAGGACTTTTGACCGTTTCTTATAAAAACACCATGAGGAGGCTATATACCAAAATCCAGCTTTCCGGCGATTATTTCCTAATTTTTCTGTTTTTATGGCTTTATTTTTTTAAGTGTTATTGTTTTTAAATAATAGTGTAGTGATATTTATTGTGTTTTATGTCTAATCATAAGTTAATTAATATTGTTTGTAATTATAAGTATTTTTTTAATTACATATTTATGTACAAATGGCTGCAAAATCTTCAAAAGATCGAAGAGCGGAAAAAAAGCAGCAAATTATTTACACTTCAGAATTCAACAAACACATTTAAAAATAAATCGGAAGTCGTAGGAAAAGCAGCAGACGGTAACCCTACATGTTTTTCTCCATCATTTGTGCCGCTTTATACCCCTTGTGATAATTATATAAGAAATACAATATTGGTCCTAGGACAATTCCTTGTGGTGCATCTGCTTTAATTTTATTAAGTTCCGAATATTTTTGCTTGTACCTTACTCTAAACAATCTAAAGAGCATTGGAAGATCCCTATGTAGTTTGTACTCAAGTCCTAAATGCCGAACCTTGTCAAAGGCTTGAGCACATTTAGAAGTAAGGCCAAATATGGTCTATCGACATCGTGGAATATTTATTTATGAATTTAAACTGTTAATGATGGTTTGGGATTAGTTTTTTTTTTTTTTCTTATATTATTCCCCTAAGCCTTTTCAGGAGCAGTTTTTCGAAAAATTTTATTTATGAATTTAAACTGTTAATGATGGTTTGGGATTAGTTTTTTTTTTTTTTCTTATATTATTCCCCTAAGCCTTTTCAGGAGCAGTTTTTCGAAAAATTTTGCCATAATTGCTATAAGCGATATTGGGCTGTAAGAATTTTTTTCTGGTATCTTACCTTGCTTAGGAATAACAATGACTTCTTCTTTTTGTGTTGAAACATGCTTTGCTTCTTATGTTTTCAAGCATGATACTACATGAGAGATCCATATTAAATCTTAAATATTTTAAGTCATCTTAACAGCTATAACTAAAATGTTAAATAAAATAGAGAAAGTTTAAAATGTTCTTTAAAAGTATTGAAAGCTCACACATGTAAGCCATGATTATATTTCTACCAAACTTATGTATGGCCTTATATAAATTTATTAAATTTTAAATTCTTCGGGATTTGGATGGAAGTTCTTTCGAAGTGTTTATAACTTAATTCATTCAGTTATGTCCACTTTATAATTTAATTATTATTAATGCATTGTTGGGCAATAATTTAAAAGTATAATGCCCATGGAGTATAAATGTTCCATATAAAAAACATCGTCAAAACCCTCATACAAATAATCTTTTTATCTATATCTACATATTATTATAAATGTATCGTGCCCAATGCCCATATAGTTCATAAGAGTATAGTCCGAGTGAGCTCTTAACCGAATTAAATTCAAATTGAAATCAATCAACGAGCTCCTTGTGTGTGCGGGAACGAAAACAACAATTGCAGTAAGTCTATGTGGATGAGGGAGAGAAGGGGGTGTTTTCGGGGTTAAAGTATTCTAGGGTCACATATATTTAGTTGATGTTGTACACTTTCGTTTTGCTGTCAAATGCCAACAATGTCAAAGAATTAATTATATATAAATGTATGAAGTATGAAAAAGGGGGCTCAGTTCGATGTGGTGGTCATAGTTTCGAGACACCATTATACTAACAGTAGATACGAGTATAATATCATGAACAATATAATGTAGAAAATTCTTGATTCCTTTATTGTCATATATGTACATATGTATATCATTTTTTTTTTTTATTTTTTTCTTTGATGATGATCCCATAAGAAGTTCTACGGAATCTTTAAGTGGATGGAATTGAAGAACGAATCGGAAATACATAATTAACAACTGTATTATTATATATTTATATATACTCAGGCCCACATGCAAATCTGAATTAAAGGAAGTGAAAAGCAATAATTTTAATATATACTTTAAGCACCGTGCTGTGGCATGGTATAGAGTGGTATAATAATATGCTGGGCAATAGAATTGGATATTGTTGGAGTTTTTGGCAATCAAATCTTAATTAACAGATTTTATGAGAATATTCTCACCCGCTTTTAATAAATTTACAATCCACTTTGTTACTTTTATATAAGAGTAGTTCTATAAGATGGCATAGGTTCTAGGCTCTCTCACTTAGGGTCCAATTATAGCTTTCATTGAAACACAAATCAGTGGAATTGTGGAATTTTTCCATAATGATTTTCTATGACTAATTTTGAGCTTAATATATATCTTTGTTGAAATAATCATCCTCAAAATAAACTCAAATGAATTATTCCCAAATACCTTAATTATTCCTGAAGCTATGGTCTAATGAAATAGTTCTAATTGTTTACGCGCAGCATATCAATCTTAGGTACACCTCTACTTACACCACCCAAAACCTCCATCATCATCAGCGTGAATAATTATACATCTTTTACTATGATTGCTATATCGATCACATATTCTTGCTAATGTGAAGCAAAATTATAAATCATTTTTCAGAACCAAATATGTACATACGAGTAAAGTTCTGTATACAGGACGATATGAACAACCCTCAGATACGTATAGTTTCGGCTTATTCACCAAAATACTATACCATCATCACCACTGTGCCAACCCAATATATATGTATGTATAGTAATGCACTACATTTGTCATTAGTTCGTCAGCAGTACTATTGTGTGTGTGTTTTGTATGTTAAGTGTTATCCCTTTAAATAGTAATGACAAGGGAAGGTCTGTACTTAAGTGGTCATTAGCAGGATAACTTCATTAGATTTATTAGTATTAGAGAGCTTCCTATAGTTCAGCTCATGTTTTATGGGAGCTTCGTGAGCAATATCACACTCATGTTTGCCGATGTGATTGTTTTGTTTGGTGGAAGTTCTATTGTTCCAAAGGTCTCATAACTCGACCTTTGAATAGGAAAATTATTTAAAAATTTCACCAGGATTATATATTTGTTGGATTTTGATTAATAAAGTTATGTAACGCTGGTACAATATACGCATTACGTTTTAAATGAAATTGATATAATTATAGAGATTAGAAATTACATATGGCAGGCTTGTAACAGAATGCAGTATTTAAAAATCATTTATTGAATTCAATTAAAAAATTGCATTCATTGACTTTTAGACATCTCACTTCAAATTATGCAATCACCATTCATTTCAATCAAAAATATTGTAATCATTTGTTTCCCATTAATTTTACAGCAAACAATTGAATGCAATCTTTTTGGAATTCATGTAGATATTCTTTGTATTCATTTGCATTCTTTTGCATTCTTTGCATTCATTTGAATTCTTTGCATTTCTTTGCATTGTTTTGCATTCTTTAGCATTTTTTGGATCGAAATTGGATTCGCATTTAGGGATACAAAATATATCCATAATAAGAAGGGGACCGTTACAATTCCTGAAAACATTGAATTATTTAGAGTTCTCATTGAAAAATCTTTCTGGTGCTGTATTAAAAAGCAAGCATGGTATTCGTTAAGTTTAAGAACTTCCTTTCACCGTATCCTGCGTGAATATCTTCCATATGTACGCCTTCAACAGCCAAAGCCCACAAAACGAGAGCTCACGTGGTCTTTTTCGCAAAAAAAAAAAAAAAAAAAATATTAAATAATATCGCCATTCTAACTCATCATACAAAAAGTGTAAGCGCATAACTTGGCAGCAGCGTTAGAACCTTACTCCAATCGGAGTAAATTCACCCCAATTTTAGGGGAAAAAAATCTACTCCGCCTTTTTAAGATCTACTCCTTTTTTCAAACTGAACAAATCTTTATCCAAACCGCAAGAAATGAAATTATCGCACTGTTATTCAATTTTTTATCCAACACTGACTCTGAATGTTCGAATTTAAAATTCTATTCAATTCTGAAACGAATGGAATTTATGTAATTTATTTTTTTTATTAAAAAAAATTATTTTTGTTAAAATAAATTGTTTGTTAAAAACCATTTTTCGAAAACTTCATTCGTTTCAAATCTACTCCGGCAATTTTTGGTTTACTCCACTTTTTTTTTACAAATCTGCTCCGAAATTTTATTACAAAGGTTCTAACCCTGCTAGGCAAAATATTATCAGATATCAAAGGGGAATGTTTTTATTATATTCGTATTGAAGCAGGTAAAGGCACTACGGAGCCCGAATATCAAAATTTTGACAGAAAATGTATAAAAACATCATGAAGACACGAAATTGCATATTGTCATATAACACTAGATAAAGGACTATTCACATGAAAGCGAATAACGACCGACGAATAAAAGATTAAATGGGATTTAAAACATTTAATAAATCTAAATTCTTCACAAAAACTAGACAAAATGGTAGAAAACATATTTAAATAATTAATGTTAAGAAACAAAAATTTGCGTTTTAATTACTAAAATAAGAGAAATTTGAAAAAATAAATTGGTCGTCACGAATTCCAATCTGATTGTTACGAACTGTCAAACCCTATTCGCGTTCCACACCGCAAGGAATGAATTGTTCGCGAGTTATTGGTCATGGCTGAAACAAACATCTAAACGTCATTCGCAAAGAATTAAAAAAATGCAATGTGAACGAAATTTCAAAATGGACGACTGTTCATTCATTCGTCGGTCGTTGGTCGCTCTCATGTGAATAGTCCTTAAATGATCTCGCAGATTGTTGTCATCTGTTAGCATTATTATTACAACAACAACATAATAAGGGATGCGTCGGATATCATCGTCGTTATCCACTTATTAATAGTTCAGTATTATAAAAAACAAAAGATAAGATATTTTATGAGATTGTAAATGTATTTGTAAGCTAAATATAAGATTTGTAAATAATTAAGAAAAATAAACGAGTTCAATTTTAGTCTCTAAAGGAAGAGGATGTGTTTTTCTGCCTTCTTTCGGCTCTCGAGTTAATAATTTAATGGGTGTTCAGAGAACATTGTTCAGGTGATATAAAAAGGAAATAATTACTGAAAGTATAAGGTTTAAGTAAAAACTAATACTTTTAATAGATGGTTATATTTGTATTTAGTATTTACTTCATTTCGCATGCATACAGATTTAAGTTCATACTTGCTGCCAAATATTTTCAGTACATACTTAATTCATCCAAGTATATACTAAAATTCATCGGAAATACATTTTTTTTGTACTATTTCGTTCACAAACACAATTTTTTAAAAGATTTACAATTGGTAATCAACACTTGTAAATACAAGATTAAATTGGATTGTTTGGATATAGATGGACGGTTATCCTATCTGATTAATACATTTATCCTTTCCAGTGGAATATCAAATGGCTTTATCTTCTATTATCTAGTTTTGGAACAAAATTGAGTGTTCTGAAAACGTTACTTCCCAAAAAATGTTATAATTTTCTAAATAAAAATATATAAATTATGAATCATTTGTTCGAGTAAAACAATTTAATTTAGCAACAAAAATGCAAACAAAGACCTGCAAAATTATTTCCACAGTTTTGAAAATTGATCATTACTTAGTAAATTAAATGCAATAAATGTATCAACTATAGGTATATAGTTATTTTTTTTTTTTCTGAATAATAATATTTATATCGGTTTCAAAAATAACCAAAAACAAATAACAACAATTTTGTACTAAATGATAGTCTTAAAAGGCTAGTTGCAATGGATTAATTTATCAATGAAATGTTCGAATAATTCTCAAAAATTAACAGCAACCTAATTTCAATAAATACAGTAACCAAAAATAAGATTCAAGACTTTAATTCTTTGGTTTTAAAGCCAAAACGTATGTACTATGAAATTTTCAAGTTTTTTATTTTGCAACTTTGAAAAATCAAGTAGTTCCTTCCGAAAAAAAGTACTTACTTGTTTTTTTGCGCATGCGGGATAAAATTTTTGCTTAAAAAATTCATCTAAAAAACTAGTTGCTATAGCCCAAAGTATACATACTTTATTTTCAGCTTTTTTTTTGAAATTCTCTCGTAAAAGCATTTACTATGATTTGTGCAATTGTGCATATCACCCTAATATCTCATTATATTTGAAACTGATTTTAATTAAAATTTGTATAAAATATTTTATTTCTTTTTTCAATTTAATTTCAAATTAAGAACACCTTTGATGATTATTTATATTGACTCACCTAATTTTGTAATAACTGTACGCTTACTTGTGCATTGTGCAACCGCAATCGTAGTTTGGTTTGCAATTTTTAATTTTATATTTGTTAAACTAAATTCTTTTTTATCAATAACTTATTTAAATGCTGGTGAATTATATTGTTGGTGTTACTCGTATTAACGTTCTGACATGACTGCCTATATATAAATATATGTAGGTATAGTATAGGAAGTATAGTTAGTTGGCAATGGCAGAATCATTGTTAGCCTCGATAATATTAATAATTCATTCATACCATCCCCATATTATGTATATATTATAAATTTATAATAATATGATTGTATTTGGTAGACCATACATAGGTGGTGCACACTGCATATGTTTCTAAACATCAGACATTTTGAGTGATTACCATGTTTAGTGTCAATGTTAGCTTTACTTAAAGTCTCATTTGTTTACCATACAAGGATTTCATATTATAATAATGACATTCCGAAGTACCTCCAATATAATGTTCACTAGTCGATATGTACATATGTTTAATATGATTGTGTAAATGGATACACGTGTAGGTATGTACATAATATGATGTGTTCTTGTTGTGGTAAAGTGCGTTTGTCTTCGGTGAATTTTGGGAGTAGGTATCCTAAGTGATGGGTTTAATAAATTATAATAAAATTCGATTACGTTCTCGGATTATACGCTTAGGTTATAGGTGTAAGTTTATTTTATTTAACTTAGGTACATATTATATATTTAGGGGCCAGTTATAGCTGTCATTGAAAACCAACACTGGAATTTTTGTTTTTAAGTATTGAGGCAAAATCAGGGATTATTTTGATGCCAATATAAAGCTGATGACTTAAATATTAATGTTTGCCAAAAAAAAATTTAATTTTGGCCCAACCTTCGGCATGAAATGAATTTCATTATTTTAATGATTGAACTACCTTATAACTACCATTGATGATTAAATAAAAACTTGAAGTTACTTTACCTCAATGTTTGGGCCAAACTGAAATATTTTTTTGACTAGAAATAATAAAATTGAGTCATCAACTTTATATTGGGATCCAAATATTCACTGATTTTCCTTTTAAAGTGCATCAAAATAAAAAAAAATAAATTTTTCAATGATGAGTTTAAATGAAACGAATATCTGGCACCTTAAGTGTGTTGTAAGTTGTCATTTAATATTAAAAATAGTCTAGCAAATCATAATATACATAACTATATATGCCTTATAGAGTCGACAGAATTTTATTTTTGTCTCTAAAGTATTATGTCATGGGATTTATCAATTTCATCTAATGTTTTTAAAGAGTAATACAACCGAAAAGTCAAGGAAAGTTCTAATGAATCTAATTACTTCAAACACTTTCCTTACAAGAAGCTTTTATGAAAATTAAGTTAGCGAAGGAAAATTCCCCAATCGAAAAGTAGTTAGGTGGATAAATTGCCGTAGGTAAAAAAAATAAGTAAATCAGTTGTGATAATTTCGAATTTATCATACAATGTTTTTTTCTTTTTTTAGTTTTATGCTTCATTCATGTATGAAGGAAATGAGCACCTCCTGAAAAGGGGTTAAAACTAATAATTATATCGAATGGGTTACTGATAAATAATTTTTCCCATAGCTAGTCCTTAATTATTAAGTTGCGGTAATTTAAATTTGTTTCTGCCATGTTTTCTATGTTTTTGTTGGGTTTTCACAAAACATCTCCACGAAAAGGGGTTTACTATTTTAAATTGTAAGTTACTCAATGATTTGCCGTTAGCTAGTAATAATTAATTATTCGTTAGGCTATGTTTTCTATGGTTTTTATGGTTGTTTTGAATAATTTCATATGAAGTTATGAAAGCACCTCTCAAAATGACAACTAATAATATTGAATAGTTTATTGCTTGATAATCTTATTACTTTGAACGAGCTATTCTTGTACATACATATATTTATATATATGGCTCCAACAATTTTGATAAAATTTTCAGAGTTTATTCTTATGAACGAGAAAAAAAAATAAAAAATTAGATTTAGTAAAATTTTCCCACTCCCAAAGCCCACTTTTATTATTTCTTAGTTTCTCGAAAACAATTCGAACTATTTGAATGAGGATATAAGAGTTTATTCTTATAACAAAAAACTTAAAAATTCTTTTATTAAATTCCACCCACTGCTACGCCCACTTTTATTATTACTTGGTTTCTCGGAAACAGCACTAGCTATTCTAATGAATTTTTCACAATTTTTTCTCCTCAATAAGAAAAAAAAATGTTAAGAAAAATTTAGTAAAATTCGCCCACTTTTTTCGTTTTTAGTTTATCGGAATCGGCTCCGACCATTTGGATGAAATTTTCAGAGAGCGTTCTCTTTTATAGGTAGGAACAAAATTTAAAAAGAAATTAATAAAATCCGCCTACTGCCATACCCACTTTTATTAGTTTTTGGTTCCCCGAACACGATTCAAACGATTTGTATGAAATTTTCAGTTTATTTTTATGAACAAGAAAAAAAATTGAAAATTGGATCTAGTAAAATCCGCCTACTGGCACGCCCACTTTTCTTATTTCTTAGTTTCTTAGAATCGGTCCGAAACATATCTTTTTCTCGAAAACGGCTCAAATTATTTGAATGAAATTTTCTGATGAATGAGGAAAAAATTTAAAAAAAATATTTAGTACAATCCGCCCGCTGCCACGCCCACCTTTATTGTTTTTTAGTTTTTCGGAAACGATTCGACTCGATTTGGATGAAAAATAGTCTTGGGAAAATCCGCGCATTACCCACTTTTATTGTTAATTGATTTTAAGGAATGGCTTTAACGATTTGGATGACGTTGGTAGGGATTGTTCTGACAAAAGAGAAAAAATTTTGAAAAAAAGTTTTGGAAAAATTCCCCCAGTGCCAAGTTCACTTTTATCGTTTCTTAGTTTTCGAGAACGGTTCTAACGATTCGGATAAAATTTTTAGGGTTTGTTCTCGAGTGGTTCCTTCACACATGTTTAGATATGTATATGTGAAGATGTATGTGGAGTCTTTAGGCAGGGGCCTATATCAAAAGTTCGACGTATGGACCATGGAATGAAACCACTGAGATCTGGATTTACCATGACAGTAAACAAGACTTAAAACCAATTTTTTTAAATAAATTAATTAAAATAAAAAACTAGCCAAGCAAAGCTCGGTCGCCCAGATATTTTGCCATTAACTGTAATTTGCAGTTAATATTAACTGTGATAATGTTAAATGATTACTAATTTTTATGATTTCTATGTCTTTTATTTGTTGGTATTTTGCTTAATTCATATAAAGTTAAAAACGCACGCCCTCGAAAGTGGTAAAAACTTATTGAAAATTTGAATTTTGTCGTGCTATGTTTTCTATGTTTTTTTTTTGCTAAATTTATAAAATGAAGTAAGGAATAGACCCCTCAAAAAGTGGTGGCCTTATAATTAATTGTGAATTGGGTAATGTTTTCACAATACGAAACGCCAATTTGTGTGAACTCAAACTGTCGATAAAATCTGTAGTTTGAATCAGCACTTTTCTTACTTCATCAGAAAAATTTCCATTGAACTTCGCTATATAAGATTAATATAGGTACCTATGTATTATCAAGACCATTTGTTGTTTCTCTATAATTAATTCGATCTATAGTACATTCTTAAATAATTTTTCTAAGCATTGAATTGATTTAGCTCACGCTGGTGCGTCTTTTCATCGTATCTCTATACGCTTGATATTATGAGAAACCTTTCACATATACATGGGTTTTTGCCAGATGTGCTTTTCAAATACTCCAACGATTTTTGTACGAGTGCCAAAACCGTAACCACTCACTATTTGTGGATAACAATTGATTTACCTAATACTCCTCGCTTCGAGCAATATCCTTTCTTGGTATGATTTGCATAAATTCAAATCGTATAAATTCCCCACCACAAAACATTGTAGGTATATATATGCATACCTTACCTACCTTACCTATAACTTACTGTATCCACGGCGCGTATACTTCTATAACAGCTAGGGCAGAAGGAAAATTTAACATATTTCACATGTATATATGTAGGTAATCGTTGCCATCGTCTTCGGCGTCGTCTGGCTTAAAAGTTGGAGCCGTTCCCTATGGCATTGTCCTTTTCTATAATTCCTCCTGACAGAAAAAATAAAATATATGTATATACATATGTATATGGGTAGGTAGCTCGACACAAAAAAAAACTACGCACCATATATTTGTGACAATTTCGTATGCAGGACATGTCTGAGTAAAAGAAATGGCATATCGGATGTTATGTGCCACTCTGTCGCTATCGTCCTCTAATGCTTAGGTATATCCTGTCATTACCACCGAACAGGAGTATAAGCCATTGAAATCATAACTATAATGCGTCGCTATGTGGCGGACGTGCTTTGAACTTTGAACTTGCGGAAACTGATTGAATTGCTTCCAAAAGAAAAATATATTTTACTTGGATTTGATTTGGTTCCAAGTCGAATATAAGGACGAAAAGCTTTATCCTCTATATATACATATATCTATTCTATATGTTGCTCTAGGCATAAACTGTTATACTTGTATATATAGCCGCATCTTATGATGTGTGTTATCAGCGGTGCCGGAGTGTGAATGTGAATGAAAATTCATTTATCGACGATGTTGAGACGTGGTATATTCGTATTCGAACACTATTCTCCGAAGCCGTACCAAATCAGGAGATAGTTGTAGCACGTGACGTATCTTGAGCATATTGGAATTATGGTAATTTTTTTAGATAAAGGTAGGTATAGTTAAATATAGTATATGGGCGTGGGTAATAAGATGAGGATAAACTTTATTGTCAGGAAATTGATTAAATTGGATTGGAGTATCAAATTTTTGAGAATATTTTTTAGCATGATACAGGTGAGCTTTTCAGGGACTTTTTTTTGGAAAAAAAAAACTAAATTTGTTTTTTATAAAGGTAGGTAAGCTATAATGGAAAATAAATAAAGTAAGAATTTTGTCAACAAGAGGAAGAAAATAGAATTAAGAGAAAATTTTAAATGAGTATTTAAAGCTACTTTATTCTTTATCAGCAAAGCCTTTGACACTGTGGAACAAAGGCAATGTCCGATCATAAAACGGAAAGAAACCTCATGATTACTATGTCGATTTTAATAATTAATATATTTTTTATGACCATAATAGATATGTATATTAAAGTCAAAATTTAAACTTGAAAAGTGTTTAGGCTTCTTTAGACGAAGCAAGAAATTGTTATCTCCTTCTGATCTGATTCTACATTCGTACAACTCCCATATTTTTACCACCATTAAACCAAATTTATTTGTTATAAAACTATAAAACACACATTTGCTTCACTCAAAAGACATCGCGCGTGATAGTGATAAAGGTCTTTCATTATTTTATCGCTATTTAAGCAGGTTCTAATAAAAAAAAAGCTAATACCTTCTCTGAATCTCACAATTAGAAGTTGAAAAAGTATAAGAAAAGAGCATTAAAGAATGTATTTCTTTACTTCACAGTATCTACGTCCGAAAATGACTTACCACTTAGCTCAATTTTGGATGTACTGTCAACTACAGAGACTACACGAATGTTGAATACTTTCCCTTAATGTTAATATTACTAATCTGTTTCACACTGATACTCATGTTTTTAACAACTATTGACTACTGTCCTCCTGATTTGAGTCTCAGTGGGGAACGTGCCTGCGGTTTGCGGTGGCCATATGAACGAAGTCGAGTTCAATTCATAATTTTTTTTATTGCACTTCAAGCCGATAATAAAGTTTTCGAAACATCTTAAATGGTTTGCGTTTTATTTAAAAAGAAAAGTTGTCAAGTCCTTATTGGAAAACCTTTTATTTTTACTGAGGGTTCAAAAATGGAGTGTGGTGTTGGTTCGGAAATCTTTTCAGAGTCTTTAAATATATCTAGATCTTTTCGGCTACCCAACTTTGCTTTGACAGTCAGGCAGCCATTAATTCGGCTACAGAATCCTCTAAACTTATTCAGCAATGCCGAGATGAGCTCGCAAGCTTGAACATGAATCTCTAGGTCACTCTTACCTGCGTTCCAGGTAACTATCGCATTGAGAGAAACGAGCTGACAAGTTGGCCAGGCAATGCTCAGGCCTTCATAGCTCACTTTCGGAAAGAGTCAATGTTCTTCTTGGAGTTATCAAAGACAATGTATTCCTAATTTTTCTTACTGAATGCAATCGCAGATATGGGCAGTTTTTAGCAAACTGCATTCTTTCTAGAAAGACCTAGTCCTAGTCCACCTTAAATAAATCCCACCAGACAAGACATATCCAGGGTAGTCGCGACTGGCTCTGTCTCTCACATGCGAGAGAGCAGACGGAGGTCTCTTGGATGGTCACATCAAAACATGTAACTGGACAATCCTCCTTAGCGATCTATTTATTTACGTTTCTGTATCATTCAACAAATTGTCCAACTTGGCATACTACTCTAGGATTTGAAGTTTATCGACTTATGATTTTCTTGTTTCTAGCTTATTTTAATAATTCAGTTTGTAGTTTTTTAGTTCACTTGTGTACCAGTGAAGTAAAATTTTGTTGGTTCTAACAAGAAACCTTGATGCCTGTATTGTTGTTACTTGCCTATCACTTTAATATGATGTTTTTTTTTAATAATACAAATTCTATATACCTACTACTGCAATACATTTTAATTGGACTTGTTGAATTATTGATTCAAAATAGCTTTGAACGGCCTTTAGTCCACAAAAATGTTGTCGTTTCGTCCCGGCGTTCTCACTTAAATTTATCAGTTGACTAGTGAGGACCTTGTCAATACCCAAAAAAAAACCTCCATATAAACAGTGCATGGCCACGGGAAAAAAAACAAAAACTTCCAATTTAATGATTAGGAATTCTAGTCTTGTTGGATATAGTTCACACTAGATATTCGTCATGAACTGTACAAAAATTGTCTATTGACAAGGTTCTCACAAATCCACTGATGAGTCCGATTTTATTCATCGATTTTTCGTAGAATACGTAGAAGAGAAGCAGTATATGAACGGTGTAAAGATGTAATTGCGAAATTAAAGTAGGGGAGAGGGGAGCACTTTTGAACGCGGGTACCTTTGAACATGGTAGTAAAATCTTAACAAATAAATATTTCAAAGCGTAAACTTAGTTTTAAACATGGCAATACCGATATCTTTACACATCAACGACTTTGCGGTGTCTCTTTTAAAGGGTGGTTAAATTTTAAGGGCCGATGTTGATTTTGAATAAAACACAAATTATTTAGGAAATTATTGTCATTTCTTTTTATTATGATAATATTGAAATGGTTGAATTATGTATGGAACAAATACGGCCAAATAGTCGCCGCGACCTCGGCGGCACACCTCCATCCGATGGTCAAATTTTCGATGACGCTGAGGCATAATTGAGGTTCTATGCCGTTAATGTGCCGAATTATCTCATCCTTTAGCTCTTGAATTGTTGATGGCCTATTGACGTACACCTTTTCTTTCAAATAACCCCAAAGAAAGGTGTCAAATCACATGATCTTGGCGGCCAATTGACATCGCCACAACGTGAGATAACATGGCCATTGAATTTGTCGCGCAAAAGAGCCATTGTTTCGTTAGCTGTGTCTCAAGTGGCACCGTCCTGTTGAAACCACATCCACATCCATATCTTCCAATTCGGGCCATAAAAAGTTCGTTATCATCTCACGATAGCGAACACCATTCACATTAACTGCCTGACCGGCCTCATTTTGGAAAAAATACGGCCCGATGATACCGCCAGCCCATAAACCGCACCAAACAGTCACTCTTTGTGGGTGCATTGGTTTTTCGATAATCACTCTTGGATTATCATTACCCCAAATGCGGCAATTCTGCTTATTGACGAATCCACTGAGGTGAAAATGTGCCTCATCACTGAAGATGATTTTCTTCAAAAATTGATCATCCACTGTTGCCATTTCTTGCCATTGACGACGCTTGAAATGGTCAAGAGGCTTTAGTTCTTTAGTCAATTGCACCTTGTAAGCTTGTAAATGCAAGTCTTTATGCATAATGTTCATCAACGACGAGCGTGAGAGGTGCAATTGTTGGGCACGACGACGAGTTGAGGTGAACGGCTCTTCAGCCCCACTATCGCGAACAGCAGCAATATTTTCTGCAGTACGGAGCTATACGAGCATGCACTGGTGTTTTCAAATCTCCTACAGACCCAGTTTGCTCAAATTTTTGCACGATTTTTCCGATTGTACGCACATTTGGACGATTAAATTGACCGAAAAAATCACGAAGTGCACCAATATCCATTTTGATTTGAACGCCCATTTTCATAATAAGCCTGAATAACTTTAATAAAAATAAAATATCAATTTTTATAATAATTAATCAAAAATGGCTAATAATTCTATCACACTGGGTTTTTGAAGACTTTAAACCAAAAATTGTTCAAAGGTGCCCCCCCCCCCTCTCCCCTAGCCAAAGCAAAGAATGAGCGAGTAAAAATGATATGAATAATAACAAAAACGGTTTGCTTATCATATCCATATACATAAACAGTTATCTATGTATTTTCAATGAGAATATTATAAGACATAATTTTTAAAAAGCATTCCCGAATTTCATTTTCCAATAATCACAAAATAATATTAAGCCAAAGCTCTCATAAAATAATCTTCATCCCCAATCATTCAAAGCTAAAAAAAAAGCCGCAGTTTTGCACAAATACCTAATCAATCAAAAACACTTCATAACTCGTATGCATTATCATTGGCTTTAAATCAAGAACGAATTAACTTTATAAATCCTTGCATGGAAATTTGGTATCTATGTATAGTGACATTGATTTGTTTTCCATTCACTTATACTCGTAGGGTTATTATAATCTTCAAATCATACTCGATCTCTTTTCGGGGAATTGTGATGGGAAAGCGGTGGACCGCAGTTGTTGTTGTCACTATACTGTTGGCAGAGATCTTTTTCACAATTTCTATATAGAAGCTAATTTTTCTAACCAGGAAAATTGATTATTCCGTGAAACAGCTTTCCGTGAGTGCTTGATTGAAGGGATTTGTGTATTGAAATACTTCTAGGAAAATCCTGATCCATTTAAATCCGACCAGAATAGAATAGAATTGCTACGAAAACCGCATCAAAAAGCTGAGTGCGCTCAATGACTCCGACCAGCACAACACCAAATATATACCATGTGCTGCTTGTGGGGTCTCATTCTGCGTGTCTTGTATATCTATCTATGTATATAAACTACAGAATCAGAGTGCTTTTTAACCGAACTGCGTCAAAATAATGTGATCCACATGTTGTGTTGGCTATACCTATGACACCTCAATGTTCAGGTGGAATACGGCAATACCTACGCTACATACATATATGTAAAGGGTGTTTTTTTTAGAGGTATAGAAATTTGAAATGGAATAAAACAAAGCTATGATTCTTTTATATTGACATGAAATTTACCTTATTCGAAAGATAATCTTCTGGCATTATAATTTAAATATGATTTTTGGCATATGACCGCCACGGCTGACTCGGACGTAGTCTAATCTGGAGGTCCCATTTTCTATGACTTTTTCCAATATTTGTGGCCATATATCGGCAATAACGCGACGAATGTTGTCCTCCAAGTGGTCAATCGTTTCGGGCTTATCGGCGTAGACTATATATCCCCACAGAAAATATCTTGAAGACCAATTCACGGGTCCGAAACGTGAAACTATGCGGCTACCAAACGTTTCCTTCAATAAATCAATTGTGGCACGAGCTGTGTGACATGTTGCGCCATCTTGTTGAAACCACAGCTCCTGCACATCATGGTTGTTTATGTTCAATTGATGAACGAAAAAGTCAGTGCTCATGGCTCTATAGCGGTCACCATTGACTGTAACGTTCTGGATCGTTTTGAAAGAAGTACGGACCAATTATTCCACCAACCCATAAAGCACACCAAACAGTCAGTTTTTGTGGATGTAACGGTGTCTCAACATACACTTGAGGATTATCTTCACTCCAAATACGGCAGTTTTGTTTATTGACGTATCCATTCAACCAAAAGTGAGCTTCATCGCTAAACAAAATTCGCTTATGAAAAATGGGATCAACGGCAATCTTGTTTTGGGTCCATTCACCGAATCGACGCCTTTCTAGGTGATCCTGTGGCTATTCTTGTTGAATTGAAATGCCAAACCAAACTAAAAATAAATCACTTGACAGCTGACAAAATAGCCGCCAGTTAAAATAGTGTTGCCAAGTTGGCACCTATACCTATAAAAAAAACACCCGTTATATGCTCTGTTCTGAAACTCCAAAAAGCTCCCTTCGTTGTGTTTTTGGTGCCACACCATGTGCATTCATCCGTTCTTTGGTAGGAAATGAAATGCATCTAAATATTTGCCTGCACACCTATTTCTCTCTGTGTTGGTTTCTAAAAATATCCTTTACGCAACGCCTATATGTATACCCATTATAATAGCCTTGCACACTCATGGAATCATGAGATTTGTGGGCGCGTTAAAAATACAAGTGCCACCAAATTCATGGCACTTTGAAAACTATATACGAACAATGATGATGAGGAATTTCGATGGCACACTATGACTGTGGTAACGTGTTGGGCATCTGTGGCAGAGGTTTTGAAATTTAAATCACCACATTCAATGTCTACCGTTCGCAAAATTTCAAATTTAATTGTTCACAAGTTGTGACTTGCTTTTGTTCATTATAAATAACAAGTTTGAGTTTTCTAAATATATTATACATAATATTAATAATACCAAACGTGGTTTGCCTAGATAGGGGCTCACCAAATGTGTCACCTTATATTTTAACTTTAACAAACTTCTAGTAAAAGTATAAAATATTGCACATATTGGTCGTATTTCCATGAATTGTTCCTAAGGTTGTTAAGAAATATTTATTTATTTATTTATTACTGTCTAGATTAGATTTCCACTTTTATTTCGCAACTGACGCCTAGTACGCTGCTGATGCGAAACGAAAATTCCCATACAAAAACGACAAAACGAAGTCATAAACGAAAAATTTCGTTCTGGTTTTCGTTTTGCTGTACGGAGTTCGGTGAGCGAAATTGATTATTGTAGCAGATTATTTGGAGAAGTCTCTGCTCTTTTTTCGTACAGAATTGATTGTCCAGACCATTTATTGTGTGCGGAAAAGTGACATTTGGGTTGTATTCGTGTTTGAATATGTTGTTTCTTTATATCAGCGTGCCTCTCTGTGATTTTTATGAGTTGTGTTTTTGTATTTTGCTTTTGCAATTGGTATCACTTTGAGTGGGTAATTTTTCGTTGTCGTTTTCGTAGGCATTTCGCTGTCGTGTTGGAGACCAACGAAAAATTTCGTTTCGCATCAGCAGCGTACTAGGCTTTATTTGGTATTTTGTAGTAGATATCCCGCAGCGTAATGGTAAGTGCATAGGACTTAGCAGCCGGCTTGACACCAGGGTAAAGGATTTGCTATATGGACCTTATCCGGCCAATGACTACCTAGCCTATGGATGCCCGATTTGGTTCAACGTTGCCCCATCGCTAATGGAAAAGATTCGGGTGTTTAGGAGGCAGTGTCTTCGACGCTGCCTTGGATTACACAGAACATCACAAGAGTCGGAGTACACACGATATTATTCCAACCTGGTTCTATACAACGGGGCCAATATAAACAGAATAGATAATATTTTGTTTCAGCTGATTCGTGGTCACATTGCAAGAGCGATGTTTGGATTGGGCCTAATTTTACCCGCGAAGCATATATCGAGAGTGTGCGGCTTTCTCCCCCCCCCCCCCGATGCATTTCTCTATTAAGACAGTCGAGGGCTGGTCCAGGATAGAGCGGTGCTTCCGCTAATCTATCACGTCAGCCGTAGAACTGTAGATGTCCTTTATGATCGAGAGTCGAGACATCCTCGTGCAAGACTATGTCCGATCGGGTTAAAGGTGGTTGAAAATTGCTACTAATGATATTTAAGTAGTTGACTGATGGGTGTATCGTATCGATACCCAGCCTATGCCATCTAAAAACAGACATTTTTTGCAAGGGTTAGTGCCTCTTGTGACGAATTCACAATCTCTCCCAATCTATTTTTATGAAATAGTGCTTTTCACCTTATCCCTTTATTCCTGCTAATATCACGCATACAGGAATGGTTGATAGTTGTGATTCACTATTATGCCCTGTTTCTATACGTGCCATCGGGCCACCCAATTTATTTTCTTTTAACATATTATGTCCGATCGCACTGTAGTTTTAAAAATCATAATTTATGATAAAAATAAAATTTAAAAATTGCTAAGCAATACTGTTCATATTTTTTTCAACAACAGTGTTTGATTTATTGAAACCAAAATATCCACCCGTCACGTCACAAGAAGACACTTAACAGCAGAAACTAAAAAAGAAACACTTCGAACGAAATAATTGAATAAATTTCTCAGCTGATTCTATTGTGGTTGTGGTATAATTCAGTGAATAGAGAGGTACCCATTGTATTCCACTCAGCTGAATTTAATCGCTTTCAATTGGCTTCACTTAATCTTTTAAAGCGATAAAATAAATGTGGCAATGATTTTTTCTGTTTAAATTTAATTTGTATATAAATAAAATATACAACATACAATCTATCTACCTTTATTTGTATATAAAAAGTAAATACATATATGTAAATATGTAGTATGTTTGTCTACCTACTTTATTGGTCTGACTATAAATGATGTAGTTGGTGGGATTTTTTATTGGCAAGGCAGCAGTTAAAATTATCCAATGCATTTTTTTCTTCCTATGTAGTAGGTACATATGTACATACATATAACTTCGACTGACTTTTCGCTTTCAGTGCATTGGATCATTTAAATTGATAGGTATCATTAGTATAGGAATAAGTTTGTAGAGTTTATACCAATCATCGGATAAAATATACTAAAACAATTATGTTTTTTTACTCACGAAGGTTTTTTTAATAATACAAATTCAATATATATTTACTATACTAAAATACATCAGCCAAGTAGAAGACTTAGCACTATTCTAATTGGACTTGTTGAATTATTGATTCAAAATAGCTTTTAACGGCTTTGCCTTTAGTTAACAAAAATTTGGCATTTCGTCCCGACCGACCGACTTGGACTCATCAGCTAACAAGAGAAGACCTTGTCAGTACGAAATTTTGTTAAGTTCAGTTCATCTTACATAGATTTCATGACGAATATCTAGTGTGAACTATATCCAACAAGACTAGAATTCCTAGTCATTAAATTGAAAGTTTTTGTTTTTGGTTAATAATAATGCCTCGAAATATTTCATTTATCTGCACATTATAAATACATTTATATTTTTTAGTTTATATAAACTTAATTCAAAAGATTATAATCCAATATGTGTTCCTTATCCTTTATTTTGTACTTCAGCTTTAATTTCCAAGAAAATATTTAAAATCTTTTAAAGCAGCCAATCTTTATTTTGTATTATTTTATGGATTCACAAACAACATCTCTGGCATATTCAGCACATAATTATGCATGCAATCTTCATTCAATTTTCATCTGATGCTGAATCCTTTTTGGAAATTTACGTTACTGTTCTGCATATATACATAGTACACGCAAAACCTCACTCTTTGAGCAGCAGTCAACAGCAGCAGGAGGTTAGTTATTCAGCTCAAAACATCTTTAAACACATTCCCACTTTGAATAGACTGACATTGAAAAATATTTAGGTTATGAATTATTTTATTCACTTTCTACACCATAAAGACAGAAAAGAGTGAATGAAGGTGGTATGTGAGGGATGTGATTTAAATGTAAATGCCACGCCATGTCGTCAGACAACGAAATTTTCAGAAAAAAAAGAAGTACTCTTTGGTGCAGATCAGGCCCGTCTTTATCGTTTTTTTTATTGCATTTATTATGTGAACACTTTTTTAAATTTTAAACTAAATACTTACGCAGGAATTATGACCATAATAAATAAATAAATAAATAAATAAATAAATAAATAAATAAATAAATAAATAATCAAAAGAAAAATTTTAATCTTTAACAAAAATATAGTTTTTGCATAAATTTTGTTTTTGTTTAAAAAAATAATACTGTTTAAACTATGTATTTAAAAGAATCAGATTACAAAACTAAGTTAATTTTCTCAAAAACCTCAAATGCCGTTTTCTTAAAAATAAAATCGATTTGGTAAAGGTACGAGATTTTATGAAAATCGTCAAAACTGTGCCCGAGTAAAGTTTAACAGTTACCCGTTTTAAATGAGTTAAAACAAAAATTCCTCTAGGGAATCACATAGAAATGATGTGTGCCGAATTCGAAGATAATCGGTCCACCCCTTTAGGCTTCATCTAAAATAACAGAGTGGACGCCGGGACGCACAAACGCTCTTTTTTTTACTTCTCCATTGTCATAACGTTAATTTTGATTACAAG
Organism: Epistrophe eligans; assembly: GCA_951394125.1. Classification (NCBI taxonomy): domain Eukaryota; kingdom Metazoa; phylum Arthropoda; class Insecta; order Diptera; family Syrphidae; genus Epistrophe; species Epistrophe eligans. The sequence continues at coordinate 25,222,753 of OX596028.1, read as the reverse complement.
CTCGAATTTTTGTACACGAAATCAATACTAATTACCCAATAGAGGAAGTAAAAATATGTTAATTGTAGTTTATTTTGCATAAATTAAGCCCTGTCATTCTTGTTTTTCTATAAAAAAAAAAGATTGTGGTACAATTGGTTCAACTTGTGCTGCAATGAGCCTTAAATATTAAAATTTTGTTTTAGATCTCGATTTTCTTTAAAAGAAAAACAATTGTAGCTCTATTGTGCTTTAGTAGTAAGTTGATGTGGCTAAGTGTCGTAGATAATAAAATACCCCCATGCATTTGCATCTTTAAAAGCCGGTATTAAATTTTATGTTAACAAAAAATTTAAAAAAAATTTAGGCATTTTTTAAAAAATATTTACGGCATAATCCACATAACCCCCTCCACCTTCTTTTTTGTACGGTCGTGAAGTATATGGGAAAAGGACGAGTAATGGCTACCGTAGTACGAATTAATCACCACGTTTCTCATATGTGCTCAGAGGTTCTTTTGAATATGCATATAAATTGCGTCAGGTGCAAGAACAGCAGCCAAAAAGGATATATACTCGTATGTGATATATATATGTATTATGATGAAGAAACACAAACAACTCAAATTCAAACTCACTCTTGCCAGATGCTGCTAGTGAAAATCTTATGTAGTTGTTAATTCCACTTTCCTTGCGTTGAAAATTGAAATGCTTCAGTTAATGAGATGCAAGACAAAAGGAAAAACCCAAGCACATAAAATCTACATACGTGTTTAAGTGACGAAGTGTGCACTCTTACTTACTTCTTTCCCTTAGTAAAATACCACCCGCTAAAGCGCCTTCGGATTTCTAAAAAATAAAAAAAAGACTTGAATTAAAACCACAAAAATCACAACGCCATCTTGTCAGCACACGTTGATTTTTAGTGAAAACGAGGATTGGAGTGTAGTGGATCTCCCACTTAACAGGGATTATTATTTTTGAAGCTTTGCTCGTAAAGAATATTTTAGCAGTTTATTTTGTAACATTACATTCAGAGTCATAATAATTTTTTTTGTTGGTGTTGGTCAATGTCGTTATATAGCGTATAAGAATTTATTTAATGCCATTGTTATATAACAAGTAATTTAGATTTAGGTATACATATTACATACATATATGTATTGTATATAAATTATTTATCCATATTAATGTTGCTTATGGAAAATCTATACATTTCAATAAAATCTTAGGAACCTATAATTGCTAATAATGAATTTAGTTTCCAGAAGTTAACCAATATCAATAGTAAGACGTCAAAATTCTCTCTGTCTGTCTGTCCTGTACTTTCACCGGCAGCCGAAACGGGTAAGTCGTAAAAAGAGTTTAATTTGTTTTTTGAAAATTTAAAAATTTGAAACCACTTGGTCGATTTTTATTAATCTTTAGCATTTAGCAGTTTTTTAACATAGTCTAGGAGATTTTAAGTACAAATTATATCAACCATACAAGAGTTTAAAAACCGGTATGGGATAATACATTTTTCTCAAAAATGACTCCTTTTATTTCGAATAAAATTTTTGTGTAAACAACATAGTTGTACAACTGCTTTGCTTAAAGTAACGGATGATTTAAGATTATCAATTGATAATGAGCACATCTCGTTGTTGGCTTTATTAGATTTTTCCAAAGCTTTTGACTTGGTAAATCATTCAATACTTGTATCGAAACTCTTGAGCCAGTTCAATTTCTCATCCTCTGCAGCCTCTTTGATTAATTCTTATTTATTAGGTAGAAAACAAGCAATTATGGTAGGTAACAATATGTCGAGTTATAAATATACATCTATGGGTGTACCACAAGGATCAATTTTGGGCCCCCATCTTTTTTCAATTTTTATTAATGACCTCCCAGATAATATAATGTATTCTTCTGTTCATATGTATGCTGACGATGTGCAGATGTACTTAAGTTGCAAGACTGGTCTTATTGAGGACACCATATTTAAGTTAAATTATGACCTCGAAAATATCTTTCAGTGGTCCAAAAGGAACGATCTTTGTTTGAACCCAAATAAGTCCAAGTGTATGCTTATATCTAAAAATGGCTTGGATCCTAGTGGTTTTTCAAATATATATCTTGGAAATGCACAGCTAGAATTTGTTGATAAGGCTAAGAACCTGGGTATTTGGTTTAGTAACAACTTAAGATGGGATCTTCATGTGCGTATTACTGTTGGGAAAATATATGGATATTTACGAAACCTATTCATGTCGCAGTATTATACTCCTGTAAAAACTAGATTATTGTTTGCTAAATCACTGATACTGCCTATTTTAACATATGGGTCTGAAGTCTCCATATACTGCAATGCCGAATCTATAGAAGAAAACTTAATGTAGCATTTAATAATGTTACGCGTTATGTGTATGGTTTAAGGCGACATGATCATATATCGGCATATAAAAGTTATATTTTGGGCTTAACTCTGGATCAACATCTGAACTACTGTACAATTAAATATCTTCATAAAATCATAACTTCACGACAACCTGAATATTTATATAATAAAATAACTTTTTGTAACTCATCTCGTACTCTTACGATAATTTCACCGCGAGCTAATTGTGTAATAACAGAGCGACAATTTTTTGTTTACGCCATTTGAACACTGTTCTCTGAACACCCATTTGAAACGCGAACCGATTTAAAAACAAGAGCCGAAGAAGGAAGAAAACACACGTCTTTCTTCTACGAAGACTAAAATTGAACTCTTTTATTTTTCTTAATTATTTACAAATCTTATACCTAACTTACAACTACATTTACATTTCTTAACCTATCTTATCTCTAGTTTTCTATAATATTAAACTAACAATAGGGATTATAAAGTGGATAACGACGATGCGACGCATCCCTTGTTCATAAAACATAATGTTTACAGATGTATGTCATAAAATAACACCATAAACTGTTTCTATGAAAAAGGTCATTGCGGCACAGCGTCGCCGTCCACTTTTATCTTAAACTATATTTACAATACATTCCTACTGTCCAAATATAATATATAAATATATAAAGATAACTTAACATACTCCCGCCATTGACATCATTGCAAATATGTCAATTCGAATGTTGTGAGGGTTATGCTGGCCAGTAGAAACGTCGTTGGAGTTGACAGAGTTTTTGTTGGTTTTCTCAAGGTTGGCTGAAATCATAATGGTGGCCTCTACAAATGTCTTGAGGGAATGTGATTGGATGCGGATAATAACGGGAACCTTCAGAATAGTGACAGCCATAGTAGTACAGCTTCAATATCACAGATGCATATTTGGCAGTTAAATCAAGACGAGTTGGCTCCATACATCATGTCTTTCTTCTCTTCGTTTCTATTATCCACTAATCACTGATAACCAACATGAACATTCGGAACTTGGTTCGTTGGCGACAATGGTTACAGAATTAGAGTAGGTAGATTTCTTTCATTCTCTTAGGCCTCTCAGTGTCTTCGTAATAACCTTTTACGCACCAAACACGTACTTGCGAAATTAGCAGCAATCGTTATTATTCAATCGTTTTCAACTCGGAAGTAAGATCATATTGGCATTTCCCTTAAATGTTTGAGTGGGACTGATGATACTTCTTGGAATTCTGTCTTTGTTTTGAAGGAGGAATTTATCGCTTGAAGATGTTGTTCAACTATCAGCAACGAATTTCATGACATTCACTTCCATTAATATTTCAATCAGACAAGAGGTTATTTTGCTGGCATCATCATTGTTTCCAATTTTCATTATATTGAAAAATGCTGTCCAGTTAAAGTAAGGTCCATCGGCGACCATGCAGACTCGTAAACTTGCCAACTCCGTAGTCCTCATAGCAAATTCCAGTTGGGTTCGCAGCTACGTCTTAGGACTAATAATAAATTTATAAATATTGTTTTACTTACAATAATACAAATATAAAAATATAAAATACAAAATAATACATTTTGTTTTCTTTAAATATCAAGAGAAATATTTCTCAATTTTCTTTATTATTTCTTATCAAAATACAATTTTTAATTAATTAATTCAAATAACAATTTTAAATAAATTTGTCTTTAATTTTAACAACTTACACAAGATTATAATGCAGTTTTAACAAATAGTTCATTTATTTTTGTTGATAATATTTAATTTTATAAGATATAATTAACTATATACGTATACATTATAATTTTATATTTTATTATAATTTATAAGATTTTATGTAATTACAATATTGTCTTATTTATTAATTTAGTAAATCTAGTACTATATACTAGGAAAAGGACAAACAATGTAAATGAAGCTTGTCGAAATCCCATTGCTTGTCCTTACGTCTAGTATATGACAAAGGCCGATTCTGCCAAAGATGGCATTTGTTACCCTGCCCCATTTCCAGGACAAAGGGAAATACTTTTTTCTTTTTAAACATTTTACAACAAACATATATAAACAACAAGGTGTTGCCTATTTTAGACGGTTTAAAATTTTTTGAAACCTTTATATTTGGCAATTTATGTTTTTTATAATAAATTTTAAACCAACGGACTTGGTTTAACTCATTTACCACGAAAGTAATTGAATCAAATTCAGACCGACCCGAAAGTACTTCTGGATCTGAAAGAGAAAATGTTTTATTAAAATGTACTTTAAAATATATTTCTTTGACCCTATTAAATATTTTTCGCGGTTGCTTGCATAACCTCTCTTCAAAGCTAGAAGCTAGTTTGCAGCTATAAATTGTTTTCACAACTGGACCATTCAAAATTTCATGTTTTTGTTCTACATTAGTAGAACATATTTTGCTATTTATTGGCACTTTGTTCGCCACAGAACCACTGAGGGCTCCATTTAGTTCTTCTTCTTGAGAAGATACATATTTGAAATTTTGTGAATCATTTTTCACATTAATTGTTTTTTCGGATACATCCACCATAGGACCACTAAGGGTTCCATGAAATTGTTTTCCATTAGAAAATTTTTTATTATAAGAAAGTTCTTCTTTCCACTTTGCATGTTCTCCTGAAACATTCGGGAGTTTAGCAAGTGGAGTTTCAAATGAAAATATTATTGGAGCCACAATTTCTTGTGAGGTACCATCACAAGTCAAGTCATTATCATTTATAAATGACCTTTGACCAAGGTTTTCCTTTAAGAAACTCCAAGTTACAACATTTTCCCGAACATTCGGGGGTCTTGCCCTTGGAGTATCAAAGGTAAAACCTTTTGAGGTTACCTTTTCCTCTGCAGACTCTTTGAAGTACAATTTCCTATATTCACTTTTAAGTGAAATATATGAATTTGTGAATTCATCCTCATTGAATCTTTGACTGTACTCTAAATAATATATTTGAGCCCGCGTCTTAGATTTCATGAGGTACTCTGGAGTTTCAAATTCAAAATCCTCTATGGCTTCTTGAAATTCACGAAGTGCGAATTTAAAACCTCTTATTAAGGCAAGATTTGATTTAGTTTTCACTTCTTCTACTTTAAGAGAATAACTTTTATCTAAATAAGCCTTACCATACTTGGGTGAACCTTCCATTCTTTTTGCACACGAACAATTTATGTCACAATTATGTCAAAAAACGGAAAACTTGAGAACAAGATTTTTTAATTTTTAAGGTTACGGATTAAACAAAAACTAGGGGTCACCATGAACAATGTCCTCTGAACACCCATTTAAAACGCGAACCGAATTTAAAAACAAAAACGAGCCGAAGAAGGCAGAAAAAAACGTCCTTCTTCTACGAAGACTTAAATTGAACTCTTTTATTTTTCTTAATTATTTACAAATCTTATACCTAACTTACAACTACATTTACATTTCTTAACCTATCTTATCTCTAGTTTTCTATAATATTAAACTAACAATAGGGATTATAAAGTGGATAACGACGATGCGACGCATCCCTTGTTCATAAAACATAATGTTTACAGATGTATGTCATAAAATAACACCATAAACTGTTTCTATGAAAAAGGTCATTGCGGCACAGCGTCGCCGTCCACTTTTATCTTAAACTATATTTACAATACATTCCTACTGTCCAAATATAATATATAAATATATAAAGATAACTTAACACCATTCGCTTATGGAACTCACTGCCTCTTGGCATTAGAAGACTTTGTTTTGTTGATGGTTTTGATGGGTCTCTGTTCAATTACTTGGCTAGCAACTATTAGGACTTATTAACTCTAAAATTAATTTAAAGTTACTGTTATATTTAATTAATTGTATTAATTATATTATTTTTTCACATTTTTCTTTAATTTTGTTGTATATAATATCTTCTTTGTTTTGTTTTTATAACTTGAATTTTTAAATATAACATCATTTGATTGATATATTTAATTAAGTATTTAAAATTGTTAAATATGTTAAAATCTTTTAGTTTACCACTGTAACTACTATTTAAATGATCACATTTACGTTATATAAGATACTCATTGTAATCTTTGTAAATGTTTGTTAAATCAATGAATTCATTTTATTGGAAAAAAATGTTACCTATCGATTAAAAATGGTAGGTATCTCTCATAGAACCATTTTTTTTGGTTTTCGACTATCTCATTATCTGTTGAACCGATTTTAATGAAATTTTTTACACAAGAGTTTCTAATAAGTTTAAATTATATTGCATATAAAAATTTTCAAAAAATCAAAGTTTTGATTTAAAAAAAAAAAAATATTTTTGAAAATTCGATAATTCGAAAATGGGTAGTTATTTGTTTTTTAATTAATTTTTTAATAAAAATACTTAAAAATGGAGTGCCAATTTTTCAAAATTTTATTATAAATAAAAATTATTTAAAAAAAAATTGTTGTAATTTATTTAAGAATTCAGATAAAGAATCACGTTGGTTTCAAAAGTTGTTTAATCAATTTATTTCTGCCAATTTTTCAGTCTAAACTGTACGTTCCATGCATGCATAAATGCAAGAAGGTACTATATATTGTTCATATTTATGTACTCACATAATACTATTATAAACTAAACTACGTTGCCATAGTAATAAAGGCCACCATAACTAATTTATATCTTTTAAAATCATGTAATCTAAACTATTGACAATTTAAAACTACAGTGTGTTCACAGTTCACACATAAGATCAAGTTCGTGCGACCCAGTCGTGCATTTTATTCTGGATGCAATAATGTCCCGTGGTGTAATGATTAGTGCGTAGGACATGTTACTTCAAAGATCTTGGATTCGACTCCTATACCCATGGCACCTATAAAAAAACAGAAATGTTTTTTTTTCCCACAGTATACTGCCTCTTGTGAGGAATTGACAAATCCTCCAATAGTATCTCTTATCACGAAAAATTGCTTCCTACCTTAGCCGTTCGGATTCAGCAGAAAATTGTAGGTCCCCTCCATTCCTGACAATAACAGACACACAGGATTGGTTAAGAGTTGTAAACCATAAGGCCATAGTTCTATACACGAGCAATTTATTTATTTATTATTTAATAAATATTTATTTATTCCTAATTATATTGCTTATTAATAACTTGTATATGTTAGGAGCTTTAAATGAAAAGTCAAGTGTTCTGTTCGAGAGTTTATTAGCAACTAACTTACAATTGGTATAAAGTAAAGAGGAACAATTAAGAATTCATAAAAATGGTCTAATACTAATAATTGAGTATGAGCGTTGACATAAAAGGAAAACATAGAAAAGTTAATTCACAATAATCTTACAACACTCTCCCTCAACGCGAATTAGAAATACATTTTAAAATATTATTAAATTCATAAAGATTATTTTTTATATCATTTTAACAATTATGCAGCTATACAATTCAAAACTTTGTATTTAATTTTTTATTTAACTAGTCCTAAGAGTTTACAAAATTTATGATGTTTCATTTTTTGTAAGTTCTTAGTTAAGACATCTGCTATCATGTCATTTGTTGGAATGTAGTTTAAATTGATAGCACCGGTACTGTACACCTCCCTTATATGGTGATATTTAATGTCGATGTGTTTGCTCCGTGGATGGTGAACGGGGTTCTTCACCAGCTGTTGAGCACTGAGGTTGTCACCATTCAAAGTTATATGAGATGTTGCAAACTCGCTGCCTCCAAGCCAAAATAAAATCATCGACATACACCGCAATGATTCTCAAATCATCCTCATTATCTGTCACATAAACGCAACATTCGCTTGTACATTGGCGATATCCAATTCTCCTTAATACCGAGTCTAGTTTTTCGTTCCAAGCTCTCCCTGATTGCTTTAAACCGTACAAAGCTTTCCTCAACTTCAAAACTCGATCTGGATTTTTCGGGTTGACAAAACTCTCCGGCTGCTTCATATACACATCTTCTTGAAGTTCGCCATTCAAATACGCAGAGGACACATCCATTTGGTGCAAGAAAAGCTTCTTTTCAACAGCTAGGGCTAGAATCATTCGAATAGTAGAATATCTAACTACTGGTGAAAACGTTTCTTTATAATTCATTCCAAAAACCTGACTAAAACCTTTTGCGACCAGCCGTGCTTTAAACCTACGGAGTTTACCATGTTCGTCCTTCTTCACCGTAAAAACCCATCGACAGCCTATAGGTTTGACACCCTTGGGAAGCTCTACCAGATCCCATGTATTGTTGGCTATCAGATTCTGGTATTCTTCATTGACTGCGTTCATCCACATCGAACACTCAGGAAGCGATAAAGCTTCTGACATGGTTTGGGGAATCGTAATGTTACTTCTTGTTTCAATACTATTTAACACATTAAATTGTTTTCTTGGTCTTCCAGGTTTGCCCGTTCTAATAATCGTCGGCGTTTTCTGATTATCTTCTTCGCTGCTTGTATTCGATCGTTTTCGCTTTGGATACCGTCGGTTCACAATGTCTTGCTCACGTTGTACTTCTTGTTTTTGCTCTTCATCTATGTGTGGTACCTCATTGGACTGTTTTTGTTCTAAGTTTTCTTTCTGTAATTCGATTTGGTGTCCCTGATCCGGCTGCTGTTTTTCCTGTTCTTCCAACGTCGCCTTAGCATTACCCTCATTCTGCATCTCCAACTTCTGTCATCTTCATTGTCTTCTTCCAACAAAAAAATCCCTGAATCATTCAAATCATCTGCCATGCCTTCGGTTTCAATAAACGAAACATCTCTTCGTTCAATAACTCTTCTATTGGATCTATCAAATAATCGATATGCCTTTGAATATTCTTCACCTCTTGGATGAAATTTTGAAAAAGATTTGGCCTTATTTAGGGCTATGGCTGTACAACCAAAAGTTTTTAAATGACTAACATTGGGCTTTCGACCGGTCCACACTTCTTCAGGTGTGACATTTACAAGAATTTTCGTCGGACATCGATTCCTCAGGTACACTGCTGTATTCACAGCCTCAGCCCACATGCTTTCATCGATCCCAGATTGAATTAGCATGCACCTTGCCATCTCCACGATAGTTCTGTTGGCCCTTTCGGCAACTCCATTTTGTTGCGGAGTGTAAACAACAGAAAACTGTCGCCCTATACCACAGTCCTCCAAGTAATTATTAAACTCTTGGCTACGGTGCTCACTTCCGTTGTCACTTCGCAAAGTTTTTATTAATTTTCCAGTTTCACGTTCAACTAAGGACTTGAACTTTCGAAAAACCTCGAAAATTTCACTTCTCGCTTTTATAAAATAGACGAAAACCTTGCGTGACCTATCATCAATAAAAGTTGCAAAATATCTAGCTCCTCCGAGAGACACGTTTCTCATAGGGCCGCAGATATCGGTATGTACGAGTTCCAATAAGTCTTTTGACCTTGTGAATGATTCATTTGGAAAAGAATTTGCACAGATTTTTCCCTTCATGCAAATCTTACATTGGAAGTTTTCTGGGACATTACCTGACGAGAATCCATGGACCATCTTATTAGAGAAAACATTACTCATGCTGTTAACGTTAAGGTGGCCATATCTTTCATGCCATTTCTTAAAATTATTAATATTTGGGCTACATGCATATAAAGTCTTGATTTGACTATACTTGAACACAAAAAGATCATTGTCTAAGCATGCAATTAAAATTGTTTGACCATTCTGTTTGATTTTGGCATAATTTTTATCGAACTCAACATTACAACCATTTTCTATTGCCTTACTAACAGAAATGAAGTTTGCATTAAGGCCAGGAACAAACAAAACATTTTTTAATCGAAGCTCATAAAAATCTGTTTTGAGGACAACGGTACCAATACCGCTGGCCGTTATATGATTGTCACCAGCTAACTTGATTTGTTCTTCGCACGCTCGAATTGCAGTAAACAATGTTTCGTCGCAATATATATGTGCAGTGGCCCCGCTATCAAGGCACCAACATTGCGGACCAAGAACGTTGTTGTGCGAAGCCGAGAGCATAGAGAAAGAAGCGATCGCTTTATGTTCATAAGACTTTTTTGGTTTCATACACTTTGATGCGAAGTGCCCCCACTTCCCGCAGTTATAGCATTTCCCAAACGGTTTCTTTTTATGTGCGAATTTGGGCTTACTACTTGATAGCGCTGCATAAGCCTGCTCGAAACTCTCTTCATCTTTGCCCAGAATTTTACCCTTTTCCAAGCGACGATCTCCCTCTTCCAAAAGTTTGATCTTGAGACTACTCAAAACTGGCAATGCATCGCGAGATTCTATGGCGACAACGAAACTCTCTAAACATTTTGGGAGGCTTGAGAGTAAAATTATTACAAGAAGCTCGTCATTTATAACAAAATCAATTTCACTAAGTTTTTCTACTATATCTGAGAAACGGTTTACATACTCTGTTATATTCTCCTTTTCTCCTAGTTTCATATGAAGTAATTGCTTAAAAAGAGTAATCTTTCTCGCCGGACCACGTGGTTGATGAATCTTCTTCAAACTGTCCCATGCTGATTTTTACGTTGAACAATGCTTCACGTGAATGACCTGAGACGATTTTATGTTTAAAATTATATTAGCAAGAGCTTTGCCATCTCTCGTTTCCCACTCGGAAACCTGAGCTGGAGTCATATTCTCCTGCTTCACAGTACTACCATCGACGTACGACCATAGATTAGAAATGATTAGTACACTTTTCATTAGAACGCACCACCCATCATAATTGTGGTCGTCCAACTTCTCAATTTGATAATGAGGCGAACTCATAATTTCAAATTTACCTCTACTCGAACTTTAAACAAATTAAATTAAACCGTTCACTTGACTTTATTTAGCGAGCAATCCTGGGCCCATAACCTGTTAGGAGCTTTAAATGAAAAGTCAAGTGTTCTGTTCGAGAGTTTATTAGCAATTAACTTACAATTGGTATAAAGTAAAGAGGAACAATTAAGAATTCATAAAAATGGTCTAATACTAATAATTGAGTATGAGCGTTGACATAAAAGGAAAACATAGAAAAGTTAATTCACAATAATCTTTCAACAGTATACATATTTGCATTTTGACGTTCTCTTCAAGACAGTTCATTTTTATATCAAAATGTACATTTTCATGCAAAGTCACATGTTATTCTTATTGATTTGATCGCCTGTCTTGAAAGTTTGAATATAACAACAATCACTGAAGTGAGGTACCACCAAGTTTTTATAGGCTAGACTTGTAGCTGTTTCAATATTTTCACGCCGATCATCAGACTCCTTTCTAGTTGTGCTCGGTCTTTTGATTTGAAAAACGTTTAGCCGTGAATTTTGTATCAGTTATCCATAGCAAATATAACATTGGACAGATCATTTATCATTTTAATTGCTTTTTTTTAATATCATAAAAGAATTTTCACAGAAAAATCATTCCTCCTCAATATTATTTTAATTTGTTAAAACCATGGAAATAATATTGAAGTATGTTTCTGAACATCATATATGCAATGTACATACATACATCTATGTGAGAAAAAATAACCGGAACTCAAAACCGAAAAATTTTCAAATTTTAGAAGAAATTAAATTTTACTCTGCTCCTACCGTTTTTTTTTTCGAGAATACATCCTGCTTCTATGTTGTAGCTTCTATTGGTAACAAAACCATAACCATCACCTACGTAACCTTGCAAAGGTGAGCATTAAACAACCGATATAAGATAAATCCTTATCCATTAAGAACAAGACCAAGACGTATGTATCTTCAAACCAATATATACAAAGGTGGAAATTGAGGAGTGGAAAAGGTGGGTATAGCCTGAACCAATCAAACTAAAAAAAAAAACACCTAAACATGACTTTGATTTATGAGCTGACCTCAATGTAATGAAGTTGTGTACTGTCTCACTGCAGTAACATTGAAAACCGGAAGACGAAAAAGGATACAGCGGGAGTCAGGATGTTTATCTGTACTCTCTGAGAACATCCTTGAAACTTGTTCACTCGGCAAAAAGACGAAAACTAAAGAAACAAATAAATCTCTATGGAACCGGAAGAGCCCTTCTATGTGTACTACATACTATAGAGTTGGTAAATTGAGCTCCGTTTTGTGATGCCTGAAATACGAACATTCAATTGTGGGATCTAGAGTCCGCTTATGTTCCCATATACCGCCCTTGAAAGTTAAGTAATTAGTCTTCTTCTCATTCTGTGCATTTAACATTTAACTCACCAAAAGCGATCAATTCACAACCGTACTAAATAAAATACAAAAAAAAAAAACACACAAAATCAATTGTTTGTGCCACACTCACCGGTTGCAAGTATTTTCTTCCTCCAAAGTTTCTATACTTAATTTCTACAATTTTCTGCAAAAATAATACCTTTGAATCATGAAGGTTCTCCTTTGGTGTTCTGCAGGTTGTGTGAATGATGAGATAAGAACTAATGGCTAACTGGTGGCAGATTATATATACATATAATCAAACGAAGTGAAGTGAAAATATGGGAGGGTATTAGCTATATAATTTAAAGTTTATATAAGATGTTTCATGGAAATAAAGATTCCCTTCAGTGTTATTCCTCAAAAATTAAATAATGTCCCCCTAAAATAGCTCAAAATTCCGCAATTATTGCCATTAAATATCTGGAAGTACAATTCGCCGAGCTGTATCGAATCAACCACGTCGGAGCAATTGCTTTATGAAAAGCAAATCCTTGCGTTCAGATTTCTATCAATTGGATAAATACTACCTACTATACTTAACAATCTTTCTATTTGTGTCAATTTGTCGTGCAAAAAAGATGTTTGAAACCGTTCACGATTTTGATCTCACAGGAATCATTTAATTAAAATCATTATAATTTATATAAATTCATATTAACTTTAGCAATTAATTTTTGCATTTTTCTCACAAATCTGTGGATCGTCCTTTTTTTAAACTAATATCTTTTTATGTAAATTAAACATGCGTCTAAGTGATTGGTCATAACAGATCGATTAAAGATCCAAAGACCTATTAATAAAAAATACTTAATTATCTTCTTGATCACAATGCAAATAAAATGTAGATCAAACATTTATTCAGGTTCAAATATTTATAAATAAACAACTAGTTACTTATTGACGTGAAGTAGAAAATCTACTACATTTTTTAACAGGTAATTTTTATCTTACTTACTTGTTAATGTATATCTACCTAATCAATTACTTTATTAATATGAATTGAATTGAATTTGATAAGATTTCACACTTAACTCACTGATTAAAAATTATTCATTTCAGTTTATTAATGGTGGTATTAAATTATTATTTAAATAAATATAAGTAAATAATTCCCACTCAAAATTTGACATAAAATTACTTAATTTATCATATTTAAGGTAGTAGTTCTATCTTGAAACATTAAGGGCCAGTTTGTTCACAGTTGATCAATGATCATCTTTAATCAAGCATTACTGCAACTGGTATCCTAGAATGTCCATGTTTATTTTATTAAGGAATCCAAAGTTTGAGCTCTTAATAAAAAAAAAAATGACCGGCGCGAAAGCTCGTGTAGAACCAGGGCCTAGTGACTTACAACTTTTAACCATTTCTTTGTGCGTGTTATTGGCAAGAATAGAGGCGACCTACAATTTTCTGCCGAATCCAAACGGCTAGGGTGCGAGAAGCACTTTTTCATGATAAGAGATACTCCTGGAAGATTTATTAATTCCTTGCAAGAGGCAGTTACCCGTGAAAAACATTAACTAGCCATTACGCCACGGGCTATTACGAGTTCTTAATCATGGAAATCGCTAATCAGACGATTTTTATTGATTAGATTCATTTTATTAGAGCCTGTTAAAGCCTGTTAAAGCCTGTTAAAGTGCAGAATTTACCCCCTGTGAACAATCTGGCCTTAAAAGTTATCTTATAAGGTAAGTGTTGAATCAAACGCTATCGGTGACAGTTTAAAAAGAAGTAATTATTTATTCAGTTATAATTATATGTATGTATATATTTTAATATATATTATCTTATATACTTATTTAAAGTTAAATTGTAGTAGAATTATTTGTATAAAGTAATGCGTGTATTCAGTGTATTTTAGATTAAATTATTGTAGTTTTAATACTAAAAGTAGTATAAGTTAAGTTATAGTTTAAGTAGTAGTAATTCAATAGATAGGTTTATATTTTCATTTGACTTTTTAACAGTAAGTTGTATGAGGGAATGATTTTTCTTAATTAATAATTACAAATTTCAATTGCATATGTACATATTATGGTTTTCAGTGATAGTTATAAGTGATGCCTTAGAGTTCGGTGTTGTTCTCTAAATTTCTGAATTAATTTGACAAATAGAATAGGCTCAGTTAAAATAAATACAGAGGCTATTTTAAAAATATTTGCCACCTATGCGCCGTTAAACTAGAGTTTATTATGAAAGTTAAATAATTAAAAATGTTTAAAACTAAGAAAAGTCGCATTATATACATCGAGACCTTGGAGGCTGTAGAAATATTATAACAGGCGACTTCTGGAAGATTGTTCGCGAAATGAACAAAAAATCAAGCAAACGAGTCGCTCCACCAGCCAATATTGATTTGATGACTTAGTAGAACATTTTCGAATGCTGACGGAAGATAGTTTTTCCTCATCTTTTCAGTATGCCATCCCTTACCAACAGAACGATGAGCTTGATTCACCATTTCATTGTTTAGAAGTTCAAACGGTGTTGAATGAGCCACAAATCAACAAGTCACTAGGATCAAACGGAATCCCTGAAGAGTACTTCACATTCAGTACAAAATCCAGGCAGCATTCGACACTATAGAGAGAAATGCACTAATGTTGAAGCTCTATAATAATCGACAACACCTGGAAACGACAAAGTTTGGAAACATTTTGGAACGGTTATATTTATTTGTTTATATAATTATATAAGGCACAAATGGTCACCATAGAGTACGACTTCAAATTTATGACTTTTACTATACCTACTGTCTTTCTAAGTCAAGAACCATAAAAAGGTTGAGACATTCACTTAAAATCTGTTTTGCCGACTAAATGACAATTAAGTTTATCTCTGAACCACATCGGAATCTAATACATCTTATTTAAGCAATAATAATAATTACTGATTTTATTTTCTAAACTTCTAAATATTTAAAATTTAAATTTTCAATGAAAGTGTTTAACTGCCGCCTTAATGTGTTAATATAATTTTTTTACATAGCTAGTTTTCGATATAATATTATGATATTTATTAAAATCATAAAAAAACTCAATAATTACGGCACTTTGATAATTTACTATAAAAAATGTAAAAAAAAAAAATTCGCTCGAAATTTCACTATATTGGGCGTATTCAGCACGATTTTATTTAAATAAAAAAGGTTAAGCCGTTACTAGTTAAAAAGTTTTTTTTTTTTAATTAAGAAAAAGTTATTAAATTTTCTTTAATTTAGGTAATTGTTATTTGATTGAATATTCAAGATTGTAAGCCATCCGAATTTGTAAAATTATATTTATAACAAAGCACCATAGGTACTAAATTCGTTTAGAATTTAAACTAAATCAACAAAAACTTTTCGCGAAACAGAAAATGTAAGCACTTTATTTTATTTTCCTACTGTATTTTATTTCGAAGTCAAGAACCGTAAACGGGTTTGTGCATTCACTAAAAATTCTGTATTATCGACAAAAACGAATGTTTGAATCATTTTTACAAACAGATGGATGTACATAAAATAAATGTATTAACCTAATAAGTCGAATATGTTGATATAATCTGAACATAGATGCCGCAATAAAGGAATGGCTGCATTCAGACTCTTCAGTGAATAAAAATACAAATTTATATTAGATTTTAGAGAGAAATTAAATATAAATTTATATATTTTAACAATTTTATTACATTGAAATAAAACTGTAACTACTTTATTTTTTTTTTGCGACTCGTTTCGAAATTAAAATTTCATTTACTCGCTCATGAGATTTGGTAAGTAGTACTAGATTATCGTTTCCATCTGCTTATGAGCACTTCGCCACCTCCAAAGGAACATGGCTATTCAGACATTAGTTTTGTCTTTTGGACAGTTTGGACAGTTTTTGAGTAAAATTGAATTTCCTTAGATTTATCCATAATTCTTATAGTTTGACCTGCCATGGTTTAATTTAAAGTTATTTGTGCCTACAGGTAAATTATGTGGAAAATTTTATTCGATAGATTTGTATTTTAATAAACAGTTATATTATTCAGTATCATACCATACGTCCCGCTTTCGAGCTTTGTGTCCCGCTATCCCAAAAAAAAAAATTAAATGTCCCGTTTTGAAAAAAGGACACCCCACAGAGTTGCTTGTTTCGTGTTTGTTTGAACTCATTCTCAATTAAATTGTATTCTTAAATTAATTGCTCACAGATAGACTTCAGAGAGAATACAAAAAAATACAAAAAAGGAAAACTAAAAACAAAGACGGTAAAAAAAACATCTTGAAATACATAACTCGGTAGTTAAAAGGTATTTTATGCTTTGTCCCTCCGTGTACCTGTACCCAGGGATGCCACTTTGCTGCGATAGCAGTAAATCTACTGCACTTTTCGCAAAAACTAAATCTACTGCCACTAAATTCAATCTACTGCACTTTTTTTATGTTTAATGAACCTTCTCTTGGACAGCTGTCCAAAAAACATGCAAGCATAACCGCTGTAAAGAACGTCTGAACGAAACCAATTCATTGTGAACTTGGCCACATTCTCTTATGACATATGAAATTAGTTGGATGCTTTCATTCATGAAACAAATCTCTGTCTCTGTCTCTGTTTCTATTCTGTTCCCGTTTTCTGCTAAACTAACGGGATTCTGAGAGTTTATTTGAATTCGTATTTGTATTGTGTGACACTGACAATTCCTCATTTTACAAGAATTATAAAAAGACATGGATAAATATTTATTGTAAAGCCAAAAAAAAAAGTAAAACTGTTCTGACAAACCTTTGTTAAAGTGTTAAAATTGTTTTTTTTTTTTATATAGAGAATCACCAAAAAGAACATTACAAGAAAATGAGAACGAAACTCAGTCTGCCGTAGAACCATTCGCTGGCTTTAGCCAAATATCTTGAGTGTTTTCTTTTAGTTTAGTTTTCAAGTTTTTAATTTCTTTCTTTTTTATTTACTAAATAATAGAAAGGAAAACCCTAATTTGATTCAAGAAAATGAATGTATACGAGCTATTTATTTTCATGTTTTTGGTTTAATAAAAATCTACTGCGGAAAGATCCAATCTACTGCATTTTTTTTAATGATCTACTGCGCTCCTCTTTTCTTGAAGTGGCAACGCTGCCTGTACCGTGTCTGTATCTACCTAGCACCGACCTTTGTATGTATAATAATTTTAAAACTTCGATAGAAGGATCAATCGACGATATTTTTTCGCACCAGAGAATGTACTTAGCTTTCACAGCCAACAACGATATTGCATTATCAAAGTAACATGTTAGCTTTTCCATTTCGTTGACTCGCCCAACTGCAGAAAAACCTGGAAGAAGAGCTTGAAACGATGGTAGAACGTCTTCGTTGACCATGAATCTGTCCGTAAGATTTTGTATTAACGAATCTATGCAAGGAATCAATACAGACACTCTAAAATAGGATTCAGTAGAAGAGGTTTCTATATTGGAACCCTCTGTTTGTTTCAATGAAGTTCTTGGTGCTCTTAATTCAACTTCAAATAAGTCCTCAGAAAATTTAGATGCGGTTTGAAAAGCCCCTCTGAAAAAATCTTCGACTTTTTCTCTGATGTTTAAGAAATTAAATTAAATACCTAAATAGTCTCCTAAATTCAATACAAAATTGTATGCATACCTAAATAGTCTTCCTTAACGAAGTGTTTTCAAGTAGTTGAGAACTTCAAATAAACTATACCCACCTGGATAGTCTCCTTATTTTTATAGATTTGAATTTAGTATAATAGAAAGTTTTAGTTTTTATTTTAGACTTTCGGGGGGGGGAGGGGGGGCTATAGCCCCTCAAGCCCCCCTCTGACTACGTGCTTGCGTTCAGGTTAAACTAGGATAGCGCGTCTAAGATTCTGTCAAAAATCGAAGCAGCCGCGATAAAAAGAAATAAATCGAAATATTCCTGTCGACAAACTTGTTTTTTTTTTTTGTGATTGTAAAGTTTAATCAATTTAAATAAAGAGGATGAAGAAGAAAAAGAAACACTGGGTATCTTAACAGATAAGATTACCTATACCAGAATTTTTAGGATAGCTTGACATAATCTTTTTGAGCAACAGCTGCTTTGACATCAGCTGTGTTTTAACATGGGATTTTAACAACACAAAACTATCCGGATCGCTATGGATACAAACCTGAACGAGGCCAATTGAAAGAGTTGGAATCGGTTTGAAGGAATGTGAAACATGACTAAACGAAACCTACTAATTTTTTCTCTTTAGTGATTGTGTTTTAAAATGCGCTCGCATGCCTGCTTGTTGATTTTTGTTGTATGAATGTACTCTGAAGTTGAAATTTTTGAATGGAACCTAAAAAAGAAAGATATCTCTCACGCGAACTTTTTTACAATTATATAGTACATTTTATGTCTACCAGGCAGTTACGCTCCTCTTGAAAGAGTATTTTCTCATATGAATAGGTAATATATAGACCAGTGAAACTATTTGGGAGTGTCCCAACTATAAAATCCATTCTGACAGTAAACATATGTAACATAAACAAAACGTGTCGAGAATGCATGCATATTTGAAACCAAACCGGATATTTTAAAACAAATTTACTCATCCTATAAAAATAAAGAACCAAGCCAGTGAACTGCTCAAAATTAATTATATTTTCTAGTGCTAATTTTTAACGAAATAAAATAAAACATTAAACATAGCACATCACAGCATTTTATATGCGAAAAAATAAAAAAAAATACTTTTATTTGCTATCTGATTCATGTTCAGCTTTAAAAATAAAACATTACTTAATTATCTTATATTTTTAATAATTTATTTTAATACTATAATAATTTAAAATATAAAATAAAATAAAAAAAAAAAAAGATTTGCAACAACCACTAAAACTACCTGAAATTTTTTGGATAGGTATAGATAGCCTAGCGGATAGGTACTCGAAGTGGGCAATTAGCTTGAAGGGTGGTGTGAGTTTATTGTCAAGCACAAGTTGAGCACAACTTTTTCTTTTGAAAATCAAAAATGGCGGTAGTACGCTTAGTAGGTACGATTTTTTTTTAAATGCGGCAGCACAAGCTGGGCACAACCGTTTTTTTTTTTTTTTAAATTTAAAATGGCAGTGCTAATTCCACGCACATCCTATTTTGAAGAATTTTTTTTAATAGGTACATATTAATTGATTATAGAAATTTCTAAGAGATTATTTAGTTTAAGACCTCGTTTGAGAATTAATAATTTTTAAATTTTATAAAAAAAAATCAAATACAAAAAGATATAATTTATTATGTGTGAGGAATTTATAGCTTAACGTAAAACCATAAAATCTTATATTGGCTTATAAGAATTCGATATCTATATAATTAATTTTCTTTTTCATTTAAGTCACGCCTTGATCTCGAACTTACCCAACAAACTTTCCTTTTGATTCAAACATCCAAATATATAAATAAAACCAATTTTGTTTTTCATTTGTCATCTTTTATCACAAATAATTTGAAGCTTTTTTTTTACAATAACATAGTTTTGTTTTCTTCTATCATTATTCATTACATTTATTTTTAAAAATAATAACTTAAACTATAAATATTTCTCAAAAAGATTTATTGTTATTGATTTATTTTATGTGAATTTTAGTGTAGGTACACAAAGCCTTTCGACACAACTTAAAGTTTTTTTTTGTTTTTCTATCGTTTCAATTATTCGTTCACTAATTTTTATCCAGTTTTTAGTTTTTTTTCAGAAAAAAAAAATAAAATAAAAATACAAATTATTTACACTAGTAAATCAGTTAAAATTATAATTAGGTATTGTTGGTATTTAAAAACAAAAAAATTCACTTAATCTCCTTCTTGAATACATTTACACTCGCTCAAATTTTTTGTTGCATACTAACATGCGCTTATCATTATTTCACATTTTTTGTATTTATTTATAATTTATTCATAGAAAATTCTAATAATGATACAATCCTAGAAAAAACATAATACTATTTCTATACTTAATAATATTTTTAACTTTTTTTTTCTATGATTTTTAACATTTTCTAACCATATTGCACAATAAAAACAAATGCATTTAACTTTTCTTCTATTTTCTATGATCGTTTTTCTTCTGATATTTCTTTTTTTTTAAATTTATTTTTACAAAACTATGATTGGAAGAATTTATTTTTTATATAAGATAAATTTATTTTGATGAGGATATGTTGAGCTTATTAATAATTCTTATAATGTTTTTATTAAGGGATATGTTTGGGAATAAGATTAGACTGTTGTGGGTAGATATGCAAAAAGTCATTGCAAAAGAATTTTTGGGACAAACCAAATAATTTATTTTCTTTTCCAGTTTAAATGTTTGTTTTTTCCGAGGAAAAAGTTTGTGAAGGCATTTCTAAGCACATTATGTTTGAATTTGGTTTTCTTAGCAAAAAAAAATAAGAAGTATTGGAGTAAGTATTTTCGGAAATAAAATTTTTACTATACGTCGACAAAGGAAAGCATCAAAAGCTTAACGATTTTTCTCGAAAGCGGTAACCTACGCATATTTTATAAAACAGTTCAAAAAATTGATGGGAGAAGTATTACATAAACTCAAGACTTTAGAAAATATTTTTAACGTATTTTTATTTGGTTCTATATTTTTTATTTGGAAGCACATACTAGAGTGATGTTCCAAAATATGAATTTGAATTTTTCGTTTTTGATTCTTAGAAGAATGTGAAGAAAACTTTAAAAACAAAAAAAAATTTATGAAAAATTTTATATTTTGAACAACGCTTAGAAATATTGAAAAAAGTGAGTGCTGTGTAGCCCAAACAGTGCGTTTTTTGAAAAGAAGCTTTTTTTCATATCGGCGGAAAACAAACAAAAGTGCCACATCTGGGGCTCGGAAAATCCCCACGTTATTGTTGAGGAGCCAATGCATCCAAAGAGAATGATAGCTTGGTGCGGATCGTGGAGTGGTGGCATCATCGTTGAGAACAACGTTTCGGTCAAAGGTGGGCGTTACAAAGCCATGTTAACCAACTTTTTTTTTACTGAAATTAAAGTCATGGATTTGGACGACCTCTGGTTCATGCAGTTGGCGCGCCATGCCACACAGCCTATTCCAAATCGTGTTATCAGCCGTCTTGGCGATGTAAAGTGGCCGCTCTTAAGGCCAATACCATGCATCCAAGCAATCCGTGAGCTGCAGCCCGAAACCACCAACAAGGTCTTGGAAAATTGGAGTGACAGAATGCGCTACTGCGAAACCAGCCGAGGCAGCCACTTTAACGACGTTGTGTTCCATAATATTAATGGGAACGTTTGCTTTAATTAATAAAGCCATAATACATGGACAAAATTTTATTTTGTTGACTTTATTGCATTTTTAAAAAGAAACATGGATTTGCCCCACCCTGTAGGGAGCGAACGACGAACTTAACTTAACATCATGCAGCACTCAGGCGGTACAAATGTAAACGAGAGACATGGGAAAGGAGAGAGCATCCCTTCTTAAAGAAAACCAGTTTCGCTTTTAAAGTATTTTAATTTTTAATATTTCATTTAATCTTCAAAATCATATTGTCATGATGACCGGTCGTTTTCGGATAGTCGTTAATTTTAAAGCGAATAAAGATTATTTTATTAAAATATTATTTTATAAAATTGAAAAGAGACGGTTTATAAATTGTAAGGTTGGAGTCAAACCCTACATGTATAGATAATAATTTTACATACATATAATTTATGTAGGGTTCGATAAAAATGTAGTAACTGAGAAAACCGATGGACCGATGGCTATATTATCCCCCCCCCAGCTTTCGTCGAGGTTTTTGATTCTCTTAATCAATATCCTGATAACTACAGATTTGCTCTAAAGCTTCAAGTTTTTTCAGATATTTTCATAGCCCAAGATTAGAGTTTCACTTCGATAAAATTCCTACCAAAATGAATTTAGAAAGCTCTTTTCTTTTTATTTGCTAAGCGTTTCCTAAAAAGAAGCCTTTATTTAGGATTTTTTTTTTTGCGAATTGCTCCAAATTATAATTTAAAACTAACACTACCTCCATAAAAACAAAGAAAACCCAAAATATGGGGCTGGGAAAAACATTATACAACGGAATTTATTTAATAAAACAACAACTAATATTTCTACCCATTTGTTTGGATGCCTTTGATACATAAATGTTTGAATATAAGATGTCTTTTCAACTAGTTCAGGCATATTAGACATAAAAACAGCACAATTCCAAAAAAAAAAACCCGGAATGCTGGATTTTAACATTTAGCCTCCTCATGATGGTGTTGTTAAAAACTTTAAAAAATTCCCATCGATATGAACGCCGCGTAAAATTTTACTGGGGTTAAACCAAACTGGTTTTTCAGTAATACGTATATCCCTAATGTTCATGTTGTATACCCAAGTTATGATGAAGTTATAAGTTATTATTAATTGTTGATTAATTTATGTATTTGAATGTGAGTTTGTATGTTTGTATGTACGTGTGTTTTTAACTTCTGTATTTTCTTACTGCAAAAGGACTTCTTCATCATCTTCTTGGAAAGGTGATTGTTCTTTTCCTTCTTGTTGTTCTAGTGAAATCGTTTCTTCATTCGAAATTGAAAATACCTCAATATCTGGTGAGAGGTCAATGTTGTCAAATTCATGCACTTCATTCAATAGCCTGCATATATATATTGTGTATAATTCAAACCTACATACTTTTCTACAACTGCAATTTAAAGTTATACCTTTAGTACAAATTGTGTTCCAAAGTTGGTTTGGATCAGCTTGAAACAATGTTTGAATTAACAGAGAAATATCGTTTTTTAATCATAAATTCCCAATCTTCAGGATTTAGCTCGTTACCCAACCAAACTTGAACCTGATAATATAAATACGATATAAATATTGCCGCAAGATGAGATATAGTTGAATTTTTGGTTTTTTAAGCTGTGACCTGTTAGCATTTATACGTTCTTCCTTAACTTCAGCTTTATAAAAAGTCAAGAAAAATCAAAAGGGAGTGAGTGTTCTTCTAGTATTGTCTTCGATTAAATTTTTAATAATAAATTAATAAATGAGGTCAGCATCATTGTGAGCCTGTTTTACTTTAATATTCACACAATACCTATTGCGAGTAGGTAAATATTTGTTTGTAAAAGTGAACGTTAGGGAGATTTTATCAAAAAACTGTGTTTGGGGTCTTTGATACCGCTAAAATTGTTATTGACCCCAATATTGATAAGGAACTTTTGCCGCAATTCAGTGTAGATTTCGTTTAAAAGCAATTCATACCGTAAATATTTAATGAATTATTCCGAAAAAGGTATGTTTTCGTAGGAAATTTTGTAAGCTAAAAATTTGTAATTCACATTTTTGTTGCACAATTGACCATCAGGGAAATATTTCGGAAAAAACTGTTTGGAGGCCTTCAAAAAAAAAAAAAAAATTAAATAAATTGGTTGGCGCGACAGCTCGTGTAGAACCAGCGCCAAGTGACTTGTAACTCTCAACCATTTCTGTGTGCATGTTATTGGCAGGAAATATAGAGGGGGCTTACAATTTTCTACCGAATACGAACGGTTAGGGTGAGAAGCACTTTTTCATGACAATAGATACTCTTGGAGAATTTGTCAATTCCTCGCAAGAAGCAGTAACCCGTGAAAAACATTTCTGTTTTTAGGCTGGGAATCGAACCTAAGACCTTTGGCATAAAAGTCCAACGCACTAACGATTACACCACGGGCGGCCCTTAGGCCTTAATCGCCGTAAAATTGTTAGCAGCACGCTTATTGTTGAAAACTTTTCACAGTTTTTTTATAAACACTATGAGGAGGATATATACCAAAATACAAAAAACAACAAGTTTAAAGTTGATAAAGCTGATTGACAAAATAGTCCTAAAATTAATATTATTATAGAGAATCTAACAGATGTCATCCAGTCGAAACTGGATCGATGCATATGCTTTCTAGAGAGAAGCTGCTTTCTTTCCAATCGATAGGTTTTAACAAATCGTTTTTAAGGTAGCCATGAATCTTGTTGGCGCTTGAAGAGCTTCTTAATGGTCTATGTGGATCGTAAAAAGTTATCCTGATGTAACATATGTACATATATGGTTCATTAAGTAGTTTTTCCACAATAAAACCATTCGCTTTAAAATTTTTTTAAGAAAAAATAAATGTTTTGCAAGACTCAGATATGAGGAAAAGTAGGTAGGTAAGGTATGTTAGTAATGAAATTTAAAAACTTGGTATAAGAAAAAAGGTTTTATAGCAACCAAAAAGGAGATATGTTTAGGTATACATATTTACAAAATTCTGAGAGTCGAATAAAACGCATCGACCCATTTATATTCTATATGGAAAACATGTTTTGTTTGCATTTGGTTTTCTTATTCATGTAATTAAGTTATAATTAATTTTACTAAACTTAGTCTAAGGATAGGGAGCATTATTCAACGCTTTACTTATACAATAAATGATTATGGTAATTTATAAATACACGTTTTTTGTTTGTTTGATACTTTACAATATTACATAAGTTTTGAATGTAACTATAATTCTATTTAAAATTATCTACTTAAAATTAAATAGTTTATTTTTATTATTTTTTTAAAATATTTTAGTTAATTCGTTTTTTTATTTTATTAAAAATTTATATGGACCAGTCTTATTTCGATACATGTGTTTCTCTCATTTTTTATTTATATGACATCATGTTTTCATTTATAGAATATTTATTTATAAACTGTATGTTTTGTTTGTGTGTGTGAGTTCCTAAATTGTCCGATGTCCGTTTCGATGCGATGATGTGCTGATATCCTTTGATTGTATATATATATATATATATGTATATATTTTTTGTTTCGTTTATTTTAGACACAACTTTCGGGGCCGGGCAATGTGTCCGTAATAATGTGATTTCGATTTGAGTTTGTTTTACTCGTTATCGAGGATGTTGAAGGATTCACCGATGATTTAGGCAGTGTGCCTGTTGTCGCTGAATTGCTGAGATTGTAATCGATTATACTACTCGCCGATAAGTAATCAGCCAAAGAGAGTTCGGCTTGCTTGTGGTGGCTTCCTATGCTATTGGGGAGGGAAGGCTGATTACTGACACCGCAACTGCTATTAAGTGTGCTATTACTCCCACTTCCAGGACCACTGCCGATCCCGCTTCCACTGCAATTTGTGAAATTTATTGCACTACTGAGCGGGTGTTCGTACCGCGAACTAATATCATGGCGGGAATTCTGGAGATTAGTTGGACCACAGACTATATTATCAGGAAGTGGTTTGATGGGAAGCGCATCGTAGAGTAGTTGTTGATTTTGATACGCTTTTCTTGCTTCCGCAGTTAGTTTAAGGGTGTTTTGGCGACTTGATGAGGTGCTATGTTGATCGACATCATTGTAGCCCATAGCTTGAGGATCCTAATAAAAAAAACATTAAAATATATATTTGACTCCAAAACATTTTTCTTTGAATTTATTCTAAGCGAAAAAATATTCACTTTACAAATCAATTCAATGACAAAATAAAAAGAATCAATTTAATACTCACATAGTCTGCGGGTGTGAAATTGGGTTTTCCTATGCACAATGCATTTGGTCTATTGCCCATCGGCGAGGATGTCGCACTACCCGTTTTTTGTGCACTCAATATGTCTGGTTGTTTTTCAATACCCTGTTTCAGTGTATAGGCAACTACAAGCCTTTGATGTCCAGCACCTGTCTCCAATGGTGCAGTCACAGTCACATCCATTCCTATATACACACATATGCAAAAGTAATTCAGAACAATAGTTAAACTTTGTGTTAGATTGGTTCAACGTTTCAAAATAAGATATATGTAGTTTTTCTACCTAAATGTTTATCCTTATCATCACACATACTACGGCTACCCTGTTCTCGACGTTTTCGGACCGCAACGACAACAACAAAGAGCACTCCAATGCCAACAGTGAACAGGGTTCCGGTTAGTAGGGCGGCCAATGGCAATATCGAAAGACCCATACGACCATCTGAAATAAGAAAATATTGGTTCATGATTGAATGTTTGTGTATATATACATATATGAGGTTTGAAACTTAACTAAGAGGAATAATATTTTCAGAGATTTTTTTGGAGGTTAGATATGTATTATTCCTTCCAAAGGATATAACTTGTAAATAGGTCAATTATAAGAAAAACAATCATCTGTATAAATAAAAATGCAAATGTTTTTGTTCATAATCTTAAGTCTTCGAAATTTCTTCATTGATTGAATTCGAATACATGCTTATTTTAATATAATTTTTTTTTTAAACTCTGCAATCAGTTGGGCTTTAAAGCAACACCCGCTATATACAGAGGTCTCAGAAATCGCAGAATAGTATTAAGAGAAATGAATTGAATGGCTCAAGTATTTTTAAAAATTTATAGTAAAGTAAATTTAGCCATGTCTTAATTAACATTTTTTTCTCCATGATAGATACTTGTATGTGTGCAAGCTTTAAGCAAGTAAATAAAATCTTAATCGATAAATACTTTAAAAATTCTCTTACAGCAGATTAATAAGTCCCCATAGTCATTAAATAAAATTTTAAGTTTATTATTAATTGAAGCAATATGCGATTCATTAAATCGATTCGATGATATCCGATATGTTAAAGAGAGCAAAAAATTATCCCATCATTATTATTAACCACCCATAAAAAAGCCATGAATATCAATTTTACCAACGCAACGATCAAAACGTGCTGGCAGATTTCTGCTTAAAAAAATAAAAAAAAAATAATAAATAAAAAGATTAAAAATAACCCAACCACCTGTAGCTGTCAAAATTTGTTGCAAATTAATTTTTCATTATTCTCAAAATTAATTTTTCACTCTTAATTGATTACGGCTGTTTGGCCCAACTTGAAAGCGCTTCCAGATTAGTATCCAAATCTGAGTTAAATGAATGCAAAAAAAAAACAGCACAACACACACACACACATTATTTGATCCACCTAATTATGAGGGTTTAAAAATGCGAAGAATACGGGATGGATTTTAGGAAAAAAAAAAAAAAACTTAAATCACCATATTTCCATAATACACACCACATTTGCTCGTGCACTTAAAGGCTTCATCAAAAAAGGGACTAAACTCTTAAAACCCTCTTTCCTATAATGTGGGCACTTCAAACTCAAAGTCATCTATAAAAACTCAACGACAGCAACGCAAAGCCTCCACCGTGAGTCGCAGGTGCGGATTATTTAAGTTGCCTAATTAAAAAATCATTTCCAGTCGGCAGCTGCTTCACGCAACAGAGCGCCACGCCACCCACCACCTCGCCACCCACCCACCCCTTCCATCTTTTTTAGAACCACTCCCCTTCCAACAAAATTATTTAAGTCGTTATAGGTATAAGGTACTCAGCTAAGCTAAGAACTCTACAAAGGGTGGGGTTCTTTACCCAGAACCGGCTTATGCCGCAGGATTGCTCTTGCTGCTGCCGTTGCCGCTTGAATTTAATTTTGATTCGTCTTCGATGGAAGTTTTATCCCCCCAATCCATTGCGCCCATATAATCGGTTATAGTTAATTCAATAATTATAAATCTGAAACACCTCCGCTTCGATTCTGTGATGGCGGCGATGAAGATGTTGGGTGGCTCTTTCGCTGGTTCTTTGTTTTGC
Source organism: Epistrophe eligans (assembly GCA_951394125.1). Classification (NCBI taxonomy): domain Eukaryota; kingdom Metazoa; phylum Arthropoda; class Insecta; order Diptera; family Syrphidae; genus Epistrophe; species Epistrophe eligans. The sequence goes on along the minus strand of OX596028.1, from coordinate 25,194,579 downwards.
GATTATAACTTTTTTGATTTGGTCGTTATCCGAAAAATATATAGGACTATAGCTAAGCTATATATACATAACATACATATTTATACTGATGGCTCCCAAACATCAAGTTCAACGTAAAAGTTTTCGAACTCTAAGTGGGTGCGCTGCGTAGATGTTGTTTGGTTTGAGTTTACTTTCTTATTTTTATTCAATTATTTATTTATTTTCAGCTGAGTTTTGCAAAACTTTCAAATAACAATTTATTGATTAAGACAGAATTGTGTCAAAAAGATGACTTCAAGTGAAACGAATTAAATTTTCATTGAAGGGGATATATTGACTTTGATTGCTTTATTATTTGTCTGTTCAAAAATCTATAACACACAGAATGAGAGTCGTTGAACATGCGACTGTTGAGCAAAGAAAGGTGTATCAAGTTGGAACAGACTTTTTAAAATAATTAGAAATTGTACGAAGGTTCCAAGGGTTCCGCGAGGGTTTCAAGGATTTTAACTTGCTTTTTGCGTCTTTTCACGTAACTCCGTTGTTCCGCTTAAGATGTATGCAGTCGCCAGCGAGGCAGTAGCTTCAGTGATCTTATACTTAATGCACGGTGTTAAAAGCTCAGAATAAAGTCTTAATTTTTGTCTTCCGCAGCAAAAAAAAAATATTTTTTTATATTTAAAAATTATTGGTTTGGGTTGCATGTGGATTTTTGGGATTTTCGTTTTTCGAAATAGGAATATTTTTTACCCTATAATACCCTATAATATTTATTAAGTTAGAAGGTTTTCCATCAACTTGGGAGGAGCAAGTCAAATTCAAACACCAGTAGGTATAAATCATATACAGCTGTTAAAAATCTGTAAAGGAAATTTTTAAAACAAAATGGATGGGTGTCTCGCAAATTCAGCAATGCAGCTTAAATTGACTCGTTTTGTTTTAAATTTGGTAGCCTGCAATTTAATGGACAAATTTTATGCCATACACATTTTTTAAGCCTTATTTTTCTAAAGAACAATAAACTGATTTTTTTTTTAAATCAATAAATTCAAAAAAAATAAATGCTTTATATATTTAGCTTAAAAAAAATTTTTTTTTTAAATTAATAGAAAATTAATAGCACTTAAATGATTACTAATTTTGATAATTTTTTTCTGAAGATGTTCAAAAGTTTCGATGGTTATTTTAAGTTATGGTATAAACTTTGTGTCCGGTCATTAAACCTGACAGACAATAGACAGCTGATACGGATTATTTTTCAGCAACAGTAAGCAAACTATGGCAGCAGTTTTTTTAACGTTTTATCAAACCTGACAACGAAAACAAAAAAACAGAAAGAAAAGCAGTATACTCTTCACATAGGTACCTACCTAGTTTAGATTTAATTTTATTTGGATAATTCAGTTCCTTCTGAATCCCAAAAGTGAATTCTGTAATTTAATAAAGACACATTTCATAAGAAAACAATTTTTGAATAATTGGCGCCCAACGTGGGGATTATTTATTATATTTTCTTTAAATATCAGTATGAAGATCTGAAAATAATAATTGATCGTATAGATAAAAATAAAAATCGTTTGATAATTTTTTTCATGCAAAAAACTACATTTTGCTGCCATAACTTGAAAAAAGAGCTCCAACGATTTTTGTCGTATATCTTTATTTATTATCAAAAAAAAAGTCTTCGGTGTCATAAAATAATTCTTTATCGAAAAAAAAAAAAATTATTAAATTAGAATTAATAGATTGAAGAAGACTCTAAAACCTAAGCGAATGAACAGAGATTCGCTACAGAATGTCAGCTATTTCTTTCAACTTTCTTTTGAAAAGTAAAAGATAAATTTCGTTCCGTTTATTACGTAGCTTGACGCCAGACTATAAAGTACCCTGTGCAAAAGATAAATATATATCTCATCTATTTAGTTGTCTAAAAATCAAAGTCACTAACCTTATTTCATTTTTTAATCTGCCCTTCAAGTTACAACAACACAATCAACGCCTGACTTACCTTGAAACATACCAACGACATTTTTATTTTGAATATAGTTGTTATGATGCCTGCCAAAAGCAAACTGCGTGTAGTAATAAAAATCCGAAAATGGGCCCGTAAAACAAATGTAAATAAAGACATTCCCGTCATTCATAATACACATTTGAATAATTTTGATTTCATAATAATTAACCTGCCGCGCCGCGCCGCCGCCGGCCGCACCGCTCTGCCACTACTATAGTGCTTAAATAAGTTTCCTAGAAGTTCAGGGTGTGGTTTTTAATTATTATAACACCCACAATCCACATAAAACCTTAATCCTCAACCACAGAGTGTGTTTCTAGTAATTTGTTTCCTCTTTCCTGGTGGGGTTGGTCGTCGCAGTTATAATGGGTGAAATGGGTGGATTTGATGGGAATGTGAGTGGGGATTGTATATGTATAAGGGGGTGGCAGACCGTGGAATGTTTGAAATGTATGAAGTTAGTCACTTAAGCTTATTGGTCTAATTAATGCGGGTATTGTTTCGCTCATAGGATGTTATTTCTCGTATAGCTAGGCCTTGGGCAAATATAGTTTTTTGTATTACAGCAACGTGTGTAGTGTATGTACACGTGTGTGTGTGTTGGTCACGAATGAGGTTAGTAATGAGTGAACACCCCCAATCAAAGCATACAATAGCTTATACGTGCTACAGGGAGTGATATGAATTTAACTACTGGCCATTGATGTGAGTATAATTCTGCGTTGTGCTTAGGTTAGTAGGTCAAAATAGTTTCTACTACCTATACTCGCATAGTGATGGTTGGTGATGATGCCTGACCCAAAGGTACTTAATGTTATTGCTGGCTGGTAGGTATATACGTCGTCGTCGTAGGTGCGATTTTGTGTGATTTGAGTAATTACAATATGAAGTTTTGTAAGGGGAAATCCTACATTCGAGTTTCATTTCGATTGTTCGATAATTAATAAAGCTTAGATAGGTATATAGAAGTTTGAGTTTTTGATTTTAATGATCCATAACGGTAAATCATTTGATGATTTGGATTTGTGATTGTGTTCTTTTATATTGTTATTGGATTAGATATATGGCAATACAGTAATATATACTTTTTCAGCGGTATAGGTACCCATAGGCCATACTACTGCTTTTGAGAGGAATTGATAAATTCTCATGTTACCCATCTTAGATTTTCGGATTCGGCAGAAATTGTCTGTCCCTTCTATTCCTTTCGAATGACATACTAATGATGGTTTTTGAGGAGCTGTCGTGTTACCAAATTACGAACTGGTCAGGCATGGATTATAGCTCACTTGCGGAAAGAGTCAACATTCCTCTTGGAATTATAAAGGTCAATATATTCTCAATTTTTCTTAACTGCAAACTGAATTATTTCTAGAAAGATTTGACCAACCCTAAGTCACTCCCGAACAAATGACTTAATATGCAGACCCAGGCAAGACATAGCCAGGATCGTTGCAACCTGTTCTGGTCACTTGTCATTATGAGAGCATGCGGTAAAGATAGGAATCCCTCACAATACCTACTCATCGTCGTACTATAGTTGTGGTGACCAGCAGGAAAGGGAAACAATCGTTCATTTACTCTGCAAATGCCCCGCTCTGGCCGGAATGAGGTAACAGTCATTTGGAAATCCATATTCTTTGACAACTTCAACCTAGCTTTCCAAACTAAAGATCAAAAATTTGATATCTTTTCTCAACATGACGAAATGGCTCTAAGATGAACTTCGACCGCGAGTAAGCGGGCGATGATTTTCTGAAGTGTAAATAAATACCTAGCTCTGGTCTCATGGGCAGATAGTGACCTCCATTACGGACCTCACGTCATCGGCTTTTTTGGGGTTTGTAAAGTGGAATATATAAAAAAAAAATGAAATATAATGGTTCCGCTTTAGGTTTTAATTACTTTAAATATTTCATCAACAAGTCAAACGAGTTATGATTTCAAAACGGCGCAATCCAGCGCTAGTTGGGACACAGAGCCAGGTGCTGGTGGCCGCAATTTGTGTACCTACCATGTTGACTTGAAACTTTTTCAATATTACCGTTATCAAAAAATTGATCTTAACACAAGAAATAGAAAATTTAATTTACCACACATATTGTTTTGAAAACTTTTTTGTGGGACTTAGATACAGGAACTGTGATTTTTAATAAAATATTAAATCCAAAATGGCGACCAAAAGGTCAATTTCACGAGTGCAAAAATCTTAGTTATGATCTCCGATTTTCTTCCTTTTCGATATTGCGTGGTATAAACTTGTGAGTAAAGGTTCTTTCAGCTGGTCATTTATTTCCCTGAACATCGAATATTCTTTACTTGTTTAACTTACACTACCTAGTACGTAAATATTTCTAAGTTTAGGGTTCGTTTATGTTGGGGCTGCTATAAACGATTCGAGCAGCAATGCGAACAACGATGAAATCGAAGCTTGGGTCGAAGCGATGTTTTTCCAATATAAATTATTATTTTTGTTTGTTGCTGTTGAATTTATTTATTAAATATTCAGAAACTTTTACATCGATTAGAGCATAGAAAGTACAAGCGATAATAAACCCATCCTTAGATTCCACGACTTAATACAAAATCTGCTCCAAATTCGTAATTAATAATTTTGTTTTCTCTAGTTTAGTTTTCTTTATGATATTTCTTATCCTTGTACCAAAGTTAAAATAATTTGTTGACTTCGTTCGTCTGCCAAAGAAAAAAAATAGGGAAATAGGAAGAAGTATGCTAATCCGTAGGAAAAAGTCTTGTGGCTTCAATATTTTTGCGTATAAATAAAATATCGATCAGTTGTTTTTACCAGTTTTAAAAAGAAATCAAAATAGAGTAATTTATGGAGAAAGGATATTTTCACGAAATGTAGATATCCTTACAGCTAGTATAAAGTATCCTCCAACATAGAACGCCGCCGCCGCTGTCGTCGCTGCACAGATAAATTCAAATTGAGCATCAACTTTTTACTTTTCCTCTAAATTACCAGTCAACCACAAATCCTACAACGCCAAACCACAAGCCCCAAGAACCAGATGTATAATCGTCCCCCCTTGCATATTTTGCAAAATTCTCAGAATTTAAAAAGGAAAAAGGGAATCCACGTGTGGCTTCCGATTATTATTTTCAATATCCGAAGGGGAAATAATTTTTCGGTTCAATGTTATAAGTGAATGAATCTTGGGGGATGAGAGTTGGTTGTGAGAATAATATCATGGAGGGGTGGAGGAGAACATTTAAGCAAACGATTACTCATAGCGGTGGAGGGGGGGGGGTGTTGTTGGGCGAAGAGCGTACGAGTATAAATAAGAAACGTATCGTATACCTTTCTATAAAGCTACCTATAGAAAAATTTATTGACCTTTGAAATTGGTGTGACTTTTTTATATTCCTCTTTCGGTTGCGTATGTTGTTTGAAGCTTTTATGCTCCTTTATGAAACATTTTTTTCACATTTTTAAGTTTTTTCCCTCTTTTATTTTTTTTACATCATTTTTTTTTTTCGATTCAATCCGTCCTTTCAATCCAAATTGCGTCCTGACGAATTTCAATTTCTGGGTCTTATTGTGTGTTTTTTGTTGTTGTTGTTGTGAAGGTATATGTATATGCGTTGCGTATTGTGTGTTTAAATGTGTTTGTTATTTTTTTTGCTGATTCTCGATTTTACACATTTTTCAAGCAATAATGACTCCATTGGGATTGTCGTAAACTTTTATTGCCAGGGAAACATTGTTTTGTGTTTTTTTGTGTGTTCCTTATCACACTTACTTGCGTTGTGGACAAAGGGACGTCAAACGACAAAGGGTCGTCAAAGTGATGGTGAAAATTATAGAATCTTTTTGTAAATGTATGGATTCGTGTGTGTGTGTTCGTTGAAATTTGAAGGTTGTCGAAATCGAGCGGACAAATGTTTCAAATTTACCAATGCAAATTAGGAAGACGATTCCTTTGGGGAGATGCAAGGACTCTCTATCTCTCTCTCTTTCCCTCAAGGGACATGATGATGCGATGTGCTTCTTGTGCCCTTTAAATATTTGCAAGTCTGTTTATTTGTGTCAAGTGTTTAAAATTCGTCTTGGATTGGTGTTAACTACTTGGTAAATATTGAGATTCCACATGGATTCTCAATTGGTACTTCGAGTGGAATGGACAAATAAAGTGTCAATTGGCAGTGATTTTTGTTCCACTTATTTCATGGTTGCTGTTTTTTTTTTTGTGCATCGAAATCAAAGGAGAGTTTGTTTTGATGGAGCATGATGTTTGAAGTATTTTATTATTATTATTTTCTTTCACCTAGAGAGTTAAATAATTTTTAGTTTAGCGAAGCAGAAATTTAATTCAAATGAAATTTTAAAAATTTTATTTACACATAACTCTGATGGAAAAAAAATCACAACTATAATGTAATGTCTTAATAATCGCATTTTCAGGATGGTTTTGTTAAAATTGTTAATAGGTACCAACTTGGAAATATATTTTGCTTTTAACTAAAAGTTTTTTTTTTTTGTTAATTTAAAAATATACTATTTGAATGAAGCCCAACTATTGATATTTTTATTTTAACTCAAAAACCAAAATTTTGATTTTCTAGTTATGTTGAATAAGTCAAATATAAAAAAGTTTGTGTGGTACTGAGTTTTCAGTCTTCGTCAGGGGCACAAACATGAAAAACAAACAAAGTAGAAAACGTCTAGAATTTCATACAAGAATTAGCAGTAATAAGCAACTTTCAATATTAGAAAAATAAATTTAATTTGATTACTATTTGTAAAATGAATAAAATAAATAAAATAAAAAACTGACGATTTATTATTTTTTATTAAAAATAAGTGGTAGTGGTAGTAGGCCAATTTCCAAAAATATTAAACATATGTCTTATTTTTAATGTTCAATGTTCAGGTATTAGTACCTATAGGGACATTCAGTGAAAATTTCAGAGGAGTCAGTTAAGTCATTTCTTTAATCTATTAGGTGAAATTGGGTACCAGGGTGTCACGGCGTTCGGGGATGCGCATATCAAAAGAAATGTGGTTTCAATAAAATTCATCCTCAAAATGCTACCTTTAATCACTTTTGACACTAAAGCTAAGTACATACGATTGTCAGATCTTACAATATTGTCAGAACTGTCAATGGTCTGACAATAGCTGACAATTAGCTGACAATTGAAATATTTCTTACAATGAAAAATTGTCCGTTCACACGGTTGGTAGATTTCATCCAAAAGTCTGACAATTTGATATCTGAAAAAATTGTCAGCTTGAAAATTTTCTGTTCAAACGGTTGGCAGATCTATCATCTATAAAAAAATTTTTTGATTGTTTACATCTTTTGGGGGGAGGCATCATTACTTGGCGGATGTTCTGCAGCATTCTTATCTTAGCGATTCCTCTGCATTAAATAAAGAATCTTTTTCTTCTCTCCTTTTAATATAATGTGTAATATTTTCGACCATTGTTAGAAATGCGACAAAAAATCAACAACATGCAAAAAAGAATTAATAAAAGACAAATGGCGGCTGAGCATGAGCACTTAATTTATTCCGAATAAAACTACACAACACAAGGAATTGATATAAAATGTAATTGAAGTGAACTGAATAAATAAACTGAAAACGAAAATATTTATAAAGCAATCTAGATATTTCCTTTTTGAGTTTATTTATTCAGTTGTGCAAAAACTAAAAATTTCCAACACAAATGTTTTTTTACTTCTCTTTAATCAACTCGATTCCAACCGATGGGTTTCATTGACATTTCGAACAATGAAGAAATTGTCAGCAATTGTAAGATGTTTTCAATGAAAACATGTGACCAATGACAATGACCAATGAGTCTGACAATGTCCTAATCGTCTGACAATGATAAAATTGTGTGTTCAGACGATTGTAAGATACCTGAAAATTTTTTGTCAGATTGTCGTCTGACAATGACCTGACAATGACGTTTCTGACAATATTGTCAGACAAAATTGTGTGTTCAGACGATTGTAAGACATTTGGGACAGTTTTTTCACTGACAGATCTGACAATATTGTAAGATCTGACAATCGTCTGTACTTAGCTTAAGACGCCATTTTTCGTTTATTGCTTTTACCCCATTACACCCACTGAATAAAGAGTGTCTTAATAAGATTGTACTATTTAAATTTTGAGTAATTTTTTTTTTTTTTTTCGTGCAAATGGCAGTACTGAAATTTGACAGCTGTTAGCTATGAGTGTCCCGATTTTTGAAAATGAAGCGTTACGCAACAAATGAACGCGCTATCATTGTGAAAAGCGATAGCAAAAATGGGTATACGCATTACGCATGTTTTTATTTTTAAATGAAATAATTCAATCTTATTGCGATACCATTATAAATTTTCAAATACATATCTAAATTTTTTTTAAAGTATGTCCTACAGTTTCTGCGATTAGGCTGAACGCTTGTAGCTATATTGGTCTACAGTATAAGGGAGTCAGGTAAACTAAAAACAAACATACCCGATTTCATACAAGTTTGAAACTATGGTCACAATAAGCGTGTTTTTGCAAGCTCGGAGGGAATTGCACGAAAAAATGCGCCCATGGGGATAAGCGACTCCATCCCAGAAACAAAATGGAGTTTTCATACAATACATACTATTGATGAGAAGTACCTTCAATCCACATAATATGTTATATATAATAAGTGACCTTTTTTGTTTGAATATTTGTTTGTTGATTTGTGGGCTTCAGGTCAAAAATAAAACACTTGTTTTTTTTTGTTCACGACGTTTCGTCCATGTCTATGGACATCTTCGGGTGAAAATCAAAAAGATCTATATTTGCATTGATTAGTATAGAATTACAATTTGTTTGCATGTTTACAATAACAACAATTACTTACAATAAATATTACACAAGTTAATTTTACACAATCATTTTTTTTCTAAGGAAAAACAAAAAGGCTGGACTTAGTACCAAAAAGTTAGACTCACAAGTAACAAAAAGAAATTAGAAAATATTTATAAACATGAACATAATCAAAACTGTCTCCTCTTTTCCAACAAATGTTTGTATACAAAATATAATAACATTTACGATTATCAAATACAAAAATAGTCTTCCACTTCGGTTGGGTCGATTAGGTCTTAATTTTTTCTATTTTTCCGAACGGGAGTATTAGACGAAGTGAGTAAAATTTCATAATCAGCCTTACTCCCTTTTCGACTATTGTAAGTTTCACCCGAAATTTTATGTTTAAAAAATTTCTCTTATTATAATATTCATTTCGGGGGGAATGTCAATGTAACGCCATTGAGAGTCTTAATGTTCATGTTATTATTTGTAGGCGAACGAAACTTCGTTCGGGCGAAACGCAAAATAGCTTTTCAAATTCCGGGTGAACAATAAATATTAAGGTGAATTATAATTTGGGTGAAAGACATAATATAAGGCTGATTATGTACCAATGAGGTGAAACAAAATCCGTAGCTAACTCTCGGTCTATTACCTTTCGGCCCACCAGTTTTCTTATTCACCAACTTACAAAAATTTTAATTTAGAAGATCATTGCACTTTTAGTTATTATCTTAAATGTAGCTACGTATTCAAAAGTGAAAAAGTTCCTCTCACTTAGCCGTTCTAAATCGGCAGAAAATTGTAGGTCCTCTCCCTTCCTGGACAAAAGATTGTTTGAGGGTTGAAATTCACTATATAGGCCCTGATTCTAATCGAGCTGTCGCGCCACTAAATTCATTTATTTTATATAAGTAAAGTATATAAATACTATCCGAACTCATGACAGAAAATCTAAATCGATATAAAATATAAATAGGGATGGGTAGGTAAATCTACTTTGTATAAACTAATTCAAAAATATGAATTTATGAACATTGAAAATTTGAACAGATTTCAAATTCCTTATTTAACGTATCAATAAAGTTTTAGTAAACTATTGATTCAAAAATAGCCGCAGCGCCTGTTAATATTTGATTTGCTTTATTTTCAAAACTTTACAAAATCTGCTATCTCTCTCTTTACATACATATATTTATTCTGAGGTTCCTACCTCATTCTCCCATGGGTAAATTGTTATATGGATATTTTCAACTCATGCTGATTTTCAACTTTACTGATGTGCTCAATTTAGACTTTATTATCACTTATTCGAGACTGTATAGTGTATATATATATTTAAATCCCAAAATAACTCGCAAAAACATGCTATGATGGTATATACTGTTTTGCATAGCAATATAGAACATTCGATAATAATCATCTACATATTTTGCATACCAACATACGCTTATTCCCACTTGCATTCTTGTGAAAACAGTGCGTCAGTCTAGGGACTTCTTGAATAAAATAATAATAAAATACAAAATTTAGTATTCATTATTGCAAGGAAACCTCCCTGTTTATTATTATCAATACGCCCACACACGCTTTAAAAGCCATCATAACAAAATGACGCCAAGAGAGAGCAACATCGATTTATTATTAAAAAAAAGAACATTATTCTCTTGAGTAATATAACAAAATGTACATATTATAACACACAGCTAAAAATGGAAGATGAAAAACTGTCAGTCATATTTGGCTTTGCGATGAAAGATTTTGTAAGTAAGTAGATACATTTAATTAACATATTGGCACTTAAAACTTAAATAAGATGAAATATATAAACTGTTACAAAAAAATCAACTCAACAAGTTTGAAAGGAGAATCTCTAATTAATTACATTAAAGTTAACATATTATCAAAATTCAGCTGATGATATTGTTTACTTTCATAAATAGAACAGTAAAGAAATAGGTTTTTCCGTCACAGCTCAGGGGCTGAAAACTAGTTCAATTTGTGTATATAATTTTTGCACAATATTGATGTATTTCGAGTTTGTAACCGTTGTACTCTTCTTCAAACTATCGATTAAATTTATAATGACGAGATTTTATGATTAGGGTCAAAACAATGTAATTGTGCAGTAGTAAGGTTATTTAGTGAGCGTTGCAAGCGCTCTAATAACCTCTTAGGGACCAGTTATGGCTTTTATTGAAAACCATCATTGGAATTTTTGCTTTTAAGTTTTAGACACTTTAAAAGAAAAATTAGTGATTATTTTGATGCCAATATAAAGCTTATGACTCAAGTATAAATTCATGCCAAAACAATTTTTCATTTCAGCCCAACCTTTAACATGAAATGAATTTCATTATTTCAATGATTGACTATACCTTACCATTGATCATTGAAAACATAGAAGTCGTTTTACATGGAAGGTTGGGCCAAAATGAAATATTTTTTTTTTTGACTATAAATAATAAATGAATCATCAGATTTATATTGCCATCAAAATAATCAATGATTTTGCCTTTAAAGTGTCTCAAAATAAGAAATTAAAATTTTCAATTATTGGGTTTCAATGAAAGCTATAACTGGACCCTTTCAGCTTGTGGTAGATCTGGGAGGTTAAAAATTGTCATTTTCCAATTTTTGCGCCAGGAGCATTAACTCTTAAATTCATATTTTAAAAACAAAAATTGGAGCATACCACTTATCCGGTAACTCGATGAGCGTAGGTCATCCTATGGCGGGATCTTCTACTAATACATTGTAAGAGACTTCATCTCTTACGATTATTTATTAAATCAAGATTATCTGACTTACTTACTTAATACATATGGCAACCCATTTACGGTGTCATGCACTTGCATAAATTTAAAGAGAAAAGCTTTTCGTTGTATACTTATTTTATTTATAAGAACATTGTATTATGTATTTATATAATGATAACAGAATTATCGAACGATATTATGTACCATATTGTTCTCTTTATTTTATCTATTGGTTATACCGTTTTTTGCTTCTTCTAAGCATCGCTAAGCATCGCTCACTTCAAGCAATTATGTTTAATAGAGCTCAGTCTGAATAAAGCCTTTGTAGAAGTTACATGTTTTTTTTTAATGTAAAGCTTGCATGTTGTAGTTTTGCTTTTTTTATATATACGCTTTGACTGCTTCAGTAAAGTTATAATTTTTAAATAAGAATTCTTACAACATACAGTTCAATGAGCTGAAAGACTTGTGAATAAATTTGAAAAAAATTCAAAATCTTTTGATTGTCTAAAACATCAACCGTCAAATTGATTAAATAACAAGCCAACACACGGGTTTGATTTGATCAACAACAGAATGAGTCAATGGGCTTTACTATAACAACCAAGCATTAATGTGGACTATTTATAAAGTTCAAGGTTAAAATAAAGTGCGGACCTTAAACAGAATCCTTATAATTACCAATTTAACCTTCTCGTTAACAAACACACTTTCCATGAATCTACCACAATTTCCAAAATATTGACCATATCACGGCACAGTAAAAAGAAAAAACCCAAAAATGTTATCTATGTAAGTATTGCCGTATTCTTTTTTACCACCTACTGTGTCAGTTCTAATAGTAAGTGAATTGATATTAAGTATTCAAACGATTTTTATTGTACATACCTATTTTAGTTTATACAAATTTTAGCAAGGAAATGTTTTTTTTTTTTTTTATTAAACTTCATTATTTTTTCATTCGCAATACATACATAAATTTGAAAGGAAGGTATTCCTTAAAAAAATTAATCAGTATAATTTTAATGTTCATTAAATTGTTTATTAAATGTGCTTTTCTATTGCATGGTAAAATATAATATTTGAAATTTACATTTAATAAAATACTGATTTTTATGTTAATCGAAACTCGAAAGTTATCTGGTGCTGCGGGCAGAACTTATAATTTTGCTCCGCGTTTTGTGATGCGAAACGAAACGTGGACAACATTTGATGTTCCTTTCTCTGCGTTAACAATGAAAAGAAGAGATGAAAAACTTACATTTGATGTATGAATTTATTCTATCTAGATATATATCTCCTCATATGACATATCACCTATTTCATAAACTGAAATAAGGACAAATCGAGAACTTGAGCATTTTTCCACAATAATAACGAAAAAACGCCATATTTTTATTTTTGGCCTTATTTCATGTCACTGTTTTCCATTCCTGGTAAAAGCAAGTGCGTGCGACTTATTCGGTCGACCTTATTTTAAATATACCTATTTATTATTCTGTTGATTTCCCGTATTGAATGACTTTTCTCTCTGACTTATTTCAATTTCATTTCCGGATCCAGGATTTTGTTAACGTCGAATCATGTTTTCCTATCCTTATAATATAAGTTATACCGGAATCAAGAAACAATCAAACAATATATAGTACGCTCCTTTTCGTTGCAGCTTTTATAAACAAACATACATATCTATACCTTCTGTACAGTGTACTTCTAGCTATTTGCTTATTTCGAGTCGCGCATAATATTTTGTTGTACCTACAATATAAATATAGGAACATGATGTTGTAGTACCTTTATATCTATGTAGGTAGTTGGTGTGTTTTATCCTTTCTTTAATAATTTCCTGAGTTATCCTTTTTATATATGTAAATGCAAAAAGGAAAAAGAGTTTCAAGGAAGCCTAGCGAATAGCATCCCAAGGTTCTATATGTTGGCTGAGTTGATCTTTATTATTTTTTTTCTTTCTTGAAGGATGTTGGTCGTAGAAAAAAAATGGGAGATAAGTACATAAATACAAACATACCTATATATACTTTTACATGGTATCCATGAAAATGTCAACATTGTTTTTTTTTGGTATGAAAATTTTCAAAAGGAGTTTTCTTAGCCTTGAGTTTTGTTTTGTTGTTATTATTGTTTTTGTTGAAAGGAGTTTGGAATGCTTGAAACAGCAAACAGATTCTTCTTTAATCCAGTAATAAATATTATTTATCTATGAAAGCATAGTAACTACTTTTAGTAAGTGGCGCCTATAATTTTTCTTTGTGTATTACTTCAGCTATTCTTATATACATATATATTTATATTATATGTATTTGGTTTCTTGAAAACGGCTCTAACGATTTGGATGAAATTTTCACAGTTAATTTCTATAAATGAGAAACATTTTAAAAATTAAATTAAGTAAAATCCGCCCACTGTCACGCCCTCTTATTTCTTGGTTTCTCGGAATCGGTCGGAAACATCTCTATTTCTCAAAAACATCTCAAATTATTTGAATGAAATTTTCAGAGTTTGTTCTGATGAATAAGGCAAAAATTAAAAAAAAAAATATTTAGTAAAATCCGCCCACTGCCACACCCATATTTATTGTTATTTTAGTTTTTCGGAAAAGACTCTAACAATTTGGATGCAATTTATAGAGTTTGTTCAATGAGGAAAATTTTTTTAAATAAAATCCACCCACAACCACGCCCACTTTTCTTAAAAATTAGGTTCTAGATAATGGCTCTTACGATTTGGATGGAATAGGCAGGGAGTGCTCTGATGAACGAGGAAAAAAATTCAGAAAATATATTTGGGAATCCGCCCACTTCCACGACCATTTTTACTGTTTCTTGGTTTTCGGGAACGGCTCTAACGATTTGGATGAAATTTTTAGAGTTGTTGAGATATATGTGAAGATACATGTGGAGATACCTTGATATTTGTGGAAACTCCACAATTGTGAAGTTAGAAGTGAAGATACCTCCACATTATGTGGGGATACATGTGAGAGGTACTTCCATATATGTATGTATGTGAAGTCGTCAGGCATGGGCCTTTATCAAAAGTTCAACGTATGGACCATGGAATGACACCACTGGATTTACCATGACAGTAAACATGACTTAAAGCCAATTTTTTAAGTTTGTTATAGTAAATTTTATAAAATAAAAAAAAAGCCGAGTGAAGCTCGTTCGCCCAGATATTATTTATGAAGACAATAGAATCACCCTAATGTATGTAGGTATGTTTACAAAACGATGCTGTACATTGTCAATTTTGTTTTATAGGTACTCAATCAATAAGAAGTTCATTCGTCAAATCGTTTAGCCTTGGTACGACAGTATAGACTAATCAGTTAGAATTAAATTAAAACACTTCCACCTTAAACAGAAGTCAATTTTTCCAATTTTCTTCATCTTCGCTATCAAATGAATAGCTGAAGGCTATAAGACCCGAATATGATCGTACATTAGAGCAAGGATGTATAACCCTATCGTGCACTTTAGTTTTTATTACTCTGGCCTACCTCTTATAACCTTATTTTGGCAAATTGTAATATTTAGGTACGTCTAGACAAAATTCCTTATAAATTTTTTGTAAGTCGAAACGTTATCATACAAAATGACAAGCTGCCTTGAAAAGGCACCGACACTCATATACATACCTACATAATAATGTAACTTTGCTATAGTGTAATTTGAACTGCTGTTACTTTTATTTTTGAAAAGCGTATACATATAGGTTTATAAACGGGACCAAAGCAGGACTTCATAAAATAAAGTTAAGGGTCATGTAACCCAGCGTTTCACATCATATTGTCATATAGTTTTTCCCAGTAGTATCTGTATGAATACAAGGATACCAGTTAGGTACTGCTGGTTTCATATTAAATCGTATCTCTTTTGTAGTGGCTATTCGATACAGTTTTAGTAGATGCTGCTGACTGCCGTCTAAAGCTCTTCAGAGCTTCGACATTGCTGAATAAACATCATTCAAAGATTTCATTTTATTTGGTGGGAGTTCTTCTTATCTATATATTATATGGTTTGCACACAAAGTATATATCTATACACACCAGCAGCATCATCTATTGATATGGTAGTAGGGAGTGATTTACAAAATAGCATCGCTACGCTATAATCAGCCTGTCAACGTACCGTCATAAAATGCAGGACGATAACTTTGACAGCATCTGTGTCTCAGCACCAGAGTCCTATAGTGAATAAAGGACAAACAAAGAAACTATATATATAAAAATATATATATATATATATGTATATTGTATGTGTATGTATGAGTCAGTAAGGATGAGGAATGAGACATAAATTCGGCTTATCAAACAGTTCCTTTCTATATCTTCAGGCAAGTTTCCATTTGTCTGGTGTCTGTTTACTGTTTTAGTTTTCTCAAATATATAAACGGAAGACTGATAAAAACAAATAGCTTTATAATAAGGGAATGGGAATACAGTTTAGTGAAGTGAGTAGTGCCTGCAATATGTGAAATAATGAGTTGGGTAAAAATGTATCTTTTTTGCTTAAAATAACATAAACATAGACTTTTGCATCCAAATACAGGGTCTTTCATTAAGCGCTTCCTATATCTTAAAATTTAAATAAAACAAAGTGTGTGTGAGATATTATTCAAATTTTGTATTCGGTTGAAAGGCCTATCGATGGCACTATGTATCTAAGATAACATAGTTCAAATGTTCTGGGTGGCGCGCATCTTTTCCCAATTTTCCATGACTCTGGTGCATAAATGAGGTTGAATTTGACCGATGCCATGAGTTATGTTGGCTTTAAGGCCCTCTGTGGTTAATAGCTTATTCGCATAGGGGTCAAATCGCACGATCTTGATGGCCAATTCACATTATCATCACGTGAGATGACCATGCCCTCGAATAGCTCGTGCAGAATTTCCAATGAGGCATATAAACTGTGTGGCAGGTATGTAGCTGCTCAGCATCCTGTTGAAACCACATGTCAACTACATGTGCTTTCAATAGGATGTGTCCATATTATTTAATGCAGGACAAAAGAAGTTGGTAACCGTCGACCTATAGCGCTTGCCGTTGACGGTGATGGCTTGGCCAAGGTCCTTCGCAAAGAAATATGGACTGATAATGCCGCCAGCCCAAAATCCAAACCAAACAGTGACTTCTTTGGGATGGACGCTTTTGGATCTCATGTGGATTCGTATCGTTCCAAATTTTACAATTTTTTTTGTTATACCCATTTTTCCCGAAATGGGTCCCATCCATCCACTGCACTGCCAATAGTCTCGGTAGGACGATTATGACGACCGTTAAATGGGCGAAGCAACGTTGCCCAATTTGATAAAACAATTTTATCATTTGCACGTGTTGTTAAACGGTATATCCCTCAAAGATTTGGCAAAACAGTCTGAATAAATGTAGGTATAGCTTCAACAATATGGCCGCTATCAACTGTCAAAGTTTTCAAGTCCCTATATAGACCCTTTATACATACATACTAAGGTTCTCAACAATCAACCAAAAAAGCCCAACAACATTGAAAACGTACCTATACAATTTTAAAACCCAAATTTCCTTCCCATAAATTTATCAAGCTTTACAAGCAATACCAAATAGAAGTCACGCAACCATTAACCACCTAAAAATTAAAAAAGAAAAAAAAAATGCTCTGGAAGTCAAAATAAATCAAAAAGCCACGAAGAAACATTTAATGTGAATCAATTCAAACTCAAATCACAGCAATCAATCTTTTCGATTAATTTAGCGAATTTATAATAGTGGAATTTGATTTTGTTTTCCCTTTTTCTTTATTTTTCTTGCCTGATCCTTTGTTTTGCGTTGCCGTTATTATTTATATAATCGTCAGATCTGCTTATCTATTTCTGGGGTGCAAAAACAAAAAATCTCTTTAACACAAAAGTGTTAGTTCGAATAAAAATAAATACCACACCCTATTTTATAGGATGTGGTTTAGCTTTCAACATGGCTTAACGATACGTTGATGTTTATTCATTAACATAAAGTGTGACCATACTTACAATTTAGGTAAAATTGTTGGGTAGAAGTTTGATAATCCTAAATAACATCGATATCAAGATTTTGTTTAAAAAACTAGCTGACACTCCCTCAATCCCACAATCCCTTGGAACTTTTCAACCAAAAGCACTGAAGCGGTTTTCTTAAAATTTTAAACTAAAGAGCGCGAAATTTTAAACGATTTAGTACGATGTTAAATCATTTTTAGTATGAGAAAATGGCTTTAACATCGTACTAAATCGTTTAAAATTTTGCGTTAAGGATTTTTAGCGATTTCCTAGAAGCAAAACTAAAATTTTTTAGCTTAAAAAATAACTATATCTTCCAAACAAGCGTTAATAAAAAGGGTTTTATTTCAGCTATAAAGATGTTGGTATAAATTTTTGTGCGTCCATTTTAAAAATGGTCTGCAATTATGAAACAAATTGTTCCAAAAAACTTGCCATACAATCTTATTTTTGATTTTTGAGTTTTTCTTAAATAATTTTTAATAAACGATTCGGATCAAAAATTCTTTTGATTCAAATTAACATGAACATTATTAAGCAAATCTTATTAAGATTTGAATTTCCTTTTTTAAAAATCAATATCTCGAAAACGAGAGTTTCAAAAAATAATGTTTATAAAACCAAAAGATTGAAGACAAAGGTTCGAAAAGTAAAGAAGATGAATTTTCGAAAGGCAAATTTTCGAATAGACAAAGGTTCGAAAAGTCAAAATGTTGAGAAAAAAAAAATATTCTACAAGAATTCCGCCGGACGCTTTATTATCGTTTGAATTTTGGGTCGGGAACAAAACAATAGAAAAAAGTATGAATATGAATTATGTAGTATAAAGAAGGAGAAGGAGGGAAAAAATCCAATATATTGAGATATAATATTTTCCTTTTCCATTGTTCGAACCTTAATAAATTATAACAAAGTTCGAGAGGTGGATACAATTATTTGCATTTGCGTCAGAAGGAAATTTGTATTCTTTGTTTTTGTTTGATGTGATGCAAATGCATGTCAAAATCTTATGAACCACAAAGCATGTATCAAAAGGAAAAACGTTAATATTTGAATACAGGGCCATAAATGCATAGACCAAAACCACAGAATGGGCTTTTGATGTGTAAACATTTATGCCGGGGCGCGAATAGGGTAAACTAAAAACGTGGAAATTTATATGTAGCACATTACGTTGTGCTGTAACCCTTACATTACGTTTATGTTTACTGGGTACATTCAATATGAGGTACGTTCCTTCGTACCTCAAACTAAATCAAAAGGTCAAGTTGAGTTTGGGTTAAAATTCGGTTGACAGTTCGAACTCGCCGCGTTCTGTAATGTAAAACCAGCAGTTGAATATTTAATTTCATGTTTACAATTTTAACCGTGAGTCCCGGCACTCCCAGTTTTTTTTTTTAATTTATTCTAGACATCCTGCATTGCAAGGCATTTTTTTTTACCAAAAGGTTGCCTAAATTTATTAAAATTATATGAATTAAAAAAAATCTTAAGGAAATAAATATTTTTGTTAATTGCTTAAAAAAATTGCATGATAGGTATTTTATTTTTGATCCAAAGCTAAAAAAAGGTTTTAGGGATATACCCAAAAAGTAAGAAACAAAGTTTAAAGAAAATCGATTTATCTATCCTTTTAGGTACGGACAGAACTGCGAGACCCAGTTTTAAAAAAATCAATCTATTTAGGTTCAAAATTTCTTTTCATCGATCAAACTCTTTCCAGTTAGTGACGAATTAACAAAGAGAGAGGGCATCAGCAGAAATAAAATCCCAAAAATTAATATATAAGCTTTTTATTTAAAAAAAAAAATCAATGAACTTGCTGGACACAAGACAAAAAAAAGTCTAGTGTAACTGATTAAGACGAGACATTAATAAATACATCAAAATCATTCCAGGTTAAGATATACTCAACCACAATATTTGTGTTTTGGTGGAGAGAACTAAATAGTTAGTAGGTAATTAGTTTTTTTATTTTGTTTAAACTTTAAATTTCAAAACAAATAAGACCACATGGGACTACTTCAAAATTTTATTTAAACATTAAAAATTGAAAATATGGTCACTCTAATGTTATAGAAAAAAGTAAAATCGTGTTATGTGGGAAAGATGTGTAGGTGGGTGGGTGTTATCAATCGATTGGTAAAAGAGAACGATAGTTTTAACGCTCCCCTTTTGTTGCTAGCCTATACAATACCTATACATACTTGGTTACCCTCTACAATAAGACCTATATTGCGATTGCAAATTCACTTGGGTACGAGTAAGATGAATGATGATATTATATGTATTTTGTTTTATATGTATTTGTCTACGGAATTTGTTTGGGTGCGGGTGATGTCTGGTACCGACCCAGAACCTTGGCCGGGTGTTTCTTTTAAGGATGTGTTTTATGTTGGCTTTTAATGACACTGGTTAAGATATCAATGTGAATATAAGAGGGAGGGTAGAAAAAAAAACGTCGCCATCGTTAGACGATTATTATTATTATTATTCTTGATTATAATTTTATATCCGTTCTATATAATAATAGTTCTTCCGATGGCTTTCAGGAAGGATATAGCTGCTGCAGCAAAGGATGCCATTGACATTGCAGAAAGCGGCACATAATATATATATATAAATATATTTTCGCCCTTTTTCTTCTTCGAAACTAAATGGTTGGGGGTAGAGGTAGTAATAATAAACTTGATACCTCAATAGTCCATGTATACATACACACATATCTATAGACATACAACAACTGCGATATAATGGGTATTTATTAATATCACACATTGATATGATAGGAAAATGATATTTAAATGATTATAGCACTTTCGTGATAATGATGTTTGCATTATGTATGTGCGTACGTGGGTGATGGTGATGGAGTGTATGAGTAAAGCGAGAATATCATGAAGAAAACGTTACACACCATCATATCGCAAGCGCCAAGCATAAGAAGCAATAATGAATTATTAATTTTGGCATTTATGTTTGGCGAGGATAAAGGATATTCGATTGGCAATTATTTTATTTGATAAAGTTTGTTCTTTATTTATTTTTTTTTTAGCTATGGTGTTAGCTATGGCTGTGGTGCGTCGAGGGGAGGGGGGCGGGCAATTTGGTCATGGTTCGTTAGAGAGTAAAGCGTACGTCAATATTTAATGATTACATTGACATTCGGGAGGTTGATTGAAAAAATGTTTTTCATAGGTACATATTCTTGTTTATATGTACATACATA
Organism: Epistrophe eligans; assembly: GCA_951394125.1. Classification (NCBI taxonomy): domain Eukaryota; kingdom Metazoa; phylum Arthropoda; class Insecta; order Diptera; family Syrphidae; genus Epistrophe; species Epistrophe eligans. Next base: position 25,173,746 of record OX596028.1, on the reverse strand, counting down.
CAAACTTAGGTTAATTGGTGTTTATTTTATTTTGTATAGAAGGTGACGATAATTATGACAGTGTATAGTCTCATGCTGTTGATTTATTATCTTTTGCATTAGATATTTAGTTATATTGATTTATTTGAAGCGTTTTATTTATTTTAAAAGTACATATTTTATTTTATTTTCAGTCTGTTTGTCTGTCAGGTGGTATACACATTTCGCAATCGTTTCATTTTATTTCCACAATGAGGATTGGTTTAAAAGAAGTTTTTTAAATGTTTTAAGTGTGTGGCTCAATGAGAAGTTAGTTTAAAATCGTTGAATTAAATTCAATTTGATGAATATTACTGCTAGAGCAGAAGCAGATTCTATTGTAGATGTAGACTTACGATTCTTATAATTCTGAATGGAGGGGACATACAATTTTCTATACCTTATCCAAAGGATATAGAATAGAGGCACTTCATCATGACATGAGATTACTCTTGGAGAATTTACAAGAGGTAGAGCGGAAAGACACCGATATGCTGTCTAATTTTTATTGGTGAAGTGAGAGATTTTCATGATATGTGTCGAAGAGGTGGAAAGTCGGGGAGTTAAATTAATCACTTTACAACGAGCCCATTTAGATGCCTTGGCAGGGTCCATTTAAATATTTGCCTTACTCCCGTATATTGGCTCTGTTTTGACTGATGTATAGGTATCCTTTTCTACAAGTGGGACCTTAACTATGTTTTCTTTGCTATTATGGAAGATTTTAAGGTAACAGACTTTTTATCATCCCCTGACTTTAAGGTCATAGGGAAACCAATACCATCACAGTTAATACCAGCTGTAGTACGTACTTACCCCTAGAACCCGACCAATACCGAATCTAAATATTTATTCAGCAATGCCAGTCAAAGAAAGGATGTGAGAAGAAATGGGCAAGAACTTTTTTCAAGAGAAAGTTTAGAAATACATATTAATTCTTGATAAGATTGCTAAGAATTTTTGGCACAGTTCTTGAGAGGTGCCTCGCGTATAAAACCCAATACTAACCATCCAATAAGAGTGTAAGTCCAATAAAAATTATCAAAGTCCTATATTGTTTTTTTTCAGAATCTAATGAATTTAAGAATTAGAATTTATAGTAGAGCTCTATATTTAGTCATTAATTTCTTCTTGAAATGAATTATATGTACGTATGTACATATGTATATATATACATATATTGAAAATATAAAATGTAATTTTCAACCAAATGTAACTTATAAAAAGCCAAATTTTCATAATTTTAGCCTTAAAATTATCATTTAAGTTTATCTTCTATAAATAAATTTATTAAATATTTAGCACTTAAGGATCCTTAAAATTGATTCTCAAACATTACCTTTCAATCCATTTCACTCTATGAATTGCTAAATAAAATTTAAAATGTTTGTCCTCTCAGTATTTTGACAAAAAAACTATTTTAGTCTTTTTTTCCTTCTTTACTCTAACTATATTTTGAAAAGTATACTATCCTAAAATCTTGCAAGTCGATCCTTTAAATATTAACTTTCCAAAACAGTAAGCTTTTAAAATCGGATACCTCCGTTGTGTGTTTATTCCAATACACCCTATACCTTTGTGCATCATGTATCTTTATTCTATTTTTCTTCCAAATGATCTCCAAAGTTCATCCCCAAATATTAACCTTTCAAACGCAAAAAGTTTTTTTTAAAGCCTTATACCTTTTTCTGGTTGTACTCCATTTCACCTTATAACTTTACTGAGGAATCCTCTTTACGTAATTAACATTGCTTATTTTTCTTATTTCACCCTATAAATGTTTAATTTTAAAAATATCCCCAAGTCCATCCTATTATAATATACCTAAACTTAAAAAAAAAAAATGACAACTCATCGAAAAATTCCGAGTTGGCTATATTAGATTTGTGATCTAAAATTCAATTTCGTTGAATAAAGTTTCCGTTAATATAAAAATAACTTAAAATAAAATTTAATTAAACTTAAAATAGATTTCAACCAATTCTATACAAAATTCCATAAAATCTTGTGTTAATCAAAGAGTATAAAATCGATTCTTGAAAGAATTCATTTTGCTATTCATGAAATTGCACCGAAGGGATTTTCCAGACATTCCGCATATTATGTAAATACGGTGACCATCCGTTCATTATAATAATGAACAGTTCTGTATTTGAAGATGATGTTCATTATAAATTATTTGTATTTCAGAAGTTGTTAATTATTTATTCTGCATTCGTACAAATTCTTAAAAACAATAACATAAATACTAGAGCAAAATTCATTGACAAAAAAAAAAAAATGCCTACGTGCCCTAACCGATTGAATGAACGAACAAGACATCTAGTTTTTATTTTTGTCCTGAATGCACTCCATTGGTTTTGACATCATCTGTCATGTACACACCAAAAACTATTAAAATTAAAAAAAAAAACATATCGGTTGTCTCCTGCCTGCGTTGTTAAAATTTGTAACTTTTACTTAAATTTTTTTATTTAAAGCAAAGAATGTTGAGAGTTATTTTAGTCAACCCTGATCCCTTATGGCACCGAGAATGTAAAATCTAATTTGATAACTAAATACAATTATGAACTCAGTTGTTTAGAGTTCAAGGAATATTAAAAAAAAAAAACAGAACTTAGAGAATGAAATTTACTCTTCAGAAAAATATCAACATCCCTAAAAATGAACTGTGTTAATTTATTTAAACTAAGTTTTTATGTTTTTTTTGTTTCTTTGTAAGACTTTTTTGTCTAAGAGTTATTTTGTTTAAATTTTTAGTTTTATGCAAACAATGAGTGAATTTCTGTACCTTCTGTTTTTTCCGTATATATTTTTTATTTAAATGGAAAAATTTAAAATTGAATTGAATTTTGTTTTTTTTTTTCATTTGCTCATTATTTTCAATTTGAAAATATGGTCACCGTATATATAAATTGATATATCAACATTAATACAGCACAGGGATTGAATCGAATTGAATTAAATGGGCATGAGTTCTTCTTGTCTGTGATGTTTTTCTCTCTTTGTATTTTGATTTCAATAGAAAACTGAATAAAACATTCAAACAGAACAACAGAACAACAACTGAAAATGAAAATAATAATAATTGTATATGAGCCCCTGGCGGCCCACTTGACATAAAAAAGATTCCTTTTGACACCTGCAAACCGGGTCATGAAAGGGAAGAGAAGGAAAGAAACAAGAACTTTCAAGCCACCTGTCCTGATGATTGCTTGCTGTGTTCCTGGGATTTGCTAAGTCAGCACAAACTTTTCGAAAAAAAAAGAAAGAACACTTCGAGGAAGTTGATCATCAGATGATGGGTTGATTTTTTTTTTTTTTCTCTATTTGACAGAAAAAAGCAATCTATTGGGCGGGCGGTGCGCGCTAATGTGATAACTTGAAATGTATCCGGAAAAACGAAGATGTTGTTGCTAAGTGAAATTGGATGATTTCCTTAAGGTATTTTTGAGACAGGAAATCAGCCATATCGCAAAGAGAAATAAAAGCACAGCTTCGTTGCGGGGATAAGCGATGTCGGGAAACAACATCATATAAATAACGGATAACAATTCCTTTTGGAAAAGGATTTCTGCTGCTCTTCTTTTGTGTGAAATATCCCTTTTTTTTCATACACCCATCAATTCGACAGTTTTTCAGCCTCACTCAAGACTTATTCTTCCCAACAAACTGAAAAAAAAAAAACCAGACTAAGTTAGTCAATTGACTTACCTGTACGCTTTTCTGCTTCGTTTATGGGTATATTTTCCAAGACAATCGGTTCGGAACGCCCCTTCTGGTTTACACTATAGACGACAAGATGTAGAGCCGGATTGGGATCGGGGTAGTATTCCATTGGTGATAAATCTGCAAGAAGAAAGTATAATGTAAAATGATGTTATAATGTACTTCGCGGCGGTGTTTAGAATTTAACATATGTATACACTCGTATCGTATACTTGTATAAGTGTGCAGACTAGGTATAGGTATACATAGGTATGGGTATATGAATAAGCCTCTTAAAGAATGAAGGTGCTATTGTTTTGGATTTACGTAAAGGAATTGTGTGTTTTTTTTTATTTTTCTTCTTCTTTCTATTGAATGAGAGTCTGGATATGATACTCTCGCATGACGTAGCAAGGATTAATGGGACCGTGATGTAATGCCCTCTTTAACGATTCCGCGTACTTGCTCATGTAAGTAAATGCTTTAAAAGTTTTCAAGTCGTTATAGGGTGTGGGAGATCAAAATCGAGTGATAAGAGTGTCTTAATCGATTTTTCAATCCATATCCATACCTACATTGGGATGAAAATATCCAAGTAAAATAATTTATTAAGATTATGCCCTCTGAATGTTGTTAATTTGGATTAATGGCATACGTATTAAAGGATATGTAGCTATATTTAAATATATTCTTTTCGTTTAAGGTGTATGGTAATGCTTTGTAGAGATATCAGACAGAGATACAGCGACTTTATTAATGACTATTTTCAATAAAAAAATGGAATTAATGTAAATTTAGTTTGTAAAGTTATGTCATATTGTGAATGTGCCATGATTTTTGGAAATGACATCAAATATCTTTGGGAAATCTAGCTTTATTGCCTCCGTGCATCGTGTCTTGACTTCCAATTTCCATTCGAAATTTGGCGCCGCAGTCAGCTATCCAATCGAAATTGGACTTTTTCATTACATATTTCGTGGGAAAATCGATTAAGATCAAAAGAGAAATAATGTTTAAACGCTGATAATTTTTGACATTTATTTACTTCAAACTTGGTAAGAAGTCCTTTTGAGTATTCTTCTAATTTTTTTTTTTTTAAGACCGAAACGAAGCCTTTATCTTCCCGATCCGACTGTTTATTTATCCAGTTCAGTCCCGCCATAGGTAGAGACAAAATACTTGAAATTCTCTACCATCTCTACTGGTTGTCCCGAAATATCTACTTGGATAAAAGAGAAGAAATCGTTCCAAGGCTAATCCTTTTAGTTTTTGCCGTATTGATCTTTAGCCTTACGATTTCAGCTTCTCTCTCTCTCCCCCTTGTTGTCATTTGATGGGGATCCTTGATCCTATGAGAGAGTTAGCATGCGTCGTTCGCGTAGTCCAGATGTTTGAGATGTGGTCGCAGAGTCCACTGAATTCCTCCATTTCCAGACGATAAAGCTGCTTCCATTACACTACCAATAGGAACAGTATTAGTATACACTACAGCCTTGCCTAACCCCACTTTGGATTTTAAACTCCTCTGACAACCTTACCTTTGTTCAAAACGTGACATTATTTGGATCCATCATTATGTAGCCTTGATAAAAGCAGTCAATCTATATAACATACTAGCGCTACCCCGCCGTCCGCTTCGCCAGCTAAATTAGAAAACATTTCATTTTTTCTTTTAAATGAATTTATTGCAACGCTCTGTAATAAACAATATTTTTGGTTTTGTTAATGTTTGGTAATGTGCAAACACAAACAAATCACCAGATTTCCCCACACACGTGAACAGGCTATACATACAATTGTCCATATTTGCACAATTTGGGTGGGTTGATATTACGAAGCATCGGTGCTCCAACGGATTGCACGGGTTTTTTTTTTTTTTTTAACGAAAGAAACATTTTAAAAAATAAACAACTTTAATTCCATTGAATTGTGTCTGAATTTCATTTGATGCACCGTGCGTCGCGTTCAAACTTTATATCGCAATAAATTTACTCTCAGTACCTATTTAAAAAAATATTTGACCGACAATGATGCAGTAAATGTAAATCGAACATCATTTGATGGCGTCGACACTATTTTTTTTTTTACAAAATTAACACCCATTTTTACTTTGCACAACAAAACGATAAACTTCAACAGGACCATCAGTAGCAACGAAAACGTGGTCAGTGTATTTAACGCTGTTCTTTTATAACCAAAAAATGCAAAAAATGAACAAAGGATGTTACTTCCATAGAATTGTATTTGAAATTTTAATCTTCAATACAAATTTTATTCCGTCAAAAATTCATTCAAATTGAAATTTGTTCTCTCTGCGAAATTCCAAGAAATTATAAAATTCGGAGCTGCAGGCGTTGCTGATCAACAACAAAAGACGCAACAACATCAAATACCATTATTTGTGACGTGTCAGGTATACGTACTTAAGACCTTTCGTTACGAAACCTTTTCGAAATACTATCCTAGAAAAAATCCACGGTTTTGCACACTTGGGTACACGAGCGACTATAAAGCTGGTTCAACAACGATTTATTTGGTCAAAAATGCGTCAAGACTGCAGAAAATTCGTCAAAGAATGCATTGCATGTGAGAGGGCGAAAATTCAACGACACAATCGGGCTCCATTACAACCGTACGACGAATCCACAGAACGATTTGACCATCTACATATAGATTTGGTGGGCCCCTTGCCACCTTCGAATGGTTCCACATATCTGCTAACGATCATCGACAGGGCAACTCGTTGGCCGGAGGCCATCCCCATCAGCGACATAACCGCAGAAAGCGTAGCAAAAGCGTTTGTAGCAGGCTGGATATCACGTTTTGGCGTAGTTTTTTTTTGGAAAAAGGGCCTATGACCTACTCATTGATTTTATGAATAGTTTAAATGAAAAATCAAGTCAATTTATTGAAAATAAGTCTTTTATTTATAATATATAGATTATTGATATGGGTAGGTATCTGCCATACAAAAATTTGTACCCATAAACCAAAATCAAAAACGTGATAAATATATGTACCTATATGATTTAATATAATAAGTTGTATTCTGTGTACTTTACTCAATTTAAGCAATAATTTTATTTCATTATTTTTATATTATATAGTAGGTACTTGATGTTTTAAACTATTTTTCTTTCCTACTTTATTTTAAGTGGCTATGTCCAACATAAATGTCCGAAGACAATTACAGAAACCAATTTCTTTTTATTTCTAAAGACAACCTTTTATTAAATTAAAGAAAAATACGCAAATTGTGATTGTGTTCCTGGTTCTTCCCAGAAAATTTGAATTAATTTTCAAATCCCTTTAACCTAGTTAGCTTCAATTTTATAGTAGGTAATTAAAAAAAACATAGCCCTAAATGGATATTAAATCATTTTCTTAAGTTTCAATTAGAATAATAGAAAAAAAAATAGTTAATTTTAAGTTTGCAATCAAGCGATAGTGTTTCTAAAATATTTTTTTCTATTACTATTTTTTTCGAAACAAAGATATATTCCAAGGAGAAAAAGTGTTCAAAGCTCCCGGGAGATAACCTAAAAAAAAATATTATTTTATCTGTAAGAAAAGAACAAGCTATACCTACAATCTGCACTCTTTTTCCTTTAATATCATAATGAAAAATGAGAAAAACTTAACTACGTTTTTAGGTCGTACGTTCTTGCATTTTACCTATTATATATTTTTTAAACTGCTTTAAGTTCAATATAAGCAATTTTGATGAATTTCAAGTTAGCGAAAAGATATTCGCGGATTAAAAATTGCTTAGGTTAATTCCTAAATGTTTAATGTTTAATAATTTTTTATTTTATTTTTTTTATAAACTAAATATAAATTATAAAGAAATAAAAAAAACACAAAATTAAGACAAAAGCCAATTAACGACTCATGAACTGTTAATTACTAGGCAATAACTCATTCACTATTATAACAGGAATTCAACATTTTTAATGTATGCTTTACTAACTTTATATAACTAAATTTAGCAAAAAACTCAGAAATAAACTTTAGAAAACTTTGCATGAAAAAATCTAAATTGTCCAATCTAATTAAATATACCTACTAGCTAACGGCAAATTATTCGCCAACAAACCATTCATTTTAACATGTTTTTACTGCTTTTAGAAGGGGTGGGTGCTTTGCTAACTTGATATTAACAAAGCAAAGCAATAAAACAACATAATATAGAAAACATTGAACGAAAATATCATAACTAATTAAGAAATTATTGATAGCCAATTTTATCCACCTAACCAATTTTTTTATCCGTAAATAATGATATAGAATTTAAGTATTTTTAGCGCAGAAATGAAACTTAAAATCAGCTATAATGAGATAATGGTTATCAAGAACAAATTAAGAATCTTAGCTGGGATTCATCCAAATTGAAGCTGATCAGATAAGCTACTTCAAAGCTTACATTTTTAATCACTGCTGTTTGCGAACCATCCCTGGTTTTTGTCAGCTGATTTCTAAACTGAATGAAAAAGTTTCACTCGTGTAAGTAAGATAGCAATATGAGAGATGTCAAACTCAAACCGTTATTTTATTTTGTTTGGTAACTACCCATTTTTTTTTGTATTTTGCCAAACAAACAAATTATTTGTAATTTAAATTTCAACCATTTTATAAATAAAAAACTCGAAGAACTCTTGGGCGTCTTGCTATTTCCTCAAATAAATCCTCCTCATCTGATGATGATTTATTTGAGGAAATAGCAAGACGCCCAAGAGTTCTTCGAGTTCACAGAAATCCATTTAGTGAATTCGACGATGTGGATTTCAAATTTAGATTCAGAGTTTCCAAACAGTGTATGGAGCAACTTTTAGGATTATTTGGTACTCATTTGGAGCCGAAAAACTTAAGAAACCACCCCGTTAGTGCGAAAAACCAATTGCTTATCGCATTGCGTTTTTATGCCACAGTCGGATGGTAGGTAAGGTAGGCAAGAATTAGTTTTACTTACTAGCCAGATTTCCAAATGTAGTTGCAGCAGTTGATTGTACTCACATTAGAATAGAATCACTAGGTGGGGAAGAAGCTGAAGTTTTTTGGAATAGAAAGAGATGGTTTTCTATAAACACACAATGTGTATGTGATTCCAATTTAAAATTTATGGATATAGTAGCTAGATGGCCTGGAAGTGCTCACGATTCAAAAATCCTTGATAGATAGATAGATCTTTATTGTAACGAAATTCTTATAATATTTTCATTTAAACCTAGATTGCACAATTTACAGAGATATGTTATATATATCTTTGATGATTCTCTTCTAAGGGACAAAATTTGAGAACAATGAGTACCCTAATTGCTATCTGCTCGGTGATGGTGAATATGCACTAAGAAATTACATGTTGACCCCTCTTTTGAATCCTCGAACACCACCAGAAATGGAATATAACAAGTCGTAAATCAACACACCATTGAAAGGCCATTTGGAGTTTGGAAGCGAAGGTTTCCCTGTTTATCAATGGGTAAGCGAGTGAAAATGACAACAGTCTTAGCTATAATTGTAGCAACGGCGGCAGTGCTCCATAAAATTGCAATTGATTTAGGTGAAGATGTGCCCCGATTGACCCAGAAGTTGTTTTGCCTCTGTTCGAAGAGGTTGTAATGCCAATTTATGATGATTTCGAAATTGAAACTAATAGCCATAGTTCATCAACCCGCTCCGTTTTGAGCGACACTATTTTCAGCAGGTAAGCTTAAATAATAAAAGATAGAAACATACTTTCAATAGGGGTAACCGTTTTGGAACAGTTTCGCTGTTGAGAATTTCTTGCGGAATCTTAAAGTAAAGTGGACCAGAGCATTTTTCTCTTCCTCCACATAATTCTTTCGCTCTTTTTCTTTGTATCTGTTTTTTATTTATAAAATGGTTGAAATTGAAATTACAAATAATTTGTTTGTTTGTTGGTTTAGCAAAACACAAAAAAAAATGGGTAGGTACCTACCAAACAAAATAAAATAACGGTTTGAGTTTGACATCTCTCATATCTCTCATGACATCTCTCATGAAACTTTTTCGTTCAGTTTAAAAATCAGCTGACAAAAACCAGGGATGGTTCGCAAACAGCATTTTAGCTAAAAAATCAGTTAAAGACATTAGCGCAAAATTTTAAACGATTTAGTACGATGTTAAAGGCATTTTGTCATAGTAAAAATGCTTTAACATCGTACTAAATCGTTTAAAATTTTGCGCTATTGGTGCAAACCAATAAATTTATCAGGCTGATACATTTTATAAGGATTTTAGCAAAAACTGGTTTTAGTGGATTTTTTGAAACATAAAGTTATCTGTAATTTAATGCGTTGAATACCAAATAATTTGCAAAGATTTCTGTTTGTAGTAGATATTGGTGATTAAAAATGTAAGCTTTGGAGTAGCTTATCTGATCAGCTTCAATTTGGATGAATCCCAGCTAAGATTCTTAATTTGTTCTTGATCTCATTATAGCTGATTTTAAGTTTCATTTCTGCGCTAAAATCTTTAAACATTTTATTCAGAGAAAAAACATCAGAACTGCTGTAAAAGTGTAAAATGAAATAATTGCGCGAGGTCGTAAATAAAATGTTTTTTTTTTTTATAATTACATAATACACACCACCGTTCAGAATCTTTCTCCTCCCTCCAAAAACAAATTTGTGGGTTTGCTGGACCAAATGAGCAAACTAATTTTATTTCAATTATTTTGTTTTTAAATTGTGTATCGCGTATAATCGTTTTTTTTTTTTTTGCACACGAATGTGACACATTAATTCTCTTATTTTTGGGATACAGAAAAAGCTTTTTTTTATTTAGTTATTTCCATTTTCAAAATCTTCGAATAATTTTAATAGTTTTTTGCTATTGTGAACTTTGACTTTCATTCCGTTTCAGTTTGTTCATTACTTGATATATTTATTTTATTACAAGCTTAACTAAAAGTGAGTCCATGTCATCGAAAATTTGACTTTTTGAAGGCGATAAAGAATTAATCTAAAGGGTATGGGGGACCCAACAATGTTTTATTTCATATTCCAATCGTATGCTGAAAGGGTGCATCTCTAACTGATGTAGATATATGAGTTTAATGCATTTTATTGCTTTAATAACAGGATAACGAACTTCAAATTTATGTTTTAGGCTTTAAAAAGCCTATATAGAAAATCTAAATTTATGAATGGTGTTCCAGTTGGAGTCGTAAATGTACATTTAAATAAATATAACCAATATTGAAATTTTTCTCAAAACAATACCTTGCTCTTACGAAAAAATTGCAAATTCGTTTTGTGTAAAGTTATTTTTTATTTTTTCATAAGAAACTTATATTTTTAGCGATATTTACACAAAATCCTTAATTTAACCCCTTTTCACCCCCTCTCCCCCTCTGATACATTTTGGGAAAATTTTATTTTTCTTAAAAATGGCTCCACAGATTTAGAAAAAAAAAATTGTTAATCTTTAACTTGGAGGACAAAATTTTTCCGAAAAAAATGATTATTAGTAGAAACTTCCATAGAACCCTTTTTTTAATTATCTACTAGGAAATAAACCCATTGGTTTTGAGTAATTTGTATGGTAACTATAGATATGTAGGTAGATACTATTTGTTATTTTGATTTTTAAAAAGTCTTAATTTGTTTTTAAAAACTCAATATTTCGAAAATGATTTTTATTAAACTTGGCACCATAAAATTTTATCATCATTTAGTAAAAAATTCGTATAGCCAAAATTAACGGAACCTTCCGCCTGGTTGAATTTTGTCGGTTCACATTAATATAATATCTTAAAATTAGTGTTATGTATTAAGTCTTTATATAAATTTTTAAAACTTTTTATGTATTCAAATTAATTTTCCAAAAAAAAAAAAAAAAAACCGCTCCGACGATTTTTAATATAATATTTCCTTAGGTATTAATTAAGATATATGTAATTTCAAAAGCTTTTTAATCAATATGTTTTTAGTGTTACTATACGTTGATTTTTGACAATTTTTCAGTTTAAACCGTATAAGTATAATTTACATCTAAAGTGTTAATACAATTTTTCCTCAAAAATATTTATAATCAAGATATAAAATTATTTCGGATCTTTCTATTATATCAGGTTTATCGCTATTCTTTTACCACAAATTTAAGTTAATTATGTATAGTGATCATCACTGAAAATATCAAAAAGTGTGACAAACTAAGGTTCTTTTTTTTACTTTCGAACTTGTGTAAATAGAAATCCAAAATAATTTGTATTAATTAAATTTGTCTATTTTTCTATTACCCGATATAAAGAGCATTATAAATTGAATAAAACTAAGCTATGGTAAGCCTATACAGGCGATAGTAGGCTTACCAAAGCAAGTGTTTGAAGTAGATACTCCGCAAGTAAATTTGAATACAAAAAATAAACTTTTTGCCTTTAGTGAAAATTCACTTTTAATTCAATTAAAAAAAATTTTACAAATCTTTGATGAAATCTGTAAAGTTTAGATGGAAAGCAAAATTATGTTAAGAGATTTTTAGTTCACTCTAAATAAATCGTATAAAATCGATTGAATCATTGAGGCTAATTGTTTTTACGAGTGAAAAACTTGCCCTTAACTCAAAGTTAAGCATACCTATAAGAAACTCTTTCTGTTGGTGTTCTAAAAAATTGCTTGTAGAAATCAACTCCTTAGTTTTAAGAAACAAGAAAAAAAAAACGGTAAAAGAAAGTAAGCCAACAAACCACGATTGCTGAAACTAACCAACTGTAACTATACCTATGTACATTGTACATTATACAAGGACGACGATGAAGAAAATGACGATAAAAGAGACAAAATAATGGATGAAAAGATATAAGATAACTATAGAATATAGATCTAGAACCAGAACCAGAGTTATATTTATATGTACACTCTAAGAAAGAAATAAGTGTTCACTTTGCCATAGTCCAACATTAGGGATTTGTGAAATGTTACCCCACCAGTTTTATATAGAGTAAATACATTAAGAGTAATAATTGTTCCCAAAGGGATACATTAACGATGATATAGCCCGTCGACGACAATGGTTGTCGTGACTCCTGATGCCTGAGTGCGAAGGGGCTCTAAGTCAAACAGAAACTAAGTTGCCATCAGCCAATCCAGGAAGTGGCTAAAGGAGCACTTTTATTATTATTACACCCTCTCCCAAGCATTATGACAAAGCGTCGTTTTGTCGTTCGTTATCAGCACCGCCGCCGCCGCCATGCTGCTTTCTGGATCCCATTCCGTAATATAATACAAATATCTAAAAAAAAAGTCATTTCAGAATGTTTCACAACAAAAAGGATTTTGATTTCTCGTACTTTCGATGTGTGTTCTCATCATTCTTTAGGTTATTTTGATAGGGAAGACTTCAAAACAAGGACTGATGCTTCTTATATAATTATTAATGCCTATGGATTGTATTTTCGTCCTAGTACCTATATAGAATAGGATAAAAATGAGGAGGAATTGAATTTCTATGTTGTGCAGGAGTCTAGAAATTTAGACATTTCTAAGATAGAGCTATTCTTTATATCATTGGAGACTTTTGAATGTTTTGGAAAAACTCTGCCATGTTAACATTCATAGAAATTAATTTAACACGGTATAAAGCATCACTATTTTGCTTTAACATCCCAAAAATGTTACCACAACGATGTGCTTTTCTTAACTCTTCGCTTTTGTCAGTTGGAAGCAGCTTTGCCGAAATGGCACGACAAAAATTCAATATGGCACGCACACGTGCACACGAAAACGTTTTCTAATCGTCGTCGCTCCAGTTTTTTTTATTTTTGTGCGTTATGTTTTTGAACGTATGACAAATTAGGTATTGGCGTAAATGATGAGCCATTTAGCTTAGCACATTCGTTCATCGATACATAATCGACCATTTTTCGAAATTCCATCAAATATGTCGCAACTTTTCTTATTCGAAAAATGGGATCATATCCGACATGATCTTTTTCGACTCCCGCTCTGATTCATCGTTGAACGACAAATACTTTTGTATCTGTTCAAATTAATTTTTTGGCATCAAGCACTCTGGTACGTGTCTGGTATGCTTCCATGTTTGGGCAACGGAAAATCGACATAAAAATCAAAATTCTAATGTACATGCGAATTCCGTGCTTATCAACTTTAAATTACGTGTTCAAATTTTCTGTGATAGCAGCTCGGTTTGTTTTCGTTTCAATGCTTATTAACTCAATTAGATTGTCCGTACAAAAATTAAAAAAAAAAAAAATCAAAGGTGTTTTCTTTTCACTTCAGCTGGAAATCATTTATTATTTTGTGGATGTTTTTAATCCATCGATATCGTAGCCATCCTGTAATGAAACTGGGCAGTTTATAGCTTGATAGATGGGCAACAAACTATATTTTGACGTATATTGAATATTTCGACCCAAACGTCATGTCATCCAAAAGACTTAAAAGGGCGCTTTTCCGGAGAAACAAATTTGATGCAAACATTTCCGCCACACAAAACATAATAAATATATGTATCGCATTGATATGAGCAGGTTTTTGATCGCGCGATAAAAGTTATCGTGATCGCCACCGCCATAGCGTGCGTCGGTTTGCGCGTAGCTTTATTCTTAAATGACAATGTCATTCATCCTACAGCTCATTCAATAACTCTTAACTGTTTTCATGTGAATACAATTAATTTCGTTGTCTGGTTCATAGGATAGTTTTTGTAATAATTACAATAAAATGACAAAGTTCGGGCGTAAAAGGTATATAGAGCTATTGCAACGGCAGGAGAAACCCGAACGAAAAAATGCCCATTGAAGAAGAAGAAAGGTTTAAAAAAAGAGAAAAGGGCCATTTTTTTGTGAAATGGATAATAGTGTTGTTACTATGGGCACGAACTTTGATGCTGTTAAACCATTGAATTATGTCAGACGCTGGTCAGAAAAAATAAGTTTGTATACTGCAGCCATATCTCTTTGCAAAAATCTAATAATAAAGGTATGGGGAGTGTTGACCCACACGGCCAGTCTGTAAATGCGTATAAAATAAAAATTCGAGGATAAAAGTGGTGCGGTTGGCACTTTTTACTTCAATGCTTAGTTCTACACTGGTAAACTGACAAAGTGGTGGCGGATTCCCAAGATGACTTACTTACATTTCAGAGAAATATTCCTCCCCACTACCTAAGAAGACGCACAAACAAAATTCAACTTTCAATGTCGAAGGGTTCCATTTCAGCAAGCGTTCGTTTTATTGAAGGGCCTCATTTTACCAAGAGAATTGATAAGCCCCTTAGAAGCAGGGAATTGCAGATAAGAGCTAGGTGGATTTGTGAACTTTGGGGCATAGCTCTGTACGTTGAAAAGTTATTGCTTCATACGAAAAATTATAACCCATATGTTACCATTTTACTTGCTTGGGTATAGCTTTATAAACATATATTAGTTACTTTTTTTAAGAACTGCAAAAAACAATTTTGTAATCCTATTCAATCCATATTTAATAAAGTTTTGCTACCAAAAGTTCGAGTTTTAAGTCATTAAACGAAATCGGTATGGGAGTTAGTAGTTCGTGCCGGAGTTTTGTTATTAGACGTGCCAATTACAACGCTTATCATTCATTGTTTTAATAAACTATTAGGTACGTTTATAAACGTTAATGACTTCCAACCACCGCAGTAAGTTCGTTCGATCGATTCATTCATGTATTTTATCTGTTTATAGATAGCTTCACCATATTTCTCTTTCCAAAGGTATTGACTAAACTTGTGGTATAGACAAATTAGTTAATATATTTTTATCACAAAGCAATGACATTTTGAGTGAAGTGTGCTACAAAAGTAAATAATATACTATATTTACCTTACCTACTACAAAAGATCAAGTTGTTAATATTAAATAAATAAACTAAGCTAAAAAAAAGAACCAGAAAAAAACCTTTGATGAAACCAGATTCGACTATAAGCTAGTTCAGAAAAACGAAATTACCTATACCTACATAAATATGCCCATACTATTTATATTGGAAAAGAAATGGAAAAAATTCCATAGATTTAATGCGATTGAACATACACAACCTCATGTATGATACATAATAAATTAGTTGTAATGGAATTGTAGATATCCGAAAAGTTTTTCTGTTTTTTTTTTTTCATTTTTTTTTCTGAGCAGCTAACATTTTCTCAAAGTTTTGTCTTGCTCGTCCTTCGTTCTTATAATATTGATAGCAGAAATCGTTAATAGACGAAGATTAATGAGACTACACTACTAATATACGTTGCTAGGTGTTTTACTTATAGGTGTTTTTCGAAAATAAGTAATGGACCATATAGATTCCACAAATCCAATAGCAACTCACTTGGCTTAAGAAGTCGTGATAAAATGAAGGCGTGATAAAACTTTAATAACTTAGGATTTGTTATCGAAGATAAAAAAAAAAAAAAACTTTTTCGCTTTCTTGTTTAATTATTATAGTGTGGTAAATAAGTTAAGCAAGATACTGAGTGAAATTTCTTAATCGAATCGTGTTCTTAAGGAAAAATATTGAAAGATAAATCAATGTAGAAATGTTTTTATGTTGTTTTGGATTTTTTTGTTGTATAAATTAAAGTTATTGTAGTTGAAAACTTTATTTGTTGATAATTAATGGAAAATGTTTGTCTTGCAATAGACCAAGAGTTTATTTTCTCTCGCAAGAGAAGAATGACCTTGAAAAAAGTTTGTCCCTCAATTCCGTCTGTCTGTTTGTCCATATTATATTAGATATTTATGTACATACTCTTCAAAGGAACTATTGATGTTTAAGGAAACATCTTTTTGAAAGACATTAGCACCGCATTTAAGGGAGAATATTCTTTTGATATTGATATTTTGATTCCTTTCAGCATTGCAGATGTAGCACGATCGTACTTTTTCGACATAACAATTTACTCTTGGCGCAGCGCAGAGGCAAGGTGGAAAGAAAAAAATTTAATATTCCAGGTTTTTCTTTTTCCCATTGTTTTATTTAAAATAGTTTTTAAAAATACACGAATACAGCAAGTTATGTCTTATTTTATTTGTATAGTTAACACCCTGTAATTGTAATTTTGAATCATTATTTTTTTTTTACAAAATAAAAAAAATGAGCCTTTTTTCATATGGCACGGTTTTTCAGACAAAAAAGGTCATTTATTTTTGGGTGGCAATGTTAATTCCTTCTTTTTTCGTCTTCGAAATCTTTTTTTTTTTTTTTTTTGTATTCCTTTTTTCTGATCTATTTCGTTCTTATATATTTTTGGATAACTTCTTTTTTCAAAGAAAATGTTATCAAAGTAGCTCACTGCAATGAATCGATCAGAATGAATGTTGATACTGGTACAGTCTTCATATTCTGAGACGAGATCGAGAAGCAGACGATATACTATCCCCAAAAGACTGAGACGAGAAAATATTACTTTTAAACTGAGATTCGTCTATTTTCTCGTGTTGTTATCGATTGTTTCGAAAAAAAAAACAATTTTACTTAATGGTACTGCTACAGCCGCCACCTATACCTTAATTTGTCTACAGTGCAACTGCAACGAAGAGATTGTTGGCGATCACAAAGTTTTAATAAAAGTTAAAATCTAAATATTAAAGAGCCATCACAAACGGGAGCAATTCTACCTGAAGGTAGAAAAAGCTGAAAAATGCGGAGTGAAACGAGCAAAATGTGTTTCGAATAGAATAACAAAGTTGAACTACTAATACAAACATAAGTGTCATAGGCATTTCAATTGTGTTTTAGTCGCAATTAAAGCTGGTTCATATATACAATTTTCTAGCAGCTTTGTTTATTCCGAGTGCGACTACAGCAAAAGTTATTCTGGAGAAAGTTCAGCTCAAAATTGACCCAGTGTGTGATGCCCCAAAGACTCTGTTATTTTCATATACAGTTCGATAAATTTTCGATGTATAGTGTATATTACATAAAAATAAATCACACCTGTAATATCTATATTCGAAAAATAAATAAATCTCACCTGTCAAATCGATCCGAAAAATCGGAACATCCGAATACGTGCTGGTCGTATTTAACCTCAGTTTTTTCGTCTTTGAGTCATAGGCTTCCAAAAAGAATTGCTGTTGCAAGCCGCCATCATAACCGGGCAGACACTCTAGCTCCATTGTTGAATAAATGATATTATCATAATTCTCCAAGTGCATTCCGTTGCCATTTGACGTTGCATAACCATTGTAGTAGGTCTCCATGCGTGAGTAGGCAAATCTGGGTTGGTATTCATCGGTCTCCTCGAGGTCCTTAATGTCATCTACCTCATTGTTAGCTGAAGCATCAACAGAACTAATCCTCATTGAATTATTGTGGCTATGATGGTTATCCAATGAGCCATTTGGTTTAGTATTACTTAAACTGCCAGCTTGTGTGCCACTACTTACTGATGCCACAAATGCTGGTGGCGTAATTTTATAGTTCTTCGTGGGCTGGTGTTGGTGTTGTTGTTGTTGTTTTTGTTGCATTACTTCAAGTGATTTTCGTATCCGAATCTTATCTAATTTATCAACGTCTCTTCTTGGTGCAGCAGTGTCAGAGAACTGTAGATGCTGTTCCTGTTGGTTGCGGTGCATCGTTTGAGATACTACATTACCCGAGGTTATACTTTGGGGTGATAGCACACGATGATGACTATCCCCACTTGGATGCTGCGGCAAGGTAACTTGCCTCTTCGAGAGATGAATTGATGCTGCACTGCTGCTACCGCTTCTGCTGCTGCCACTGCCTGTAGCTCGCTTCATTTTCCTTGTGGCCCTTGTGTAATGAGAAATGTTACCCACGTCCTGATTCGATTTGGATATTTTTTGATATGACTTGGAATTTTTAAGATGATCCTTGCTACTGCCCCTGGTGCTCCTTGTGTCCCGTGGAACAATGCTGCTGCCACCACTATCTGAAGAAGATGCCATAGCAGCACTAGCACCAGCAGCACCTACTTCGTCATGTTTCGTATCACGTTTCGTTCTGCGATAGTATATTTCACTTTTATTATTTATGTTCTGGCCGAAGACTGCTGATGTGGAACGCTGTTTTTGCTGCTTCTGTTGTTGTTGATGATGCTCCTGGTCCTGATGTGAATTTGATGCATCAGCCTCGTCCTTGTCCAATGGCATTATATTCGATGGTGTGAAGGATACCCGTTTTTTTATTTTCAATTTCTTCGTAATGGTATTTTTTTTAAAGTTAGGACTTTTGTTGTTGATATTGATGATGGTGTTGTCCTTTTTACTGAAATTGGTATTGCTTCGGTTGCGATTGACTCGACTATCACGTAGGAATTCCATGTGGGGATAATTCGATTCTCGACCGTATGAGGGTGGCATTTGATTAGGATGTATTGTCGTTTGATTTGATGAATTCAATGAGGCTGATGTGACAACATACGGTCGAAGTGTGCAGTTCCTTGGTGGTCCAGGTTTTGCTGAAATAAATTATTAATCCAAAATAAATAAAATAAAATAATCTTAGCAATAAATTGATAGATTTTTGAGATTCATCATTTTTAAAAGCAAGCATGATCAAGTGAACTTATTTGGAAATGCAGCGCACACACTTGTTCAGGATAAATAAAGAGAAAAAAAAGACAAACAAGGATTTCATTAATCATATAAAGCAATGAGGCATGATAAAATATATTTGCGATGTCATGAACAAGAACATTTAAACCTAAATATATTTTGATGTTTTTTTTTTTCCTGGATGTGTGTGTGTATATATATTTACCTGCAGGTACAACTTGAAATAAACAAGGCTCCACTTGCTTGCCAATTGAATTTCTACCCCAACAGGCAAGTGTTCCGTAATCTCGTTCGCCTTTCGGTGTATAAATCAACTCGCTGACTGTTTCGACTGAAAATAAAAAAAAAAAAAAAAACAAAAAAGGTTACATACACAAATAATATTTTGGGTCACAAAAAGATTAGAATTTACGGAAGAAAAAATCCGTTAACATTATTCTCAAAAATTTGGTACCTACTGTTAAGTTAACCGTAAATCGAACGATATCCATAGTCATATAAAATTTCCTGAACCCTTGTATGTACAGGAGGGTTGTATAATTATCTTGCCTTTTTTATATTTAAAGCTGAATTTGAGGCAGAAACCCAACATTTTTGTTTAGATTTGTTGGTTCATTTTTAAATTTATATTTTTTTTAGTTATAGGAAAAGAATTTTGCAGTAAAAAAAACCCTTTTAAAGTGCTTCACTTTCGTTTTGAGTTGTGTGAATAAAATTTTAAAGTTCTTTTTAACGAAGCAATACATTTCTAAGCATATACCTATACAAACGGAATTCTTGGGAGTGTATCCACCAACAGCCAGCAGATTCACTACAGTAACATAACAACCAAAGTTATATCTAGATAAGAAAGTAAAGAAATATACGAGACTGATCTGGTATCAGCAATGAAGAAAGCTCATTTCAAAGTGCCCATCATTTCACATATTTCTGAAGAAGCACTTACCGGACAACCCACACTTTAAGAGATACACCACTTGCCGAACAGATACGGATCAGCAGGAGAGGCGCGCTCTTATAGTTTAGTCAAATACATTCAAGCCTTTCAAGTCGTGAGATCCACTCTAAGATGGATCGAAGCCCCAGCACAGCATCCATCATAGAATTTGAAGATGACGATAAACTAATTATTTGAATTGTTTTCAGCATATAGACAAAATATAGTGACAGACAAACTGATATCAATCAAGATTTTTCTATTTTCAGAAACATAATGTCC